>CM057007.1:56146504-57346504 GCA_029891345.1 Dryococelus australis
TTAAATTGGCACAAATCCTACACAATGATTTTGAAAAAATTGAAAATTTTGCTTATTTTGGTTCAAATTTACTTGTTTGTGAGAGCTCCTTTCCAAAAAATTTTTAGAGCCTAAATTTAGCCTCAAAATCTTGACTTTGGAGCAAAAAACCTCGATATTTCAATGAAAATAAGGGGTTCGCCAAGATCCCAATTATAAATCTAATTACACGCCAAACTGTGGCTGCTTTTATGATAAAATTTCAAGCAATAAAAATAAATACAAAGCTTAGACTTTGGGGGTGACGACCGCATGTCTGCGTATGAGGGGGCAGTAAAATCTCCATTAAATATCCGCGTGTCTGTAGTTCTCCGTAATGCATGGATCAACCCTGTAGCCACGATAGCCTGCCGGCAAGTGACTTGCCCCGAATTGCTTTCATCGCTTGATGGTGGGGCGAAGTCGTAGAGTAGAACGCATGCTCGCTACGCAGTAGGGTGGCATGCATCACGGTATTTTCTGGCATAATTCTCGCACCTTAATTTTTTGGTACCGATTATGGAAAAAACTTTTCCTTTCATATTTCACGCAGCACGTTTCTCTCAATGAAGCATATGTGTGTGTGTACTATGTATTTGTATACTGTAATTTGACTTGTTCAGTATCTTTGTACAGATATGTATTAGAAAAACACATTACAGACGCACTGAAACAAACAAAGCATCTAGTGCACATGGACCCGTGTGCAGCTGCACTGGGTTGTTAACTTTTCAAGGTCACTGGTCCTGTTACCAATTTCTGGTTGCCGCACTCATACTGCAAACATGACAAACAAATTCAGTCACGGAATGGATTTGTATGCGGATGGTTGTTAGAGTGCAAAAAGAATATTTTACATTTATATTGATTATTTTTAGTATGAATGTGTAATGGTTAAATATACCACTCATACTGCTGCTTTTCATATACTGTAACATCACTCAATTTTGGCGCACATTGTAACCAACCTATACTACATGATTTGACATGTAAGTGGCCTTAAAAGAATGCTTTTTTTTTTTTTTGTAAACCCTAGTTCATATTATTGAAAATCTATTTTTACATGTGGAGTTAAATTTGCTAAAATATGTTCACATTGTGCATTTCTCACATCAGTATGAACAGACATATCTATCACTTTTTAGTTTTGCGGGATGTTTTGAAATGTATATAGCCTAAATACTTTTGTTTTTCCTACAAACCTGCCATATTAAAAACAGTTTCATTGTCATTACAGGTGTTTACACACACCTTTTTCTACATTTTGCTGCACTGTAAAAAAAATGTGCAGTAATACTAACATTGCCCTTTATTTTGTTGCTGCAATTATTTCAACTGATGACCTAGAGGAAGCAGCCAGCAATCAGACACAACATATAAGTACGTACAGTAGACCTCATTTTAATGTTTACATGCTCGTGTCTTGGTGATTCCTTGCATAATTCACATACCTTAATTTTTTCCACTAATATCCTGTAAAAAAAAAAGGGTGAGAATATGCCAGTAAATACTGTATAACGTCAATTCACACACCTATTTTTATTTAACCTATGCCTGCATTTCCCAGTGCACCTCCACGTAGTGTGCAGCAGGCTATTATAAAATTACCCAAGACAGTCCGCCACACTTACATTAAAACACCCATTAAGTTGACGACACTTGCTTCCCAGCCACTGGGGGGAAGAAAGGCTCCGATGCTGGCCAACGCCACTAACTCCTGCTAAGGAGGTGCATCAACCTTGGTCACAGTCACATTTATGTAAATAAAATTATTAATAATAATATATAAACCTTTTACAGTTTTTTGTTCCCACTGTTTGTTTTGTTAAATGATAACTGGCTCCGATAAATAATTAGAGCTTAGTTTCAAGTAAATTATAAAATAATCATAAATTAATGAAAACATGAGTACAATCTATACTTGAGGGGTGTAACTCTGGTTTATGTCAACACAGTCATGCATACCTTGAGAAAAGCCTGAACACAAGTGTGAATAATCTTGATGATGGTGCCCATTGAGAGCACGGACCTGGGCTCACTGTGAACGCATGGGAGTGCAAAGCTGATCTCAACTATGGGCAGCCAAGTCCTTTCCGTCTCGGAGTATGATGTGACCAGGTCATCAAGTCGTGGACTGAATGGGAGGAGGCATACCAGCGAGATGATGATGAGCTGCAAAAGCCTGTAAGACCCATCTGACATTCACTTCATTTATGATGATGTTCATTTGAAACATCAAGCATAAGGCGACCATCTTAGGGATCACATCAAAGAAGCAAAGTTGAAAAGCAAAATGCAACTTGAAATATTCTACTTCACTTACTAATTAATAGTTACACTGATGTGCGTTGCAAATATTCATCGTGTCTGTAATACCGCCTACTGGGACGTACAAATGTATGAAGGTCTGGTGGAAACAGGATCAAGTCAAACTGAATCTTTTTCCCTTCCTTCACACTCCCTTTGCTCCCTACCAACCCCTCCACTAACTTTACTAAACAGGAAATTCAATACTGCATGTGTACCAAAACAGAACAAAAAATGGTCTATTTAAAATATGAGGGAATCATCACACACTGTTATTTCGGGAGCACCTTCCACCATTACGAGAGCCCCCTGCATCTTACAAGACTTCTTCAGTGTGCTGTGAACCAAATAGCAAAGGCCACTTGCACCCAATCAAACAGCATTTGCAGTTCTCAACTTCCAGCAACGTACTGAGAATCTGTAATCAGAGCAGTTCTGCTCTCTGAAATGGGCGACAAACTACCCGCAATATTAACTGCAGGCTCCCAGTATCAGGGTTAGGGTTCTGTGAATATTCATAAACTACAAATTATTCACACATATTTTACTATTTAATTTAAAACTACGATTTGAATCAGTTTTAAAATATGTCCAAAAGGAAAAAAGACGTACCGGTACCCACCACACTACTTTTATCATGCTATCTATCCAAATAAAATTTAAAAAACTAGAAGGTTGGTTGGATAAAGTAAACACCCGATTTCGTGAAATGTCATGGTTTCCAAGAATTATTTACAAAAAAATCTAAATTGATTATTTTTTAACTTTAATAAACCCAGAAATTAAGTTTGAAGTGCATTTTTCCCTGCTAAGTCCCTATTTGATAGTTATTAACATAAAATAAACAAGATTTTTAAATGAATTACTATTTTAATTCAATAGGCAGATGTCTTCCAAATAAAATTATACACCAGACATGTGTTCGTGACCTCCCATTGTTATAAATGTTAAAACATCATGCAGTACGTAAGTTTCACGGAGTGCAAAGTCACTTTTCAGTCACTTCTTATGGGAAAACCAGAGGATCTGTTATTGAAATAATTATTTATTGCAATACACACACATCTTCTGAATAAACTGGGATCCTGGAATGCCATATTTGTTACCCCTTTATCGCGAAAGAATGTGTAAGCACCGAGCCCAAACATTGTGTTAACTCATGGTGATCTGAAGTGAAATATTATGGATAAAATCAGAGGATATGATTTTGAACTAGTCAATGTCATATGGAAATAAATCTTAGTGACAATATTTACTCGCCTCTGTCTAAAAAATTAGAAATTTTTTTAGTTAAAAATTTTGTAAATTAAATATTTATTGGTAAAAAGGCTGGCATCTGCCAAACGAACTGGTGGCAAATGGTGTTTCTGCAAATGGCTTGGGGTTGGAGGGATAAAGTTCAGGTGTCCTCAGGTGACTTAAGTTTCCTCTCCTACACAGCTGAGAGTGCGTTCAGGTGAGGCTCCGTGGTGGGTCATGTGGCTAATGCACTCCTCTCTCCAGCCTGGCCATTACAGCGGGGGCGGAGTAGAGAGGTACTTCGGTCACTTTATTCCATACACGGATTGTGTACCTAGTGCTTTGGGCGCTCCCGAGAACTACCTGGTGGCAGATCTAAAAGGCTTATCAAGGGGGTTTTACTCTATTGTTGAGAAGACAATGAAAATTAATTCTCTAATTAATTAAGGGCTTGTTCTGAAGGAACCTAAATAGCTGGGGCTCATCACCAGAAGGACAATGATGTAGCGGATTTGGGTAAAACCCAGAAAGGACATCGTTGTCGTGACCTGGGTTACGTAAGGTGTTAGACCTAGGAGACTGGGAGGGTCGACGAGAGTGACGTCGGCAGGACCCTCTGGAGGTAGCTGTGTCCAAGGGCCTCTAGTGCTGGAGGTTGCTGAAGAGGCTGGGATCCTCTGGAAGGCGGTGATTCTCCGGTGTTGGCGGCGACTGAAGACTTCGAGGACCCTCTAATTGACCACTGACTACTGGCGAGAGTAGGGATATAGTGCCTACCTTACCCCAAAGAGATACTCCTGGCCGTTACAGCAGGGAGCAGAGTTAGCAAGGCATTTACCCTTAGCTGACACCTCAGGCCAATCACAGCAGAGGTGCAGCCGACTGCGCTGAGACCTGGTCTGCAAGCCCTATTTGTACTGAAAATAGGAGCTCGTAGGATCACAGAAGGGTGCAGGAAAGCTGGCCCTGCTTCTCGAGGGGTTGGAAGTTCTGATGTCAAAAATGGGTGCATGGATCCCTTATCTGCTTGGCGTACAGGCGTTGACATATCTTTCCCTCTCTGCATGCTTGTGGAGGCTGCAATGCTCCATCGGAATGCATGCTGCCCTCCAGCGACGCTTTGTGGAACTGGTGCAACTGTCCTGAAGGGAGCAGGCAATTTGTAGATAGTACAATCTTCGGAGAGGAGTGTTGAAATGATGGCTTCTGGGCGAGTTGTGGCGAACAGTAAGATCTAGGATCATGTGTCTGTAGTATCAGTTGGGGCTTGCCCATGTACCCTGTGGGCACATGTCCCGCCTCAATTACTGTTTTAATTTATGTGACTTGCCCCATAAGGATATTTGTACTCCAAGATGGGGCCAAGTCATCTGGTAGAGAGCACTTCCTAGAAGCGCAGAAATGCATCTTGCATCAATATCAAATTTCGAAAACCGTAGAGCACTTCCGAACAGGAAACGTGGAAGGTAACATCTAACGTTGAGCAAGTTTAGGTGAGGGCCAGCATGGACCATGTGTTACTTTTTAAGTGACACGTGTATATTTGCTGAGATTATAACATTTATGCGAGACATTATTTAATTGTTTTTCTAACTGCTAAAATGCTATTACAGCAGACAGCAGGAACTGCATTCCTTCTTTCCTCTTTTTCTTACACACTTCAATTTCACTACTGACACGGTGCCATGTCCTTTCACACACATACACCCACCCACATACACTCACCCAACCATATGTGTATGCGCGCGCGCGCACACACACACACACACACACACACACACTCTCTCTCTCTCTCTCTCTCTCTCTCTCTTTTTCTCCTGGGCCATGGTGGGTGAGCGATTGGCACGCTCGCCTCCCATCAAGGCGAACCAGGTTCAATCCCTGGCCAAGTCACCACATTTTCGCAAGTGGGAAACGTGCTGGACGATGCCGTTGATCGGTGGGTTTTCTCGGGGACCTCCCATTTCCCCACCCCTTCATTCCGGCACCGCTCCATATTCACTTCAATTACCTTCATTGGCTCTCATGACCTTGCTGTTACGACCATGATCCTTCATTTCAACAGCATTTGCAAGAAATAGTTTTTTACACCCAAATGGGAGCCGATATTGTAAAATCCTTTTACAATTTCGTTACAAATTGTTTTTATTATGTAGTCTAATTTTTTCTACACAAAAAAGGGTATACTTTTATCCAAATAATTAATTAGCAGACATACCAGGTACCAACCATACCTTTGTACCTATCAAAACAAGATCACAAATGTTATGTTCACATGGTATTTCACTAGTCAGAAATCAGAAGTATTATCCTAGCCTGTTAATTCATTGCCTTCTGTGGGGAGACATGTTCGAGTTCAGGTGAAAATGATGTGACAAGTAAGCAGAGTCCTACTGTTTTGCAGCGAACACAAATGTGACACCAGTGGTGTGTGTGTGTGCATGTCATTATGCATAACTTCATCTCTCCTACAGTTGTTTCCAATGTCTAAACAGATGGATTATTTGCTGTACAGAAGTTTACACCAGTGTCAGTCATATGGTGATGCACAGTAACACACACACTGATGAAGCCTAAGAACTTGGCCCAATAGTACATACAGTAGTTGAGTGTTTGCAACACTTGTCTGGTGTTTTCTAAGGAGGATGCATCATCCTGGGATATGTTCTTTGGAGATGTATGCAGGAGAGGTATAATAGGTGCCAAAACCTGGAGGAATTAATGCCAGGTGTGCCAGCCTGACACCAATGACTGGAATGGACTGCAAACAGCAGCATCAGGTTCAGCACATACAGCTGTACTGCTAGCATCCTTTTCGCTTGGGCCCAATTCCGATCCACGTGGAGACATGGGCAGAGCTCAGTATGAAGCACATGCATGAGTGAGACTCATTTCTTTGGAAGACTCCAGTAAATGATGTGAATACAATCGCAACAGAAATGATGAAATGGAGCTCGACAACCACGGTTCTACTTTTAAGAGCTATGTCTTGACATGACTTCTTTGCTAAATGAGGCATTTTCTTAAGTCAGAAAGTAATGCTTCAGTGAATCAAACTGCTCAAGGACCCTTCTAGCTGCAGGCCCCAGAGTGACCCATTGAGATGATACATGTTTAATGAAGTGTTGTTGGGGGACTTTCATGTCCCTCTGTAAGCAATGTGGTGCCTATTTTATAATTTCGTATTTTGGTAATTTTTAATTTTACCAACATCCACTGGATACAAAATACTAAATATTAAAATACAAAATATTAAAATATGCAATATTAAAATATGAAATACGTAAACCTTTTTAATACAAAATTGGGTCATGTGGCCATTTAGCCTGAGAAGTGCCAAAAAAAACTGTAAAAACTGCACAATACTCAAAGTCTGCAGCATTATTTAATATAAATCTTCATATAGGAAAAAAGGAAAGCACTAATACAACACGAAACACAACCAAACCGTTACTCATATTTACAATGATATTTGGATAAAGGTTCTGCAAAGCTTCAAATTAAAAGTATTTTGTGTTTGTTATGAAGCATGTCCGATTAGCTAGGGTTGGATCACAATCGTGTGACTTTGGTTGCACTTCGGTCGAATGTGCTTACAGGTTGACTTACTCTTGTTTGTGGCTAGATATAGTGGTCGGGCATGTGGCCTTACGTGATGGAACAAAGTTATTGACTTTACGATTCATAAGTCCCTTCGATTGATCAGGCTTACGACTCTTATCGGAGCTGGTCGTAGTTGACGACGGGCGGGAAGTGCTAGCGGTAGGTGATTTGTCATCTTGCGGGCGAGGGGTAGTTGAATACAGCTGATTTAGTCGTTCGTCTTCGGCTTGAGCGGTAGTGAGGGCATGATGTGATATGACACAGAACTCGCAGTTCCAGTCCACTGAGGCTCTGCTCCAGAAGTTATTGTTTGAGATGCCCAACCATTCCTCGGTCTGATTAATTAACCATCTTACAACGGGATGGCAGGTCGGATGCACGTGCGCAGTGGTGCTGACGGGAAAGAAGCTGGATTGATTACAGTAGACGTAGGTTGTGCCTGTGATCAGAGTAAGGCGGCAAAATCTCGTTCGGCTCGTCAACTTGCTGTAAAGTGGTACGAGACCAGCCGGCTGCGTGGCAGCAAGGCGCGAAACTCTTTGCTCATACCGCCTTGTGCCATGTCTCACCTTACATGGCATAGAGTGGGTTTAGGCTACTGAGAACCTTAAATGAGCACAACGGACACGGATAGCCCTAGATTAGTGTTTCCTGGTAACAGTTTGCCAACGCGCATTCCGGTGGTTCAGTAGATCCCGTACGTTGCGGACTGATCAGAAGCGTTGGAGCCATATGGGTTACCAAGACTATTACTGGGTATGTGATCCCAACAAAGGCCAGGCCGTAGCACCTAAGCAAATACCCCCGCCAGCACCCAGGTGCTCCGATAGGGATCCAACTCAGATGTACTGTCTCTCCTTGGTTGAGAAGTGTTGCTAGTGGTCGGGGCTCTTCTATTCTACTCCTCCAGTACCTGTATACTTGGTAGAAATAAAATAGATGGCCATCTAATGGATGTGTATTCAACTTGGAGCCGCCTGATAGGGAGTCTCCAGTTGTAGCTAATTCGTAGTAATAATAAATTCCCCTTTCCGGTCGGCGGTTCTCGGATCAAGGTCCTCCCAGCAGTTGGTTACAAAGTACTCTATGAATGAGCCTCGCAGTTAAGAGAAACAAAACTGTGTTTATTAAGAGCTTATTAAACACAGCGACACGTGCTCTCTTGCCAAGAAGACCGGTGGTTGAAAGTAATCCTATGGTAGACAGGTGTAGATGACCTGGTTCTAGGTTGGTTGGGGAAGTGAAATACAAACTGTCGAAAATTACTTAATACATACCTACCTCTAAGCGGGGTGTCTGTAGGAGACAAAGAAGTTACGTGTTGTATGTCTGGTAGCTACAGAAAACTTCTGGTAGCTATTGGCAATTGGCATCGCTGGGGCATCCGGTAGCAGTGCTGCACAGCTCTAATGGGGATGTCAAGGATGGCAGCTTCTGGAAAGACTGTTGAAGTTCTAGCAGCAGTAGTAGGCTCCAGCACCCAAGTGCTCGGAGAATACTGCAGGTGCGAGGCCGGAGTGGGGATAGCATCCTCTGGTCATTTCTCGGCCTTCGTGTATCCTCGGTGACACTCGTGTATGGCCCAAGGCAGCTGATGGCATGTTGGCTCTCAGCGCAGGGGAGGGGAGGTGACACACCACTGTCTTTCGTAACCCCTCGTATCCACATGTCTGGCCGCCTTCCAGCATTGTGGCAGACCGTTACTTCCATGTACGAGATGGTGCGGGGTTTGAATCTCGTGTGTACAAGCAGTACACTAGGGTTGCAGTGAGATGAGTCGTAATCGTTGTAGATAAATGGTATAAGTGACATGCATCACTTATTTATTATGATCCATAAATCACAACCTAATGTATCACAGACATATACTCACTGTTATTACACATGTCGGAAAATAGCAACCACAGAACAAGACGAGATAGCAAAATTGTGCAAAAGAAACAATTGACTGTAACCACAACACGATAATCAATAGGAAGTGCATAACAACAGTTGTTTAGCACTAGCTGGTGTTTGTCTAAGCACAATATATTTGATCGTTATTGTAGTGGAAGGTATTGATGACGATTTACAGCGAACTTTATAAAGAGACTTTCCCTGAAAAAAGTACCATATTTTGGAGTGTATAGGCCGCATGTGTGTACAGGTCGCACCAGAAATTTTTGATGAAAATTTAGGGATAATTAATACATATTTCAAGTATAGGCCTCACAGAATTTTTGCATTCCTGTACATGTTGTTAAATCACGATTGCATACAAACATAATAAATTCCGACTTAATTTTTCGTCTACAAAACATTTGTGACAGAAAATTTGTATTATTTTGCAATGTTTACAAAAGTACATTGCGCAATTACTATTCCACAAGTGGTAACTTGAGAAAGCAAAACCATGGCAACATGTTACACAAAATGGCGTCTATCAATCTGCACTTGTGGCAATGCGGTGGGCATGCGAACAACGCGAGACATCTTTCTCATGTACAGCAGCAAAATTATTTTCTCATGTATGTCTTGAATAATGTGATTAATAAAGTGCAGCGAATAGGGTCACCTTAATTTTGTGTTGCCTTTTTCTAACTTCCCGGGAATATTTATTAGAGTTACATTTTTATAGATAATCCATTCTAAATTTTCAATGGAAAAATATTCTCATGAAAATTCGTGAGTGTTGTTTGCAACATCGCATTGAGAATCAGTATCTCGAAAATATGGCACCACTGCTTCTAGTTCATCATTATCAACATGGCTGCCGCTGAAAACATTGCAAATGTTGTTTGCTAAACATCTAATAAAATTCTACAGTACATATTTCATATACATCCACATTTTTTCTGTGTTTTTTTTATTTTGTGCTTTGTAAATACACATTGTGTAGTCTGAGACGTGTATTGTTATCATTTAATTTTTTTTGCTACAATGAAAGAGTTCACAACTAAATCAACAAGCGATTATTTCAGAAGTGGTAAATTACATAATAGAACTAACTGCAGGGCAATGAAAAGTAAGCAAAAAAATTTATATTAAATTTCATTTTATTTGTGTTATCTATTAGTATTAATGGTGCATGTGTACATAATGTACTGTATACCAACTTTGTATGCATTGGCGAGTACAGTTCTTAATACTTATACTTTTTTGTTGATAATGCATTGTTTTATGATCGGAGCATGTAATTTTCAGCGATGCTACAGAAATTCTTCTTTGATCAATGTGATAAAAATTTGATTTTGAGTTCTGCAAAAACAGACTTTTTTAGCATTGATTACATAGGGTTTTTGGCCCCGGACCAGAGAAAATGCTCTGTGGGCACAGACTTTTGGTCAAACCGAGTTAGATGGTTCGAGTTTACACTTTATATGGTTAAAAATAATCACTTAATACAAATTTTTCGGATTGAAAATTTTCTTAATGCAATATTTCATCATTAGGCCGCATCTCACTGTTTGTAGACATTTTTTTTGGAAAAGTGTGCAGCTTATACATGCGGAAATACAGTAACTATAAAGTGACTTTGCTATTTAAAAAATAATAATAATAATATCTTTAAAAGAAACTATGTGGAAGCCCTGTTTTTATATATATTAAAAATAAATCCTCTGATTTTCTCATGAGAAGAATTGAAAATTGACTTCGCAGCAACTGAAAAGGGAAGTCATACATACCTTTGTGGGATATCATTTAATCTAAAAACCATCTGCTGTAAAAAACATTTTTTTTGCACCAGACACAATAATAAGTAAACTTTACACAAAAAAATTAAAACAATACTTTTACCACAATTTTTAAATTATGTGAGGTCAAACTCAGTCTGTTACAATTTTACAAGTCAGTCACGGGAACTGTGACACTTAGTACAATTGGGGCTCTACTATATTGTCTCTGCATGTGAAAGCCTATAAGATACATGGCTCACCTGTTACAAACACTGGCAAACTCAGCAGTGTGCTCAATAGGGGCTGACCGAAATTCATTCAGTTTCTGCTTATTGGTGAGAAGTTTCTTCTCCAGTGCATTACTAATCACCGCTGGTTTCACCCAGAATGACACACAGTATTCCAAACAGCTAATGACTCCACTCTATCAAAATAAAAAAAAAAGCAAAATCCTCTTAACATGATTTAAAATTCAAAAACTAATCAATTTTTACATTACAACCAATTTATGAAAGTTCTTTACCCATGTGCTAACAAACATATATAAAGTGTTCCATCTAATTCTTTCTATAATACAGTGGAACCCCTATTTTACACTTTTCCAGGGACTGGGAAAATACGTTGCAAAATGCAGGAAACTGTAAAAAGAGAGAAACTTGTGTGTAAAAACATACATTGTGACCAAAAAATGTGCATGTAAAATGCAGGAAAATGTAAAATCACGGGGTGTAATACAGGCGTTCCACTAGCATATTTTTCCTAATTTAAAATGTTTTCCTTCACAAAACATAAGGATTTGGGGAAAAAAAAAAAAGTTGTAATACAAATAAAAACAGTACAGAAATAATTTTGGCACTAAGTTAGAAAGTTACTATCTTTTTTGTAAATGCCAAGAAAAGTCATAAACTTCTGCCCTTTAAAGCCTTAAAAGAACAGGGTAAGTATAAAAGAATACTCCAACTTTGAAGGTCTATAATATCCAAACCAAACAACCTACAACATTGGTTGACCAATCAAATGAACCTTGGAACTGTGAAGTTCGTTTACTATAACTTCATAAATATTCAAAAAAATATATAAAGGACAGGAATCCAAGTAAACACAGTCTAGTAGTTGTTGATAGACACACACACAAAGTAGGACACAGTTTTTTCACGCAGTTGCGCGATCGCGACGTTTCTTGGCTAAGCCAGCTTCATCAGGCGGCACGTTATAGAACACTACAGTATGGTGGCAGGGCGCTGTTAGTAGTAAACCTAGTGGCCGGGTGGCAAACTAGAGTGGGGTGGGAAAATTGAGAAATTGCAAGTATAGTGAGGAGCTGTGATTATCTTATATTGAGACCAGGCGGCTGCCTGGATTTTGTTATAAATTGGTGAGCTAATTCCCAGCGTCTGAGTTCTGAGCTATTGCTTCAAAGTGGTAGGGCTCTCACGACTCTGGTGCTGTAGCAGGAATCAAAATCTTTGTTGTGTGATGCTGCATGTGCTGCAACTGATTTGTCCTGTGGGTTACTGATGTTGCCAGCTATGGCTTGTTTGGTATCTGCTCTGTGGCCATTCGTTCTTTGCCTGAGTGTGTTGGTGGTAAGGCCAATGTATTCTGTATTACAGTGTTGGCACTAGCTGATAAATCAGATTTTGTGTTGCAGTTGTAATTGCCTTGAGGGGTACGTGTGGTTAGTGAGTCTGCTGTTGAAAGAAGTTGAGGATTGGTGAATGGTGTTGGAGCCACAGCAAGACCTATTGCAGGGGTGGGATCCTTTGGGAGTGATAGTTTGATTGGCATTTATAGTGGGCTGCAGTTTAGGGCAAACCAGTTTGTTGCGGAGGTTAGGTGGCCTTTTGAAGACCAATCTGGGTGGTTTGGAGAGCAGGTCTTGTATTTGCGGTGAAGAAACTAGAATTTTGTATCCACAGTGCAGAATGTTTCAGAGCCTTCATGATATGAGACAACCAGGGGAATATCAGAGTGGTAATATCAGAGTGGTTGACCTTGGTTTGTGTTCTGGTATTTGAGATGACTTGCTGTATCTATTTGTGGACGAGGTGCCTGGGGTAGCCCATCGAGGAATGCTCTGGCTATTTGTTCACACTGTTTGTTGAGATCACTGTTGGTGGAGCATATACGTTTGACCCTTGTGGTGAGACTGCAGGGTAGGGATTTTTTTTTGCATGATATGGGTGTTATCTATGGGCCAATTAACAAAAAAGGAACACAAGTAATAACAAAATATAATCAGATTATTACGGCAAAAAAGATTTATTATGGATTAAAATACAATTCAGCATGACCACGAATATGCATGTCACCAGTCGTACCAACCAGCTTGCGATACAACCAAATCTGATCACCAATTTTAAACTTCATCTTCTTATACGAAAACATGGAAGAGTTACCAAATACACTAATAACAGCAGTATTATCTGTCCTCCCTTCATGAATTGGAAAAGTCTTCCAACATATTATATAATGAGGGTCAATGTCACCAATTTCCTTAGGCGCAAGATCCTAGTGAGTATGCGACTTCCTGAAGAAACACATTTCCAACAAACCACTACCAGCTTTCGCAGTTATACCTTGCAGACCGAAACGGTACAAAAGAACAACAAAATATAACTCTCTTCTATATCAACAATCTTAACAGTCCAAGACCTATCATCCGTATTGACATCCTTAGTGTAAAAGACAAAATATTTCGGTATACATTCTTAGGATAATACCTAGACACACGAGTCTGCCAAGGAACCATTATTATTGATGTATCTTCTCTAATGACACGGAGCGAAATGAAATATACGAATAAGTTACAACCTTTACAAAATAAATCCCATAGATAACACGGAACGAAAAACACACAGCACGAAAAAACACGCAATATCTTATCGCACCGGACCCGTATCAGGCGAAGGCTTGGCAGCAGTTTGGATTGTGCCATTGTGGAGAGATAGTTCAACATCTAGGAATATGGCATGTGTTTTAGAGTATGACCAGGTGAACTTGAGTGTACTGTATGTGTTTAAATTGGTTAGAAAGTAAATTAGACTGTCCTCAGTGGAAGTCCATATCATGAAGATGTCCTCGATGAAACACATCCAGCAGTGTGGTTGGGTTGGTTGGTGACTGAGGACGTTTTCTTCCAGCCGGCCCATAAACAGATTGGCATAGGATGGGGACATGCATGTACCCATTGCTGTGCCTTTGACCTGAAGGTAGTGCATGTCTTGAAATCTGAAGTTGGTGTTGCTGAGGGTTAACCTGGCGAGTTCAACAAGGAATGCTGTAGAAGGTTTGCTGCGTGGGGGATGTTGGTGTAGACACGTAACATCTATGGTGATCATGTATGCATCTTGGGGAATGGGGCCCAGGTGTCTGAAGCGTGTACATCTACAAGGGCTGAGATTCTCTCAGTGGGGCTGTCAATCCCTGATACAATGGGACATCCTGGGGGTGGTGATCCTGAGAAAGTTACTCAGACAAGCCAAACCACCAGTTTTTATCCACAAGCCCCTAGCAAGGCCAACCATTCTGTCTACCTCATAGATAGAATGGCGGAGCCTACACAGGTACACTTATCCTAGACCAGCTTGTCGGCTCCTTGCAAGGAAAAGCAGGCGTTCCCTAAGTTGGGAAGACTCTGCTAGGACAACACCCATGTTCTGTGACCTGAGACAGTGTGGCCTGACTTCCACTGTGTACTGCGCTTCCATGTCAGGTGTTGGAATAGGTGTCCACTCAGACTATGGCCCACACATGGCTGGATACGTAAATACTATGACAAGGAACCTGCCTTTCTTCTAACCCTTGTGAGAGGGTGTGTATGTGAATCCAGATGACCTACTCCAAACGGTGTTGTCTGAGAGAGAGAAATTAAGCAGACTTGGCTTGCCTCTGGGCAACTACACAAGCTGTCTTCCACATTAGTAACGTCCATTGGAAAGCTTAACTCCATGGAACAGGCCCAGGCCATGAGACACCTGCAGGATCCAGTGGCATCAGAGGTACCGAAGGACTTGTTTGCGGACTCCGTACGCACTGACCCTGAAGAGTTCCCATGATGGGTAGTAGGACACCTCAGCCAGCCAGATCGCCCGCCTACACCAGCCAATACGTACCTGGCCCCTGCATTCCTATGCTCCACTCCACTACCAGTACCTTCACAACACCACACACCTACACCTGCGACACCTCCACTGTCCAGTACTTAGTTCAGAGTTGCACCTCAACCTGTCGAAGTACGTCGCCAGGTATAATCCCCAAGGCAGCTGTTCTCAAGAGCAAGATCGTACTACCAGAACCTGACTTTGTGCCCTGCTGGAAAGCAACCAGGCCTGTCTTGTATAATGGACATGCACCCGTGCCCCGTCAAGACTAGACCCCCACTTCAAATAGGAGTGCCCGATCTAACACTTAGACAAAAACTGAGTCTCCTTGATGTGTAAGTACTCACTTCCCCATATGGCATGAGTAAACGTGTGTGTTGGCTTCAGTCACGTTTTCCCAATCCAGGGAATGTCCCCTCCGGCACAAAGGTGCACTGGGAAGGAAGAGCACCAAACTGACAAACTGGTCTGAAAACAGTGTACCTGCAATAGGACTCCGCCATTCTACCTACTGGAGTATGCAGAAAGTCTGGCTGCAACTAGTACTTTTAGGTTTAGCAAAGCATGCATCAGCTCAATCCAGTATTGTTCAAGGGATCACCTGCGGTTCTCTCAAGGGTGAGGTCAACTAGGATAGGTGCCATGTCTACAGGAACGTGGTGCTTTATGGACTAGTTTCAACTCGATGTTTATTCCATGTTACTGGAAGTAAAGAAGTGGTGATGCACTCCCTCTTATGTTTATCACGAGTTTATGGGAAAGTAACTACGGAAGATAGGTAGAAGAGACCTGCTTCTACGCTAAATGGGATGGAATAGCATAACGCTGTGAAAACAACTAAAAAACTATAAGTGACTCCCCATTGCATTGTTGCCCAGAAGGGGCCACAGTGTCTAGTGTGGATAGATGATGTGTTGTTTGATGGGTTGGCACAACGCTTGCATAACTAAGCAAGAAGTGATAGGATAAGTCCCAACAATGAAGCTTAAGGAAAGGTTTTCTTTCTGGCACAAAGATACGATGAAGGAAGAAAGGTATAGCAAGGAATGAAGCTGGCGAGATCTTTGGCAGCTAGCGCGGTGAAGACTGTTAGGCTGTTCAGTTCCGGCAGCGAGTGCGGTGGAAGACTGAAGACTGCTTCCAAGTCTAGTTCTGACTCAGTATTTATACTCTGTCGTACGGCTGTTTATATTCTGTCGTACGGCTGTCTCAGCATTCATTGGCTGACGTCTTGAGGGCGAGAGATGGTAGCTGAGTGAAGAGGGCAGCAAAAAGCATAGCTCTTTGGCGTGACATCATCGGCCGGGGAGACTGGAAGACAAATTATGAAACATACTAGTGGTGCCATCTAGCGGTGGTTAGTAGTACTCGTTGCCTTGAGGTGGATAGCTTCGGTGGCTGGTGAATAATACTTATCTCCACTGGCTGAACCATCCATTCTTGCTGGGGTAGACAGTACAATCTTGCATCTCGTTGCCAACAGTAATGCAAACTGTGTAAAAATCAGATGCGCTACGGACTATGCTGATGAGCTGTAGTCTAATTACTAGGGTTGGGTCGAATCCCATTTTACTCTAATCCGAATCTTAAAGAGTCCTTCGAATCCACACCTCGAATCCGAATCTTGTTCCTTACCCCAAAAAATAAACATTCTCAAACACAATAACTATTTAGGTAACACAATAAATTAAATATGTTTTTACTCAAGAAACTCAAATTACAATGCCCTGTCTGTTATATTTACATAACATCTTTTTTAACATGGTACTATTTAATCTTGCAAGTTTTTGTTCAGGAACACAAGCATTTTAACATGCTCAGGGTCAATTATGCAAAGAATCGCCAAGACGCGTGCATGTAAACATTAAAATGAGGTCTAACGTACTTATATGTTGCGGCAGATTGCTAGCTGCTTCCTCTATGTCATCAGTTGAAATAATTACTGCAACAAAATAAAGAAATAAAGGGCAATACTTAGTATTACTGCAAATTGTTTTTATTTTAACGTGCAGCTAAACGTAGAAAAAGCCATGTGTAAACACTTGTACTTGTAATGGTAATGCAACTGTTTTCAACATGGCGGCTTAGTAATATTTAAGCTAAGTACATTTCAAAACATTCCACAAGACCAAATGGTAATAAATATGTCTGCGTTTATGTTAACATTATTAGAAAATTTAACTTCACACGTAAAAATACAGTAAAATCAGCAATTTATAAACTTTAAACATTTAGCGATAATGAACCCTAAACTGCATTCCACGCATGTTCAACCAGTCATCAGCTCGCATTTGTACTGATCCAGTGTCGCTGTTCTAACTGAATCCCAGTGCCCCTATAACGGCCATCTTGTGAAACCTGAACAGCAAGCCGCAAGCTGTTCCAATACTCTGGCTGTTCACTTTACTTGCCGGCGCTAGCACAAATAATTCGTCTTCTTTCAGGCACAAAATCTTTAGAAAGCTAACAAATGCTGTAGATTTAAGAGGGTTTAGAGTCTTATATTACTATTAATTATTCAACGCACATTTCTCACAGTTACGCACGTATGCATTAAAACATTTGGAACAACATTAAGAACCAGTGGCGAAAATGTGACGTAGGCGGAAGTGCTGTTGGCTATTATTCATTGGTGTGTGCCGTTGTTTATATTGGCAGTTGTTTTAGTAAAAAAAAATAGGGTTAGAAAACACATTTTATTTCGCCTCATTGAGAGAAATGTGCTGCGTGAAATATGAAAGGAAAAGTTTTTTCCTGAATTCGTCACCATAAAATTAGGGTGCGTAAATTATGCCAGTAAATACAGCATTTACAAAACATGTTGACGCGCGCCGCATATACCACTACTAAATAAAATAACGACTCATCACTCATTATGTCAAGTATTCCTACTTCCACTTAAATGAGAGTCGATACCGCAAACCAATACATGGACATTGCGGGCCGCCACTGCAAAAGCAGTTAACACGAATACACCTTGCTACTACAGCAAAGGAACTTCAACTTCTTTTTGTCTCTTCCAGACACCCGTTATTTAGACAGTTTTAGTTCAGTATTAATTCATTCAGTTTTCTAGTTCAACCTTCCCTCTAGCCTAGGACCAGTTCGCCTACACCTGGCTAACGTAGGTTACTTTCAGTACAAAGTCTGCTTGGTTGAAAATAGCACGGGTCACTGGTTTATTGAGTCCTCAATCAATACAGCTTTGTTCTCTAGCCACAAGTTTTTATTCCTTGAGTAATATCTACTTCGCCAGCTAAGAATGATCCACACTGTGCACTGCCGACAGAAACCGGGTACATTTAAATCCGAACTAGCTTTGACTGAGTACTCCTTTCTGGAGTCTTTCCAGTCTTGTAACATACCCACCTGTTGTTTCCTCACCTGAGCACCTAGGTGCTGGATGGACAAACAGAGGAGCCACAACCACTAGGAAAACTTCCAACCAAGGAGAGACAGCAAGCCTGGGTTGTATCCCCTACCAGAGCACCTAAGTGCTGGAGGGGGTATTTACTTGGGTGTTGCGACCTGACCTTGGCTGGATATCACATCCAGTAGAAGCAGTGGTGGCCCACAGCTCAAAGCTTCTGGTCTGCCCGCTAAGGTAGGGGGTCTTCTGAAGAACCGAGCTCGTGCTACCAACCGGCTACTGGACACACACTATTATAGGAAATAGTTTCGCATCCATAGTGCACAATATGTATCGTTCAGTGGCAAACCACACTCTATGCCTTTTAGGGTAAGGCACGGCCAACGGCGTAGGGAGTAAAAGATAGTTCATCTTGCTGCCAAGCAGAGGTCTACCCTAGCCCCTCCTACGAAGGAAAGACAGACGAAATGAGACCGCGCCGCCTCACTAAGGTTACGAGCAAGCCCGAATGCTCTCATGTTACGCTACATATCTTTTCCACAGCACATCCGTACAAGCCTAGACTACCATCCTGTTCTGAAGGGTATAGTGTACGGAATGGAAACAAGGTACAGGATCGCCAACGCCAGGTTTTGAAGCCAAGAGTCAGCGGCATGGAACCTACAGTACTGTGTGAGCTGGCACAGTACAACCTACCCAAGGACTAGAGCACCAGCTTCGCTCAGCCGCCAACCGAACTTCACTAACCGGCCGAAGATCATACGAGTAAGTCAGGTAAAACTAGCACTTCCCGTCAGCTACCGATACGACGACCCTCCACAGGGAATAAAGTATCAACCCAAGACTTTGTGCAACTCGTAAACCAACACAACCTATCAAAATCTCTAGTTGTAAATGTTGTTAAAAGCCTGGAAAATCCCTCATAACGTGCACTTGGTTAAGCGCAATAAAACCACGATAATAGTGCGAAGTAGTCAGTAACCAGGCAAGCATCAACGTTCACACATGCATAAAGTTTTCTGACCAGACAAAAGCAAAACTATTATGCATGTAATGCACACTTAGATACTCAAAAAACAAAATTGTGTACATAACGCAATACACTTGCAAGAAATTAAGCTGAATACAAATTGTGTATCCATTCAGTGCTGTTTTGAAGTTATGTTTTCCTTTTTGCTCGAATAATTTTTATACTAGAATTTTTTACTTGAATCTCTAAACTTTCGAATACTAAGTATTCAATGGTATTCGAGGGTTCAAGGATTCGAACGGACCATCCCTACTAATTACCACTGTTGAAATGTGTCGTGCATCAGTGTGATGGGTATATATATTCTTGTTTTGCTACAACAATGTATCATTACATGCGCACCACATGCCCTAAAAGTGATACAACCCTGAACTGCAGCTATGCAAGCCAAAATTACATCTCATATATTACTGTAATATGTATTACTGCATTACTCTCTACATTCATATATGACTGTAGAGAGTAATGCACCCGAAGGAAGAGTTTCGCATAGCTCCACTTAATACAAGAGGTTTTGAGACCATAATCAACTATTATTGGGAAGTGCTTACAAATGTTCACCAAAGTTTACAGTACTTTATGGATGTTTGAAAAATGTTTACAAGTAGACGCAGAAGTTTACCCATGGTTCCCAGTGGTTACCAACACTTTGCATCTTGGTGATGACATAGCCACTAAAACTTGGTTACAAAAGTAACAGTATTGGATTTTGGCTAAAAGGCTCCCCCGGCTTAAACCCTGTGAAATGGGAATATACTAGTAAACCACGCCAGAGAAACTGTGCCTGAGCTCGCACAACTGACACAACCCTGCATAGCATGGAGGAGGCCTGCTTCCAGCCACCCTAAGAGATGGCAGCAGAGTTCAGTTCTGCCCAGGAGGCAAGAGCCACCCTTGTCAAAGCTAACTGAAGTCCGAGGACACCCGAAATGAACCCAAGCGCAGGAGAATATCTGTTCCTGCACCACTGCAGAACGGCAGTTCACATCAGCAGCTCGCATTCGCACAAGTCAAGCCAAGGCTCTCTGCTCTTTTTGCTCTCTACCGCTCTACTCATGAGAGACAAACAGTTGATCTTTAGCTACCAATGCCAGACTTCTCAGCACTAGCTGCCGCCCCAGAAGAGTCGTTCCCCCTAACATTTGACACTTTACGTCAACATCCACACCCCGTATTTCCCATAAGTCCCTTTAGGTACCCCCAGCTTCAGTTAGAGTTTAGTTGTTATCATGGCTACAATTGTTTCTCTGTGCCCTTTCAACTCGCCCTTTAGGCCAGGCTCTTCAAGCAAGCCAACAGGCACCTTCACCTGTTATTGCTTACCTTCCGAGAGCAATCCTTGGTTACAGTATGAGAGTATGGGTCACCATGTCTTATTTTGGAAAGAATAAAACACGTATCCAGTTTAACCACCGTATACTCTTTCTTGTGTGTATTGTGCTCAGTTCAGTCATCCCCTGTAAGCGTCACGTCACAACTGAGAGGCAGGGAACCGCAGATTTAATACTAAAATTTGCCGAACTTAATGAGTATAAGACTTGGGCCTGTCCCCTAAAAAGGACTACATGTACGTCATAAATATATATACAATCCATTAGAAAGCCACCTATACTATGGACCAGGTACATAAAGGTACCTGGTGCACACGTATGGTAGAGCCACAACTACTAGCAAAACACACGACTAAAAGGCTAGAATCTTCTTTTTAGCTAACACACTACCTTCACAGCATATATACTCGTCGGTGACAGTGCCAGGCCTGGCAAGGAAGGATCTACTCCTTCCGAATCACACTCTAGCTGCGGTTATTGTTGCTTGCCACCACGTTATGGAAGTGAACCGCAGCACACAATTCCCTGGTAAATGCCATTCACTCATAGGAGTAGTAAGTGGAGCGACAGGAAAGCAGTTGCTATCCTAGCTGGCAAGCCAGCACAGCATAAGCAACCTGTCCCAGGCTTCAGCTATCTCACCCCACTGGAATGAGCTCACGCCACCCGCAACTGTCGAGACCTCACCTCACAATTTCCTCCAGTGGTCTATTTGGTCTCCTGGTGAAACTCTCCGAGGCTGTACATCCAGTCGTCGAGATCCTCCGCCTAGGTCTACTACTAGAACCAGGCGTCGAGCCCATCAAGACGAAGATCCAGCTCCACCACAACCAGCACCTGTGGGCCGGAGTCACGCCAGCTGCAGCTAGATACGCCTCTTCGCCGAGCCATCCAGCAGACAGCGTCCCCACCAACCAGCCAAGCAAGGAGATTTGACACTGGAGAAGCACAGACAAGCACCCGTCGACCAGCTGTGAGAAGTAATCCAGCAGCCCCAACACCCCACAATCGCAAATCAGCTCTAGCATAGATCAATTTCGTGCCAAGTCAGCAGTCTACCCACCCAACACACTATAAAGGCACCATAACGGCTAAGCACCAGATCTTACAGACTCTTCTATATTAGGGTCAGTAAATCCCTTTTACCTGTGTGTCTGATCTAGCACAAACTAAAAACAACTTCTATTGAGGTGCTGTCATTTTCCTGTCCATAGGCCATCACGCACCAGTTTGTTGATGACTATTACACTTATTTTTTTGGACATGGCATCAGCCATATGTAACCCTACAAATTGACTCATAAATACAGCTCTGGGCAATGAAACCATGGAAGTCTTGACAAGACCAAATACATTCTCTCTGCCTCTGTGTTACTTCCAGCCTTCTCTTCCCCCCAATCATCCACCCTTTCACTGGGTTAAATCTCTTGTGGTTCAACAGACATAACAGAAAAATGTGAAACTTCTGTGCGTTTACACCGTCAGTTGAAACCAGGGTTTCAGTAACATGGGTTTAGGAAAGTAGTGTGTGAATGTGGTAAAAACATAGGAGCTTCAGTTTTGTTTGACGAAAGTATGCAGCATCCAATGTCATAGTTTTTAAGACTGTTTGGCGACAAGCAATGGCGTTCGTGGCCTTCACTATAGGATGTGCCACAATGTTATATAATCACTAATTGCCACTTTTAAAGTGGGGTTCTGAGGATTTCTCTCTCCGAAGATATTTGATTAGTGATAGGTACACAAATTTGTCACAAACTAGCATACTATTAAGAAAAATTTACCATTCATAATCATTTCCTAAAATATTTATGAATAATTCAATTACTGAAGACTAAATTTTAAAAATTTGAAATTTTAAATAATTGATTTAAGTTACTGTATTAATTAATACAATTACTTAAATAATTACAGAGTTCTATCACTACAATGATACATTAATTCTATAAAAAATGGTAAAGGAAAATATTTATAAAAGAAAAACAAGAACACTACACGTATAAACTAAATACATGGAAACCAAATTCGGGTCTGAAAAGTACAAAAAAAAAAAAAAACTGTGAAATTCAATACTACTCGGTACACATAAATATATAAGGTAGTCCATTCGTATGCAACACACTTAACCTAAACAATGAGATTAAAATCCAAAACAGTTAAATTTTTCCTTGGTTAGCTTTGAAAACTAAACTTGGGATTCAAAAGTACAAATTTTTAAATTCAATAGCAATTAGTACACATACAAATGCATAGTCACTTTGTCTGTCAAACTTATCTTTAACCACCTTATGACCAGCATGCTAAAATTTGAGAATAAAATATTAATCTCAAAGGCCACTACATTAAATTAATAAATCTCATGGTCATTAGGATGTGTCCGAGCACACCCGGCACATCCTGTGCGTACACCTATGGCGACATGGGAGGTAGCAAATAAGCTTCTGTGGTATCATTTTAATCGCAAGACATCTGTTTTTAATATAAATTATTGCTTATTAAAAAATCCTCCGGTTTTTCCACAAGAAGCCACAACAAAATGAATGTGCGCTCATAAATAAGTATGTAACATTCAATGTTACAATTTTTGTAATTTATTTGCTAACAAGGGAGGTCACAGATACACTTCTATGGTATAATTTTATTCAGAAAATGTCTGACTACATAATTAAATTAATATTCCACACAAAATTCATGTTTATTTTATGCCAGAGAGAATTGAACATGGACTTACGATGCTCTGGCAAAACTCGTTCCGATCGATGATTTAACATTTTACATGACAAGGGGACGCGCAGTGTTAAGCCTCTCAGGTATCTTTTCGTTTTCAGAAGATAGTTGCCACAAAATATCTACACTGAACAACCTGTCATCACAACCTTATTTCTGCAAACAGTGAGGTGTCATTTTAGCAAGGTTCCACTGTGTTGATCAGTATCTGCCTAAGTGTACCACTATTATTAAGAGTATAAAACAAATGTGCCATTTGCCAACTTTGAAAATAAAAACTGTATTTTTCCATTTGTCAGGATTCAGTTAATTGGGACCCTAGTATGTTTTTTGCACGTTTGCATATCTTACAATTTTCAGAGTATTTCACTGCTTGTCGGTAAACTCACCAGGGCATGTGTGAGCGACTGGTACTGCCTCTGTGCCCACTGTGCATGCCAACGAGTCATCTCCTGCAGGAAAAGAAGTGCGGAGTGTGCCAGGTCAGTGTGTGTCTTGTCTAGGGAGTGCTGGGTGATGAGCATGGCAGACACGAGGTGCCGCTCATGCACTGCTACAAACATCACTGCATCATCCAGGAAGTGCACTCCATTCTTCTGCAGCAGCAAGGTCACTGTCTTCAGCAGTGATCTGTACAGCATCACCCACTCTGTCTGCAACCACACCATCTGCGCCTGGGCACGACAAGCATCTTCACTCACGTTACAGTGCATTATGCAGCATTGAGTTAGGATACGTCCGATAGCTACACAATGCCATAGTCAAACACTTTGCTGTAACACAGCAAAAGTAAGAGCAACAACAAAGACTTCAAAGGAAAATCCTCAACACTAATAGCAACAATGCCAGGCCAAAAATAATTTTTTGTAGCAAATGCCATTCAGCTGTTAAAGAGTAAAGAAATACTTATGACAACTGCTGTTACAGGAGACATATTTACTAGGGCTGGACAGATACCGATACATCGGCCGATTTAACCAAAATCTGTATCTGTTATAATCGGCCATGGTCCAACCAATTAGTTTCATCAACCCTAAATATTTAATTTTATTTTTGAATGTGTAAACTGAATTTCACCCAACTCGGTACACATATAGTACATATACACTTGACTTTTTATAGTTTTCGACCATGCTGGACACTTATTTTCAAAATGGCGGCCACTTTAAAATTTAGGGTGACATGTCATTCGGAAACCAATCACCTGATTTATTCCAAATTTTGTATGCTGACAGCGCAAAGTGTAAGCATTGAATTCAGAGGTGAATATTGTTATATGTTTTGGAAAAAAGTGCCACATTAAAAAATAAAGTTTTTACATTATTACTATAAAACTACTCAACCAATTTTTGCCAAATTTGCCAAATTTACCAGGTAAATATAAGTAACTGAACTTTATTAGGCACTTGTTTTCAAAATGGTGGCCATTGTAAATATTTTAGGTTTATTTGGCATAATTACCACACAGTTTGACCAATTTCAACCAAATTTTGTACACTGACAGTACATATTACAAGCAACATACATGTCAAAACCAAACACTTGTCCGCCATTTTGTAAGATAGTGCAACAAAAATTCTTATGAAATTTGGCAAAAAAAAGTAGTACTGCGGCAATTGTTACGTGCAAATGTGTTTCAAGCATGTCAGACACTTATTTTGAAAATGGCGACCATCTAGCTATATTAGCATAGTATGCTATATCTTAAAAACCATTTAATTAATTCAAACTTAACTATATATATATATATATATATATATATATATATATATATATATATATATATATATATATATATATATATAATAAAATATGCCTTCATGGAGCCACTTTCATCCTCCATTTTGTAATATAGTGCCACACGAATAAATAAAGTTTTTATGTCACATCTCGGAAAATAATTGTCCAATTCCTACCAAATATGGTAAACAAATAGTACTGCAGCAGGTAATGTTAACTGATATGTTTTAGGTATGTCAGACACTTATTATCAACATGACAGTCATATAGCTATTCTAGTTTTGTATGTTATATAATGAACGCAGTGTAATTAATTCCAATCAAACTTTGTTTGCTGGCTGTATATATTACAACCATCAAATGTGTCCACAAAAATCTCTCTTGTCCGACATTTTGTAAAATAGTATTTCATGACAAATTAAAATTATGTGATATCTCTGAAAAAATAACATATTTCTACCAAATTTGGCAGTCCAGTATAGCTATGGTAGGCCATGTAAACTTATAAACTTCGAGAGGGCCAGACACATATTTTCACAATGGCATCCATACAAACATTTTAATAGAGCTGGACCAATATCGATACTGATATATCGGCTGATAAACCCAAAATTGATATCAGTTACAATTGGCCATGGTTCAACCAAATCATTTCAACCCAAATGATTTAATCATCATGGAAAATTACCACACTTGGTTATCTTGCAGAGGGTTGTGCAAATGTGACATTTTTCTCATGAAACGAAAATGAAAGATATATTACGAACTTTCATGAAACTGACATGAAAATGAAAAATAATATAATTAAGGCTCAGCCTTAATGAAAGGCTAACGAATTTACTAACATTATGGCAGGTTATTGATTATAACCAAATTGTTGGAATATCAAACCCAAAATATGTAGAATATAGAGTATTTACCAAAGGGGGGTTTTTCCTACATTTAAATTTTCATTTTATGTAGTTATTTCAGTTATAAAACAATGAAAACAAACAAGATTATGAATATTCATTAAACACCCAAAAATTCATCGAAATCGAGAATTTTAGTTCCGTAATGACTTTCGATAATCAAATTTTCTTAACAAAATAATGAAAGCAGTCATTTGTCATTTTCGTTTTGTTATACAGAATATTCGTACAACCCTACTTGCAGGACATGTTTTCACAAACATAGAATCTTATTTTTACAACCGGAAAACCATTTTATTAATATTACTTTTATCTTTTAGTAACAGGTGATTTGAAATTAAACGGAAACTGATAGGACTGGCTTTGGTGTTGCTACATATTTAACTCTATATAAGCTATACCTGGTGAAATTTGTAAAATAAAATGGAATTAAACTTATAATACTGGTATCAACTTTTGAGATGGTTAAAATTAATTTGTAAAAAAAAAGAATTTTTAATGCTATGATAGTCATTTTCATACATTTTCTATCACATAAACATCAACTGTTTATTAATCTATCGCTTTCACATTGTATATTGATATTTTGTTTGCAGCATGACACTATTCATAAATCAATTAGTAGCAATATTTATTGTTTTATATACGAATCTGATTCGAATGAGCCAAATTGCTATGGCAGTGGCACTCATTCATGGGCAGAAGCAGAATAAACATTCATTTTATTTATAAACAAACATCTGTAACCATAAATGTTGTCGATATAAAGAAAGTAACTAGTACGCGCATATAAAGCAGATGAATACAATTTACGCACTGAACATTTGCGCTGTATTTAAAAACACTGCCTTCTTTACTCATCTTCTGTGTTTTGTGGTTAGGTTCTTGACAAATACAGCAGTTGCAACTATACTGGGAGAGGTTGGTGATTGTAGCCAGCTGATTACTTCGCAAAACCAGTTAAGAATGCGAAAAATAGTCACTGTTTTAAATCATTCACAGAGTTTGTTAAGTTTTTTTATAAACTGACTAAAATGCTAAAAACTGCTATGTAAACATTGGGTAGACGGGAAAAGACATGTGCCTAAATACTGCAGTGTTGTATGCACAGTGATTTGTAGCGTATATATTGTATAAGGAAGTATATGTAACTTTTTTGTATTTATTGGCCATCCTAGGGACATTGTGCTCATTTTAAAGTCACTCGGACACTATATAAAAAATTACAAATGAAATTATTTGTATCAGCACTATCTGCGGGATCTGCCACAAGGTATCGTATCAGTAATATCGGCAAAATGGGGCTTGGACCCACCTCTAATATTTACTAAAAGTTCCTGTAGGAAAATAATGACATACGAACAAAAACTATGGAAAGCCCCATTAGGCATGAATTATTTGAAGGAAAAACACTTAGTATTTGGATTAATAATGCAAAGGGAAAGCTATAAAGGGAAAAATGACCCTTCCTCGGGCCAGAATATTGACGCCTCACCCAACAGGTGGTGCTAAAGTTAATGGCGTAGGAAGAATTCCCCCCCTCCCTCGACAGAGATGCATGTATCATCATCTTCACTGAGTTTTTGATGGCAGTGAGGGTTTGTGCCTTGGGTAACTCGATGATGGCCCACTGGGAACGGGGAGGAGCACTGTTTGGGGTCGAGTGAGTTGGAACCCTGGCAGAAGCATAGCTGTGTTCAGGATGTTTGTGTTCCAGGCGTTTCATCACCTTCCCTACAGCCGAGGGACAGCCATTGACTATGGGCTTCTTGGATGGCATAGATGGCAGTGGGAAGACAGTGGGAGGAACATACCATAGAAGTATGAAGAAGGTCTCGCTGGAAAATGCTCGGACACGGACTTTAAGTTCAAGCGGGTTTGATGGTTCGAGTATCGACTGAAATTAAATTTCACACCTTCCTATACATCATTTGGTTCTGTAAAGTAGTTGTCTGTTAACTAAAGAAATCACGGTTTTTGGAATTGAGAATTGAGAGTAGTATCGGCATCGAGACATTGAGAATCGAGGAAAAGTGGAATTGTTACATCCCTTGTGGGGGAGGGGGAGGGGGGGGGGGGAGAAGAAAAAGAAAAGCAACATATCTACACAGTTAAAGATAAGAATACTTACACCATGAGTCTCTATGGGTGGCAACATGTGTATGAACAGACTGGTTGGCAAGTCCAAATTCTTCAGATTGATTGACAGAGATGAATTTGCAATTATTGCTAGTACATCCACACACTCTCCAGCAAGTGGTAAGTATGACTGTACCTGAAAGAAATGCAAAAAAATTATTGACATGTGGCATGACATTTACTTACACTAAAAAGTTGCATGGCAGTGTTTATTTGGATAGGTACGTGAAAAAATATGCAACCAATGGACTGAAATTAGAAACTTAATAGACCTCTCAAAAAAGCTCACTATACAGTGGAAACGCTGAGAGTAAATGTCTTTTCAACTTGATGCATGATGTCTTTTCAACAATGATATAAATAACTTTGCCTCATCAGTGAGTATTATTGTTGACCTGCAACGAGACGTTTAAAACTTTGACTGTCTACTATGGCAAGAATGGATGTTCCTGCCAAAAAAAAGTATTATTCACCGGCCACCGAGACTATGCATCCCAGGCACCCAGTAACACTGCATGCCGCTAGATGGCTACACCAGTACGCTTCGCTGCCTCTCGATCTCCAAGCCGGCCAGCGACATCACACCTTGAGAAAGCTATGATTTAGCTAACCCCTCTCCAGTGACCACTCCATCCAACTGACTGAAGGGGAAGAGCCAGCCAGAGTATAAATAGTGGGATGTCACCCTTAAACGAGAGTTCAGCACTCGTTAACCACACAAAGTCTATCTACGCGAACTAACAAACACCCTACTTTCTCCAGCCCTAATCTAATAAAATGAATACATACCATTTATCCTCCGCGACTGTCACATAGTTTTTCCCAGGTCCTCTCTGCTTTGCCTGGTTTTCTATACCTTTATCTAGACCCTTCTTCATTCAGGGTGTGTCCATGGCTACAATTGCGGCCATGGCACCAGACAACCCTGCTCAATCACGATGCATGCACCCAATTTTGATAATATATCCTGACCTAAGGCATGTAGGGCTTGCCCAGAGGTGCGTCCCATTCTCCAATTGTCTTAGCTACTAACATGCATGCCTGAGGGCACACAGAACTGTGAAGGTGCTCACGCTGGTGTAGCAGGATTTGGGGGCTTGCCTGAAAGAAAAAAAATTAAATGAGAGTTGTTCATCAGCTCTTCTGAGAGCCACAACACCAGCTAAGGCAGCTAACCCCATCAAGCTCACACACCAGAGCTCCCTGACCTACCGCGCAGTGTCGTTTATCGGCTCGTCTTCGTGACTCCACCCGCACTCATTGTTGAAGATCTTCTCCGCTCACTTCATTCCTAGCTCTACCTGCCCTTACTTCAGTGCATTTGTGCCACGAAGGAAACACCACTCCTTGGCTATAGCCATCCTTCCCAATCTGCTTAGTCTTCACCACATTTGTGATGAAGATTCATGCCAAACGTTGTCTACACACTGCGGCTCCTTCTGGGCAACAAATGCATAGGGAGAAGTACCAGTTTAAGTTACTTTAGTAGTGCTCGTCTACTCCACCATTGTTAGTTCAAGACCAGATCATCTCTACCTAGATAACATAGGTTTAAGCTTCTCTAAGCTCTTGCCAGCGTTAGGACGTAGTGCGACATCACTTGTTTATTTCCCGTCAGAAGAAATAAACAAAAGTTTATCTGCCTCAAGGATATCGCTTTCCCATAGACATAGAACATCTCCCAGTGTACCTCACACCACTCAAGGGATTAAAGATGACCGGGGAACTTACATGAGCCATACCTAACAACTGAGTACCCACACATGCACCTTGGTTGGCCACCCATACTGTGCTTCATGGAGTCCAGAACGATAGAGTCCTGACACTAGCTACTCTGTCTTCTGAGGCCAGCTTGCCTACTCAGTAGCCCAATCTCTCCATCATGTTTAGGTCATGGAGTTAGTGTTCTCTGAGTCTGGGGAGACTGTCCCCTCACAGGACTCTCACCCACATGCAGGGACTCTAAGTTCACACCGCGTTCAGGCGCTGAGCACTGAGATACGGTGTTCGTTAAGTCTGCAGATGTTTCATGTGGTTTTACACCAGGTAGTACTACACGTCACCTGCAGTCACTTCACGGACGTAAGAGTGTGTTTCAATCTCGATGCCTTACTCCTGTCGGAGTAGTACCTGAGAGAAAGTCAAACAGGTACTAGCTGCCTCTCGGCACTTGCAGGAACTTACTCCCTCCCTCATCACCATGCTCAATCAGCTCTTGCCAAAGTATCAAACCCAGACATTGTGTCATTTACAGATTCCAGATACACTCTAGACACCAAAGGACCTTTTCGAGGCACCCATACATATGAATGGGGAGACACACCCTTGAATCACAGCATATTTAAGCCAGTTGGATCAGCCCTTTAAAGTCCCAAACTCTAGCTTCAGACTTGAATCAGCAGAAGTGACCCTGACTGCTAACACAAGCTTCGAGCACCGAATCTCTAAGCCACCTGTGGCTCATGTACGCCCGTCAGAGACAAATCAGGTCAAGCCATTAGCTGAGGTTACACATTACCTAGATATACCACTGAGAGTCAATACTTTTAAGCAAAAGATCAAGCTAGCAGAACACGATTTTGTGCCATGCCACAAAGCTACCAGGTCAGTCCTCTACACTGGACGAGCACCAGTGCCACGTAGGGATTAAGATAGTAACCCGTAATCTCCGCCCCGACAAAACCAACCTCCTTAACGTAGTTACGACCCTCACTGTCATGAGACATCATGCAACAAACACATGAATTTAAGAAAAAAAAATTGAAATGATTTGTATCTCACATGACTTTGCAGGCAACCAAAAATTCTGCAGTTTCAGTAATCCACAAATAAAATACCTGAAGAAATCTTCTAGTTGCTGCAAGAATAATATCCATTATCCTAGTAGCCTTGAAGTAAGCTTTCCACGCATCAATATGGTCCAGTTCAAGTAGCAGCTTGGAAAGTAAACGCATCGCCAATATGAAAGGCATTGACTTCTTCCGTCGGGAACTGCTATCACTTTCCTGATGGACATCAGCATCTCGAGACTGGCAGAGAACTGATATCTCATATGAGACAAGGGTGATGCAAGACTGCATGATACTGGATGCAACTAGATCTGGAAACAACCATTGCACTAACACTGAACATACTAACAATGACAACTGTATACGTCACAAGCAATAGAGCAAAAGTCTTTTTTAAAACCTAAAATATCATCATAAAAATAAGATTAACAGCTGAACTTTACACTACTGTATCGTTTCTCCCTCCCTCCACCACTCTCCCACTCTCTTCTTCTTCCCTTCCACACCAACTCTCTCATCCCTCCCAGTCTTTCCAACCCTCCTCCATGCCACACTCTCCCCCTCCTCCTCCACCTCTCCAGCCACAATCTCTAGCTCTGTCTATCAATCTGTATCCACATCTTTCTATCTTTCTCAATTAAGTTACAGAAAACAATAATATACACACTATCTCATCCTAGAATCTATTTTTTTCACAGGTCGTGTAGAAGCAGTAACCAGTAAACACAGACTACGTACCCTTCCGCTGCCACGTGGTTTCCACCCGACTGTTAAAATATGTTTCGTCTGTAATGATGGATGACAACATGATGCTAAGCCCTAGTTACATCCAAAAATGTTGCCAAACTGGTTTTGCTTAGATAAAACAATTATTGATTTTGTTGTATCACTGCAACAGACATGAGTTGACGATGATCCATAGTTTATTCACCTGAAAATGTTGTGTGACAAGTTGCAGCTTTCTTGCCCAGCAAACAGAAATAATACTTCATAATGCTCAGGGAAAATTAGTTATATTATAGTTTTAGTCCGATTTGCAATGGTAATATGTTCATAATATTACTACATTTTTTTTCTGTCAAATATATTCATATTGATGTGTGACGGCCTTGTGTCAGGCCAGACAAACAGAATCAGAGGGGCAGGCCTTAGTGAGGTGGGGTCCTCAGGAAAGGGATACCCTTGAGTCAGAAAAACTTTATTTATTTCTTCTGATGGGAAATAAACAATTGGTGTCGCACTACGTCCTAACACTGACAAGAACTTAGGGAAACTTAAACTTATGTTATCCAGGCAGAGGTGACCTGGTTCTTAACTAATGGTGGGGTAGATGAGCACTATTAAAATAACAAACTTGCGAACTCCCTACTCATGTGTTACCCAGAAGGGGCCACAGCATCAGGTGTACAGACAACATTTAGCATGAAATCTTTAGTGAAGACTGAGCAGGTTGAGAAGGGTGGCTCTGGCGCGTAGGCTCAGTGGAGACCAAGTACAGGTGTTTCCTTCTACAATAAGATTGTGGTGAAGGAAGGGTAGGTAGCAGCTAGGAGAACAGGAGGTTGAGGTGGGCAGGCTGGTCAGCTCTCCGGCGACGAATGCAGTGGAGAAATGAAGACTGGTCCTGAGAGAGCGTGTGACCCGCTATTTATACTTTTGGCGGTCACTCCCCTTCAGTCATCTGGATAGGGGTGTTCGCTGGAGAGGGGGTAGCCATAGCATAGCTTCCTCACAGCATGTCGTCACCAGCTGGCTTGGAGATGAGAAGGCGGCAGAGCTTACTGGTGTAGTCATCTAGCGGCGTACAGTGGTGCTGGTGCCACGATGCTTAGACTCAGTGGACCGGTGAATAATACAATCTGCAGGCTGGAACATCCAATCTTGCAGTAGTAGACAGTAGAAGTTTTAACATCTCGTTGCCATCAATAATAAAACTCTATTGCTATCACAGACAGCTAGGCTTGCTCCCAGATGAGGCAAAGTCGTTTATCCCATTGTTGAAAAAGGCATCATGTCATACTCAGTGCTCATGTTGTTGTTTTGAAGATTATTAGCAATTCCATTTTTCTAACTGTTGTAGGTGGTAACCGTACAACATTTTGCTAGTTAACTTTTTTATAGTGTACTCGTATTGCTTTAGATATTAGCTTGCTTCCCATTGGCTAGGGTGACAGAAAGCCCTGATCTAGCAAATCCTAGAATTTTGTAACACACAACTTTTTCCGCTGTGCAACACGTTAGGGCGGACTGGCAGAGCCATTTCATTCTCCGCCTTCTGCGGCCACAGCCGGTAATTATATAGCTAACATGCCCTTCACGAGTGAGGCTTTGAACACAAACAAATTGTCTAATTTTTAGTGCCACTTATTTTGCTCTTTCTTTTACCAACAGGGTTATCTGTAATATGATGTTCTGTAACCCCATACTCAAGTCTTCAGCTGATTATGTGAACAGCACACCAGACACCAGTGACACACTTTTATCTTCTCTTTTATCCCTCTTAGTTTCGAGACCTTGGGGGAAGGGGAGAAAAAAACAAGCCACCAGCGGTCATTAACCTAGCCGCCTCCTAGCTGACTAGTGTGAGAGAGAGTCAGCGCTAGTCAACAGCGAACCAATCAGAAATGATTCACCCGGCATCACTGCCACTTGGTCAGAACTTCGGCGCACAGAGCAGGGAGCACTACAAAAGCGCAACCAACGTCTTCAAGGAGAAGACAGTTCCATCATCTCCGAGAGGATGGGCCATCTTCAAGGAATGAGAGTTCGACATCATCACAGAGAGGATGGCAACTCTACTGAATCAACTATATGAATCTCAGTCACACCAGAGGGAGGGCAAATTGACACGTGACACTTGCTGGCTATTGAGATTAACGACTTCACTTCATCTACATGCTTATCCTAAAGCAACAACAAACGGGGTTTGGAAGCATACCAAATGACTGTGACTCATCCTAATGCATTAACACTAAACCAGGAACAATGACCACAAATGGCTACAGGATTGTTTCCTGTGGAGGGACAGTTAGAGACACATGGTATTTCCTTATGTTCCAAACCCAACTTTCTCACACTACTTACATAGTACTACATAACACGAAGAAGGGTCAAACCCAACACATTCACGAGTGCATACACAATCGCTCCCAACATAGTGGGTGGTTCTAGAACGTGAAATAAGCAAGGTTTCCAAACGGCCACAGTAACACGTCAGCCTCCCCGACGCAACTAGCAGACAGAGTGTCGCACCAGCAGCGAAGCTCTCCAAAGAGGGCCAAGCACCGTCAAGCGCCCAAGGCCATATAGTCTAGTGCAGAGGGTAGATTCTCCCACCGTGCGCACTCCAGGCAGACTTCACACCTCCCACTCCTGCCCAGGCATGGGCCGGCCGAACGCACTATATAAAGCTGTGCATGGCCGAAGACGCCAGTTATCATCTCCAGTAGCTCGCTACAACTCTTCTGTGCTGGGACGCTCTACTGCCTACCAGGTCTTATAGATCTTCAACAACCACCAGTGACTGACGCCACTAATGACCAGAGGCTTCTATTACCAACTCCACAACAGCTACCAGAAGCTCTTCAACACCAGAAGCCTGCAAGACTTCACTCCACGCTTCTGCTGTTGATCCTCATGGTTTAACAGCCGCCGCTACTTGCTGGTGAGTGGAAATTACACAGACTGCCTTTTTGGTAGTGGCCCCTTTTGTAAAGTCTTGTCTAGACAACCCCAGGGTGGAGTAACTGCGTAGGAGTTATTTTCATAGCCGTCTAAGTCATTCATACCTTGAGTAACCTAGGAGCAGGTCACCTCCACCTGTAAAGCATAGCTTACTTCCGTTCCCACTTTGCTTAGTAGTAAGAGTACATGTCACCAATATTTATTATTTGTAATAAATACACTATCAACCCAAAAAGTAATTGGGCACCTGTCCAAAATGTTTACTCGGTGGGTGTCACTCTGTTAGAATCTCGTAGGGCCACCTCTTGCGACTATAACAGCAGCCAACCTGTCTGGCATGCTCTCTACGAGTGTTTGCAGGGCATCTACAGGGATTCGTCGCCATTCTTCTTGCAACCATTCCATGAGTTGAGCAATGGATTTTGGTCGCGCCTGACAAGCCCTCACCCAGGGATCCAATTCGTCCCAAAGATGTTCCATAGGGTTGAGGTTGGGGCACTGAGCGGGCCAGTCCAATCGGCGAATACTGTTGTCGGCATACCACTGCATAGTAGCCCTTGAAACATGGCACCTGGCATTGTCGACCTGGAAGTAACATGGGTCCATTCCATAAAAAACGCCACTATATTGGGATTGGGAGCATTTCATTATCCAGAATGTTACAATACGCCTCTGTGTTCATGCTACCACGGACAAACACCAGCAGTCCTATGACGAAGGCAGTGAAAAAGCCCCACACCATCACTCTAACACCACCGAATTTTCTAGTTGGCACTATACACTCTGGCAGAAGCCGTTCCCCTTGACGCATGCCACTTATACCGATAATCTACAAACGATTACGACTCATCTCACTGCAACCGTAGTGTAATACTTCTACACACGTGAGATTCAAACCCCACGCCATCTCGTAAACGGAAGTAATGGTCTGCAACAATCCTGGAAGGCGGCCGGACATGTGGATATGAGGGGTTGCGAAAGACAGCGGCACGTCACCAGCCCCTCCCCCTCGCTGAAAGCCAACAAGCCATCAGCTGCCTCGAGCTATGCACGAGCGTCACCGAGGATACGCGAAGGCAGAGAGATGACCAGAGAGTGCTACCCCCACTCCGGCCTCGCACCTGAGGGATGTCACACACCCTCCCCTGCAGCCACCGCAACACACGCTACCCCGCTATATAAGGCAGTGCATGGCAGACCTCGCAAGTAGTTGTTCCTGCGAGTCTTCGAGCTCACTCCACCACTTCTAGTGCAGGGGCCCTCCGAATACTAGTAGATCTTTGGCAGCCCTTCCAGAGGCTGCCACCAACAGTCTAACACTCTTCAGCAGCCATCCAGAGGCTGCTACCATTGGCATCAACAAATCAACAGCCACCCAAGGCTGCCTACCTTGGATGTTGTTCAACAGTCTTCGGCAACCATCTGAGGCTACCTACCATGGACTTGGCTCAACAGTCTTTGGCAGCCACCAGCGGCTACCACCACTGACGTCAATAGACTTAAGCAGTTACCAGCGGCTGCTACCATTGCCGTCACTGGTAGAGCTCTGCAGCATCCGCAACAAGACGCTACAGTGACGCCAATCAAATTACCAAGTTAACAGAAGTTTCTTCAGTAATTAGAGATATACCACACATCACCTTCACCGTCTCCTACAGACACCTTGGTAATAGTTAGTTTTGTCATAAGCAATTTTCGTAAGTTTTATTTCCCTTTCCCCAAGTAGCCTAGGACCAGGTCACCTACACCTGGCTACCATAGGTTTACTTCCAGTCACCCGTCTACTTGGCAGGAGAGCACGAGTCACTGTGTTTACTAAGCTTTGTTTCTTCTAACTACGAATCTCATTCATAGAGTACTTTTGAACCAACTGTTAAGAGAACGTCAATCCAAGTACTGCCAACCGAGAACGGGAAATTGTTACTATGATCTAGCTATAACTGGAGTCTCCCCCTCAGGCGGCTACAGTTCTGATACAAACATATTACACGGCCATCTATTTTATTCCTACCAAGTATACAGGTACTGGAGGAATAAAACAGAGGAGCCCTAATCACTAGAAACACTTTCCACCCAGGGAGAGAGAGTACACCTGAGTTGTACTCCTACCAGAGCACCTGGGTGCTGGCGGGGGTATCTGCTTAGGTGCTACGGCCTGGCCTTGGTTGGGATTGCACACCCAGTAATATTCTTGGTAGTCCACACGGCTTCCACGCTTCTGGTACGCCAACTAAGGTGGGGGGGTCTTCTGAGGCACTGGGCTCGTGCTACCAGCCACTACTGGGCAACACTAATCTAGGGTGACTCGTGTCTATGGTGCTCGACCCACAGTTCTCAGAAGCCAAACCTACTCTATGCCATTTAAGGTGAGACACTGTGCAAGAAGGGAGGAGCAAAGAGTTGCTTGCCTCACTGCCAAGCAGCCGGGTGGTTTGGCTTCCCGTACAGCAGGCCGACAGTTAGGACGAGACTACACCAGCATCAACCATCTGCAGCTAACCATCACTCGTCATTAAGAAGCCCATAATTAAACCCCGAAAGCACAACTGGCCTAAGTGGAATCAAAGTCATATGACCATGATCCAGCCTTAGCTAATCGGACACGCGTCAACCTCAACTTATCACTCCACAGATCCGATTTCCACTGCTCCAGTGTCCAGTTGCGATGGTCCAAACACCACCTGATTCGCCAAGCTTTATTGCTTGTCATGATATAGGTTTTATGTGCAGCTGCTCTTCAGAAATATCCAGGTCGGTGGACCTCTGTACGCAATGTTCCAATGGAAACCGATACTCTTGTTGCTGCATGAAACTCCTGTCGGATGGTAGCCATGGGTTGTGCCCTATTTTTGGCAATTTCACGTTTCAGGGTTCTGCGATTGCTGTCGGTCAAAATTGGAGGTCGCCCAGAACATGCAACATTGGCACAATGCCCATCGACCTTCCACTTACGCAGGACGAATGTGACCGTTGATATGGGCCTGTTTACCTTACGTACAATCGCCCAGCTAGACAGCACAGAGATGGCAGCCCACAATCACGCCCTTATCGACGTCCGATAACTCTGTACCTCGTGCCATCTCCTTGTCACCTGGTACTACACCGGCCTGCAGCATATGGCGGCCACACTAGTCAACTGACGTGCTGAATCACCTATCTTCAAGGGTGCCCAATTACTTTTTGGTTGATAGTGTATAATTTATTCCTATCCCGAGAGTGAATCTGTTATAGAGGTAAATCCTATCCAACTACTAGGAACTCAACCCTTGAACAAAGCAAGCAGAAGACCAGGTTCTGTTAACTGTATGAACCATAGCGTAGAATTGCTAATCCCCTTCTGGAATCTGTACGTCGGAAACACACACCACTTTCGATGTCCACCCATTCTGTACACCACGGTGTATAGAAAGGTAGAGCCACAACCACTAGGTAGTCATCCAAAAGGAGCAGGACAACCACCCCAGGTTTTATCACTGCCGGAGCACTGCCGGTGCTGGCAGGAGTATTTGCCTGGGCCGACTGTTACTGGACCATACCCCAACATCAGTAGGACGACGGCCCACATGATCCACCCCTCCAGGTTTGTGCACCAAGGTACAGAACTTATTGGAGCACACGGTTCGTGCTGTCAACTGCCATTGGGCTTCATGATGGGAGGAGCAAAAGGCGAAGTTTCTTGCTGCTAAGCAACTGTGTACCAATAACCCCTATGCACTTGGCAGAGGCACACCAAAGGACAGAGCTCAACCCGCCTGACATCTTGAGGCCTTCCTCTTCAGACTGCATTCCTATTTTCTTCCCTACACACACTAGGCTCAGCATCGAATATCATCCAGCAGCTCGTGTCCTGGTCACTCTGGGAGTGACACCAGGTTGGACATTTCCAACACCCACTTCGGAAACAGTGCAGTAGCCTAATGGAGTAAGAAGTACCGTACCACTCTGTATGGAAACTCGTCACCCAGCACTATCAAGGCGACTGCTGGTCCCAGTCGTCCTGCTTCTACAGGAGAACCCCAAAAACAGGTGCCGGAGTATCCTGGTCAGTCCTACCTCAATGGGCTAATGTTTTAGTCAGACATATTGCGGTACCACCCACAGCTGATTTTGTAATGAGTCATAAACAAACCCGGCCACTGTTAACCTCTGGCAGAAAGTCCACTCAGAGTAAATAATTTGTTAACCAGAGCATGCCTGACCTAGCGCACACCAAAATCACATTGACTAAGTCTAAGTGACACGTATCAACTTCTACAAGAACACCTCTACAGGATTTTCCCTGGTTGTGGGAAATAATTACCAACATGGCAGAATTATACGTTTCATCAGCATCAGCCAGTCAGTAAGAATTGCATAGTCCAGTCTCTCCTTGAGAAGAAGCCAACAAGCGATTGTCAGTAATCGAATCTTTGCTACAACCCCGAGCAAGTACAAGGGCATGCCGAGAAATGACACTGCCTGCCAACAATGGCCGCCCTTAGCTGCGGCAAAAGATGTGTGCGCATCACACCTCCACCACCAGGGCTGGCGAGTCTTCAGCTTAGTAGAATATATTGCTGTGCAGTAGCTGGCATCATCAGTTGTCTGGCTCTTCTGAAAGTCACACCCAACCTCGGAGCTCTCTGACCAAACACCACTTACACTACCCAATTGTCTCTGCAGCCTTGGACAGTTTGCTACTGCCCTCAGTCAGCAGCATAGAACCAGGTCCCCTTCATCTGGACAGTGTAGTTAACTGCTTCCGGTCAGTTCCAGGTAGACAGGAGATAGTACAAGCCACACTGTTTTATTCCTCTCGGAATAAACACATTCTAATCCCAACTGTTCTCTCTCATTTTCCCTCGAGTACTTCCAGACTTTCATAGTAAACCCCTACGCCCCATAGTGTGGAGTAGGAGTTTGAATATACCAGTTTACTGCTTAGTGTAGGACTACGAGCTCTTCCTCAGGGACTCTTACGTCGTGAACACACACACACCCATTCAATGGCCACCCATTCGTTGCACCATGTGTACCAAAAGGTAGAGTCACAACCACTAGTCATACCCATACTTGAGAGGATAAGTCGTTAGACCAGCTTACACCCATCCACCGCACCACTTATGTTGCCGGAGGGAGCGTTTGGTTGGCTCTGGGTCAGACGTGTCCAATCAAGAGGCTCACGCGCCAAAACTATTGGGACGCCTCCAAGGAAATCCGCTCTTCAACCACCCCACCAAAAGAGGTGGGAAGGATATTAAGTAGAGAATGGCTACCTCTGCTTACCAGTCTACCTCAAACTGCACCCAGCCCAGTAAGGCACTTTGCCAACAGTCACCCTGGGAATGTGCTCATCAAACTGCCCATAAGTCGGCAGGGCTTAATCCCCCGGATATCTCCCTTTCTCTATTTCAGCCATTCTGGAAGGTTCCTGGCACACAGCATCCTGTAGTTGCAGCCTTCAGATGCAGAGAGAAGGTGCCAGTGTCTCTAGCGTGCCCGTGGATTTCCATATGCCGTTACCCCAGCCCGCAAAGAACTTCAGCCAGCAATCCTCGGAGCAGCCGCAGTTCCCGCCGCAGCAGTTATGCCAGCAACTGTAACACCACCAGTAAACCAGCTACGCCTACCAGCAGACACAGTGTCACAGAACGTAAGCCTCATGCCCCTACGCCAGCTCCCTAACCAGTAGCCAAAGATACTGTAGACTTTGTGCCCTGTTGCCAACCGACACGGCCCACATTATACACAGGACGGGCTCCTGTAAACAAGTAAAATCTGACCAAACCACCCGTAGTTAGTACTCGTGGCCAGCACTAACAAAGTAACTGCTTCTGACATTTGAGTATGATTGCCCTGACCCAGATAGTGTCACGCATCACCGCATATTTTTCCAATATCTGCTGTGCAAAGGCAGGGCTCTCAGAACAATCAACGTGAAATTTTCTTTCAATTGTTTATACATCAGCTGATACAGGATTTTGTATATACGGGATGTAGTTAGTTTAATTTATTACATGATGTTACATACTTGCTGTTAAAAAGTGGAATTATTAGACTATACTGATTATAAATATGCTACTTACAATACACTCATTGGCATAAAAATTTGTGTATCATCTAAAAACAAAAATTGTTAAACAGGAACATGAATGGATGATATGCTAATTATTAAATTGTAAGTGTAAGAGCAAATGCTCATAGTTGTACGAGTAAGCTGCCACGACTTTCTATGTAGCACACAGGTATCTCAAACCAATTTTTAAACTTTAGATAAACAATTTGTTATACAGTTACACAATAAATGTGCATATGCCCATAACAATAACTTTTCAAGGCAACCCAAAACCTTTACAAAATTTCTTTCTTGTGTATGAATGAGCAGTGTACCTGTAGTGAACAGTCCGCTCAAGGCAGATATTGCTGGAAGTGACAGAGCAAGAACTGCTTCAACAGAACGTGTGTGCAGGACGTTGCATGACTCTGCGACTATCTGCAGCAGTTTCACTATTTGGTCACGTCCTCGAGTTTTGTCTGCAAAACAATCCCTGTAACAGCCACACAGTAAAACTAAAAATTTATTCAACTGTAAAGGATTAAAGATTAAGGCACAACAGACCAACTGATCTGAAGAACAATTAAAAGTTTGCCACGAATGGAACTGATTGAAATATTCATCAGAATATAACACTATTTGTATATAATTCCAGATTTTTACTATAAATAAGTATTTTGTGGTTTGCCTTATCTTCACCAACTAAGGAATTTGAGGTCAGTATTGTTGCTTGCAAAACAATCCATTGTAGTCAAAGTTTAGTTGGAAATGAGGTATTTTCATTAAAGTAGAAACTATTTCGAAAAATTAACAGAATTGTTTTTACTGAGAAACATTTAAAAGAGTAAACAAAGAAAATGTATGTACCTTTAGTTGAAATAGATTTGATGCATAGTTCAATATAATTACTACGGATGGGTCCAATCCCATTTTTGGCCGAATGAAAATCCATAGTCGAATCCTTTGAAATATTCTCGAATCTTAAACCCGAATCTGAATCCATGTTACCAAAAAAATTGGTCTCTTTAAAATATTTTTTTTACAATTAGGATAAACTGGTACCACAGCAACAGATAATTCTAATAGTGAATGCACAGACTTACCAAAGAAATCACCACATGAAATAACAACATGCAGGGCAAAAAACTGAAATTATGACATTGAAATACACTTAGTATCAGCACTGCATATAGGAACACTTCAGTAATGCAAAAGGGGCAGTTCATAAAATGGTAGCTTTCAATGGGCACAGAGGTCTCAGAAACAACACAATAAAATGGGAATACAATAAATGAAAACTAAAAAAACTAAGCTGTTTTAAATAACCTTGAATCTTTACTTGAATCCTGTCGTGAAACTTCAAATCTTCGAATCTCATGGATTCGAGGGATTTGATGAATCTTGGATTCGACCAACTCATCTCTATACCTTACTCATACCTGCAGTAAATTAAAGTTTTTATAGCATATTTCTTCTAAAAAAAATGTTGCTACCAGAATTCTACTAAAATATTTTTCAACAAACAATGCTATAGATAGTTTCAAAATTCCATATCACATTTTGAGATAGCTGAAAATAGAATTCCACAATGTTTATCTACAACTTTAATTATGCACGACATGTCCAACCATTAATGCGGAAGCCTCAAAACGAAAATCCTCCTCTTAAAAGACATTGACGCACCACAAGCATCATTCTCTCTTCTAGCCTTGCCACAGCCGTGACCCCCTCCTAAGAAGAGCCGTTACACCATAAACACCACAGGATGGCTTCCAAGCCAGTGTGGCTAGCCCAGCCGTTGCCGCCTGCTGTGCTGCAACCAGTTTCGCATCACGTCACCACTAATCCCTCCAGCACCTGGTGCATGAAGGGAAATCTTCGCCACTCTGTTAGTCTCTTCTCTCCTCTTCGCACCTCTCTCTCTCTCTCTCCACATCCCGCAACCCCCATGCTGGCCCAGTGAGCTGATTATAAATAGAACCCGCAGTCCTCAGTTCAAGGATCTCTCTCACACCAGTCCACTTGCCTGGTGTTACGCTGCCCAAGAGCCACCAGACTTCACGTCTCATGCTGCCCGAAAAACTACTGACTTTTTCAAGTCACATCAGTCTCACGCTGGTCAGTCGAGAGCTCTGCTCTGCACGACACAGCCTTCCTGCCCGTCAGCATGCTGAAACCCCCGTGCTTCCAGCTACTTTGTAGCTTACTCTCAGCTATCACAAATACAAATACCGCAGTCATGGGGTTGCCCTCACCCCCCCCCCCCCCCTCCGTACGGACGCATCTTCCGAGACAGACGTATCTACTATACCAGTTAGCAACTTAGGACCGTCCCTTCAAGTCTCAGTCAGGTTACAGACTGGTTTATGTGTTTTAATTGAGCAATTAATAAAACAGGCATAAATCGGAGTTGGTCGAGTTGTCTCTCCAGCACTACGTATTCCTACACCTTGTCCTCTCTCTTTCTGGTTCATCATCTGTCCTAGTAAGATTCTTCTAGGGTTAGCCACAAGCCAATGCCTTGCTTCTGTCCTCTCCTATTGATAGCTGTCTCGAAGTGCAGCTTAGGAAGCTTGCCTTCTTGGGCCTCATTAGAGCAGTTGTCTCTTGGACTACCGACCTTCCAATAAGCGCCTAGGTCAAACCATAACATTCGGTGTGCCAGGTTTCTTGCTTGGAAACGGTAACCCAACTCCCAACAGGTGTCCTGCTCTTCGTGACACCTGGGTCAGATTGTGATGTTCCGCACATCAGGGAGCCATGGAAGTAAACGCCCTTTGCAGTCTACTGTAATCTCCAGCTTGGAATTTGGGTCAGATAGTGACGTTCCATGCGCCAAGTCTTCACGTTAAAGACTAGTAGTAAAGGCCTCCCACCTCACCTGACTACTGCATCCCTCATGCCATCAGCAGGCTGTGTCAACCCCTTACTGACCACCACTATGAACCTAATTGGTTACCCCCACCACTATTTCTCATTAAATGGCTGGGTGGGGCAAAGCTGACAAGCTAGGGTTAGTTCAGGCTGGGGTGCAAAGGGAAAGCGGCCCAGTTATACATCAGATATACTTCTGGACAAAAGAGCAGGCTGTACACCAAAGAGAGTCAACCACCAGCTCAGCAAGCTCCACTTCTAACCTCCTCTGGCCCGTACCATACACAGTATCTCCACTGCCACCTACACCGCTGAAGAAGAAACTTACTTTCGTCTGATCAGCTAACATTACCAGGGTAGTCAGGGCCTTGAACATCACACCAGCTCACATTCCGACCAGGGCACCCACTTGCCCATCGCTCACCTGCAAGCCTTCCTAAGCTCAATGCACAATTATTGATGTGGCCAAAGTCAACAACTCAGGCACCAGGAAAAACCTCGTTCCAACGACCATGGCTTCACCATCATCCAGGGGAGGAAGTATTTTGGCCTTACCCTCCAACAACAAATTCCACTAAAGGTAAATGATGAAGCGACAAAAAATATATATATATATATATTCAATTAGTGAGCAAAATAATTTTTCTTCAAGGCAAATGTGTGGGATATCAATTTTGAGCTCTTCCCATAGTATAATGCATGCAGAAAAGAGGGCCATATGGCGACAGTACCCCTTCCAAGTCCTGATGAGGTACAGGTAAAGCTCGGCCAGCAGGACATCGGACAACTGGCTGGTGCGTCGCCCCAACTCGTCCTGCAATGCCTCCAACACACTGTCGGCAAGGAGCCGACGCTGCTCCAATGCAAACTCCCTCTCTCCCACGCTCAGCACAATGCACAGGAAGTTCTTCCAGCACATAAGCAGCGTCACTGCATCGTGGGTGCTTGGGAGGGCCCCTTGCTCCTTAGCACAGTGTTCTTCCAGCAGCGATGCTGAAACAAACTGCCCTTGAGTTGGCCTCTGCCATCCGAAATTCGTTGTACAGTCCTCTAGTAGCAATTTTATTTTTCCTAGCGGTAATGCACAACAACAGTATGTTTTAAAATCTTGGTATGCTTCCTCTGACTTAGTTTTAATGCAAATCTTATATGTTGAAATTATGACATTAATGCTCCCCAATAAAAACATTGCTTAGTTGAAAAAAAAAAAAAACATAAATGTACCTATGACAATATTCAATAACATGAGTTTAACAGTGCTGATGGCAACTTGTATGATGGGGACAGCCACATAAAACAAAAAGTTTCTACCTCATACTTCGTATGTGTTATCACCATTCTTACATTTTACAATACTGATCACAAAATATGCCATACCATCTTAACAGAGCTAAAAATTTGAGGATATTAACTGTTCTTTTAGACAATGTGTGATAAATATGTATACAATTTGAAGAAAAAAAAATTAAAAAACTAATGTTTTATCCATCCAACCAGTTTCACTTGATTAATTGGAAAGAAGTTAACAATACACAATAAGCCTTTATAGTGTGCTGTACATACCTATTTAAGCAGCAGCAAGATAGTTAAACTGGATGTACGGAACATTCAAATGTGCAAATTTAGTATATGTGTAAACCAAGGATCAGAATACCAGAAATTGTGACTACCTGCAACTACCTACTGGACAAAGCTTTCTTTACACTAAAAAACTTTTTAAGTACTGTATTACAATCACTTACTATTTACCAACATAAATAACTAATATTCCACTCCAATTTCATGGCTGTGAAAAAGTGTTTTGTGTATTTCAAAACATTCAACAATCACCACCACTACCAGTATAAAACAATTGAAAAATTTGTAGGGAACCACTTGCCGGTCTTAGAATTGTTACCACTGTACCCAAAGAAATTTATTTAATACACCAGTACCTAGTACAATGCATTACAATAGCGTTACAATCCACCAGCCAATGTTGAATGTATATGCAACAATGGTTACAAAAATTATACAGTACTTACAATTTATAAAAATCACACAAGAGACATCTGCTAGCAACTTCTGGGTAAATTATTTTTACATTACATAATGTATATACAGTAAAACACTATTAAGATATTTCTGAAGGAACTGAAATACAACATGCTTATTAATCAGGAAAACTGATTAAAATTGTTAAATTATACATGTGTGTAAAACATTGATTCTTTTTCTACAGTTTTTCCACACGTGTCATTTATTCTGTACAGTATGGAGGAAATTTCCTTTAGAACAATGTTAATAGAGTCCACATGGATAGATTTTGAAGTGTCATTTTGATGCTTAATGCTCACTGGCTAATGAGAATTAACAACTATGCTTCATCTAAGCACTTCTCCAAGAGCAACAATGAACGGGGTTTAGAAGCATATAATTTCTACCGCAGCACCTACAGGATTTTCCCTGGAACAGGAATAATTACAGACGTGTTAGAGTTATGTGTTTTGCCAGCATCAGACAGCCAGTAAGCATACCAAGCGCTCGCTACCTCCCTTCGAGAAGATGCCAATAATAAATTGTCAGTAATTGACTCTTCGCTATATCCCGAGCAAGTTCAAGGGTAGTTTGAAAAATCGCTGCCCTAGTGGGTGGTGTGTGTGTTTGTGTGCGGGTGTGTATACATATAGGTACATATGCATGGCAAGAACCCACACATTCATGCATACAGACACATGACTAAGTGGAACTTACCTTGGACCACATCTCCAAGTACTTGTTGGCTGGATCAAACAGCTTGTTGATATTCTCTTCTAGCTCAGCTGCCACTTGCCCAGACATGTCAAACAATTCCATGCTGATGATGTTGAATATGTATTGGTAGCCACTTGTATCAAAACTGAAAGGGTGAATATAAATTCGACAGTTTTATATACATCTGCAGGAGTTACAATAATGTGACATGGTCTACAAACACAGGAGTAACTACACACATTTAATAAATTTACCTACTCTTCAATTTTTTTTAAATTTTATTATTGCTTTTTAAATGCTTTGTTGTATACTGAGAAGCAAATTGCGGAATGATTTACATACTGAACTAATTTACATTTCCATGTACTAAAGCATGTATAACCATGGCTTATCTGAGATTCAGACCAGGATTGTTACACTGTTTTGTAAGTTGCCATTTCCTGGTAGAAATTTTCGCTAAAAATATGTCTTAGAAAAGTATTCCTACACTAACAAAATCATATAGGTTGATGTATGATGCAGCCTGCACCTAGAATAGGTGCACATTACAGAAGCGACTTCACCCCATCCAAAAGCCATTTTAATCACTGGGCAAGTCAATTCTCACCAAAATGGTTATGGAGGCAGGCTATGTAACCACTCCAAGTTGACAGAGGCTCAACTTTAACACGTGTTCCCAGCTTTTACCGTACACCTAAACTCAACAATAAGACGTCAAGTCATCGCCCCGCCACACAAATAAAGACTGTTCTACTTTGCTGCTCCCGCTGGAAAAGCAGCGCATACTTTGAATTTCGTGCCATTGCAGGGAAAGCAGGCGAATCTCCAGAAAGTCACGGCCTCCACGAGAGCAACAGGACAAGATGTATCAATGCCTTGCATAATCAATAAATGTTTATTCACTAGTGTCAGGAGCCTTCACCTGGCAGTAATAAAGATACGCTTCCGCAAACTTACATTTAATTCATGTTAAATTTAACTTGTTTCAGATAGTTCATTTGCAGTAGAATATCTTTCATTAAGTGTCTTTGCTTTTTCATAATTCTGTGTCACATTTTATTACGAGTTAATAAACTCCATCCTACCAGTGCTATTTAATTTTCTTCTTATTTCACTTTGTTATTCATCCCTTTGCCAAAGAATTTATATGTCCTTAAATGAAGTTCTCTTTAGTGCCACTTAAGGTAAAGCCAACAACGCAATTTCGCCACAAAGACAGATCACACACAACTTAAGAGGCAAACCCGAGGTTGGTCAACATCAATTTCGGCAGTGCCCGAGGCACTAGGAATACTATCACACTTAGGCATATTGCTGGTCTCCTAAACGTCCTACACTCTGTAACTCACACTCGGTAGGCAAACGACTAAGCAGTGGGACGCAGTGGGATACAGCGGAAGTGACGTGGCAAGACGTACCCCTAGAAGTACAGGCTAGGCCGCTTAAATTGTATATTATTTTATTTACTTATCAGCTTTCCCTCATGGGGATCACTGCTCAGCCTCCAGCCACATACCAGCAGATGCCAGCAGCAGCGAGAGTGCAGGCACCAGATGCACAAGTAAACGTCAGAGAGTGGTAGTTCCAATATCTCTGGATTACATTCCTACCCATAAACCAACATGCCCTGGTTTGTATAACGGTAAATTGTCCAAGAAAGAGTGAACCCTCCTCGGAGCATGGCCCCAGCGCTACGAATGTGTACTTGAAGGCCACCTCATCTGCAAACATAAGGGTGGCTTATCGCAAGTCACTATAAATGAAGATCAACCTAAGGGTTGCAATCCCCAAGCTGTTGACTCAGCAAAATGTTCACAGGCCAGTTAAATAAATATACCCACCTGCATGGGGAACCCCCGCTCCCATCAGCTATGCTTGCTGGAGGTCTTGTGTGCAATTCCTGTCGTAGCTAGGGTTGTTCCTGTCACTTCCCCTTATATGCAACTCATTTGTAGATGGGATACAGAGATTTCTCTCCTTATTCTGCCCACGCCAGCCGGGGCAATAACTAACCCTTCTTTGTTTCATTGACTTAGTGTTATCATTCCTGGTGGTTTATTGCATAACGTGTTGTTCAGTGAGCAGCACGCCTCAAGTTACTACAAAACTCCATATACTAAATAAAATAGGATAAAATGTGCTAATACACTTACTATGGATTAATGAAGAGTGGGTAACAGAAATTATTCCAAAAATTTTCTCGGTTCCTCAAGAATTCAAGAATGCCAGTTCTTCGATGGACCCACAGAGCATACAACAGCTTCATGACTGCAGTGTATTCTTCATGCTTTATCCTCTCATGTTCCTGGTCAAACAAATAATTGAGGTCTGCATGATAATTTACAAAATACTGTCTGACATAGCCTTTCTTAGTTACAAAACCTCTTCACTTTTAAGCAAAAATCAGTGTACCACCATTTCTTACCTTACAGTAGAGTTACAACAATATGAATGGCATTTGTTTGTACAATATAAAACTTTCTGTGTTTATACCTGGAGTTTTATGATTTTTACAAGGCAACTGAACTGACAATGCTGCTGAGCAACTATTTTATCTTTATTTGCAAGGTGAATGACAATGGAACGGGTCACACAAGTACTATTATTCACGACACAGTCATCCAAAATCTAAAAGACAAGTCAAATTGAAAGTGAAATGGCAAGCTTCAAGGTTGTCACTGTACATGGTTAACAAGAAGTGGAACAAAAAAGAAAAACACATGGTAATAATTTTGCATGCTTCAAGGATCATGAAAATTGACTGCTACTGGTACTTTGACGCGTGACGCATACTGACACATATATATAAATACAACTTTGCCTCATATTCACGTGTCATCACATCACCCCAGACTGGGTTTGAATGCTGGATGACTTGCTACCAGGGTCTAGCAGCATACCCCTAGGCAAGCAGTAAGCACGGACACCTTTATGTCAGAAATCATGCCAACCCCCACATTTTATAGAAGCCAGCCAAGCAGCCCAGTGCTTCTCCTAAGCTCGCGGGAACGATGCGCACTGCATACAAGGAAACTGCACTTCCAGTCTCCCCCGAGAGATAGCGGGTAAGGCTGAGGGACCTCCCCCCCCCCCGGGCGATGGTGATGCAGTGGTCGCCGATTGCAAGGGGTTTTTCCTGGTGCCTATGGTACTTGGCTTGGCCACTTCTATGAATGAGCATTGAACTTTGGCGGGTGCGCTGGCTAGCGATGGGCGAGTGGGAATCCTGGTTGGGATATAAGCTGGTGTGACAGTAAGGGGCTGGATTACCCTGGTAACGTTGGTTGGCTGGATCAAGGCAGGTGTCTTCGGCGGCATTGATGGCAGTTAAGATACTGCATGTGGTACATGCCAGATAAGGCTGGAGGTAGAACTGGACGAGCTGGTAACAGATGAAGACCCTCTCCGGCATGCAGCCTCCTCTTTCTTCAACGAGTATACCTGGTTGCCAACTGAACCACTTATCCCAGCCTGAGCTAGCCCCTGCACAGCAGCTTTGCCCTGTCCAACCCTATAATGAGGCTTAAGGAGAGGGGTGGCGGGGTTGGTAAACCAAATAGGTTAATAGTGGGTGGCCAGTAAGGGGTAGAGACAGCCTGATGAAGTGAAGGATGTGGAGATTAGTCAGGGCTGGAAGCCTGCTCTACTGGCCTTCAGTCAGTGGCTGGGCACGCAGAACATCATGGGCAGACCAAAGTACTAAACTGGAGGTTGCAGTAGGAGGCTAGGGTATCCACTCCCATGGCTCCCTGGCATGTGGGCAGACCCAGGTGTCCCACAGAGCGAGACTTTTTGGGGGTTGGCCTATAGTTTCCAAGCAGGTGACATTACGTGCAGGACGTCGCAGGCAGACACAGGCACTTACTGGAAGGTCAATAGTATAATGGACAACTGCTCTAGTGGGGCTAGGATGGCAAGCTTCCTAAGCTGCACCTCGAAGCAGTTATCAACAGGAGAGAAGGGATGATGTTTCAGCTCATAGCTATCCCTAGAAGAGTCTTACTTGGACAGGTGACGAACAGGAAAGGATGGAAACAAGGTGTGGAAAATACAGAGTGCTGGAAGAGACAACTCAACAAAGTCAGATTTATGGATGTTTTATTGATTGCTCAATCAAACACACTGAGGCCTGACGGGCCGATCCTAAGTTGCCAACTGGTATTACCTAATCTCAGAAGATGCCGCAGCACGGGGGTTGAGGGTGACCGCAAGTCAGTAGTACTTGTACTCGTGAAAGCTGTAGGAGAGCTATAAGGTAGCTGGAAGCGCAGCGGCTTCAGCATGCTGGCGAGTAACAAGGTGGTGTCATGCAGAGTAGAACACTCTACTAGACTGCGAAAAACAGTGACAACTGAAGAAGTCGACTGATGCTCGGGCAGTGTGACATTCTACCAAGGCGACACGTGATGGCTGGTGGCTCTCAGGCAGTGTAACGTGTGCTACTGAACTGGTTCAAGACTGCAGTCAGTGTGCTCTCTGGCAGAGTGACACCGGGTAAGAGGTCTGGGGGGGGGGGGGGGGGGGAGAGAGATATATATATCCGGCCGAAGTGACGGGATTTATCTTCAGTGGCCTCGTCAGCCATCATGCGGGGACAAAGTTGGCCGGGCTTTGGTTTCCCCGGGATTTGGGGAAAACCTCCGGTGGGAGTCAAACCCTAACTATTTTCCCGGATGCCAACTTTATTGTACAGACGTACGGCAAGTCCACCACGGGTGGGTGTCGAACCCGGATTAATTTGCCAGTAGCTACCTTAATGATGCTAGAGTGGGCTGGGTCTACCTGGGTGGGGGGTACCTGATGGTATAGGCGATGTAGCCTCTGATTGTTCCAGGGAAGTATCCTCCTGCTCGTCATCTGGTGGTCACCAACCTAACCAACATTTTAGTGGGCTCTCATGTGTAGGCGGTATTATTGCTTCGTAACACAGGGGTAGATCAGCAGGTTCACTTGGTAACAGCTCTATTGGGTTTGATTGAATTATAAAACTGTCGGTAGCGGCCTGTCTACCTAGGGTGCATTTCTCACTGCGACTCTGTCGGCTCTTAATTCAGCTGTGCCTATGGTGCAGTGAATTTAGGGCGGTCTACCTTTCTGCGGAAATAGCAGTCCTAGGTGGGATCGACTTCACAATCGTTCCCTACGACCTACCGTGTGATGGGCAATCAAGTTATTGAGTCGTACGTCGAAGGTTTATATTCACGTAATATTTATTACATCCCAAAAGGAAATATTGCAGAAGTACCTGGCTGATTAAAATACAGAGTAAAGATAAGCTAACACAAATATAATGAAATAATTATTATGTAACAGACGAAGGCAAGCCTGATAAAATAATTAATTAATTAATTTAAAAAATACAAAAAGATATGTTGACACAATTTACAGCATTTGACGTTACAAAGGTTTTGTCCGGGGGGGGGGGGGGGGGGGGGGCGCTAATCATGCAATGATCTGCTACCACGGGAGTCAAAGGAAGTTAACTGTAGTAAAAGGGTAGTGGGTATAGGTGGTTGGATTACAGTATGAAGAGAGTGCTGCATCTGATGGTCAGATGTGGACAAGCCTTTGCAAGCCGAAAGGCTGGAGTTTTGACGGCCTTCTCAAGCTGTCGGCTGGAGTTCGAGCAATGTTGCAGGCCACTGAAGAGGAAGGAGAATCTTCGCAGACTGGGTTGGGCTTGCAATTCTAATTGGCCAGCGAGCCCGGCGTCTCTGCTGGACCACAGTATTGGACCTCTATTTATACTTGAAAAACTCAGCATCAGCGATTATTTGGGGAGCGAGGAGTATAGTAGCCTTCCAGCGCAGGGGTAGGTTTATCGGGGTGCTGGAGCACTGCACATTTCTTATCTCCCTGCTTGGAGGCGATGACAATTTTAAACACCTCCCTCTGAGGCTGGTTGGATGTGACACAATGTCATAGGGGTGCTGCTATCTCTGGGGTTGATTGGAACTGTTTCCACGGCTAATCGAAGGGTTGAAGATTTCAACAATAATGATTAAATTCGTAGGGGTGGCCCTTGCATGAGGGATTCTGCGGAGGCAATGCATTTCATAATTAATCTTGTTAATTAATTTTACGTAGTCGGCCGTCCAATGCTTGACGTCTGCTTGACACGTGAAATCATTGTTGCCACTGTTTATGACTTGCCCCGAGTTTAGGTGGCTCGTAGATGGGGCAAAGTCACCCGTAGAGAGCACATCTGTGCTGCGCAACATGTTGGCATGCGTCAGTATACACAATGTTAGGTTTAATAATGGATATAGCGTAAAAGAGTTTTCGATGCAGATTTATCCCAAATAAATTGTAAGCTTTAAATATTTCTTATTTGTAACCTATCTAACGTATCACTGCATTTCTTGAGAAAATTGCATTAAATATTACATTTACTATGATGCATGCCCGGTTATAGACTGTTTGGCATGATCATTGTGGTTTTAGTGCGCTAGACTAAGTGCATGTTTCGTACGGACGTGGGGTGGAAAAGATATGTAGCACAACCAGTAGAAACAGTCGGAATTGCTCGTAACCTTAGCGAGGCGACGCTGTCCCGTTCCGCCTGTCTTTCCTTCGTAGGAGGGGCTAAGGTAAACCGCTGTTGGCAGCTGGATGAGCAATATTTTGTTCCCTACGCCGTCAGCTGTGCCTTATCTTATAAGCAATAGTTTGGTTCGCCACTGAACAATACACGTCGTGCACTACGGACGAGAAACTATTTCCTATAATGTGTTATCCAGTAGGGGTTTGGTAGCACTAGCTCGGTGTCTCCGGTGATCTCCCACTGTAGCAGGCAGATCAGAGACGTTAAGCCGCTGGGAGCCACCAATGCTTCTACTGGATGTGATATCCAGCCAAGACCAGGCCACAATACCCAAGCCAATAACTACTCCAGCACCTGGGTACTCTGGTAGGAGATAATAACCTAGGCTTGCTGTCTCTCCCTGGCTGAAAGTATTCCTAGTGGTTGTGGCTCCTCTGTTCCTTCCCTCCAGCACCTGGGTGCTCGGGGTAGTAGGAAGCAACAGGTGGTAGTCTAATGGGTGTGCTACCAGACTGGAGGACTCCAAAAGGGGGTCCTCAGTCAAGCTAGTTCGGATTTAAAACGTACCCAGTTTCTGTCGGCAGTACACAGTGTGAATTATTCCTAGCTGGCGAAGTAGATGTTACTCTAGAAAAAGAAGCATATGGATAGAAAACAAAGCTGTATTTATTGAGGACTCAATAAACACAGTGACCCGTGCTATCTCCTACCAAGCAGACTGCGTACTGAAGGTAACCTATGTTAGCCAGGTGGAGCGACCTGGTCCTAGGCTAGAGGGAAAGATTGAACTAGAAAACTGAATATATAAATACTGAACTAAAACCTAAAACTGTCTAATTGCGGGTGTTTGGAAGAGACAAAAAGAAGTTAAAAGTTCCTTTGCTATATTCGTGTTCGATGGTTGTCGAAGACCTGTTGTCGTCGCAGGGAGTAGCTGCGAGGGCTACTGAAGACTCAAGGTTCGCTGGAGGCCCCAGCACTAAGGAGTGCTCTGGGTTTTCTCTAGAGAATAAATATGAATGACTGCTGGAGCCCAGCAGCGGACTGACTTGTACAGTCAGAAGTGTAGGCTCCAAACATGACTCACTAGCCTCTGCCACGGAAGCAAAGAGGGATGGCGGAATTATCGACCAGCAACCATCTGGTGTTACTATAAGGGGGCTCTGGTTTTGTGGTGTGACAGGATGCCATTAGCTGCGGGGGGGGGGGGGGGAGGGGCAGGGTTTCGACCTACACATAACTGAAGGGTCTCAGAGAGAGAAGAGTGATGAAAGAATGAGAGATGAGACAACAGACAGTTCTGCCACTTCCCTCAAAATCCCCGGATAATTTATGGCTAACACTCCCTTCCTTTTTTTTTCTTCCATATATAGCACGCACCCCAGAATTTTTTCCCCTTTATTTTGGGAAAAAAAGGGTGTGCTATTCACGAGCAAATACTGTATTTGTTCTTATTGTTCTTTTTATTTTAATGTGCGATGTATACAAACCGAAATACGGTCATTTTTGTGCCTAAAGAAAGTAATAACCTGACTTCATTGTCTACAACTGATACTAAAGTATTGGCCCAATACCATACTCACTACAGATATATCGAAAAAAGGTGAAGTATCGGTATCAGAACAACACTAATTTTTTTCTTCTGGGCATGTTCTATGCGGAACTTGCTTTTAAGAGATTGAAGGCAACCCAACTACCCGCACGCGCTCAATGTAAGAGAATATATTTAAATTCATGGTATTCATTGGGGTTAGAATCCCCAAGTGACTAAAGACCCATACGCCACAAGTTAGCACTGCTCATTGCCTCACACCCCAGCATGGGTCGAACCCATTTTTCTCGGGCTAGCCCACGTCTTGTGTGCAGTTTTCCTAAAAGTGACTCCGTAGATGAGTAATTGATTTAGTGTACATCCTTTCGTGGTTGCATCTGAGGTTTGAACCCTCAACCCACTGACCATAGCTGGTTCGGTCCTTCGCCAACAGTATCCGGGTACAGGATGGATCCAAACACAGTACCGGGTGGTTGAGTGTTTGGGGACTTATAAAGAATTCTCGCTCGAACTCCACTCCTTTGCGCTCTCCCTAGTGCTTCAAGGCTCAACATAATGCATTTGTAATTATCATGAAAAAATATTCGAGTAAAAAACTTGAGTGTTTTTGGCAACATCGCATCACAAATCGATATCTCAAAAATATGGCACATATGTTTCTTTGTGGTCGTTACCAACATGACTGCCACAGTAAACATTTTAATTGTTTGTTAAATGACTAATAAAATTCTACAGTATATGACATTATGTCATATACACACGTACTGTATTTCCACATTTATTCAGTTTTTTATTTCGTGCTCTCCAAATACATGATGTATAGTCTGAGACGTCTATTGTTATTATTTATTATTTTTTGTTACAAAGTACGACATTGTGACAAAATCAACAACAAGTTACAGTATTTCGGATCATAAATTACCTAAATGGGCTAAATGCATGGCTGTGAGAAGTAAGTGTAAAAAAAGTCTGTTGAAAATTTATTTCCATTATCTATAAGTATTATCTACCTGTGCACGAGTATAGTGATACTAATACGTTTTATTAATACTTCGTTTTCTAATGATTGTAGCTTGTAATGTTCTGCGATACTACAGAAATTTTTGTTTGATCAATGCAGTAAAAATAAAGTTTTCAGTTAGGCAAAAACTGACTTTTTTAGCATTATATACATAGGAATTTTGTCAAGACCACAGAACATGGTCTGTGGACACAAACTTGTGGTCAAATCGAGTTAGATGGTTCGAATGTCCACTGTATATGGTTATAAACAATCACACTGAATACTGATTTTTGGGGCAAAAATTTTTTTAATGCCAATATCTTATAAATAAGCATCACCCCACTTTTGAAGTCATTTTTTTGTAAAAATGTGTGGCCTATACATGCCGAAATACGGTATAACCAGGGTACCAATGTTTTTTTATGCTTTTATATGTGTAGGTGCTTACGTACATATTTCTAGTAGTTAAATTCATTTAGTGCACACAGCACACAGAACCGAGTCAACTACAGAAACCAAACCGATTTTCCTTAAGGTAACAGTCCTACACCCACTAAAATGGGGAAAATTTTTTTTGGTTCACCCAGATGAGTCACCATCGCAATGGAGAGGGGAAGGGGGGGGGGGGGGGCGGGGGCAAATTGGGGCGTGACGTCTTTTTCCAACTACTGTGCCAGCTGTATTGGCACAGTTTATTGATTTTTTTTTTACGAAATTGATATTCTAGTAATACGTACTTTAGTAAATTATCTTTATTGCCTAAATAATACTTTTTTTTGGCAAATATGTGCTCCGGTTAATTGCTTCTTTCTTATTTATTTACATCAAATGTCTATAATTATTAGATTCTTTAATAGATTGTTTTATTCCCCACAAGTTTGCCTGGTTAAATAATCAATAAAAAACAGACTTTATAATATTGTACTTTTAGCTCGTTTTGTTTCAGCATGCAAATATTGTCATTTAATTTGTACTTGTTCTGAATGAGGTCAAGTAGCTCTAAAATCCATCACTTATGCAAATTATTACTTAAGATAAATTAATGAAAAGTTTTGGTAATTTTTTTAGAAGTCTTTCAGTAGTCGTTAAATAATCGATTGTGTATGTGAAACACAGAGTTCTGAGCACACATGATTCGATATATATGTGACCTGCCAAGATCGTTGCTTTCTTCTCTCCATTTTTAACATGCATGTAGTCAACTACAATTTATTTTCTCTCGTTCTACACTATATCTTTTGATGTAATTGTGTTTTTCACCGCCGTTTGTTAGCGGTGATTTTCGCTTTATCCCCTTCATGTTAGTTTTTGTGTTTTTACTCTAGTTCTCTTTTTTTATATTATTAGGAGATCCACGAGTTTCGGGGAGCCCGCTCGTGTACAACTACTCATGGCATCCTAACTTCATATTGCCTGCGAGATGTAATGTTTCTTGGCAACATCCTTCCCGGGATGTTTCTGCACTTCTAGTTGTGACGTAACCTGCGCCCAAATGTTTCCTTCATTTCATGACTTCTGCCCGCTTCTGTTCGTCAAAAATAAAATAATACACTTTCATTATTTTGTGCATGATGGATCATGCTGCTCAGAATGCTAGACTGTTAGACTGAACAAAAAAACATATAAACATTGTTTTGGCACCAAAATATTCAAATTTCCGTTTCTATGTAATAAAAAAAAAAGTAACCTAAACTTATTTTACATGCTTGAATGTACTCACGAGGCACACATGTAATTTAACCTTTTTAACGACCTCGTGCTCGAGGCGTTATCAACCTCAAATGACGAAGTTCTTAATCTTGTTTCTTTAATGGACAAATAAGTAATCATGAAACAAATGTGTCCAAAAAAGTTTGGTATAACCTTTCTTTTTTTACTTTGTACCGGGCACCCGTTTAAAGCTTACGCACGCGCGCTCACACACACACACACACACACAAGCTCTCTCACACACGTGCACGCACAAACACACAAAAGACCATTCCCCATTGCCAGCAACTTTCTTGGAGTCCTGCTAAATACATACTTGCAGGCCCGTTTTGTATCCTTCCGCCAAATGTAAACAAACATTACCATGTGACTGCCATGTAGCATCTGTCAAAATCAATGTTTACACTCCATTGTGGGTGTACATAAGTTCAGTTACTTTCGCTACACCAAAAAATAAACATTGAAATGTGACTTCTACTTTTATACCTGTCAAACGTGTTGTTTACTGTTTACAGCTCTTCAAAGAATTCTGTCATATTCCAAAAACCATTCCGTATATCTATATCTCTCTCTCCCCTCCCTCTATATATATATATATCGCTCTATATCTATCTATCTATATCTATCTATCCATCTATCTATCTCTATCTATATCTATCTATCTCTATCTATCTCTATCTATCTATATCTATCTATATCTATCTATCTATATCTCTCTCTATATCTCTATCTGTCTCTATATCTCTATCTGTCTCTATATCTCTATCTATCTCTATATCTCTATATCTCTATCTATCTCTATATCTCTATCTATATCTCTATCTATCTATATCTATCTATATCTATCTATATCTATCTCTCTATCTATCTCTCTATCTCTCTATCTATCTCTCTCTCTCTCTCTCTCTGTGTGTTGCGCATGCATGTGTGTGCGTGCGCGTATTTTTTAGTAAATATTTTTTGTTCATGTGGAAAACAATTGATCGCAGGCAGTATCGATTCATTTGAAAAGTGTGAGTGACAATAGTTCCATAAGGAGGGAGTGCGAGAGCAAGAGCGAGTGCGAGTGCACGTGAGAGTGCTGGCTATTTGGAACACAGCCTTAGCATTTTTCTTCTGGGATTGTAGCAAATTACGTTACACGACTGTGTTTCAAACCCATTAGGGCAAAGGTACAATGTTGTGATAAATAAACAGACATGGATGTAAATAATTAACTTTGGCATAAAAACAGTTCACAGTTAAAACGTATAAATAGTGCAAATCAAATATTTGAAATCACGCACACACAGGGCCAGCGTATCGACCATGATGCACAAAGGCACGCCATTTCACAGATGCAATAATGAAAGAAACAAACGTCACAGTAAGTACATTTATTACTGACGTGGAAAAACAAATTTATCACAACATCATGACTTGCCTAGGTAGGTTTAAAAAACACATTGTCTACAAACATGATGTGGTAATTTGAAGTAATTTTCAGAGTAAGAATAATTTACGTTTAGTTTGGCAAAAAGCAACACACCATGTCATGGCTCGCCACGTCTGCCAACTTTTCTTGGTAACTGCCCAGCCAACATATCTAAATACATTAAATTAAGTATTCAAACATTAAAATCTCTTTTCAGTTGTAAATTACAAATTCAAAAATCATTATTTTGCTGTAACAAGTATGAAATATGCTACAATTGAAAACATGTACATTTCTTTGCTTACTAGCGTAGTGAAATTTCACGAGTTTGAAAGAGACGAAGAAAGAGAGAGAGAATGACAAGCCTCGTCCAGCAGACAGTTTTTCAGATGCTTTCTCGCTCGATAAAACACTGTACCATTACGGCCAACTCACAATATTTTTTGCTGTTATTTGAAACTGTAAAAATGATATATGTTGCCATCAGGGCTACCTAAATATTTTAATATTTCAATAGGCACCGTTTAATTTACAAATAGTATTCTAAAAAAGTAGATTAAAATTATATTTTTACTGTGAACTATTTCTCACCGGCCATTGCAAACACGTCGCTGCTCTCGCTGTTATTAATTCATATATAAAAAGAAATAAATATTACAAGTTATACAAGATATTACGGTAAAGTTTCATTTATTCAATAATACAGTACTCTAAAGTTAATCACAGTGTTGATTTTCATAACTTATATATATATATATATATAATTTAGATGAATAACTATATAAACAAATACAAAATATTTATTATAATACATGATTCAAAAATATTCAGATTATTTATGTTGAAGTGTTTTTTTGTTTGACTACATGTACCAGAATTTTTTTAACATATGAAAAGAGTTGCCATAATTGTGTTTTCTCTTTATCATTTTCTCAAGTGCCCCTATGTATAAAGTATTAACAGTTTTGTTATCAACAGAACAAGTAATTAACATAAAAAATTATTCCCAATGTGGCACATTTATGAAAACAAAACAACAGAATATTTAAATTTTTTCAATACAGCAAAATTCTAATTTTCCTCATGTGTGTTTGGTTTGAACTAAAAGCTTGACTACATTATTCACTTATGTAAAATCGGAGCACACAAACCAAAGTTTTATTGTATCACCATTTCTAATCCAACTACACACAGAAATTCCGATTCACCTTCCTTGCCATGTATCTTCCTGGTGATGGAATGAAATACATGTGGGTGCTGGATTTCACTTCACGAGGCTGACACATAACACTACTAATACGATTTCACCTCATCAGTGTGAACCTAAATATCACTACCAACAGGATCCTACAAACAATACATGAGGAGCTATTACAGACGCAGAGAACTGTATTGTTTAACCTCACTGTAAAATAAAACAATAAATTCTACAAGCTGAAATGAGCTGACCACTAAGCCGCTGAGATGACATTACGTAATACCATAGCGCGTGGGATTGCTCCACAATTGCAAAACCGAGAGGAGCGTTGACTCGTGCCGCCTCAGCTGAAAATTGCAGCCGGCTGGTGACGTCGCATGGCCTGAGCGCGTGAAGCCACCACCCCCCCCCCCCCCCAACACCAAAACCTAAACCCACGGCATGACCCTTATTCAGGAGTTCACGCTCCTCCACTGCACTGCAAGGTGCCCAGAGGAAGCAAACAAACAGGTCTTTGAGGCTTCTCCAAGAGTCTGCTCCTTCACAACACTCCTGGTGCCAAAAGAACCATCAGCCACAGCTCGCTCCAACACTTCATGTGCTGGGGACATCTACAACCATCCAGGTCTTCTGTACCTACCAGGCACTCAACTACACCTTCGCCAACATCTTCAACAACCTCCAGCGATCCTCTGGAGCAAACCCCCGAAGTAGTCGTCAACCACATATAAATACCACCATCTCTTCAGGAATGCCAACACTTCCCACTGCCCTTCTGGTAAGTGGTAAATCCCTTAAGTCCCTTCTGAACACCAAGACTAGTTAGTTAAGTAGAGTTGTTATCACATAGCCACTTATAGTTTTTTACCTTGCTTAGTTCAGAAATAGGTCACCTTCACCTGTCTAATGTAATTTAACTTCTATTCAACTGTGATTCAATACGAGGTAGTACGTATAACCAGGTTTATTCTTCCTAAAAATAAACTTGTTTTATACAATTGCTGATTATTATTTCAAGTGTGTTGTTCAATTCCCATACCACCCATTAAAACTGCCGAGGAGACACACCCCCTTACTAAAGCCTTTCTCAGGGATAAGAAAACTCCCATTTGCTATAGCAAACACCTGGATCAGGGGCAACCAGCCTGACAGCCCACCGAGAGCCAATAGCAGTGACAGCCGTAGCCGACATGTCAGCACACTAGGTCCTGGTGCCAGCTCCAGACAGCCACCACCAATCCAGACGCAAGGTCCACAGCTTCCACAGGCTATCCGTTGCCCAGGTACACAGGTAAAACCAAATCCACCCATACGATTTCTTTTTTAGTCTGAAAGCTACACTGCTTTTTCTTTATACCAGCAAGAACCATGTACTTGACTAAGTAATGTCACGTCAAAGTAACCCGGTGTGTGTCTAGCCTCACACTAAACAAAAACAGCCTGACCATGACAATCCACCATTAATCTAAGGATGTCACACATCAAAGTCTACATTAAACACTACTGCACAGTCACATAAAAACTAAATCAGTCAAATAAATTTTATGACATCAACAACTTTGTTTCAAAGCATACCTGCCACACTAGAAGCAATGTTTGGATGTGACATACAAAATTACAGAACTGTAAACTTTCTAAATGAGCCATCCCATTTTTCAGTGCAGCTCATAACACGGAGTAAAAATGCTGATGAAGGAAGCTGCCCATTTACACAGGATTATTAGCATAACATCCAGCAGCTATCCCTCTTCGGAGAGAATAACCAACAGGACTAACAGCTGACAACAGAATGGAGTATCACTTACACTCAATATGCTCTCGAGGACGAAGCAGGCATACAAAAGACATCCACCCTGCTCTCGCTCTTTAGAAGGCTTGGGAGGAAGCCAGGATAGGTCATCTCGTTGTGGGCACTGCACGCAGAACAGCACATCTGCCAACCCAGCTTGCTTCTCCACGCATGCAGTCACAAAGTTCAGTATGGCTGCCTTCAGGTGAGGAGCCTCCTCCTTGGCCTTCAGTCCCGTCAGGAACGTGTGACGTATTACATCTGGGTCCATCCCCATGCACATTTTCAGGGATGTAGGCAGCGCCTATGTAATTGCAAAACACATTCTCATTTATCTATGTCTACTTGGGTATCACTCTATAGATACAATAAAAATCACATAGTCAGCACCTCTTGTTTTTATATAGGTAGTGCAATTTTCCTCTGCCACCGTAAGACATTTTGTACATTGCACAATGTGTATTGACACAGTATTGACGCGTGCCACTCAACCTAATAAATAACGATTACGACTCATCGCTAAATGTTCCTACTTTCATCACTGCAGGAGACAGAGAATTTTACACACGAATTCTCGGCGCCTACTCTACCAGCAACAGGAACCTATGAGTATATTTTCTTCACCTGAAGGTGAAGCAACCTGGCAGGCACGTGCCCCCCCAACCTACACCACACCGACAGCCAACAAGCTGCCTGTCACCGGGCAAGGCCAAGTGCCGACAAGGGCAAGAAGCAGAAACGCTGACCAGCCAGGCTGCTCTGCTCACCCTTCCCGCAGCCCGCACTGGCAGCCTACAAGCTTCAGCTACATAAGACCAAATGCTGCCGGGCTCAGGCAGTTCATTCTTCACAAACTCTCTCGTGACATCTCAGAGCACTAATTCAATACTGGGACCTCCAGGAACTTCGGAAGCTACGAGTACGCCCCCAGTGGCTGCTCACCACACATCAATATCCATTGAACACGTACATATTTACTTAACTTCACTTTAACTCCTCCAGACACCCTTTTCTTAGCCAGTTTAACTTCAAATACTTTTCCATCCATCTAGAACCAGTTACTTCCCCTTTTTTACTAGAACCAGTTCGTATACACCTGGAACCACAGTTACCTTTAGCTCTCCACGGTATAGGAGGTAGCACAAGGTCACGTGTTTATTGCACCTGCAATAAACACCCATTGTTAACTACCCTTCTGCTTTTCATTTACAGGGTACTTGTCTGTGTGGCGGTAGGGACTGGAATATGACGTGCACTGCCAACAGGAACCCAGAGTACTAACATCCACATTAGACAGCTACCTGTTTCTTCCCAACCACTGAGCACTAAGCCAGTGCTGGTGGGGAGAAACAGCAACACCCCAACCACTAGGAACACCTTCACGCAGGGAGAGGCTACAAGCTCAGGTTCTCTCTCACTTTGAGCACTAAGTTAGTGCTGAAGTGACCTTAGCCTGGGGGTTGCCACCCAACTCGGTACGAACGCACAATCAGTAGAGGCTTGGTGGCCTACACGGCTGCACGTCCCTGATCAGCCTGCATGCACGGGGGATCAGTGGGGGCTCCTACGCTTGTGCCGGCAAGACTCTATTGGGATACACTTTAATTACTGTTCCTGTTTAAGTGCACTGCATAGGCTGTCAGACCGGTGTTCCCCATGCCTTATGAGGTAAGGAGTGGCAAGAGCCATAAAGAGCAATACCTGGCTCACACTGCTATCAAACCGTGGATAGTATTACCTCAACCTACACAGAACAGGCAAGCGGAACGGGACCACACCACCCAACTTAGATGAAAAGCAGTAGTGCCTGCTTTGGTAACGGTAATTGGCTTCCACAGTGCATTCACATTCACCCTTGTGCCACCTGGTGGTAAGAGGGTTGCTAAACTGGACAGAGACCAGATACGGCTGGGCGAACCCAACTTCTGAAGCAGTGAGGCCAGCGACTGGAATTGCCACTTCAGAGTCGACCAAGCTAACCGCTGGTGGGTGAGACCCTCTTCAACCGCAACACCCACCACGACTGAATAAATAAGCCATCACCAACACCCCTTGCCTCATATCATAGAATCAGAGTAAAACACCCCGCTTTTGGTCTGGTCTAGTGGAAAAATCCTCGACATACGTGTCAGTCAGACTTAACCGGCACTTGTCAGTATTATGTATCTATTGCTAAACATACTATTTTACAATACTCTCCTAACACAACCATCACTATGAAACTAATAAAAATGCTAATAAATGAATAAACACAAACAAAATCCAATAAAACAGTTTAAGAATGGCAATGGAACTGTTCTACTTAGTTCTCAAAGAAACACTTTCCATTCTGCTTCAATTTCTTGTCTGTAATCTTATGAGTCAGGAACACAGATGGTAAAAGGGGAGGAATCAAAGCATATTTTGAGTGCCACTGGAGTAAAAATTAACAACGCTCCACAAGCAATGATTAAGTAAGAATCTATAGTGTCACCAGTGTAATGGAAATGCTGGTCAATATTTTGGACTTCATTACTTACAAAAATGTTGTAAATTCCATTAAATAATTGTAACGCTGCATATTGTCACATCAAATTTTTAAAACTGAAACTTTCATTCTGACTGCAATAAGACATTTGGTTGCCAAAAGTTGTACTGAATAAAAACTTTGGAGTTAAAAAGACTTGTGTGCTTAATGATTGCTCATTTGATTAAAAATTACCATTTTTAACTGTACACGCACTCATCATTATTGTATAACTAAATGAATTACTTACAATTAAACTTGAAATCTTGGCAAGAACTTAAGAATAAAATTCTCAATAACATTCCTCTCTTTCTTACTCTCTTGTTCTTCAAGGAATTTATTACATTTCTCATTTCATCATTATTCAATCCACCCGTCATTTTATTTTTCAAATGTGCATAAAGAAAGTTACTTAGAAAAGTACTGGTAATACTACATATAGGAACAATGATGGTACCAAGGAAGTTCGGTTCTATATTTTATGTTAAATGTAGCTGAAAATGTGTCACTACGTGTTTAACACTACATAAAATGAAAACTTACTAAAATATTAAAAATTCTCTTTACTTTTCCCTGTGACTGAGTTTTTACAACATTATATTTTATTTCTTTTCCAATACTGTATTAATTTCTGACAAATTTTTAAAATCAGTTTTGTCAAACAGCCATATTTGATAAACTCTAAAATTGAACAAATTCAGTAATTATTATCAATTAACCACGCACTTATGTTAGTACTGAATGTGTCCAGACATCTGAAAAAAAACCACCATTAGTAAAGGACACAGATCATAAGAAATCATCTCAAAGATGACAATTTCTTACTTTGCCAAATTACTGTCAAAAAGGCATACTCACCAGGGCAAATCTCCGCAGCACCTCCACAGCCAAAGTGGGCAGATACGTGTTGAAACTGTTGTGAACATAGCTGACCACTACTTCAATGATGTGACAGCCACAGCTCTCATTCTGGTCAGAGTATATCAGCTCTTCGAGAGGAGATAACACACCTTTCTGAACCTACACATGCATATGTATACACATACAAAACCAATACGCTTGACTACCTACTGAGGTGTAAAACAAACAGTGCAGGAACATCATCAGGCATTACTGCATGTATACTATTCACAAGAAATAAAGACTTTGATTTCTTCTACAATGAAAGACCTTGCATAATAGATACAACATTAACTTCAAAACTACATTATAAAAGAAGACAGAATACACATGTGCTCACGATAGATAGATAGATAGATAGAGATAGATAGAGATAGAGAGATAGAGAGATAGAGAGAGATAGAGAGAGATAGAGAGATAGAGAGATAGAGAGATAGAGAGAGAGATAGAGAGAGAGATAGAGAGAGAGAGAGAGAGAGGAGAGAGAGAGGGAAGAGAGAGAGAGAGAGAGAGAGAGAGAGAGAGAGAGAGAGAGAGAGAGAGAGAGAGGAGAGGAGAGAGAGGAGAGAGAGAGAGGAGAGAGAGAGAGAGGAGAGAGAGAGAGAGAGAGAAGAGAGAGAGATAAGTGAGAGAGAGAAAGTGAGGAGAGATGAGTAGAGACACACGAATGCACATGTGCACTCTCACACATGCATACTCTCTCATGCATTCATTCACACACACTCTCTTAAGCACGCATGCACACACTATCTCTCATGCACGCCTACACCAATGTGCATGTGCACGCACACACCCACAGACAAAAAAGTCGGACGAACACATGTGTGTGTGTTGGGCGGGGGGGGGGGCGTGGGGAGGGGTGTGGGGATGGGTGGGTGTGTGGGTGTGTGTGTGTGTCTCTGTCCTTGAGTACCGCCCCGCAAGTACTTGTGTATTGTCTCCTCCTTAAAATGTAATCAGTAGTCTGGCGACCTAGTCCTGCCATAACTTAACAATAACTTCAAAAATAAAAATTTAAAGTAATTTTTAATTGCCACACTTTAAGTCATGTCACCTGTTTATTAAATCATTTTTTTTAGAGCCCCCGAAGAAGTCTTCAGCCCCCTTGACACTCACTACCACTCTTGTAGTGACACACAAATCACTTCTGGACAACAGGATTGAGTTAGTTAGGGTCAGTTAATATTATAGCTACCTAGCCGCATTGGCTCTTGTCTAGATTAGACCCAGGTCCCCTTCACCTGGTATTTCCGTAGTTTACTTCCGTAACAGTTCACTGTTTGTTAGGAGTTAGTATGGGCCTCTGTGTCTATTCCTCAAGGTTTCTCCAAGAGTCTCATTTAGATACCCTAGCAGCCATAGGTGGGAAACGCTGTAAATCCAAAAGGACGTTAAACTTAATAACAGTAATGTCGCTCACTAAACTGTCGCAGAGGAGGTGCAGGCGCCCCTCTCCCCAAAACACCACAGGCTCATTTACAGTCAGTCGCGAGGCATAACATCCCAGCAAGTTACGTTGCTAGAGATGCCATTCACCTGACAAACGCTTCAACAGGAGTTTACCCCATTGCCCCGGCATCACGGAGAATAATTTTATTACATGGGAAATGCCAGCTACTTGCACCTGCTGTGCGTCTATATCACAATTGATTAATAGATAAGGCAGTGCTTGTACCATTCATCAGCCACCACATTCAATAAGTGCCAGTGATTTTCTTCTTTTATTTGAATATTCTGTTTCTTGTAACATTAATAACATGCAGCAGTTATTTTAACACCACTATCCTAATGCCAAAACACCAGGCTGGCCGCAAAAAGAGAGCTAAAATTTCCGGCACCCACGCTACCCACACTGGTGAGCAAGGACCTCCTAACACCTCTGGGTGTTCCACAAGGACACAGAGGAAGCTGCCTTATTGAGACATATTGCATGTGTCCCCACCAATTCGTAGAGTAGTGTCCCGACAGGAGCAAAGTCTCAGTTTGCACTTGGGAGACCTGGTACACAGTTCTGCAGTACATTTCACCTCTGCCACGTATGCCGCCAAAACACTAGCAGGTGGGCACTTCACGGCCCAGCACCCCTACTATCAGAAGGTTGTATTTGGGTACCTTACACCCGGCCATACATCAACCAGCCTACTCTGCCGTCCAAGGCTTTGTGCCAGTGAGGGTTCTTACCAGATCGTCCTTCAGACTGGCATAACCCCCCACAATATGGAAAATCATACATATTCTGAACCACCCAGCTCGATCGAGCAAGTAGGATGAGTGGGGGAACACCTCATTTAGGTAATACTGCTACCTAATTTCCTAAGAGCTATATTATTACAAACAAATCTTACCAGAAAATATTAACTGAAAACATTAGTTAAGTGTAAATACCAAAATTAAATTTCACAACAACAAAATTTTCCAGTCCCTGCTAATCAGGCTAACCAACTAAGAAATTGCTTATCATACAGACAGCTGCCAATACTGGCAGACACCTTACTGAACTGTGCATATTACTGTATGCTGCACCCTATGATGCACGCCAATATTCTTGTGAAAAAAACTGTCTCCATGAATGGTGCAGAAAGAGCATGCACCTTGTGAGAGCGGAGCAGGAGCACGCGGCCAAGGACAGCCAGGGACAGCCTCACGATGCTGATGTACTTTACACCTGGTCCATCCAGCCAACTCATCTGCTGCTCCATGAGCACACGCAAAACAACGTTCCCTGCAACACCAACAACCCACAGCTTCTGGCAATCTTCTATAAGCTGTTTGGAAAGCCCTGCTTACGATCTACTTGTATGCATACTGTATATTATTCCAACCTACATAAAATTTACATTGCCACTAGTCTGATCACTTTATTCATGCATCAGTCAAGTCAAACTGTGGAATTATTAGAGGAGTAAATATTTTATAACTTTGCTAGTTTTTACTATGTATTTGCATTTAAAAAACAGAGAGCAAAAGAAATTATTTCAGTGTTCACAAATGTTTACTTAACACATATTTACATATATTCAACACAAATGGCCAGTTGCACCAACGTGGTTCGAAACTCACACCGAGATCAGATCTAAGATCGACACCGAAAACTGTTGCATCATTCGAGTTCAGAGCTTGACTGGAGATCGAGATGCACTTTATTTCGAACAGCCGAATTTGGGGGTTTGAAATCTTGATCCAAGATGAGAGAAGAATACAAGTCTGTAAAATATATTTATTTACTAGAAATAAACTTAGAAATATTTAAATCGTTTAAAAATGGATTCCGTTGTTGTTTACTGTTATAAAATGTAAATTCAGACATTTTTCAAAGGTTTAAGATCAATTGCATTTATTTAATTGAAAATGTATTAATGTTTTGTAAAGAGAGAACTAAATTCATGCTTATCCCTCCGAGCAAACACAACGTAAAATTGGAAAAGCCATTCAGAATATCATAAACTGTCCTAATTTTCCGCAAAAGCTAACTATTACATCAAATTTTTTGATCACGAAAAAACAGCAGTCGCCGACAAATTTAGTTTGAAAATACGTCAACAGATATAACTAAGTACAATAGTTTTCTTGCAAAATTAAAACAACATTATATGTACTTGAATATTACTTAGTAAAATTCGTACAACAATAATTCATTTAAAACAGATATAACAACGCACATCTGTAGTTCTATGGATGCTACCATCTTCAATAACATTGGTATTAAAAAATAATGAAAAGAGTGTGTGCATAGTTTTTCCAATCAAACAAAACAACTAAAACGGAAAATTTGCAGTGCATTCAATATAGTAAATAATCTGCTAGGGTCTTCCATTCCTCATTTTTCTGTTTAGAATAAAACAGGTCCATTTTTTTACATTCAATTTGTTTTCTATCAATATGATTATTCTTTTCTCCTTTTCTGTAAAAATATTTATTTTCAAACCTCTTGCAACTTCGTCCACATTTTGTCTCCATAAAATTAAATAATTACCAATTGTGAATACTTGATAGAGAATATTAGGTAAACACACAGATTACAATACCAAAACAAGTAGTCTGAACTTCTATAGTGAAACTACGTCTACATTCATGACATCGTATATTACAAAAAAAATAGCAAAATTTCTCTCATACTTAATCTTAATCTCTCACTTTGGAACCAAGATTAATGAATCGGAGATCCAGAACCGTGCAATTTCGTTGGTGCAACACTTTTACAATGGAACCAAGATCAAACTGAATTCTAGTTCGGAACTAGGATAATTCGATCTCGGATCGGGGAAGATGATGGTGCAACCGGGCATAAGACATGAAGCTACTTTCCATCCATCATGGCCAACTTTATAGGGTGCATGTCAATCAGTGTGATTGTTCAAATAAATACTATATATGCAGGTATACAGAAGCAGTAACATTTTTTAAAAGGTTGATTTAAAAAGTACTCATTTAACCATGAAAAGTCTATACACACTGAAAAACTATTTTTTAAATAAAATTTTTCATTGTCACAACAGGTGCTGAACCATTCTGGCTAATCTTTAGTATCAGCATACAATAATGCCAAAATCTGTCCAAAAATTAGTTCAACTACATGCTTACAATGTAGAACACTATTAGTAGCATAAGAAAAAACTTTACATTTTACTTTCAAATTATTTATAAATTATTTCTAAATACAATGGCAGCTAACTAGTAAACACCCCTACCGTTTCAGAAATCAAGCAGCTGATTCCAAATCAGAACAAAGTTTATTTGCATGACAAACTTGGGTAAAACACAACTAATCACACAAAAAAGCAGAAATTATATTTGATTACTTACTACATAACAAGTCTATTCATATAAAATGTATAATAGATCTAGGAATATACTTAAATTCAAAATGAAAATTGCATCATCGTGTAGACAACTTAATTCTGTTTCCAAAAAAGGTGATTAAATAAAATTTATAACTTAAGTAGTTTGAAATCCACTAAGATTACACTGACACAACTCCCTCTCACGGAAATTAAATAAAATTAATTCTGCGAGGTGAGGGGGCTGAATCCCTTCCTGGGATAAGCGACTCAAGGTACCCCTTCTGAAAGAAAAATATGAGAAAGAGGTTTGCCTGGCTGGGTCGCAATTTCTTCCAAGTTGGAAGGTGGTGAATTGTGCCCTTTGGGCTGGGTGACTTTGACAGGAGCAGGGTATCCAAACCCTAGAGTGGGTTTAACAACATATGTCCCCCATCCCGGGAGTTTGGTTATGCTCACTGTAAAGGTTGTAAAAAAAATCTGTGACGCCAGCTGTCACAGGATGAAATGGGGGCGAATTTATGCAGAGCTGGAGAGCTCCTGCTGGCAGTGTCTTCTATAGGGAGCCAGTCTAGTGGGGATGCGTGAGGGCATGAAGTCGACCGAGGGGGTCGCTATGTTGCATCAGATAGCTGTCTGCGGGGGGATGCAGATAGTAATAATCTTACCTGCCACGGTGTGCAGCTGGCACGTACGGTGAACTGGCCCTAAATTCAGTGTAGACGGAAGGGGTTGTAACAACTCTGCAATAGGTGGCTCTGGCTTACAATTATCCCAATATTCAACCATATGGTGGGGCCAGTCTAATCCTAATATGTTGTCCCCACCTTGGAGTATTGCCTCACTTCTAAAAGATGTGATTCCGTCTAGAGGAATCCCTAGTTCAAATAATGGTTCTGGAGAAATAACAGTCTTGGAATTAAAGTGATTTCACTAGTCAAGGTGTTATTTGCTAATAGGACGTCTAATTCTCTTTGTCGTGCTCGGAGAGCTAATCTCCTTAGATTACTTCTACATCCTTTGGTATTGCAAGGCATCTCACTAATAAAAATAGCACCAGGATATATTCCAGACTCACTAGGCAGTATCTTTCTCTAGTCCAGCCTTGTGCAGGCTGGGACTGTAGCCAAGGATATTGAACTAGCCTGTGGTCCTGGCATTATATCCTACTGAAGGGTTGGGTGTCTCTGGGTGTTCCTGGAGTAGTCTGGCCATATTCAGACTGTGGCTATTCAGAAATCTCCGATCCATTCCTCCCTCTCAGGATAAATAAATGGACATGCGTTCACACAGTAAAAGGACCTTTCAAAACTAGTAAAAAGTCCACAATTCCCAATTACAACTGGTATCTGCTGGATTCAGTCTCATTCAGGCTGAGATTGAGATGGTAGCTGGAATAACGGCCTCATAATTTCAAGGGTTCGACTCCCTGATAGGTCAGGCGGTCACAATGTCCTTGGACCCTTTGGCATTGTTCAGGCTGAAGGAAATTGAAGGATATTTATACTTCCCACACTAGTCAGCGCGCAAGATGTTTAATGACCTAGGACCATTGAATAATTAATTATAAAAGTTGATTGCACTGAGAACCAGGTAAAGGAAGGTAAGCAGAAATTCTAATAATTCAGATATTTAATGAATACGTTTGGAAAACAATGAGATGCGTAGCTCTAAATAATACAATAATTAATAATCAAATTAATTATTGGGCAGGCGAAGGCTACCTGCACAAAAACATGCGTGGAGTAATAAGCTAATGCTAGATGCTAGCGGGAAGAGCTGAAATGCCTAGTCAGTCCAGAAGGAGCATCGTCATGATCTGCTACTGCGGATACAAAAGAAAATGCTTTCGGAGTAGGGTTTCAGGTGAAGACGTAGATATACCTCTGACTGGTGGTATGGAAACGTCTGCTTACAATGACTGACATGGTGCACTTGCGAAGACGTAGGAGACCGTACTTTGACACGTGGAGTCTAGCAGCATTTGCTCTTGTTAGATTGCTAAAGTCGTTGCAGAATGTGAACGTTCGAGCAACACAGCTTACTCCCAGAAACTTTACTTGGTTCAGTCAGCGTGAATGGCCTAGCAGTCAGAATCCTGGAGTGTTTCCTTAGAGTCTTGATCAGACTGAAGATAGGATCTGCACCACATACCCCTGATTTTAACGAAACCTAACTCGGGCTTGCTGGCCGGTTAGCTAAGCCTTACTCAGGCTTGAGTGCCCTATCTAGCCTTGCTTAGGCTTGCTCGTGCCCTTGGCTTTATTCAGTCTGGGCCGGCGAACACTGCCATGTTTGGGTCTTGCACCTCCTTATATATCCAAAATCTTTGCTTGTAGGCTATTGAAGGGATGCGGGGGTTGGTAGCCTCACTTCACAGGGGTTTGTTTATTCTGGCTTCAACACGCAGCAGCGCCCTTTCCTTCTCTCCCCCTTTGGAGGCTGTTGACTTTTTATCACCTCGGCACGAGGCTCTGAAGGCTGTGGTGTCCTTGTCGTGCGGGGGTGCTGCGATCTTGCATCATTCCTTGGAACTCGCATCTCTGGCTGACTGGTGTTAATGATTCTACCGAATAATAAAATTTTGAGAGGAGAAAATATCGGCAACCGCATGGTGGCTTCAGTAGACAGTAAAATTTCTACCTTGATGTCCCGTGTTGGTAATCACTCATTAGGCTGGGAGTGATCCTGTAGACATGACATTGACTTATCTTAGTATGACTTCCCCACAAGTGTAACAACTCTTGAGATGGGGTGAAGTCGAAACACAGAGTGTGCATGTCAGATGCACAGGAATGCACCATGCGTCAATAATATTATTTTTTTGTTCACACTAAATTATAATACAGGTCAATAATATGGAATAGTTTTACCCTCAAAGATATTACTAAATTGAGAAAATATTAGAAACTATTATACAGTATCTCTCAGATTTTCATCAAATTACTTACCAGTATTCTAATTTGGTATGAAATAAGGAATACGTAGTATAAACTTAATAGATTAAAAGCTGTGTAAGTTTAAATTTTATTTCACCAACTTTTCTGTAAACAGAATTAAGTTGTCTACATGAAGAGGCCTTAGACTGTGTCCCACACAGCATCACCACAAAAAAAATATAATTTTAAGTGTAATAGGGGTGAGGTTATATGTCAAGGGGAACTCCTACTTTTCAGTGCCTATTTCCACGTAATTAATTTCACTAATATTAGGTATTCAATAATACAAATATTAAATCCACTCACACTTAATTTGTGTTTTCTTGATATTAAAAATAATTAACATTATTTTCATTATTTACCAAAAAAAACTTCACTGTCCAGGAATTTCAAAAATTAAACTGAATTTCTGCAGCTTTAATATTAAATAATTTCTATGGCTATTCACAACATACTACACAACAACACAATCATGTTAACAAAACAGTAATGTTGATATTACCTGTCCCAACAATCTTGAGCAAAGCCTTTGCACCTTCCTTTTCCAGCATGAACTGGTAACACAAATTGTACACAACAGACACAGCCGTGCTGCTGGTGGCTGTCTCATCAATTGCTAGGATCTTCTGGAAGGTCTGCAGGCAGGTGAGGGTTATCGCATCCCTCTCACTTTTGTTCTCATACTGCCAGAAGCTGTGTCGAGGGAACACCTCATGCAAGATGTACTGTACTGCAGGCAGTAGCAGCTTGAAGTTCTTCTCTATCATGGCTTCCAGCGGCTTGGCAGATGCATCTCCGCCTGGCAGCCTGTTTATTGCATCAGGCTGCTTCCGAAAAACAGATAATAAATATGCATACAAATAAAGAGAAAATTTATGATACTGTACTGATAAAAATATTTACGAAAGGAGAGGAGAGCACAATGAATGCTGGATTTGTTAAGTAGGCAGTACAATTCCTGTAATTGGACTTCTAGATAAACAAACCATTTATGTGAAATCTACGCTATTTACAAGGTCCCTCCCTGGTAAAACTATAACTCATTTCTCAGCCCATGGAGGTGCCGAGAGGGCAGCAAGGCGAGTTGTAGCCCAGGTAGGGGTGAATGCGGTTACAGTATTGATAGGCTCAGCTGATGGCAGGAACACGAGTTGATGCTTAGCTGCTGTAGCTTAAGTATGACTGATGGCTCTGGGCAGCATTTAGGCAGGGTTGGTGGCATGGGTGATACTGGCCTCGGTACACTAACGTATCCTGGGCAGTATGTTGTTCCTGTGGTGGAGCTCCTGGTCCTAGATAGAGTATGCTAGGTGGAACTGGCTGTCATGTTTCCGGACCACAGATGAATAGTTTCCTCAAGTGAGTTTTAGAGCTTATGATAGGTGCTGCCACATTTTGCTAAAATGTTATACAGCCTACTATTTTGTATACTGAGCCCAGATATTTGGTCCTTCATGCATGATTGACCCAACAATTCTTGTTTTGGTTGTTGTTGGCTCATATTGTTATTTTGTGTTATATTTTGCATCTTGTGCTGGTGCTGATGCTGTAAGTGCCCAAATTTATTGTTAAAAATTGTGGATACATGTCTGACAATTAAGAAGAACTTTTCACTTTGTGTTACATTCGGCCAAACATCGTTGTGGAAAATAATTTGTGTGAGCGTAAGTTGTACCTTTGCTTGTAGGTTAAAAGTAATGCAGAATTACAGCATTGTAAAAATGACACCGTAACACTTTTGCCACACTGTTTGATTCAAGCCAGCAATCAATTGCTGCATGAAAGCAACAAATTGATTGCAAACTTCTTACATCAACTTGTGTTGTTCACATTCGTGCAAGGTCCACCATTGCGGCCATCATATGGGCTAGTGTGGCACCTGTCATAGCATTTCCCACCTTGTACAGTCAGATTTCGTTCTAGGTTTTGGACCTGACCAATCACATCACAGTTTCAGACCGTAGGATGATAACTAATAACTAATAACCCATGATAACTAATGAAAATGAGTTAATGAAGAAACTGAAAAGGGCGCCTCTATCTTGATTATACATCCTAGAGGTTGAAACTCTTACAAACAGATTTAAAATATGATGATGAATAATATCGGTGATGACATCTTTTAATTACTCTTTAAAACAGTTCTACATACTTAAAACATTAGGCCCCGACCCACTGTATGATAAAAATTAATTCAAGCTGTTTAATGCACCTACAGTATATAAACACAACATCTGGTGTGTGAACTGGCAGTAAAACTGTTAGTAAAATGTAACTTTTGGGTGTGCGTTCGAAACTCAGTTGGATCCAATTTTTTTTATAATTAAATGTTACATGCGGATAGTAACCCAGTGCATAAAGAAAAAACTATATTTTTTAAACCGGCAAGCAATATTCATCAAAATTAAAAATAACACACTCGTATTCTAGTAACTTCACATAATTTTCAAGAAAATGAATGAAACTATACTAGTAAGCAATCAATTTATGTAAAAGGCTGAAGCACGAAGGCCTTTGGAAAGTGACATATGAACTCTAGTTAAGTGCTTGCCCTTACTTGCAAGGAGGTCGCCGTGGACAATTGTAGTTTTTTCGTGGCGTAAGTATCGAAAATAGTGACCTTTAATCTTTGACCGGAGCACGGCCAGTATAGAGCACAGGATGTGCGGCCTGTCTAATTGGAACAAAGTCAGGTGCTGCTGTCATGGCCCAGCAGATGGGTTGGCACACAGCCACAGGTTTACCTGTCTGAACGGTGGCCTGTCGCGGCTGCTGTCCCAGCTGCAGTGAAGGCAGATGGCTGCTGCTAGTTGCGCTGGGACGTGGTGCACTGATTACTCTGTTGAAGTACAGGATGGGCTGGCGGTTGACGTCTAGTAGCCTCTGAACCATGGGTTGGCGATACCCAGAGTGATGTCCTCCACTCTGTGGATGGTTTCAATTAGTGGATGCGGAGATCCTGCTGTCTTGAGTGTTGAGAATAGATGTTGGGGTAGAACTGGGAGGTGAGGCCTATCCAGTGGGCAGGCGGCATAAGCTCTGCACACGGGGATGTGCTGCAAAATTCAGGTGGTGAAGTTGGGTTACAACTCAAGTTACTTTTACAGGTGTTAGCTGCCCTTCTAAACTTCCACTGAGCATCACCCTTCCGGGTGTATGGCATGCGAACATGTACAACTACCGGCCTCACTACAGTGAAGCAGGTGCCGCAGATCCCTAGCTTTGTGTACCTCCAAGGCCGCAGCCACACACACAAGAGGTATATCCAGTGATGCTTGGTCTGGCCCAGTTCAGAGCTGTAGATACAGAGTGGCGGTTTGCCTCAAGTTGCACATCACAACACTTGGGTGTGGTATCCACAGGGGTCAGTCCTCCAGAACCAACTCTTACTCACTTCCGGCATAGTTCAGAGCGGTGGACAGAGTAGTACAGGTTGGCCTGACTGGCTAGCCACCTGGTGGAGGTCTTGCGAGCGGTGGTGGCTCTACCGTACTACACCCAGAGGGGGGCACAGCACGGGTGGCCTTCTAATGGGTGTTTGGTTGCTATGATTTGGTTAAGCATGGTCTCTGGCTTCAGACTGGTGGGCTGGTTTCTACGTAGGATCAACACAGTTACACCAAGAAATTAGTACTCTGAAGTAATTTAAGAACACGTATATATTCCAAGACAAATACACGGTGCCCCGTACTACCTCCTAAACTATTCTTGAGTTGAAACGGAAGTTAAACTACGCAAATCCAGGTGAAGGATACCTGGTTCTGATCTAAATAAAGCAATTTCGGCTATGTAGCTAATTACAACTGGTTCTAACTAATTTGCCCTGTTGTCCGAAAGGAACTGTTGGCGACCACGACCCGATGGGGTAGTGGTGATTGTCGTTACCAGAGGAGGCAAGGCGGAGGTTGACGATGTCTTTGGGAGCTGGTGGTGTTGAATCTCTAGAAGATCTTGAGGGTGTTGCCGCAGTCACTGAAGAAGCTTCTGGTAGAGCATGCTGCAGGAGTAGGCGTCTTCTGGCCCAGTAGAGAGAGGTGGAGGAGGCATAGACTGTCTTCTGCGGGCTGCACACAGGCTTATATTCCTCAGTGTCCGTGGGCCCTTTGAGCGAGGAGTAAGAGGGTGGCAAGCTCTGCCCCTTGAGCTGTCTGCTAGAGTCATCTGCTAGTATCTTCTGCTGGTGGAAGATCGCTAATGCGGTGAGCTTAGTCCCTTATCTTCCCTTAGTACTGGCAGTGCCCTCCCTTGGTGCGCCGTAGAAGTACATGACCATGAGGGACTGGTTCGGTGGCTCTGTCGATAGTACAGACTCCCTTCAGGGTTTGACATGACGTCAGACTAGAGTGGAGAGTGAATGGTACAAGCTGGACCGACATGTCTGTAATATCACTCCTCATTGCAAGGGCGTATCCTATAGGCACGTGATCAGTCTGTATTACTGTTTTAACCTTCATGGAGTGTAGACACGTCCAGACGAGGTGAAGTCAAGAATGGTACGTATATAGTTATATAGTGCATCATGCGTCAAGGTGAACAGTAACATAGCAATATTAAGATGTGCAAGCTAGTTCTTTCATTGGTTCACACAAGTTAATAACTGAAAGCAGTTCTACGAATGGGGTTCATATTTCTTACAAGCCACACATTGCGCACTGCGCACTCACCAAGGGTGCTAAATGCTAGTATGCAAACTGCTATTGTGTAATATAAATCTTCCATGGTGGCTCATATAGCAGCTGGTATACAGGCTCGTGCTTCAGGGCTTGTAGAAGCTTGTTCAAGACCCAGTGCAACTGCAGATATCATGTAATATCGGCTTAAGGTGTTGGCTATCTGCTTGGAGCATGCTGAAAACAAATTGCAGCGCTCAATGGCCCTTGCTGAAAAGGTTGACACTAAAAGCAACAGTTCACACCACAGACTGTTTATTTTTACGTGCCAAGATTTGCCTGATATGAAGACTAGTTTTGAGAATGTTCACACAGCACCCAAAATTATATGCAAGGTCTGTGCAAATTCTGACAAAGACAAACATACAGAAAGGATCAATGAATCTTATGACAAATATTATATTATTCAATAATTGTAGTTTTAGATATTCCAGAGGATGTACACCATCATTGCAAGTAAAGCTACTGTCAATTAAACTTCCTCACTTCGCGGGAAATGTAACAGCTTGGATAAACTTCTCTAATTTGTTTGAGATACTGACTACAAACAGAACCACTCCAATGTGAAACAATAAGCATATTTCAAGTTAGCCTGGAATACGAGACTTTAACACTACTGTAATCACCGACTTTGATCGGTGACAATTTTGAGACTGCAAGGCACTTAATATGGTGAAGCAGTACGATTATTAGCTACTGATAATGTCTCACCACATAGACACCATCTTGCAAGTTTCTGCTGCCAGCAGTGAAAATGCAGCAGCATTGAAGGCACTAAAGCTTTTCCAGTGGATCAATGGGTTTTCCTCTTACTACATCTCCTTGAGGAACATGTTGGTGGGGACCACCAAAAATTGTGGGAGTTAACTAACACAGGACTTAAAGTTCCTACACTGCAAGACTTCTTGACATTTCTTGCAAGTCTGGAGAAGCTGTAGTTTATGAACCTGATTGATCAGTCCCATTACAAGTCCAATCAGAACAAAGGTTCAAGGTCAGTACCAAAACGGGTAAATAGTTTGTTACTCCTTCCTCAGTCTGTTGTGTGTGTGTGTGATGACAACACAGTATCTACCAATGCAGTTTGTTTGTCCAGAGGAGTTAAAAGGAAAGGTTGAGTGTATCAAGAAGCATAGACTTTACATAAACTGTTTAAAACCCTCAGTGCACCCACCAGGGCTGAGACATCTATGGCAGATGGAAAAACTTTATTTACAATCGCGAATTGGTGTTTGCTATTTTAGTGGTGAATAAACTGTATGTAATAATTATTGTTGTAATGGAAATTTGGCAGGAGTGATGTTGGTTACAGTAACATAAAATGAAGGAATGAAGAATATAATTTTGGTTCTCAGTTCTGATTTTTAAGGCAAAGAACCAGGGGAACGAATAACATACAACCAGAACCAACGCATTCCTACTTCCATATCTTGACCCATCCAAGACAAAGAGGTCGATGATGGTCAATGGTATAGCAAATTAACCAATAGTTTTGGAAGAGTTTTTGTATTAACTGTAGCAGAAGGAGAAATAAAGCAGCAGAGACAAGAACATGATAGAAAGACAGTTAGTCTTTATCACGGACCGTAAGCTGCAGCCCTTACGCCCTTCTGGCGTTTGGCCAGAATTGTTAAGGTGTTTCCTGGCAAGGATGGTGTTGTACGAGTTGCTGAGATTATGGTGCATATCTCATGGCACATTCACTCGGCCTGTAGAGAAACTGTACCCTCTTCAGTTAAGGATGGGTGGCGACTTAAACTTTGTACATATGTTTAAAATGTCTCTAATCTTGTGATGAATTAATAACAGTATATTTGTGCTATTTTTAACTGTGGACACTTCAAGGTGGGTGAGATATCTAGGCCAGGTAGATAGCTTGAAGTTTTAAATCTCGCACCCTATCAGGTGGAGCTGCTGTGGTGCTTGAACTGGGCCATCTTTTTAATCGCCAGTTTTTCAGACATATTTACCACAGTAAGTCACTATCTGGTTATTGCCACATTTTGCTCAAATATTATATGATCCACTATTTTGCAAGACGAGCCCAAACATCCACATTCCAGAAAGGGCACTAGCTTTAAGAAACACCTGTAACTGTTTCCCATCAACTGGAATCAAAGAGTATGTTCATAGTATGTTGATTACCTTCATAAGAAGCTCCACAAACTTGAGGTAGCTGGTAAGTAGTGGATATCTCTTGATACCACATTCACTATTGACAACAATGAGGCCAAATGACCCACAATGATAAGTTTCCAATGGGTTGCAGTCAGTTGAGGATGATATCTGTCCCTGGACAGATGGTAAGAACTTCAACACCCCAAGACGAGTTGCTATTTCCCTAGAATAAGTCGGCCATAATGCTGTGGCTATGTCCAAGCACCGAGCCAAAATTTCAGAGGGAACTGTAGGAATGTTGCAGAACCTACAAAAATAATGCAATAAACACATATTTCCTTCATTCATTCAAGTAAATTGAACATTTTAGAAATAACTATACAATAGCATTCAAATACAGGAATATTTCTGTAAGTATAAGTAGTCAACACAAAACAACAAATATATATGTAAGAAAATGTTTAATGGGGGAAAAAATTATTAAGGTGCGTGTCCACACAGGATACACGAGCGTAAGAAAAGCGTCGCGAGGAGAATTAAATTTTACAGCCCCTACCCACACGTAAAGCTAGAATTGTAGTTCAGGAGATCCCCTCAAAATTCTTATTTGTTTGTTTAAATTTAACTTATTTTGGCAGTTACTTATTTTTTTTTATTTTGCTATATGAACAGAGCTCAATTATTGTTTGAATTGTTAATTTTTTGTGACAGTTTTCTCTTTGCACTTTAACTGGCTTAATCAAGCATGTTTTGCCACATAGGAATGCATTTGATTAGAGAACTGATATGTGCCACGTCTCAGGAAGTGACTTCATATCTTGGAAATTTCCCATTTTTAATTAGAGTCACCATGTGAACCCCTTTTGATTGACACACTCGCCCTAGATGCTATGGAAAGCAGTATATCGTAACTTTAGATCTGCAAGAATTCATAAATTTTGCACATACCATCCATCATTATGTTAGGAAGGGTGTACAAGAGGTGCCTAGTTTGTTTACTATGTAAAGTGTGATAAAGAAGAGGCCCTAAATGTACTGCTGTAGTTTATAAGTGCTACGCAAAACTACGTGAGCTGCCGTCTCCACCAGTACTAAATAAGTATGGCTTACATTGGGCATGGTACTGATATTTTAAAGAACTGTTACGTATGTGCACTGCAATTATTCTGAACAGTTTGGACTATCAAATTAACTTGAATTTTCAAGAGAGTGATTTTTTGAATTTTAAATAAAATTTTTCTGAAATTAATTAAGGGTGTAACTATTTGGTCGAACATTAACCAGAAGCCAGCAGATAAGAACTTTTGTTCTGTAACTGAGCAAAAATAATGAACATTATAACAAGATTAATTTCTGAGCATACTGTTGCGAAGCTGCTTTTTGGTAAAGATAATTCTCGAGTTAATATTTAGTTTGTTAGAATTAGGTTTGGATGTGTTCAAGCCATTTGTTATCGATGCCAGTATTTGTCCCTATTTTTTGTTTGGATGCAAGTCACATTTTGTTTTTGTTTTAACAGTGTAGACAGTTTTTGAATTTTTCGGATATCTTTTATAGTTTTTTTTATGAGAGTCGTTTGGTTTGATTGGTGTTTGTTTTATCTTAGGACATTTTTGGCTATAATTTGGTAGTTGTGTTTTTTGTTGATTTAATTTGTAGTTTTATTTTAAATTTTGTAAAAGCTACCCAGTTTATAGCCTGTTGGCTGGTTAGGAAACTTCGAGTTAGCTTGGATAGCTTGGAGCCTTTGCGATCACACGTAGCGGCTGTGAGTTGGTGCTGACCCACACTTTCCTTCTGTCAACTAGATGCCAGAGATGTGAACGTAAGCAGTGACTAACAGAGCAAGGACACTGCAAAAGCAGCCAGCAAGCGGTGGCGTGACTCGTGGATTCGCTGAGAACGTGCGGTTGAAGGATGGCTGTGCACATCTCTAGGATACCCGAGGGGAAGAATGTAGATAGTGGAAGCACCATGTGAGGCGAAGGGTGGGCGGTAGTGGTGTGTTTTCGCTGACACCTGTCCAGCAATCGCAACATAGCAGCGTGGGTGACGCGTCGGGTCACTTGGGACGTAGCCGAGTGAAGAGTTGTAGCTGATCAACCAAAGCGAGCAGACATGAGTACGAGTAGCTGGTGAAAAAACAGGAGTTAGGCTGGAGGAACCTGAGGCAGATCACCACTATGCAGGAGCTAAAAGCTAAGTAACTTACAGTATTAGTAGCTTGTAGTACTATTTAGTTTGGTTCTTGGTGTTTTTTAGTATGATGCACAAAGTATGACACTCAAAGTTTGAAGTATTTCAGTATGATGCATGCACAATTGATGCACAAATTTTAGAAATAGCAGTTGGGAGCCTATAAATATAAAGCAAAGATTTTGAAGTACAGCAAGTAACATAAAAGTAGTCCTTTTGCTTGAAGGGTATGGACCCAATTTAAGAGGGTTTTAATGTTTCAGGCAAAAGAGTTTTGTTGCCGATTTTCTGTTGATGAAGTTTAGTGATAGCAGCCATTTGCAGTTTTTATTTTTGTGACGAAAAAGGAGGTCAGATTTTGGTATGTGGAATTAAATTAAATGGCGGTTATAGTGATGGAAAGTCCCTAGGAAATGTAATAAGAGCACTTTTTGGAGTTTGCTGATAAAGTTCTAGACTTTTCTTGAAGCGAAGGTGTCGACTAATTAAGTGACATTTTCCCTCGCGACATAAAGGTATGTGTCCACCAACAAAGACATAAAACATGTTATAAATGAAACCTAAAAGTACTTGCAATTTCTGTTTGGAACAGTTTTACAAAAGAGTAAGAAACTTCTTTCTTTTATTGCTGCTTGCTAAAATTAATTGATTTTAAGGGAAAATTAATTTTTTTGAGACTTAACAGAAGAGATGGCGTACAACTTCTTTGTAACAGTAAGAAACTAAATTATTTATTGTTTTGTGAAAAGCCTTATTCATTTTGGAAACTGATGTATCAAAGATTTAATTTTCATTTGACCTTTGATTGTAAAGTGCTTATATCAGAAAAGATAATTATTTTCATCTTCTCCAAATTTTTATGCTGTAATTTTGTATTGTTTTACAAAAGAAACTATGTTTTAAATATACATTTTGTACCTAACTTTAAGTCAAAGATCTTGAAAAACCTTATCTACATTTTTTTTATGAATAACTAAAACCTGATTATACTTACGTTTATAAATTTTTATAAATGTTGTTTCATTTTCAAAAGGATTTATTTCGACTTATTAAATTTAAAGCTTTTCTGAAAATCTCTTTCAATAAGTTAGACCAGTGTGGTCCAACTATTTTTCAGTCGTGGACCAGAAATTTATTCTCAAGCTACACTGCGGGCCAGTATAACAGTTCAAGAGTTAACCATATTAGTATTATTAGAATTACACCTACAAATATCTAATTTCTACACTTTTAAACATATTAACTCGCATCAAAATTTCAACATCAACAAACCATTTGGAACACTGTACATTACTCTGTCTTCTATATCAGCATTTAGTAAAAAAAAAACAATATTTCAAAATTAACAAACCATTTAAATATGAAATTAGAATTACCTTTCTGTTCAGCAGAAAACTGATAACTTGAACATAACCTTCGCTCTTCATTCACTATTAAAATGTAACTTTATTGTTGATTAAATATTGGGAAGAAAAAATATTAAAATAATGGGGAGTTGACAGAAAATGCATGAGAATTTTTTTGAAGGCATTTAGTAAAATTAAAATAGCTACTACTATTGCGGGCCAGACAAGTTATATCCCCTGTGGACCACATTTGGCCTGCGGATCGCCAGTTGGACCACACTGAGTTAGACGATAGATTAATATCCCCCCCCCCCAACCTCTTTTTTGAATCTGGGGATTTGGTAAGTATTTTATTAAATTTTGAAGCTGGTATAGCTATTTTTGAAGCTATTTTAATTTACGAGCGGTTTTCATTTATCTTTTAGTTAATTGGTTACTCCTTTCTGTCAGTGGCTTGCCAAATATCATCATTTAACCTCTTGTATAGGATGCCTAGTGAATTGCTCTACTAGTTCAAATGCAGTGTTGATGTTTTAAGTTGAGAGTATGGAGTTTCAGGACGCTCCTTAAACAGACCTGTGGTGGAGAGCAGCCCCCAGTAGATGTGAAGTTTTGTTAGAGATGTTGGATTGAGCCATTACTATTTATACAGTTTTCAGAAGTCAATGAGCTGCTAAAGGTTTAATGATGTTTAACTTCCTCTCGGGTACCCTAGAGACCCGCACAGCCATCCTTCAGCCATGCAGCCTCAGAGAGTCAGCCTCCAACTTGGGGCTGTGAACCCCTTACATACACTGTCCATAGGGCCAGCGCGGGGGTCACAGTGTGTAGCGGTGTGGCAGAGATAGATGAAGCTAGCGGCCGAAGCGGGTGCCTCACTTCCCCTTCGCTGCCGTGACTGGAGGGGTAAGCTGCCCTATACGTTGAGCGGGTTGCAGCTGACAAGAGGCAAGCACTGCACTTCTGTAACCTCTGGTGATGCACTCTGTGGCTAGAGTACATTATGACATCGCCAGTGGTGCGTCAATAGCTAGGTTGCCATTTCAACTTGTTTCAATTTTGTCATTGCCAAGTTATACAGCTGGGGTTCTATTTTATTGTCAGTGCATTAGTTTTATAAGGTGTGGGCCGAAATTGATATGCATCGTACTCATAAGAAAGTCATGTTTTTCGAGAATAAATGTAACACTGCTGCTGAAGAGTGAGAATGAATAAGTCACAAGTGAAGCTACAATCTGCCAATTGTCTTCACTCATTGCCCAATTTTTTAACGGTTTAAAAAGAAGCATGAAAAAATCATGAGGAAAAAAAGTCACTAGGAGCTAAGTTATAAAACAACAGTTCTGAATATTTCCCCAACTAACCAGCAACACGAATATGAAATCAACTGCAAATGGGGAACCAGGACTCTTCACACGTCCCTCCTTAATATGGAAATAGTTGTACAGCCAAAAACAACAGCAAACGAGTACTATTACACACACACACACTCATTCCTAAGTATGGTGAAAATGAAAATTTCAACCACTGCAATGCACACTTAATTTTCACTATCTTTATTTTGTTTTGCATGTTAATTCTAAGCACGCTGACATAAAACTGACGCATGCCAGAATGAGGCGCAGCGCAACTTCGCACTCTTCAGACGACTCCGCCCTATCTACGAGTCACGTGCACTCCAGGATGGAAATTGTGAGCTGCAATCTGAATCAAATGTATTGCGCCAGGAAGCCCACAAGCCTAGGAGACCGATCACATACAGTAGAACCCCTTTTTTACACCATTCAAGGGATCCAGAAAAAATTATGTAAAAAGCGGGAAAGTGTAAAATTAGGGAAATGCAGTAAAGTGTTTCAAATTGAATGAAGTTGTAATAAATCAACATTTACATACCATTAATACAAAAAAAAAACTCCCAAACATGGAAAGCTCTACCAAATTATAATCCAGTACATTTGCAAATTGAATATGCATAGCAAGAAAAAGTATGTAACATTGGCAAATATTGAAGATAGAACAAATAAACTGACAAATATAGGCATACTTACAAACTTTGTCTAGAACTTCCTTAAAAGCTTCAGTCGCAACTTGGAATTTTCGTAATCAAGCACATAAAATAAGAATCAAGGTAATACAAATTTATAAAGATTATTTACTAATGCATTACAACAGTTCACACTTTCCATTTAATTAGACTTTGAAAAGAAGTCTGAGATTTCCGTCTGCTTCAACTGCTGACTGCTACATGTTCAATTTTTTTGTTAAGGACATTCAGCTGATTGAAAATACTGTCCTCACATTTGGATCCCGAGCAGTAGGTCCTCACAGTTTATACAGCTTGTAATGCCTCATGCTTGGTGGGCATACGTACTTTTCCCTCTTCTTCACAAGCTTCGTCATCTTTTTGGTCTTGACTTTCTATGACATGGGAATTTACAATATCTTCAACTGACTGTTCTTCAGTAATAATCATTTTGTAGTCAATGTTGACTAAATAAGTGAATGACACATTTGGCTATATTGGCTTCATCTTCATTGCCAACCACTGAACACGGAAAACCACCTTTCTTGAAGCAGTTCGCAATTGTTTTCTGTGTAACTTCCTTCCATGCATACGAAATAATGTGGTCTGCATCCAACATGCTTATCTTCTTGTCATGTGGATTTTGTCCACTGTTAATAGCGTAAAGAAAAAGTGTAAAAAGCAGGAAACGAAAATATTGTGTGTTGTAATTAGCAGGATAGAATCAAAATGGAGATAAAACAGGACCAAAAATAAATGGTGTAATTTGCAGGAAAATGTAAAAAGCGGTAATGCAAAACGGAGGTTCTACTGTAGTTGGGTATTATGTGCGTAATTGCAATCCCCATTGCCTGTCCGGAATTATTCATGCAAAAGGCAACCCCACAATTGAAACTATATTTATTGTGAATTCTAATACTCGTGTCTGGCCTCTGGAAGAAGTTCCTACAATCACGAGAGATGGCAGCACCCCTGCGATCTTGTGACATCACAGCCCCCCCGCCTCAGAGACAGGGGTTGTCGTTGCCTCCATCCGGGGCGATAAGAAACCTGCAACGTTTCTGCACACCTGATAAATCTCAGTCTGCAATAGGACTCATCCTCCTCAGCTCGCAGGGTCTTACCTTTCCTCCAGTCCGCAAGGATTCTGCAGCTTACTACCCCCTGCCTATACCCAGCTTGCAGAAAGCTCTCCTTCGGGCTCGACCAAGAGCTACTCTAACTCCTACCACTGACCCTCCCTTCTTGACCTGCACCTAACCTGCATCAAGAAGCTCTCTCTCTATCTGCACATAATCGAGGACCTGCACTGAGTTAGCCAACAGCTACAGGTATACCCAACCTAAACCCGGTAAATCCTACCAAAGTCAACTTCCCCTGACTCCACGGTAGCAAGCCGTCGCATTGTGTGTTAACTACCTGTTTAGCTTCCCCCTTAATTAATATAGCCGCTGTAAATTGGGTGCTATAATTTTGATTTATCTAGCCGCTGTAAATTGTGTTGCTATTATTTTTATTAATCTAGACGCTGTAAATTGCATTGCTATTATTTTTATTAATCTAGACGCTGTAAATTGCGTTGCTATTATTTTTATTAATCTAGCCACTGTAAATTGTGTTGCTATAGATTCCCGTGGACAGCCACGTCAAAGTTGCAGAGCTATAGTTGCTACCTCGAGCTCACCTTCACCTGTCCCCTCTTTCTCCATGTAATACACCTGTAGCTATTTTTGTTTGTAAAACAATTTACTTATATTGTGTATTTCTGGATTAGTAATTATTCTTTGCATTTACTTCCTAGGGAACGAAACCACAAAATAAACAACTACGTAACTTTGTATCTGTGTACCATTATTGTAGCAGTGGATCCCTGCTCTCTCAGTGTAATTTGGTGCATGTATAATAAGAAAGGAGGTGCTGCGCCCAGTAAGCAAAGACATAGGGAACGTCGTGCCCTTGCCCGAGCCAACACGCACCCTAAGTCTGTAGACGAGCCGTCACCTAAACACCCTGATCAAACACCACGAGCCATTTCCCCTCTTCATTCCGATAGACATTTCTTCTCCCCTTGATCACCCACTCAGAGGAAGCCGGCCAGAATATCCCACTACGGATTATGAGATCCAGGAAGAATTGCTGAACCGGGAAAACAGAGCTACTCCCCAGGGCAACCCTGCTAGCCCAACCGGAAAACCGTCAGTAACGTCAAGCTGAAATCTAGACAGAGAATCCGAGTCACACATCCCGCAAGCACAGTCTTACCTAAATTTTGTACAATCAAATTAGCGACAGGGAAATTAATCTGGGTTCGACTCCCGGCGCAACCCGACTCTCGTACCAGTGTAGCATGCCCCTCTGATTACGTCCCCGCAAGTAAACCAACCCACCCAGCTAAAGTCTCGTCAGCCAAGTTACAAACCCCCATCATCACTCTAGAATAATATTCTCACCCTTTTACCCAGACAGGATTGCTGGCATTCTGTGTATATTGGCGGCCCTAATAGTGAGGCAAATCACACTCCCAGGCCGGGAAGTCACTTGTATTCGACTCACTCTGGGGTTTGACTTCCCTCCGGCCCATAGCAAAACTGCCCCCCAGCGACCACATACTGTAATAAAATCCCTAACGCTTCAGAGGCATAGTTGAAGGTATAGTATTCGTCGTGGTGGGCTAGACTAGGGCTTGGCAGGGCGGTCAACGTACCCTACTACCGTCTGAGATAGTCCACCCACATAGCACCAGGTGTCAAAATATACCCTTAAATACAGGAACAATGCACATAATGTAAGATCAAAACATTCCCAGCAATATTACACAAGCATGTGTGTACAATTATCAATGAGAAACTCACCTTTCTATTAGCTTAAATGTTGTCTCAACAGGAAAAACCATGTCACCTTCCACAATGCATTTTGAGTTCAACAAGTTCTTCAGGCATGTAAGAAGCGAGACAACTTTTGCTAACCTGTCAACATCTGACGTTCCATGCACCTAGAACAAAAATAAAGTCACAAAAGTTCTACTGTATACACAGTTAACTCTTATCTGAATGTCAAGTTCACTACAGTATCCATTTTATACACCATTTCTATGAATTTAAAGTGGCTTATGCTTTATGCATGTGTTTGGCAACATCACACCAGCAAACAGCTGAACGAGCTTCTAGGTAAAAGAGCAGGTTTGAACATTCCGAGTCTCACTGTGTTCACTCCATGAAACTATGGACTACTGTAAGACTCAGTATTTTGATAAAGTTAGGAACAAAATACAGAGGCAATTATCATTTAGAATCAAAGAAATGAGTGACTAAAATTGTCAACTAAACAACTAAACCCTAATTGCGGTTGTTAGTCCTAAAAGGACACGGAGCACCAAGTGTGGTGTATTTGTTGGTGTAGTGAACTTGAAGGCAAGTGTCAGGGGTAGTGACAACGCTTCTGCTGCATGGTAGTGAAGGTGTCAGAGGATTCAAGTGCCGGTAGAAAGAACTCTAGAAGCTCTAGTGAGAGTCCTCAGGAGGACTGTTACTGTAATAGAGCGCCTCGGCATGACTGATGCTAAGACAAGCTACTGGAACAACTGACGGGTGTGTGCTCCTCAGGGAGGAGAAGTTGGCAGAGTCCTGGCACTAGATGATGCTGAGGCGAGCCGCCTCACCACAACTGTAGTTTCTGCTGGGCGCAACTGCGTTATATTCTGCTGATCGGCATGTCTTTCAGGTCCCTTCATCCTTCAGCTATCTTCAGCCATTACCCTCCCCCCCCCCCCCCTTTTAGTTCGGGTCAGGCAGCGACCGTGCTGCCATCTCTGGGGGTGGCAGGCGGCAAGGTCGCTTGGCTGGTTTGCGGGCGGTACCCGTGCTCCCTTAGGGGCAGGCTGGTTTGCATGGCCGGCCGGCTTTGCTCCTCATGTCTTTGATAAGCAGGGGACGATGACTTGACTTCCTTTCATTATTATGCAACCCCTCTGTATTTGAAGATTCCCAAGGGGCAATGATGGACTCACCTTGGAGGTGGCCAGTCGAAGTTTGATCTCCTTCTGGGCACGTGGCGTGCACATGATGATGCAAAGTCAAAAAATTACATACAATACTGGAAAGTGTCATGTGTCAACATCTAGTTCCATATCATGAGAAATACAGACTGCAGACGACATCCCAAATAGGGAAAGAACAATGTAAAATCAACACTCCTTCCTACCTGGTGCTGAATGCCAAATGAATTGCGGCTGGCAACGAAGGCGCCTGGGCTGGCCGGCAGTAGTCGGTCGGTTCGCAGCACAGATGTGTGGTGCGGACAACAGCTGGTTCTTCCTAATGAGTTCCCTTCAAGAAATATTATGTCACCGTCAACTGTCAATCACGTATGTGTGTATCATTCTTTATGTATCTCTTGGTGCAAGACAATTGGCATGTGGATCTGTATTGGCAGGTATGTCTGTAATGGCAGGTTTCTGTATAAAGCATGTATAAGTGTTACAAAATATACAACATGTAGCAGGTAATTACAAACTAATACTTAAATGCCTAGTAATTACTCATAATTAATAGCCATAGCATAATCTATAATGCAACAAAAATGGCAATAACAAAACATACACCAATTATTACGGCAAAAGAGATTTATTACGTAAGTATGTATTCATGCATGCATGCTTGCATGTATGTATTGTCGCATATACCCTACCTATAAAATAGTATGATATAAAATAACACTTCACAAATTCTACACACATTAACACATAAGGTCGAGATGAGTCACAAGCTCGTTATTCACAAGATGTGTTGGTTAAAGTTTTGGCTGGGCGTAGCGGGGTGTCTACTTGTTTCTCAACCAAATCCAGAATTTCATTCACCAAGTTTTACACATTGATTTTGCATCTGTATTTAATACCACCTTCATGGTTGTATGGCATTGGAATGCCAGTAATAAATAGTAGGAGATAGCTAGTGTATCATGTTCACCTGCCATGTAGTGCTGTGCACTTTACATACCACAAGTTCACACAATCCGATATTTCTGCCTGGATTTTTATGGCGGTAGGCGGAAAGTACTGTATGCGAGACTTGCAGGGTAGTAGTGACAGGTGAGGGTTCACTGTGGGTCCAGTGGTCAGTGCACTCCTTTCTCCTTTCCTTCTGCCTTTTACAGCAGTGAGGTGGAGTAGGGATGAACATTGAACACCGATTTCCACGCGTGAAAAGTTTTTGTATGCCTTGATGGCTCTCTCATGTGAGGCACCTGCTATTCCTTTAAGCAAGAATTAATATTGGCCGGATGGGCATGAATAAAATAGAGTAAAATATTATAGTAGGACAATGGTTTTGGACTTAATGAAATTAGGTAATCCTTATTAACAAGAAATAAATTTTTACTTCACTGACATGAGTTTTTACTTAAAAGCTTCTAAAACAATGGGGCCGCACTCTCATACAAATATATTTATATAGTACACGTAAAATAAAAGGGGTGAATCTAAATCAGAAGAAGGTGTCCTGAATCAAATTAATAATAATAGAAGGTTTGGAATATTACGTGAAGGTCTGGCTGAGCTGATACCTTCCAGTGGCCAATGACAGTGGTGAAGGTGCAGCAGACTGCCCTGAGGCCAGGTTCTGGGAAGTCCTTTTATAGTGATTCTCCCAGCTTGGTGGTGCTCAAAAGAGTGAGGGGGAAGCAAGCTCCACCCTCTTGGGAGTTGGCCTTGTGACATCACGCAAGGGTGACTGGATTCTTATCTCTTAGGCGCTTGCCAAAGGCTGCGAGATGATGTGATCTGGCCAGCCAACACATCTTGGAGATTGTGAATGCTCCAACAGGTGGCACTTTGCTCTCCAGCGGCGGGATTGTGAAATACCGCTGCCGTCCTGGAGTAGCAGGCAATTCAAACTGTAGCAGAGGGGCGACGCTGCCGACAGCTTTGTGATGTGTAGCTTCGCTTGGTAGGATAGCGTGTTCGAGTCTTAACATGGGGACTGTTTCCAAGGTGCTCATATAGACACGTGTCCTATCTCTGTTTCTTCCTTCATCAGTGGTTTTGGACTGGCCATAAAGACAATTGCATTCTAAGATGGGACACAGTCGCAAGAAGAGTGCGCTACATAAAGGAGCAGATAGCGTCACGCATCAGTATGTATATATGTTTGTAACTTTTGCAGGGTTGTGCCTTTTGAGGCTTTTGATTGCCAAATGTTGTATATTAAATTTCAGAATTTTTTAAATGGCAGTGGATAAGGTAGTAGTAACAATTTTTTAAGGGATATGGAAAACTATTTATTCTGGCTTTGCAAATACATCACATTTGTAGTGTATTTTTTTAATACGTTTTGAGTAACAAATGGTTAAAAATGGAATTATTGTGTTGGGATGTAACCAAAATGCACAAATCATCCATGGCAACTAATACTTTGTAAACACTGTTACCAAACAGCTACCAATTTGGTATCTGTTTGGGTCGCACAAGAGGGAGTGTTTCTTTCGGCACGTCAAATATGGTTAGCCAGAAAGGAATTTATTAAACATCAATGTTTGTATATGTATTTATTACCTGATGTACCTGAAGACATGTAATGAAAATGTGTATGTTTTGTAATTACAAATTGCATGTGGAATATTTATCTGAAAAGTTACCTGCATGTATACTGTATTTCAAAAAGAAAAGGTTATAACACAAAATGAAATATGAAAAAAACAACATAATGTTTTATCACTTCAGGAAAGGGAAGATATGTCCACTCACATTCCTTCTAGAGCCAGTTTTGATGACCTTCTACAGGATGATTGCATTTTCTCCCATTTCGAGGTTGTACGAATTTGGCTTGATGGAGGTGGTGGTACAAATTTTTCCGTGACTACGTGTTAGCCCCAGGATCATTGACAGCCTCATGTTATTGAGTACATATAACCCAATGCACTATTTCTGTATGTTTTTAAGAAAAATTAGAACAGTTGACTGAAAAATATGAAACAATTTCTACTTACCTGAGTAATGAAAGTGTCAAGCTCATGAGAAACAACATGGAAGAAACTGTACGTGATGTCCCACGAGATGACAGTGGTTTCTTTCTTAAGCAGAACTTGGCACCTGGTACCTGTTGGTATGACCAGACCAGTACTGGTCCTGTGCTCATGACGAGATATGAACACATTTGAAGTAACAGGCTGTAGCAGTGATGAGGCAGTGGCTGCATCTATCTCATCCCCGTAGCAAGGGAGTGTCCGTAGCACCCCCACCAGCTACACACACACACAAACACTTCAGCTTCTCTACAGCAAGTAAAAATTAATTTGTACCAGTTGCTGTAAGATGCTGAAAGTTGTTTCTATGGCTTTTGCCTCTCACGTCATTCAGTTTGCATCATATTTGAATGTGTCCACACTGGTACATATTAATACACTCCCTGCACTGGAACAACTTCAAAGTAATGAATTATGTCCATTAGACAGGCATCACACTTTTAGTTTTGATGTCAACGTCTGATATCCTAAAATTATGATGTTTAAGGTGATAACAACCTTTTCCAATAAATTTGATAGACTAATTTATAATGTGTTATTTGAAAATGAAATATACTTTCACACCACAAAATTTACTGTACTATTAGAATCACAACCACAAATCAGGACATAAGTATTACCAAATAATAGTACGTCATAAAATGGCAGATGGAAAAGTAACCGCATTGCTGGTGAAGTACATTGTAGGTCAATTTAGAGGTCTCTCGGAAAACATCCATGCATAACATAGAAACCAAAGCAAGCAGTGAACAAAACATTTAGCCACACTCACCCTACTGATGTTGGTAGGCCCACACTGTGCCAGTGACTCAACGATTGAGCTGAACGGAAGAGGTACGGCAGGAAAACTCCTGGCGGCAAGGATAAACAAGGAGTTAAGTCCACGATTGGGCTCCTCGCCCCAATACAAATCCAGGGCTACTCTGTGCCTCAGGCATGCAGCCATTGCACAATAAATTTTTGGAAGATCATTCCAGTCATCCACTTCAAAGTTATCCACCAGTGAGAACAGCAACCAGTAAACAACTTCATGAGCAATTGCTGCGCACCTTGTTTGCTCCTGAAAATATTGCACACTACTGCTAATGTTCAGTCCAAAATTGTTAACGCTTTAACAGAAAAAATAGCACTACATATATCAACACACTAATTTAACTAAGTATATTACCAAAAAGATTAAACATTCAAATTAATGATATGAAGTGATAATTTTACCTATTTGTACACACATACAAATACATCTTTGATGACTGAGTGTTATCGCATACAGTAGAAAGAATAACATTAACTGAAACAAGGAAAAATCAAGCTAAGACATTTAACGACAGGTGATTTACAATGGAGTCTGCAAACCTTTCATAAAGTCCAAAATTAAGTGCAGAAACTGAATGTTTGAGAAACTGATTGATTGCTTGAATGGTCATTCTTTACAACAATATATCAGCATAGGTAGTCAAAAAACTCAAGGTGCAACCCCATTGTATCTTTGTTTTAAAATAAAAAATTACTATACACTCACATTTGTCAAAAAATTAACACCATGAAGGAGCCATCAGAAGGGAAGGTAATGTATCACAAAAATGCAAATTGCATAACAAACAATTAAAGTTGGAGAGCAATAAACACCATGCTGCATCTACCAGAGTCCACAGTTCATCAGTATTGACTGTTGGATGAGAATTATGAGCTAGTTGCAAAGAGACCATATCCCAGACATATTTAACAGGTGAAATAGGTATCAAGTGAACATGCAAGTAAAGCAAGAAGTGGTATCTGTCTTGCTTCGAAGATGGCGGGGACATTTTCGATAACCTGGTCAAGTGATGTCTCAATGGAATATAGCTCCAAGAGCATGCTGAGGGAAGGATGCGACTTCAGCCTCCACAACTTCCCTGAAATATCAGTTGAAAGTGCCCACAATTTGTACCAGCCGTAATCGCCTATGATACTAGTTTGCTCCCAAACCATCACATCCATTGTTTGTGCAGTATACAGCTAAACAATGCATTCTGGAAGACGGTGCTCGCCTCAATATCGTCAAATGCCTTTGCAGCCACCATTGTAATTCAAGTTGAAGCAGGACTCATCTGAAAACATAACACTGACGCCCTACCTAACGAGTTCTATCGTTGGCTGGCGTCAGAGCTCCCCCCCCTCTCAAACGGCTGGGAAGCAGGTGTTGTCAACTTGATGGGGTTCCTACTAGGGGCAGTGATGGCTGGTTTTCGGAACTCTATCACTAGGAGTTGAGCTCAGGGCGGCACATTCGCGAGTATAGGTCTTATTGGTATTCGGGTTGGGGTTAGCTGGGTACCAAATTCAGGCGTCTGAATAGCTTATCTGCGGCTGAGGGCCTACTTGGAGCTACCAGTCTCTTGGGTGGCATGGAAGATAGTGATGACGCAGCTTGTGGAATGTGCCATATCAGGTTCTTGTGTTCTCCAGTTAAGCTGGTGGTTGTACCCCTCTGCTGAGCGCTTCGTCCTCCCAAGTATAGACTCAATGGGCACCACCCAGTTCACTACTCACCAGGCCTCCAACCAGGGCTAGCCCCTGCTTGATTACTTTCTCCCGCCCAGCCCTGTGACATGGCAATAAGGGGGGGGGGGGGGGACAATGTAGGAAGGTGGACAGCAAGAGGGTGTACTGTAGGGGTAGGCACAGCCTACAAGAAGTACGGTGAGGCAGGTGGAAAGAATAGGTAGGCCTGAACTGCTGGTCTCCAGCACATGAGTTGGCTGGGCAGGACTTCGCCAACAGACCAAAGCACGTACTGGAAGGAGCAACAGCCACGGGAGGAGACCACTCCTGCTACGCAGGAAGGCGAGACTTTGCTATAGATTTGAGCATCGCAAAGAGGTGGTTCTTCATAAAGGTGAGGTTGTGAATGATGGTTTTGGCTCGTGACTACTCCTGCAAGGATGTAAGTGGTTAGGTGGTGAAGATGGAGATAGAGGGAGTAAGGTAGAGAAGTGAAGAATGATGGGAGTGTTAACTCAACCATGTTTGGATTATGTCTGTCTACTGACTGGTAAACACACATAAACCTTACTTGTACCCTGACTAGGGTCTGAAGAGACGATGCTAGGATGCCAACCAGAGTGACACTTAGTATTGGTACACACGGGGACCCCAGTCATACAGTAATCAGACTCGGACATTAAAAGCGAAGGTACTGGGTAGCTGAGAAATGCGGAAGGTTTTGGTGAGATGGCGGGCAGTTTCGCAATCTGGCCTGATGAACAACAAACAGCTAGCAGTAGTGGAGGCTGCATAAGTCAGTATGCGGTTGGTCAGAGTAACACTCTACTACGGAGTCCCGTGAGGCAGCAATGGCTGATGATGTCTGTGCGTATTTGGGCAGAGTAACACCCTACAACTGGGCGGCGCAAGAAAGCGATGGCTGATGTCGGTGCATGTTTGGGCTGATTTACACCCTACAACTGAGCGGTGCAAGACAGCCACAAACTGTGGGCTGCTAGCTCTATATATACTTGGAGAACAGGGCCATTGCAGGATGCACTGGTAACAGAGAGGATGCGGAGAGAGAGGGTGGCGGAAAAGTGGCAGAAATTACCAAAGGTGGCCGAAGCTGCCAAACTCTCCCTCCCACAAAATAAGGCCGAAGCGGTGGAGAGCCGCGCCGTGGTGTGTAGCGGGTTTCAGTCCAAAAGGAGGCATCAGCTGACCAAGGCAACCCAGGGCTTCAAGGCAAGCTGTGGTGTGTGTGGCGTAACATCTCTTCTTAGGAGGGGACCGTGACTGTGGCGAGGTTAGACTGGGTTAATGACACCTGTGGCGCATCAACATGTTGCCAATCTACATACCAGTGTGTGTGTTTGTGAGTCCACTGTAGCCTGAAGCATCCAAGGTTCAGGCTCAAAAGAATCCTCACAAACAAATGCATACTCAGAGTGGTCTGCAAAGCAGACATTGTCAAACAGTGGAAGCAGACAATGTCAAACCTGTTGCAATGTTCCAAAGTTCAGCTACCACTCAAGACAAAGCTGAACAGCCCATCACTTAAATGCAGATAAGGTATCTGTAATATTGAGGTGTTGGCGCATCTGGTGGTTCAGTTCTGGGTTTCTGACTTATCCTGTTCTCTTCACTATAGTGGTATTATGCCCCATATGAGAAGCAATTTCATAGTACGAAAATACTCTTTCATACAAACTTATTATTTAACCCCATTCAAATTTCTTAACATGCTTAAAAGTTGCCCTTTCATGTTGATGAGGCATACTGATGCCAGTGGGAATGTTTACAGCTTAGACTATGAACTAAATACTTGTCTGGATTCTCAACAGTCCTCTATTTACTAACAAGTATGCCTCAGTTCAGAGGGTGTTGCTATGTCTAGATGTACACAATCATTCTTACATTCTAATAATGTGCATATCACAGTCTGCTTTCCATTTCCTGTAAGTTTCATTTTGTCTGCATGTTTCCTTCATGGTGCTTCATTTATAAACAATACCTTACTTACCTTGAAAGCAGTGTCAGAAAGAAAGTTCTTAATGTATGTAAAAACATCAAGTGCAATTGCCAATGATCCCAGCTTCAGATACTTGCTCTTTGCATCTGGATCCATGTCAGGGTGCAGTTGTATCACCACTAACCATGCCAACAAAATGGGGCCATGTTCTGGTCGCTTGCCTAGCTTGTCAATCATTGAACTTACTTCTCTGAATACAGCTCCTTCCGTGTATAACTCATTTTCTTCCCTTGGCACATAAAAGGGACAATGATAATTAATAGGTATCATTAACATCAGATGACAAATTAACAATGTTGATTCATTGTAAATGAATATATAGTCATATGTCAATATTTTCGTAACAAAAAATTAATACTATATATTTATTTTAATCATGGAACTAAGTATGAACAGACAAGGGGCAGCAAAATGTTGTTATAGAAGTGAATAGATACAATATATACGTCGCTACTCTGCAGGAAGTAAGCTGGTTGGGAGAAGGTGAAATAGAAATTAACAACTGTAATTCTATATGGAGGATGAGAAAATGAGCTTTAATTTGGACTGGGTTTTATAATGAAGAAATGCTTAAAGCACCTTGTAAAAGAATTTAACATAGTGAGCAAGAGAATAGATAAATTAACAATACTCCACAAACGGTTTAACAATAACCTAGTCAACTGCTACAGCTCAACCATGAGTAAAGATTATAAAGAAATGTTGACGTCTACAAAGCTCTGGAGAAAGTGGTGTTGTCACTTCCTAAAAAGAACATTATATTGTAGTGCTAAGAGGACTTAAATGCCAGGATTGGTACAGAGGAAGCCCTCCGGCCAGTACTAGACAAAAACAGCTTGCACAATGAATCCCAGCAATAATGGGGTGCATCTCGTCAGTTTTGTGACCACACTAGGTCTGAGAATAAAGAAAACTGTTTCCGCACAAGATAATACATCCAGGAACATGGGTATCACCGGATGGATTGAAAGTGAATCAAATAGGTCATGTACTAATAAACAGCAGGTTCCAGATTAGTATTAACAATGTGAGACCATATCGTGGAGCTGATTGCAGTACAGATCACTTCCTGATCATAGGAAGGCTAAATATTAAGCTCAAAGCTGAGTATGGAAAAGCTCACAAAAGACCTCTAGGGATGGACAGTGAGAAACAGAAAAACAGTAAAGTGAAAAATGATTGCCAATTGGAAATAAAAGAGAATTTATAAATGTCAGGTGTAGCAGATGACTTGGAAGGAATATGAAATGAACTTAAGGATGTGGTGGTAAAAGCAGCAGTGGCAAGCATTGGGAAGAAAAAGAAACCTGACAGAAAGTAAGGGTTCAATGACAAATGTATAATGGCAATTAAGATCAGAAAAAAGGCAAGTGGCAAGTTGATGGAACGAACAATAGGAAGAAGGATAATTTCCAAAATGAAAGACTGGAATAACGCAAAGGACGTTACTCACTGACAAAAGGAAATAGTGTAATGTATGGCAGAACATAACAAATACACCCAGGCAAGGAAGTTCTACAGGAAAATCAAACAACCAATTGATGGCCCTCGGAAAAAAGTAAACTGCATCCTACACAAGAATGGAATCAAGCTGCCAAGCAAAGTTATAAAACCAAAAAGATTTAATGGTGAAGAACCATCAAAATAAGTGGAACACGACGAGCTTTTAAAGAGGTGAAGAAGTGCATCAATAGGGTGATAAACAACAAAGAACCTAGGGAGGATGGAATTGCAGCATAATTGCTTAAAAAAGATGGAGACTCACTGCACAAACAGATATATAAACTGATGGACCAAATCTGGAGAATGGAGGATATGTCCAAAGATTGGAGATTGGCACTAATATACCCAAGTTATAAATAGGGCAAAAAAAATAGAGTGCAGTAACTACCAAGATATATCCCTCCTCAGCACATGTAAGATCCTTCAAAAGATTCCTGTTGGGCAGATTGGGAAAATTCACAGAACAATTGCTGGGGGATTATCAGTCGGGTTTCTGCAGGGGATGGTCAAAACTTATAACATCTTTGCCATGATGCGGCTTTGGAAAAAGTGTTATGAATACAACATGAACATTAACACCTCATTCATAGACTTTAAAAAGAGGTATGATGGTATTCACCGAGAGAGCCTCTATAAGATCATGAGTAAGTTTAATATAACCAAGAAGCTAACCATGTTAACAAGAATGTGCATATAAGGGTCAGAGGTGGCAGTATTGGGTGATGGGAGATGTCGGAAATGTTCGAAGTGCAAACTGGTCTGAGGCAGGGCGATGTCTTATCTCCTCTTCTATTCAACTTAGTGTTGGAATGGATTATCAGACTGACACATGATGTGTTTCAACAATGGTAATTAGACAACTTCAGCTCATTAGTATAGCACAGCTTACATATGATCTCCACAGAGCTTTCATTACTGTTGTCCATGATACGTCAGATATTGTACTGTTTACTATGGCAAGAATGGATGTTCCAGACTGCAACTTGTACAGTTCACCAGCCCACCCAAGCTATGCACCTCAAGGCATTGAGTACTACTAACCAACGTTACATGGAACCTCTAGTATATTTCATTGCTTGTCATCCATTCTCTCAGCCAGCCCATGACGTCACGCCAAAGTAGCTATGCTTTCGCCACCCCCCGCTCAGTGGCAACCAATCGCCCAAGAGATGTCAGCCAATGAACACAGAGGCAGCCTCCCGGCAGAGTACAAAAGGAGAGTCAGAATTCGACTCGGGACCAGTCTTCAATTTTCCACCGCACTAGCTGCTGGAACTGACCAGCCTGCACCACAAGCCTTCTCTTACACTCACTTCAACTTCACCACGCTAGCAGCCGGAGATCTACTTAGCACCTCGCTATACCCTTCCCTCTTCACTTCACTATCAGTGCCGAAAAGACACCTAATCCTAATACTCCTTCCTCGCCCTGCTTAGTGATCCAAGCACCGTGACGAAGAAGCCATTGTCAAGTCGTCTACACACTAGACACTGCGGCCCCTTCTGGGCAACAATGGTTATATCCTAGTTGTCCTCACTCCTTGAGAGAAATGCAGATGATCCCAGGAACTATACTCAATCGAGCCAAGACACAGTCTGCTACCCACAAACATTTGAAACAGCCAACCTTTCTGCTTATTCCAGTGACACGTGCCAAGTACACAAATCCCTGCATTTCGCTTCACGGACGTGAGGGTATGTTGTATACTCCAGATAACTTATTCCAGGCATAGTGGACGCAGAGAGAAAATTAAGCAGATGCTAATTGCCTCTGGCCGTATACAGGAGCTGACCCCCACCCTAGTCGCTTACATCCGACTGCTCGCACCCAAGGAACAGGCTCAAGCACTGCGCCGTCTTCTCGTCCCCGTCATTCCACAGATACCGAAGAATCTGTTCCAGAGCCCCAAACACTCCAGCAAGAAGGTACACAAGGTAAACCCGTGGCTTGCCGAGTGCCCCAGTAAGCCAAACCAGCCACCAACAGAGCCTATCGCATGTCTCTCACCAGTTGCTCTGTCTCCACCAATAAGACTCCACACACGTGTTCAGCATCCTCAAGTACCTACTGCGCCTACATTCATAATTGTTCCGCCGTAGGCCGGACCTTGTACCATTAACACACGTCACCCAGGTATACTGCCCAAAGCACTGAGCCTGAAGCAGAAAATTACGTTGCCAGAACCCAATTTTATGCCCTGCTGCGAAGCTACCTGGCCAGTCCTTTATACAGGATGTACCCCAGTGCCACATAAGGACTAAATTACCCAGAGAACCCAGTCAGAATTGAGTGTGCCTGATTAAGTGCCTGCCAAAAACTACGCCTACTTGATGCAATTTTCACCTATTGGATGGGCCGTCACGCATCAAAGGGGAGAGTAAGAGTTTTTCTGGTGCCCAACGTAGGGCATGTAGCTGTTATAGTTCCAACTAGACATCACGAACATATCAGCTTGACCCACTCAAGTACTGAACGGACTTTGGGGAGTCTCCTAAACACCCCGTGGCGCCCTAACCACACCAGAGATGTCGACAATCGAACTACGTGAGCACAAGCTCAACTGCACCACTGCAGCTGCAATCGAACTAAGCCACTACTCTAGATTGAACTGCCCCGGTACAGTCATCAATTGGATACAGTGCACCCATTGCCAACAAAGGAGCCACTACTCCTGCCTCGTCTGAGCAGATGAGCCCCAATATACTGACGGCCTTGAATTTTGATGTTAAGACTGCAGAACCAGACAGACAGTGTTCTGTAACTGGGTGACCTGCCCCAGGTACGAAATCCACACAGTAAGGTGCATCCTGTGTGGAGAAACATTCCATCATGCTGGCATTGAATGGTTCAATGAGCGAATCAACAGATCTGGAATGGTATAACAATGCGAGGTCTGAAAATGCACCTCTGAGTACCAACCATCAAACCCAAGACCGGCCTCGCTCCACAGTACACCCCACTGCTCACGAGAGCCCGAACTGTCAGAATTCGCAGGTAGACCACATGAGAACCCACTCGTATTTACATTGGAATGTGAGCAAGAGTTCCGAATGAACGAGGTACCTGAGAAACAATGGGTTACCAGGGCCCAAGCCAGACTGAAAGGCAAAGTCCTCAAATGGTGAAATAAATACAGTGAATTTGGGACTAAATGGAAGCAGCTCAGCAGCTGTATAGCACAATACTTCACGGGCGAGGAAGTGCTAGCGCATCTGACTATCAAATTCTAAAGCCACACACAAACACCAGGAGAGGAGGTCGAAATCATTGCTCACAAGAAGGTAGAAATGTACTAAAGGATCTTTCCCGAGGGAGACAAAAAAAGCAGTGTGCGGCAGATAACTCGCCTGCTGTTGCCATGCTTGCGGAAAATCCTGCTTATCCCCAAGCTTCATACAGTAGACGAACTCGTGGAACGAGCAAGGGAAACTGAGCATAACTTCCAAGTGCAGGCTCTCCTTTATCAGCCAAAGTCTACGAGACCAGCGTAAACAGATTAAGCATCTGAACCTCACCGCAAGGCACCGCTGCCCACACCGCCAGCTCCTCCATGTTTTCCCAATTGTCGGTACTGTCCGGAGTATCATTACAACAGGGAATGCCAGCAACGTCCCGGGCCAAGGCACAAATGAACAGAAGAAGGGAGCGCAAACCATGTGCCGCAAACCCACCCCAGTTGAATCAAATCCAAGGAGTGCACCACCAAAGAGAAACGCCACAGCCGGCAGGTCAACAGGGGTAATCCTGGCGGTCAAGAAAATAAACCGTCAAACTTTTAGAAGAGGAAACGGAGATACCTGAAGCACCTCAAATCAAAGTTCAAGTTCATAGAAAACATGTGATAGCAATGCTTGATTCAGCTGCCTCTGGTAATTTCATCCGACGGGACATTCTCAGTGCAGACCAGAGGGCCAACCTGAGCCCACAGACCAAAACTGTGAAAATGGCAAAGCAGGAATGTACGTTTACCATTAATAGTCATATCACACTAACCATTGAACATCACCACCTCAAAACACAAGCGGAGTTTGTCGTGTCACCGGACACCCAGGAGGATCTGATACTAAGCCACCCTTGGCTCCAACAGCAACAATACATAATGGACCATGGGCAAAGGAAAGTATACCTGAGTGACAACCGCCACATCATTGTGCACTGGGAACATTGACCCAACCAACAGAGGCCACCAGCTATCTGCGAAGGAAAGATTCACCACAAATTTACGCATACGCAATTCCAACAAATGAAGGAATTTCACGACGAACACGCCGAGGTTTTTGAATATGGGGGAACACTGTGTCAGACCCGCACCCTCCAACCCGAAATATTGTTGAACGCCATGGCACCAATATACAATGGCTATACAAGGTCTTTGCTAGGCGCCATCGCCTAATCATGGAACAGCTGGAGGAAATGAAACACCAGGCAATTGTCAAGCCATTGAATTCTCCCTATAACTCCATCGTCATACTCGTACCTAAGAAGGATGGACAGTTGAGGTTCTGTGTCAACTACAAGACCTTAAATGATATGACACTGCCGATTCCTCCGCCCACCCTCGACTTAGTGCACACACTACGCAACATAGGCAAGGCGAAGATCTTCAGCACCTTGGATATGCAGTCTAGATAATGGCCAGTACACTGTATTCACGTCCCCAGAAGGAGCAATACTGCAATTCGAGTCATGTCCTTCGGACTTAAGAATGCACCCCCCACTTTTCAACAACTCTTATCTGCCAAAGTTTTAACTGGCTACATCGGACATTTCTGATTCGCCTACCTAGGCGACATGATCATATATTCCAAGTCTTGGGAAGAGCATTTGATGCGCATGCAGCATGTATTGGAGTGACTGGAACTTCACGGAATCACCGCCAAACTTTTCAAGAGCCACTTCAGCAAGACGTTGATCGAGTACATGGACCATGTTGTGTCCCCCGAAGGCAACTTCCCATAAGACCGATCCACCAGGGCTATACAGGAAGCAAACTGCACACTAAGAAACAGTGCGACGCTTTCTAGGGCTCTACAACTTGCTCCAAGACTTTGTGCCCAACATCGCAGACCTAATGGCAGTGCTCCACCCATTGCTGGAAAAAGTACGATGGCGGTGATGCCGGAACACCATGCTGCTTTCGAAGCCTTGAGAGCTTCGAAAGCCCTCAAGGCTTCCACCACCTGCATCGACCACAAGGAGAGGGACCCCTCATTCTGCAGACAGATGTGTGCCAAAATGGCTTGGGTGTCATGTTATCAAGGAGGACCCAGACGGCAAGCTGGTCATGATAGCCTATGCCAACACCAGGCTGAATACAACCAAGCAAAAATATCACATTAATGAGCAGGAATTTCTGGCCATGATTTGGGCAATACAGAAATTCTGCTGCCATCTGGAAGGAACCCACTTCCTCCTAAGGACATATAGCAAAGCACTCAAATGTTTGAGGGAGACACAAAACGGTAAAGCCAAGCTTGAAAGATGGGACCTCCTCCTCTCTGAGTTGGACTTTGACGTTCAACACTGAGCTGACAAACACAGTAATATCCCAGACGTGCTGTCCCGACAACCGAACCTAACAGAAGAGGCGAAGCCAGATGAGAATGTGGACCACACCCTCCTGCCTGAACCTCCAAATTATAGTACCGAAGAACAGCTCCAGCTCCTGCAACTTCAGATCAGCCGAAACCGGATTGAAAACCACCAGTAACAAGACCCGAAAGTGAAGGAGCTTCTATACGCAAATATCCACAATGGTTCAAGCTACGCGATAACGTTGTTTGGTTTCGACACAACCAGCCAGAAGCCAAGTGGAAGATCAGGATGCCGAAGGAACTGCGTGGTGACATTTGCCGGCACTTCCACGATCATCCTGGGACCAGGAAAACCCTCACAAACATCAGCACCAGATACACCTGGTATGGCATGAGCCAAGACGTCCACAAGCATGTCAACATGTGCACCACGTGCTGTCAGTACAACGCCTACCCTACCAGGACAGTCAAACCATGGAAGCCACATACCCCATGGATACAGATTGCTGCCAACTTAATGAGGCCCTATCCCCGCAGCACCAAGGGGAATAGATACTTGTTGGTCGTAACTGACTTGTTCTTGCACTGGGTAGAAGCCTTTCCACTACCGAGCCAAGAGACGCATCACAGAATCGGAAATTCAACCAGGAAATCTTCCCATGCTGGGTATACCCACAGAGTATCTTAACTGACAATGGGACCCAGTTCGCTAGTAAAAAGTGGCTGCTTGCAATGTCAGGAATGGGGAGCAAAGACATGGACAACTCCACCATACCATCTCCAAGGCAATCTTACTGAGCGCCGAAACCAGGAACTTAAGAAGAACCTACACCTCAGCATCGGAGAAGACGAGACACTAGAACCGCCACATCCCACGAATTCTCTTCGCTCTACGATGCCATACGAACGAAGCCATCAACGCAAGACCTAGTCAATTTCTCTTGGGCCAAACGCTACGATGTCCTGGAGACTGGCAGTGAGAGAATGATCCCACAGAAATGCCTCAGCCAGAAGCCATACATTTAGCTATGCTCCAACGGATAGACAAGGCCAGGGAAAGACAAGAAGCATATATCGCCAAGAAATACCAGTCACCCTGTACTGGAGTTTGAGCCTTCGAAATGATAGAAGCAGTCCGACTCCGCAGCCACCCTGAGTAGAGGCAACAATCAATTAAGCCAGAAAATGGGAACACCCATACAAGATCATCGGACACCAGGAGAATGTATATTTGATTTAAGACCGCCAAAGCCGTATACGCAAGACATCCCGGGGACAGATGCAACCCTTTCCGGATATTGCCTCGGAACCTGTTCAACCTACGTCTGCATCGCCGATTTCTGAAACGCCAGACGACGTCGAACAACTGTCTGAACCCTCCCCTAGTAAGGAAGCACGGACGTCGCAGCCTACAAAAATGAATCGGGCAGAGCAACCAGCAATAGGATCCATCTATTGTGTATCGCCAAGAATAGCATTCCCCAAGCCAAAAACCAAGGAGTCAGAATTGTCACTACCGACGCATCAGAGTTCCACTACAAGTTTACTGACCAAACCGGGAGGTGGACAGCCGGCACCGCAGAAATCTCCTAGAGGAGTCCACTGAATCATCACCCGAGACGTCTTCACCGACCACCACCGTCTAGAGATCTTTTGCATCCAGCACCGTAGAAGAGCCTGTGGAACCAATGGTTTCTCCCCGATGGACTCAGATAGTGCCCCGCACTCTGGCCAACCCCCTCAGCATGATGCCCACCATGTCGGACGACGTTACCGCAGCCGCAGAGAAGCAGCAATCATCTGGGGGAGCTTCCACCAAAACTGCCAGAGCCCCATCAAGGCTGCCCTCCAGGCCTCTGGTCAGCTGGTACCTTCGGCCACGATCACCCAGGATCGCGCAGCGGGTCGCTGCGCAATCCTGGGGAGGAGCGGAGGATGCGGAGACGCCCGCCTCCCCTGCTGTGACGGCCGCTTATCCAGCCAAGCCTTGTAAAGTACAGGTAATACCAAGTACTACTGTTATTATATCTCCGGAAGTTTGCAGGTCATCCATGTCACCCGACACTGAGACCCAGTCCTGAGGCTTCTGGCACATACAGGATGCCCCTGCCGAGATGCCACTCACCAATGCAGTCCCATGGGTACCCACGGCGCCTGCTCTTGGATGGGAGAAGGACACTGCAGGGGTATGCAGCCAGCCGACAGTGCCGATCCAGCCCATTCCTGCCCTGGTGCCCTGCAAAGGGAGCACATGAGGCGTGATGCAGACATCCAGACCGACGAGGGGCTCCAGTGAAGTTGTCATTGAACCCAAGGCCCAGTACCTGGTCCAGGTTCCGACGCCGACATCTCGACAGGTGGGAGCACAACCTGTGCCTCTGCCGAGATTGCCACCAGCAGCCCAGGCCCTATCCTTGGAAGATGAAAGGGGTCGACTGTCAAAACAGTGCCTATCAACGACTCTGATTCAGCCCCGATTGCAGTGGACCAAGGAACTGCGGGGGTAGGCAGAGCAGCCCATTCACTACCCCCGACGATGCAGATTGCCGCGGAGCCGATCAAATTGCCACAATGGCTCCAGCCACCTAGAGCCTGCCAGGCCCACCTGGTTGAAGGTCATTACAAGGAAACTCCATGGTGGCCTCCAGCCCACTCTACGTGGCCGAACCTGCCTTGTACATCTCCGAGGAAGTGGGGGTGGCAAGCCAAGAAATCAAGGAAGTAGCAACAGTGAGTGATTGTGCTACGTACTCAGTGAACTAACTTAGCCTTTAGATGTTATCAATCAGTTGACTACATATCTGTGTAATGTCAATCCAAGTGCACATGGATAATTGTAAGACATTATTCTGTATGCTTATAGTGCAATTTTCTCTCATCAAGATGGTGACAAGGCGTTTGCCTTAGTTGTAGCAACGTTTGCTACTCTGGCATCCTTTCAATTAAGTAACTTACTGTGTAATACAGCTTGTGAATAGCCGCACAGACTTGTAAATGCATATGAACTTTGAGACTCCTAAGGAGTTCCAGTAGAACTTTTAGTAATAAGAAAACGCCATATGTGGAATCACCAAATTCCCAGAGTGTAAATAGTGTTGAAAATACAGACAGCGACAGAAAGTAAAACACGATATATTTGTTTTCAGTTAAAGATTTAAATAGTTGCAACATACCTTAGTTTGTCTAATCTTTGCCTTGTGTAGAATCAACACATTTTCTTAAAAGAATTTTTAAAAGTTAACGTAGCAGAAAAATAATGCAATTTTTTTAAGTATTTTGTAAATTGTGTCAAGTCAATTTGCTTAAATACTTTTCAAATGATTACGCAAAATTAATCAAATTGCAGTCATGATTATGTGTAAGATCACGTTCAGCCAGCAACCTAAAAGACTCTATAAACAAGCTAAAGAAAGAAAAGGTTGAGAGAAGAAAAATATTGTTGTAAAAACTTGAATTTTGAGGGTATCTTGTGTTTTCTCTCTCGCTCTATTTTATCTTTATTCTGTAGTGGTGAATTCACGTCTATTTGAATAGTTAATGTCTTCTGCCACCACACTTGTTTGCCAACTCTTAGCAGTGAGCTGAGTCTGGGAAGCGCTAAGTTTATTAGTCTGCGCCTTCATCTTCCTTGGGTCCCCAGCAACTCCAGAGATGCCGATGTCCACCGAGGCTCCAGCACATTTGTCCTACCCAACATCAAACCCTCCCCCCTACCCTTACCTACTACCCGGTATCATGAGGCGACAATGACGTCCCATCTGGACCCTCCTTAATGCCCTAGCCCGGCCACTACTTCACCGCTAGCATGAGGTAATAATCCCTTAAACACATTAGAAGCCTTCATCCCTACGTTATTAAACAGTTGGAAACGTGATATTATAAATGGATAGTTAAATAGCAATAACGAAAGTAAATGAACGACAGCAGTAATGTGACAATATATTCACGTAAGTTTGTGAAGTACATGTTATATCCTAAGTTCGACAAATAACATAAAAAGTTACGTGTACCTATGTACATACTCCCATCTGTTTAACCTTTCTTTTAAATCTGTCTTGATAGTAAGTTAAAATTTTGCACTCAATAATTATATGTTAATTTCACACATTTTTGTATCACTGTGTTGTTTTGTAACGTAGGCCTAACCTCAAAACATCTGTACGTATCTATTTACGCCTAACCATGTAAACTTTCTTAAATCTGCCTTGATAAAAGTACAACTTTGGCCATCAATAATTATACGTTAATTTGACACGTTTTTATATCACTGTGTTGTTTTGTCATGAGGGCCTAACCTCAAATGCATCTGTACATTTGCATTTATGACCAGCCATGTAAATGTAACCTTTCTTAAATCTGTCTTGAAAACAAGTGCAAATTTCGCCGGTAGTAATTATACGTTAATGTTACATGTTTGTATACGACTGTGTTGTTTTGTAGTATAGGCCTAACCTCAAACTTGTTTTCGTGTAGTTATTCATCCCAAGTTACAGTGTTAAGTTTTACTATTGTTAACATAACATAAACATCACAGTTTGATGCTACACCAAAGGTGTTCCAACATCCTATAAACTATAAAATCTTGAAGCTGGTTTTGTTAGTTAATTAATTTTTTATTTATTTATAGACGTATAGCTGTGCTTGTTCCCGACATTTTTTCTTGATGCAAGTGTAATTGTTTTATTTGGTAATGCTTGCCGTAATAAGAATTAGAAAGTATTTACAATTAATTGACAACAGTTATAGAATAATTCCATGATTAAATTTCGTAATGGATGTTCGACAAGACAACTTGCTACCTTTTGAGAAATATCAACGAAGATAGTATGCGTTCTTGAGTAGGCATAATTGTTTGTCAAATCTACCACTTTGGCCGCAAAAATATTGCAGTTATTCAAATTTAATGTAACTGTAAATTATACGGCATAGTCAAGACCCCAGAGCTCCTGTTTGTTTGTGAATTACATTCACCTGTGTTGATTTCTACCTGTCTCAGGCAGGCGTTAAAATCAAACACTGCCTGTAAGTATTACTTTTACATTAATAATAAGACATATTTCTTTCAGCTTTGTGTGTGCACGCATGAACCAATTTTTGTAAGTATCTATAGTAATTTTCTTTAAATACTTTTCTCATTTTGTTTGACAAAAAGGAAATGTCGCACCCAAGAGACACCGGAAATGTGGCCATCACCAGATCGGCATTTCACTTAGCTAAAAATAATATACTGTATTTTTAGAATTATTTTATACAAATGAAGGTGGTGCCAGTTACAAGCCTGATACCCTTCTGTTACCACTTCAATTCACAGTATAAATGTCCAGTTCTTTTATGAAGGGTCTCAGAAGGGTACAAACACAGAGCAACGGTGTAAAAAAAAATGTATGTATACACAAATGCATTTGTTGAAATGTTTATATTTTTAGTGTAAATTTTTTTTATATATACGTAATTGGCCTATGTTGAAAAATATTTATCTCCATTTTTAAAGTATTTTAATAACAAAAATTTTAATTATACAAATATTATTTTTTAAAGACATGCTACATTACACTTATAATTATAATTTTGTATACTCTTGAATATAATAAGGTTTTGATTTCCAATAATCAATGGACCTCCCCATAACAGATGGGTAAATCGTTGGATTATCCACACTGTAACACTCTTAGAGATGGTCTCTAGTTAAGATTAATATGTGTATCTTTACTGTAACTTTTCTTTCATTGATCCTATTACTCAGGTGATAATATGTACAGAAAATATTTAAAACATATACTTATAAAGAAAATAAATAACCTTCCACTCACCTCAAAACTCATGCATGTTGTAACATTACTTAACATGCAAAAATTTTCTCCCAGTTTACATAACAATATAGCAATACAAAACTAGCACACAAATTTAAATTCCAAAATTAACATAAACTTTTTGCACATCCAACAAACCAAAAGATTTTGACAGCTGTTGATATGGTACCACATTTTTCCCAAATATATGATGATATTGAATATACGACCAAGCCCAAATTTTTGCTCTGGCATACAGAAAAATTTAATTTCTCTACTAAGTATTTGAACCTCTTAATTTAATTTTGTAGGATTTTTCTCTTTGCACTAATAAGTATAACAGTTTAACTTATGTGTCCACTGAGTTAATAAAAATTAAGTTAGAGCAAAAGCTTTTCTGCATGCCCTACCTGGTAAGGTAAATAATTAGGCCACTGACTGCCCTCTTGTAACTGTAAGTAAACCTACCACGGCATATATGATTAATGTTCTGGGCTTGATGGGTTGTGGAAGACATAGTTGTTGTGGGTGGTAGCTTGTGGATAGGGTACCATCGAGGTCAAGGGGAGTCAAACCCCAGAGTGAGGTGGATGGAGGTAGATTCCTGACCAGGGAGTTCTACCCGCCTCACTACAAGAGTTCCCAATAAACGAGACACCAGCTGTCCCAGGGATATGAAATGATGATGCAATTATGCTATCGTGCAGGTGGAGGTGTATGATCTGGCAGGGGTGACTAAACGGGACAAGTGGGCCGACGTGTAAGGACGAAGTCTAAAGAGGGAGGGGTTGCACGTAGTTTGGGAACTGCCATAGGCAGGAGTGGAACCTGTACCATTTTCCCAGATGCCAGTTTTATTACACAAAAGTTAGGCAGCTCTACTTCTGCTGGGTGTTGAATCAGAAGGAGCTTACCGGAGGTGAATTTAAGTAAACTGGACGTCTTTGGGGTCTTGCTAGTCACTGTGTCCTCAGGAGTAGCGTTCGCTATTGGAAGTGACTGTTCTACTTGGGCAATATATTCTCCTGTGGGATATCCGAGCCAACAGGCACCTAAATACTTGTCGAGATGGGACTCGTGTTCAAGAGGAATGAATGGCGAGATTGGTAGCAGGGTGGCTTTGCCAGACTGTGTCCTGGGATCGACCTCCTGCAGTTCACTTAGAAAGACATCTGCTATTTCAGCTCTGGCTAGGGCATGGCATTCCTTATGCTGTTGCCTGCTTTGTACTCCACCTCTTCGACTATACATTGGGTTTCTTATGAACTCAATCGCAATCACCTTTCTTTCCACTGAGAGTGGAGTTGCCTGACACCAATACATGCAGACACAGACTGTAAAAATAATAATGGGATACTAACTAAAAATGACGGTAAACGATCACTTAGGTAAAACGTAGTTTTTATTACGTGATCAAGAAACTGGTTAGTCCCGGCTAAATTTTACAAATTAAAGTTCTAACTAAACACTATAGCAGTAAATTAATTTATGTGAATGAAACAGGTGAAAACGAGCCTGGCGATAAAATAATCTACCAAAATTTATCAGATAAAAATTCTACAGTAAAATGACTCAATTCACAGCATAAACAAAACTACCAAAATTTCTCCAAGGGGGATAATCTAGAACACAACAGCTTGCTAACTCAGAGTCACGGGAGTTGACTTGGGGTACAGGATTACCGGGTGTGTGGTATAAGGAATACCTCAGACGTGGAGTAGCTGTCCTCATGGTCAGTAGGTGAGGTAGCAGACGAGCCTTTTCACAAGCTGCTTGGATGCTGCAGACTTCTTCAGTCTGCGAGATAAGGCCATTGCGCCGTATTGAAGGTCACGGAGAGAAGAGACCTTTCAGACTGAGAAGAGTCCTTTTTCAGACTAGGAGAGTCTTTAGCAGACTCGAGGAGAGGTGGAGAATCTTTACAGACTGAGGAGGGGCTCCCAATCCTTTTTGGCCGGCGAGCCCAGCGTATTTGCCGGTGCAGGGGGTAGAATAGCCTTCCAGTGCAGGAGTATGTTTACCTGGGTGCTGGAACGCCATTCTTTTCTTATTGCCCTGCCTGGAGGCGATAACAATTTTATACGCCTCGGCCTGAGGCTGACAGGTTGTGATGTCACAAGGCCACAGGGGTGCTGCCATCTCTGGGGGTTGCAGGAACTTCTTCCTGGGCTAAGCGACGAGTAGTAGAATCTCAAAAATTATTTATTCAAAACGCAGGGGTGACTCTCGCAAGCTGGATTCTGGGCGGGCAATGTAGATTGTCATTACTTGTGCTAATTAAAATTATTCGGCAGTCCAGGCTTGTGGAAACTTCTTGCTAGATACGTTTATTTATTTTGCTGTTGACTTTCCCCTGAGCTCTGATTGCTAGTAGATGGGGTGAAGTCGTCCGCAGAGTGCATTCAAACAGCACAGCATGTTGACATTCATCAGCTTGATAATCAAAGTAAATTAAAAGCACTGTTCATGCTCAAAAATATATTTAAACAAGAAAAAGCAAAATTCTATGCAGGTAGTAATATATGGTATACTACAGATTAAATTAATAAAAAGCAACGGCAGTACCGCTTACTTGACTCATCTTTATATTTTATTCTAATTATAAGGCAGAATGCATTAACTGCTTTAAAAATATTGTTTGTACTGTAATGAAACTTATGTCTAGTCAAAATATACTGGCCATCATTCTGCCCATCTCATCAAGCAAAAATATTCACTTAAAATTTTTTATATGCAAAAATAAGATGACAGTTAACTTTCTGCAAGAAATGTGAGAAATAAATCACTATCTTATATTTGTACAGATATGGTAATATTTTCTTCATGACATGTCTACTTACATTGTGTCCAGAGCCAAGGATTTCAAAATAACCAAAACTTCAAGGTATCCGATCCTCTGAAACAGATTCCTGGCTTTCTCTTCAAATACTGAAATATCTGGCTGGTGCCTGCCAAAATCATGAGACTGAAACATTTCACAAAATTATTATAAAATGCTATGTACAGACACATCATCAACAGAACTACTTTCTAAAATATTTTAAATTTCACTATATAGAATAGCCAATCCTTCAATTTTTTGTAGCACATGTGTTCAATAAATTTGTACAGAAGTATGAAAGTAAAAACATACAATACTGTATTATAAATGAAGTTCCATGCCCATATGCCACAATAACTTAAAATGCATTAAGCACTACATATTCAAAACCTAACAGAAGGCTTATGACATGATCCAACCAACTAAACAGGCATCTTATCATTAAAAAAAATCCCACCAGCTCAAACTAGACTATATTTTTTTTTTCAATTAAGATAGTAATGAAGACTAGCTCCTATGGATGAATTTGTAGTCTGTGGAAGCTATTCACCTAAAGCTACGAGAGTCAGAATTTTTGACTATGCAGATGTGAGACTGAAATAATGTGTGACATTTTTAGAACTTTGCAGTTGGACTGAAAAAATATTTTTGAATTTTAAAGTTAACAATCCTCACATCTGAGTGACAGCAAAATTTTAATTGTTACTGACAATGACTTTAAAATATAAAAATGTCAAACTTTCTACATATCTTCAGTTTCAAGGCTTATTTTCTTGCTGTGAATAACACTTTTTTTCCTCGAATAAGATCTGCTACATTTAAATAGGTTAAACAGAATTCCATCCAGTGTTGAGGGACCGGCCTCTCCAGGAGACGGGTGGCCTGAGCTCATTTCCAGGGACTTAGACGATCAAGTACAGTCGAGGGAGAGTTAAGCCCTTGTTTGTACTTGGAGGCAGTAGCAGCCTTTTCAATCCTCTTTTGAATACCACTCCAATGTGAGTAGGGCATGAGTATAAAGAATTCTACTACCAGCCCCACGAAGGTACAGCAGGCATGTTTGTCCCTATCTAGGTGTGCTTCAGTGCACCGCAATTACCACACCAAGGCTGCCCCCTATCCCAGCATCCAGCACCAGAAGCACAGTGGACACTGAGCATCAAGTTTCATAGTGGCTGACGATTACAATACGTGGGTATGGTCCGTAAGGGGTCAGGCCCTCAGATATTCCATCCAGCACCAGAAGTGCGATGGATGGAGTACAACCTGGACTGATTAGCCGCTGAGAGTTATGTATTCTTAGTGGTCGTGGCTCTACCGTTCTATACACTGGAGCGTATAGAACGGGTGGCCAACTAATGGGTGTGTTTCTGACGTACGAGTTTCCTAAACGGAAACTCACAGTCCTGCACTAGGTGCAGAAAACTGTGTTAGAAAATATTCCTCAGTCTGCTGCTGTCCCTTGGCAGACCTGATGTCTACTTGGAAAGGTACAAGCAATACAGGGAATAATATTCTAAAGTGTGGTAAAAACGTGTTTATTTAAGGAAATAAACATGGTGGTTTATACTACTTTGTATCAAAGAGTTTAACGGAAGCTGGCTACAGTAAACAGGTGAAGGTGACCTGTTTATAATCTGGCAAGGTAGGTAGGCAAAGTGGCTATTAAAACAACCCGACTTTGAACTACACTACGTGTCATCCTGAAGGTACCGGATTTCCTGAAGGGAACAAAACTGTTGAGTGTTTGACGACTTTAACATAGGAGCTTCTGAAGGTTGTCTGTGAGGTGCAGATACGTCTATGAAGGCTTGGGCAAAATCCTGTAGTTCTGGGAGGCAGAAGAGAGGCCGAGCACACGAGGTGGTGGAGCGAGATCGTTAAGCATGGTTCCTTCGGCACCAGGTATTTATACTCTCCCAGTTTGCCCTTGTCCAAGTGGAGTGGGGTGGTGGCAAGACATCCTCTGGACATGTGACGTCACTGGCTGGCCAAAGTTCCAGCTGCTCCATAAGTTGGCAATTCATACTACTAGTGCTATCCCTCGGCACGCTATAGTACTACTAGGTGACGAAGCATAATTTCTGTGGCTCTGCCGGTAGCTCATTTATTCTTTGGAATATGAGCATGCATCTTTTACCGTTGGATAAAAGTACAAGTTCTTGGCGCCTGGAAGATTGTACTGTCGAACACAATCCATTGGGTGTGGCTGGAAGGTTCGCACTGATGAGGTGACGTTCATATAAATAAGTCGAAAAGACGTCATGTGTCAACATAAATGCAGAGAATAAGTATGGTTTAATGGAATCCCAGAAAAATTTATTGTACATACAGTTTTGAGGCAATAAATGTGTAGTATTCAATATTAACAGGGACATGTAACATTCCCGGGGTATGGAAGGAACAAGTGACAAAAGAAGGGGAATATCGCCCTGCCCTGGAGAGGGAAAGGTGGTATTACTGCCCAAAGAAGGGGACAGAGTTTTTCGGTCGATGGCACAGTCACTCATGTTACAGGCATGGTAGACAGTGGTCCAGACCTCCCCGAGGAGCATGGAAGGTCATGTAACCATGGCCATTGCAAAGCGCTAGGACAACTGGATATTTATTATGATACAGTGTACTGTGGCACACACATCACTGAGAAGCGAGTGGTGATTACAGGCAAAGGCCATAGGAAATTAGCAACGACTAACAATACTAAAAGCAAGCATACAATATCATACTCTGTAGGTTTGTGATTACAAGGCAATACAGAACAAATAAAACTAGTACCTATTTTTTTACTTCAAGTGGATAACAAGCTAGCCAAGGCATAACATATTTAAGCACTACACACACTAATAATTGACAGTATCGCTGATCCGATGTGAACTGAGAACCACGACTGGAAGAGACATCACATCCGCTTGGCCATTGCTCAGCAGTCAGTACAGCACGGCTTTGCTTCCTCCATTTACACGCCATGCAAATGATGACGAAGCACTTTGATATTTTCTGCTATCTTTGGGCATGCTCAGGCTATTGCTCTGCAAGATATTGCTTCCTCCCTTTACACACTTGATGACAGAAGAACATATTGGCCTAACAACTAGGGCAGCTTTATCTCTGTCTCCCTTTTCATGCCAAGTGAACATAGTTGCCTAGCAATCAGTGCACCACCCTTGTCCCCCACACTCCCATGTTGGGTAAAATTTATACCTTTATTGAGGGCGAAAAAAGAAAAAAAGCTATTTGGTTGTCCTTGGCTACCTCACCCACCCACTTTATGATGGGGATGCTGATAGTATCACACTCCACACTAATTTGTTTGAGAGGAGTATGGAGAACGGTGTGTTCATACTAACACATTCTGTCTAGGCTGCAGTGCCAAAAAGACTGCAACTTTTAGGCAGTAATTTTTTTTTTACTCTTTTCAGCGCTTAAAAATTATGACACTATAACAATTATGCACAGTTTTGCATGAAAAGATTCTACGACTAGTTGTACAGGAACAATCTCGTGGTTGGATGATTTGAGCTCCCATGCTTCTGAGGTGTCTACCAGCCAATCACAGAAGTTCATTGCCAGAGTAACTTAACTCTGACAGGCCTAATCAAATAGAGAATGTGTCCTTGCACAGATACCCAGCCATTAGCCAAACAATACCTGCTGGTGTGCACGTAGAATGTTTATGTCTATCCTGTGCGTGAATCTTTTCAAGAAAAACAAGTGGCCTTAATCATGCAATGGTTACCATTATGAAGTTAAACCCATTATACCTTATCAATACATGTTGGCAGCTGTGTATTGATGCAGAAGGTAGGCACTTTCAAGATTTACAAAGACTGCAAGTAGTTTTCGCACTTACCTTCTGTAACGATATAGGTATTTAGGCTCTGCTCTGTACACTGACTACTTACATCTTTGTAATTTTTTGACCCAAACTGATTTTCCAGAGAGTAATTTAGCCTGATGTAGTGCTTTGTCTTATAGAAATTTTTGATACAAACAGCTACTTTCCGTAGGGTGGGAAATAGGTAACATGTGAAATCTTCACTTCCCCGTACTTACCACACATAGAGCAACAATGTCACGCAGTATAGTTGGCTCCACTCTGTGGGAGGACACAAAGAGCAGCAAGTTGTGTGTGACATCCACCTGCTCCTGAAGGTTCCTGTAATACCACTGCTTCTGATATGCCTTAGTCACCAGCTCGCCATGGGACCGCACAGTGGGCACACTGACGGAAAGCAGTGACTGCATTTGCGAGACCATTGACAACACAATGCTCGCTTCTGGGCCCATCACCTCTTTGAAAATATCCTGGAATACATTACGCCTAAGCAAGTTTGTGCTGCATAAGAAATATTTAAACTAAGAAGTGGATTCAGCCATTACACAACTACATATGCATGCCATTACACAACCCCATATGTATTACTAACAAACTGTGATCATGATCAGCAAAAGGTACAACCAGCAAATATACAAATGGTGTTTATTGTACTTCCCAAAAATCTATCATGTGAATAGAATAGATACCTACAGCTATTTAAAAGTTAGGACTAGAATGCAGAAAATAATTTCATCCTACCCAAATTCCTTGAAAAAAAATTTAACGGTGACAACAGTAATAGGTGAAGTATTCCTAGCACAGAAGTTACACACTGAAGTCAGTCAACCACCTCTCAAATTAAACTTTTCTTCTTGCAAAATTCCTTTATACGACAGTTACCTGAATAAATGACATCTTTAAATCATTAGAAACCAATGAAATAGGCCTAAATTTAAAACTCAACACACTAGGAAACTACACAATTTTTGCACTACAATTTACAGCATGCGTTCACACCTCAAAATTAGGCAACCTGGAAGAGTTGCATATGAACAGTACGTAACGGATGATATAGATTATTAACCAATAACACCTTGGTGTGTAGTGCATGTATATTACTTCTGCAAACACCACGAAACTTAACATTTCACTGTTTCAAAGAATATGCCGTACCACACACACTTCATCTCATTCTTTGCCCAGCTATATGAATCAAGACAAGCAATCATCAAAATAGAACATATTATAGGTCACATACACAGTCAAATTACATTATTATGACCACCTGCTAGAAGTACCATCTGCCGCGTGTACTCCCATGATGTATGGCCCGTGACGTGGACTGGTGAAGCAGGTATATAATGTGATTGACAGGCTGACTGTACATAGTGGGCTTCCTGCTGTCATAGGTAAGGGAAAAGATTTAGCCAAGTTGCAAAAAAGGATGATCAACTGCTTTCAGAACAAGGGTGACAGAATTTAGGAAACAGTGATGTTTGTGAATTGTTCACATTGAGGCGTGACATCTTTCTACAAATAATTAAATTGACTTCTACTCATCCGTGCAAACAAATATAGTGTACTTGCAACAGAGTTTGATTTCCGCCACCACCAAATAAGAGACTTCAGGAATTGTTTTATCTACCCACGACCAGGGGCAGACGCTCCATGCCAGGTATAAATATTTGCAGGCCAAGTCACTGAAGCTATGCATTGAGATCAACCGAGTACAGAGCGCGTAACTAGATTCTACTACTAGTACGTTTGCAGAAACCTGAGCCTGGATCCAGCGCCCGCCACTCACGTTACTCGCTGAGGATCTAAGTCACACACTTCACAGCTGCTACCTCCTTTCCAGGACAACCTTCTATGCCAGGCGGGCAAGGGGCACGCCGTTGAGGAGTACAAATAGAGGGTCTCACTACAGCTCCGGACCAGTCTTCAAGCAATTGATGCCTGTCTTGTTCCTTCATGCCCCTCTGGTGCCATGCGAACCATCTGCTCTCCTACATTGGTCTTCATCATGTCCTAGTGGTGCCGAAGACAGATCAGCTCCTTCAGACTTCACTGCACCTTCAGGGGCTGAAGTTCCTTCACTTCACGTCTTGAGTTGCAGCAAACACTGAGACACGTACTGGTCCCTTCTGAACAACAGTTGTAGCGTAGTTTAAAGTCAGAGTTGTTTTCATAGCCACTTTACTTACTGCCTACCCTGTTAGCCTAGGAGCAGGTCACCTTCACCTGTATTCACGTAGGGTTTGAACTTTCGAAAGCTCACATGGATAGAAGGTAATATATTCACCATCACTATTTATTTTCGTTACAAGAAATAATTACAGTTTACCCAACTTACAAATATCGCTCCCGTAGTCATAGTACCTCTCCTTGTAAACATCAGGCTCGTATGAGCAATAGCAGGTGACCAGGATTTTATTCTTTCCATCAAAACACCTTAACATCAATAATAATACAATCTTGGAAAGCCACCCATTCGCTGCACCAGTGTAGCGAATCGTAGAACCATGATACTAGGATACCGCTTCCTTAGGGATTGGACTGCCAGTCTAAGGTTTGCTTTTCTCATTGCGCACTAGTGGTGCCAAGAGGAGTATATCCTTGGGCTTAGGAGGACCAGTTTCCTCTGGGAAACTCACCACACCAAAGTTGGAAGGCCAGCTATTCTCTGCACCTAGTGTAGTAAACAGTAGAGCTACGACACCAGGAACTCAATCCTCTTAGGGTTGGCTTGTTAACACGGAGGTTGCTCTTCTCATCACGCACTAGCGGTGCAGAAAGGAGTACTTCTCCGGGTCTGGGGAGACCAACTCTATCAGGACCTCATCCCCGTGTTGGGACTGTCACCATTGCTTTGCAGTTCAACTAACCCTGCACTTCCTGGTTCTGGAGTTTGATAGTGAGATACGGCATTGGCAGGCGGCTGTATTACGCACACTTATTACACAATCTAGATGTTAACTAGATTGGCAGACTGCCCCCACTTCTGCGATGTCAGATTGTAGGATTATCTTTCCTCTTGCCCTTTAACCATAGTGGCGGTGTTCATAAGAGGGCGAAACTGGCAAAGGCTGCCTTTAAATATTCATTGGAGCTTTACCACCTTCCTGCCGGGTTCGAGTATATCAGTCCACAACAGGTAGCAGAACTTCGCAGAATCTCCATACCCATTTCACCAACCAACGAGCCCGCAACATTTGAACCACCGTCAGGGTGCATGTAGCCTAGCGCCCACTAAAGTCACTTTGGCAACATGACAAAACACCTGTCGAAGTCCATCACACATCAACTTGCCTCTGTGGTAAAGGAGTGTCGTGAGTGGATGAATGGCAATACTGGGAATAACCGTTGTGGAAACTGCAGACCACCCACCTTTGATTCCGAGGTGAATATCGACGACGGTGCATGAAGGCCAACCAACAGGCTACAGTGGAACAGCTCATCATCCAAATGAACCAAGGGGCATCCAGACACATCTCTAATGCAACAGCTCAGTGAACCTTTCTGCGAATGTGGATCCGGAGTAGACGGAGGGTGACTGCACCCATGCTAACACACGTGCATCGACAAAAACAACTGGAATTTGCTTGACAGTATGGTGACTGGACAGCTGCTCATTGACGACAGGTAGCCTTCTCCAACGAGTCACAGTTTCAGTTGCATAGAAAGGATGGATGTCAGCGTGTCTGGCAAGAAATGTCAGAGAACCGACACCCTGCATCCATTGTTGGACGAACACAAGGTGGTGGGGATAGAGTGTTATGGTCTGGGGAAGGTTCTCGTGGTATTTTCTATGTCCCATCAACTGTGTGGAAGGCACTCTTGATCAATTTGGTTATGAATCCATCCTCAGCAATCACATCCACCCGTACATGATGATTGTCTTTCCTTGGGAGGGCGGAACCTTCCAGAAAGATAATGCACCTTGCCACACGGCTAGAAGTGTCCATAGGTGGCTGGAAGAGCACGATCACGACTTCAGAGTCCTTCCCTGGACTCCAAACAGCCCCAAATCTTAATCCAAATAAACATCTGTGGGACCACCTCAATCATCCTGTTCCCAGTCTGTCTCCTCCGCCATGCACCCTTCAACAGTTGTGGAACGCACTGCAGACAGCATGGCTCCAGATACCTGTGGAAACCTATCAGCACCTGACTAAGTCACTGCCAGCTCGTCTAGCTGCCATCCATGCTGCAAAGGGTGGTTACTCTTGTAACATTGCAAAGGTTAAAATAATAGCCCCGCTGCAGTTACTGTCATGGTTCATTCAATCGGTCAAGCATGAGACAAAAGGGTGCCAATTTTAAATAACAAGAAATAGAAATCCATCTCGGAAAAGTTACTTAGTTTTATTTAAAAGTTCCATTTATCCAATCACAGGTTAACAACATGAACACGATCAGTATCGATGATGCATTACTTTGAAACAGCGCAGCAGTAGTAATTAGTTAACACACATTGCGAGACTATCGTGAGGCACTTATTGCTCACATCGTGGTTTTTTGTCATGTGATGCTGGGACAAAGGCCCTAGCTACTTCACTCGGCATTTGCAACTATCCCCTCTCCTAACTACAACATAAAAATATAAATTCCTGGGTCTCAAATCCTTTACCAATGAACAAACCCTAGTATATTGCAGAAAACTTCCTCACCATACAAAACCAAAACTCCTTACTATTGGGAAACCACAAGAGAGTTGAAAAATAAATAAACTTGTATCTGAAACTGATGAAACCTGGCTACAACTTCAGAAACAATAAAGGCACTACAGATAACCACTTGAATACGGCCACAAATTAAAACTGATAAGCTGTTCCCGCTCCACGTGGCAACAAGAAAAATTCAAAATATTACACACACTTGCAACAGAAAAGGGTACTTTCAATTAAAAGTCCCTATGAAAAATTATTTTAAAATATCTAACCTGCAACGCTATGCTTTGAATACTAGCAGGTGGCCTTAATAATGTGATTCAACTAAGTATACTATAATAATTATGCAGAATGCTTACACAAACGCCAACTCACTTTCAGTGGGTGACTCTCCATTTCTGAGAAGGTCAGTACCGCATTGATACATTTTAGAAGATGGAGTCTTTCACTCATGTAGAACTTTTCAATATCTTTTATGATGAGTTCATTCTTCTGGCGATCCTCTAAATATATGGCCAGATCCTCTGGTTCACCTTTGAACCCATACACGAAGTAATAGCATATAATGTCCCATGCTTGTTTAGCATCCAGTGCCTGCAACATAATAAGGTATTTATAAATTTATACGGTATTGAAAACTGATGTTAAGTATATGAAAGAAAGACGTGTACTCAATTTTGCGTAAACCCTAAAAACAGTGTAAAATCAGTAATGCTCAAACTAAGCAACAAAATTTAAGAACATGTACAGAATCTGGATTAAGTAATAACCATATATTTAATTATAAACCCTGAGCTTGCCCATCTAATATGCATAAAAGAGAGATATATTACTATTTGACCAAGCCAAGTGCACCATCAGAAAGAGACTAGACTCAATCGCTAGTGTAGCTGTTGAGAGGGGAAGAACAGAGAGTAAGGGAAATTGAATAACGTCAGTTTTCTGCACAAGCACGAGTACACCTGTCAACATGAATTTAAACAAGTTCTACATACACTAGCCCACATGGAAGCATCAACAGGGCAATGCAAATTAGTCAACACTGTGCCACAACTATTGGTCACTGCGACACACGACACCAACAGCCAAGCACTTATCTTATCCTGGAGAAGGAAGGGGTAAGTAGAGAAGAGTTAATGCACAGAACGGTGTGACATTTTGTAGTTCAAATATTATTTGGAAACAAACTTGGCTTGGTCGAGAAGTATGCACAAATGAGCTTAGTTGAATCTTTGCCATTGAGTGTCAGATGTGTGTGGTTATTACAATAGACCTCCCACCTGGACTGTCATCATTTCCATGGAGAGATAAATCCTACACATACGCCTCTCCATGGTCAATTCTCTAGCATGCAGGTACAGTGATGATTGGCAGTATAAACTAGAACCACGTCACAATGATGTCAGGGTAGGTTTTGCCTGCTGGTGGATGCAGCATTACATCCAGAACCGATCACATGCGACTTTAGACACAATGGAGTTTTGCCAAAGTACAATCTAGGAAGGGCTGGGTTTTTTGAGGCTTGCTCTGTCAGCAATCACAGCCTGCAGCCTCACATCGTTCTAACCAAGACAAAACGACAATGTAGTCCCTTGAATGAGCTAGTTGTGCTTTTCCTTCCTCTCATTTTCAAACAGTCCAGGCTAACCCAGAGACCTGTAAGACTTGGGAGTACACTGCATAGTAACAAAGTAAATTGGTGCAAGTTCTACCAACGAAAAGTGTTTCTCTAATGAATTAGGCCTACACAAGTTTCAAGTCACAACCAAAGACAGTTTATTCCAAGTCTTTAATTACACCATGGGAACTGAAAAGCAGTACTTTCAGTGTAAAATTTTCTAGTACGATTTTGACTAGCAGCGTAAAGCTACTCAGCAAGGGAAACTGTTCAATTTCAGTAAAGATTCAAAATGCCAGAAATGGGCAACCAAAAAGTCACGTAGCACCATGTCCTCATAGGTGGTGCAGGTCTTAAATGTACAAGAGAAACACATTTGAGTTTTCCTTCAGCTCTGGCTAGAAGGCAATGAAGGTAAAGCTATAACCAGATCTGGAGGTATCCTAAAACTATCTCAGTAGACAAGAACAGACACACAGTAATTGACCTAACACTAATGTACTGTATATATTAATCCACGAGGGCGTCTCCAAAAAATTGCAGTTAAGAATGTGCTTTCATCACATCAACCTGAATGGATTTAATAAAGTCAAGTTAACTACAGTAAAATGTCAGTGTCAGGAATTAACTTTGGCCTTGTAGTATATCTTGAGGACTAACCACACAGCAGAATCAAGTTTCTCTTTTGCTCTTTCCTCCACTTGCAAGTGTGTCTTGACTAACCTCCCTTCGCTTCTTACCCAAGCAGCAGACAGTTAAAACCTGCTGTAGGCCAGCTGCTCACAGGACTATAGCTCAACTTCACAGCAAACTGTTCTATGTGTTGTAACACATTCACATCCTATTTCATTTTGGCCAGCCAAAATGGCACACTTTATTTGAGCTACTGAGGTGGAAGGAACTGTTGAAATCATAACCCTTTGTGATGAAAAAAAAACAGGCAATTTAAAAATTGTATGGACTTTGACATTCACAAGTTATATTATAAAAGATGAAGATGCAAAATTATTTCCAATTTTAACTAGGCATTTCAAGATCACAAATATATGTACTATTACCAGAAATTTTTTTAATTTGGTGAAGAAGAGATTGTGTATGACATCTCGTGCATCTCTATTTCCTATTGTTGCTTCAATGTAATCCTTTATTTCAGCATCTGACGCATCGCTTGGTGGCTTGAAGAAATTCACACCACTCTGTAGTTGCTGTGCTGCCAAGTGCAGCTGCTCACTCATGTACGACTTGGGCAAGTAGTTCAAGCTTGTTATTATCTTCCATAGACTTCTGTTACACCTGAAACATCAAGCAGACAGAAACTCTTCAGCATACTTTAAGTCTGTCACTCTGCAAATTTACCAATCATCAACAGCTGGGCACAAAATATGGTGGCAGGCATTGTATGATACAGAACAGTGTTATCCATTTTCCTTTTCTAGTTTAATTTAGGTTGCGTGGACTGAGATGAGAAAAAGACAAAATATACAAAATCCTCTTCCTTTCAGTCCAACAACCTTCAGATTATAAAAATATATACATATAAAAATTGCTATTAATTAAATCTGACAGTTATTTGTTAATTAAAGGATGCATTAAAACACTCGTTACTCTTGCTTTATTTGCTCATACCATTCTCTTATGCACCATTTTTTAAATGATAGTAATCGCGAACAATTTTATTTTTAAAATATAAAAATACATAAAATAGTCACAAAAGATGTAGAAAAATAACGTAGTAAAATTAAAAGAAGAACAAAAACCTTGCAACCTTAGAGCAATACACATGATTCAATTACTTATTCAGCAAAACAGTCTGCCATTAAAAAATTTGGGATTTTACTTCAAGTCTATTTTTGCACTGGTTATGTGACAAATTCCTGCAAAAATTGAGTAACATTCTAACTTTTCACTGCAATTAATTTGCAAAAAGATAAAAAAGAGAGTTTACGGGCACTGGTCACCATAACTGTCATCAAGCTATATTCGTAGAGAATACCATTAATTTTGTAGACATTATAGTGAAGTTCTACAAGAAAATAATCTTCACGCAGTTTTGAGGAAGTTAATGTAGAAAAGGCAATATAGTGGAGGATTCTCCCAAACTCTTGCCACTGGAAGAGGGGGGAACCATGTGACACTGCAGGTGCTATACAAACCAAACTGATAACATAGCTCTCTACTACCATGCTGTTAACTATAGTGATATGCGATTTACATTTTTTCTACACCTAATATGCACATGTGAAGCAGCTCTCATCCAACTGCTCTTGGCTGCTGTCGCTACTGAACTCAACAACCCCACCCCTTCGTGCAGTGGTAATGGACTCTCCCGTCTCGCCTAACGCATTTTAGACTTCTACACATTATTTTCTCATTTGGATTTTACTATACAGTGATTGTAAGTACTCTTCCCTCACATAATAAAAGTTATATTGCATAGTTGTGCATTACGGCATCATGTCAACGTTACAATTTTAGTGTTTTTGGGGTGTACAAATAAAATAAACACATTTACATAAAATTTAATACGGGGGATTGAAAGGTCATGTCTTAATCAATTTTAAGGTATGCTTAGCAACATTTATTTAATAAAAATCACAGACTGCTACAAATAAAAGATATGCATGCCAAAATTTCCTTATTCTGCACAATTTTTAATATTGTGAAAACATGTAACTGCAAAGTGTTGATGCGTGATGCATTACTGCGCTTCTAGGAAGCGCTCTGTACACTATGACTGCGCCCCATCTTGGAGAAGCTTAATCCGTATGGGCCAGTCAGACCATTCTTAAAGCTGTAACTGAGGTGGGACACATGCCTACAGGGTACATTAGAAAGCCCCAACTGATATTACAGACACGTGGTCCTAGATTTTACTGTCTTTCACCACACACCCCCAGATGCTATCATGTCGCCCCCTCCCTCACATCCGAAGATGGCTCTTCTCTCTACGAGATCGCCTACTTCTCCAAGACGGCGGCTGTAAATCACCATCGTGCCGCTGGAGAGAAATACAGCTCGTTGGAGCATCATGGCCTCCACGAGTGCACGAGAAGGCACAGATGTGTAAACACCTTCACGCCCAAGCAGATAAGGAATCCAGGCACCCATGCATGACGTCAGAAGTCCAACCCCCTGAAGGTGGGGTCAGCTTCTCCCTTCACCCTTCCAAGGACCTACAAGCTAAGATTTTGGAATAAATAGGGCTTGCAGACAGAGCCTTGTAAGCTTAAGGGTAAGCGCTAGTTTGCCTTGTCCCCCGCTGTAAAAGGCCATGGGATATCTGATCAAGGCTATGCCAGTGCTAGAACTCTTTGTCCACATCGGTAGCTAGCATCCTCCAAAGGGTCCTCGATGGTCAACGGCCACCAACAGCTCCGGAGATCCCGCCAGCATCCAGAGAGTCACCACCTCTTCGGCAACCTCCAGCTCCAGAGGCCTTCAGATGCTGACACCATCAGAGGGTCCTGCCAACGTCCCTCTCAACCCCCTCCTTCCTTGGTAAACCTTTCCTCAAGGTATCCATCCGGTTACGACAACATCCCCCTCTGGGTGTAGCCACCACCACTTCTTCAGCGCCCTTCTGGTGCTGAACTCCCGAAGTCAAGTTCTTTCAGAATGCAACCCCTTATTAAGGAAACATAACTTTACACATGGCTTTTAATTTTAACTTTAATTTGACTTTATTAATCCAGCCTGCAAACTCACACATAAATAATTACTTTGATACCAATTTGCCTTCACCCGAAGTTAACGTCACCATTTTTAAATTAATTATTATTAAATTCAATAGGAAAGTCCGGCCCCAATAGTTTACTTACGTTTATAATAATCAAACATATTTTGATGCAGACTTTCTTTTATTCCAATTAATATTATTACTTTTCTTAAACATAAGTCTTTCAGGCCAACTTTTAAATTTTCATATTAAGGAACAGCCGACACATCACGTCTTCAGCCTCTAATGCAGGAACACATCTTCTATCCACTTGTGGAATCTTGTGATCATAGTATCTCCCTGCTCCGCCCTGCTGAGAGGCCACAGGTGAAAGAGAGAGAGAGGGATATGTTGACCACTCGACCCACAGTGGAGTCTCACATGGGCACCACTGAATAAAACCGCGGCGACGTATACACCCTGCATATCCCACCCACCGCTGCAAAAAGCCGGGCCAGGATTGCAGAGTATGTGAACCTGTTGGCAAACCAGGATGTGTAGTCTTACAAGCTCTAGGCTCATGAGATACCCCAGCTTCTTCCAGGTAATTTCCGTAGAGGCATACTCATTCCTTATAAATTTAAGGGCAGCATCAAGTATAAAATGTAAGATAGATATTCAGAACCTAGTTAATAAACTAATTGATATAGTAGCCTTCAAAGTACACATACCAGTACCGCTATTTGAACCACCTATTCAGTTACCCAAAGAACCGCACTTAATGCATTTAACAATAAACAAATATCCGGACGCCCTATTAAGACTCAATCCTATTTTGCTAACCTACCATCCCAGTAAAATACCTTCCTAACACTTTGGGGAATTCTTTGACACCACTCGTCGGCAGCCAACGCCGGCCGCTGTTCAGCTGCCACCCTCTGCAGTTAGCCTGACTATGCAGCGAGGAGCAACACAGCCAGAAGTGAATAAGATATGGTGTCAGAAACCTATAGTGCTTAACACCCCAGACTTTGTGCCCATCAGGAAGCCTACTAGACCAGTGTTATACAAATGCAAAGCCCCAAAATGTAATTAAATCCTGTTTGTTTTGAAATTTCTCAAATGTCCTTCGCGATACTAGTATTGGGTTGGTCGTTGTCCTCCGTGGTCAAAATACAGACCACTCGCACACTTACCTCTAACTTCAGATTCCGATTGATGTTGAAGGTCCCGAGTTTGAATCCCAAAGCAGACACTTGCAAGACCCTACTATGATGCCCCTGTCCCAACGTGGCAGAGACCACGCCTAGCCGGCACTCATGCTAACGCACGTAAAGTAATATTTAGGCTTGTGTCTCATCTCTGACCTACATCAATAATTTCCCAGTTTATATGCGAGTGATATTTTGTGATCCCTTTAATTTAATATTTTTCCCTAACCAAGAGAGGTGTACATCACATGCGACTATAATTGGTTAATGTGGGGCGTAACTGCAGTAGTAATTAGACTAAGTGGTTAGACTAAGCCAGTCACGCCTCATCCACCATATTCTAAGGTCTTTTACCAACGGTGAACACGACAACGTTATTTAAGATTTCTTGAAGTACCTAACTCATTGTATCTTATTTCAATGTGAATGTCACATTTCTGTAGGTGTGTTAGATTTTATTATTTGTATTGTCCAAAAATACTAAAATGGTGATCTTGACATCCCATTATGCAAAAAAATACTGACTAAAATATTTCTATACGAGGAAATAGTATTGTGGGACAAAATCAAGTGTAGCCGTATGTGGAGGTTGTAAGAGCGCCCGTGTTACGAAGTCACCTTGTGACAACGTGGGAGAGGTATCAATAGACAGGCAGGCAGGACCTTCCCATACACTTCATTCAAAATGCCAGAGAACGACAGTACCAGCCAGGAAAGACGCGTGGTTTATGTTACACAAGCACAATATATACAATATTGTTGAATATAACTTACAGGAACCATTTTATTTCTTGATTAATAACTGTTGGAATGCTATAAACATAACATCACTTACTCCGCTCCAAACACGTTGCCATCAGAGGTGCATTTGGCTTTAGTAACATCACCTGTCGTGTCACTGTCGCTACCGCTGATGACTACTTTGTAGGTTCAACAAAACTTGAGGAATATTCTCCTCCATCAGACCGTTATTTACCCAATAATTGTTATCTAGTTTTTTTCATATGATAGGATTGTTTTTTCCAGTCTGCTGGTGAAATACTGTCTATTTCTGAATGAGTCAATTGCAGAATGCCCAAATTCGCAACGTCAACATTTTTGTTAGCAATTTGGGATTTTACCATGCTCCAGATGTACTTTATCGTGTTTAGATCACAATGGTATATCGTTAATTGGATAACTGTGTGTCCTTGGGACGTAAACTGTTTAACGACTGTATAAATAGGAGGTTGCTGATGTAACCGAACCTTTACAAGCAGCTCAGATTTTCTCTCGTCTGCAGAAAAAACAATGCTATTTATCAGCCAATTTCTTATGTCGGTAATAGTAAGAGATGTAGCAGGAGGTTTGTTCCCACGCATGTTATGGTATGGAGCATTATCAAGAACAATAATGCTTGGGGATGGAATGGTGGGATGTAGTTGTGTTTCACACCATTTCATGAAAGTTTTGCTATTCATTTCATCATGATATTCTCCGTTTTTGGTTTTAGCTTTAAAAATAAACTTTGCTCCCTCGATGAAGCCATTTTCACTACCTGTGTGAACTATAATTCATCGTTGGCCTGGATGGTTGTTTTTGTACACTCTTGCTACATCATTATGCTGCCAACACTTATTAACAATGTAATTAGAATGAATTCATGTCTCATTGAGGTATATTTCAGGTAATTTACTTTCTCCTTGTCTGTCATTTTCCCTTATAGTTCGAAGGTTCACATGCCACGTGACAATCTCATTTCTTTCCACTAAGTATAAAAGCTTATTTTTTACATTTGTGAACTTGATTAATCTCTGCAAAGTTTCCCTACTACCCCTGAAATTAATTTATTTTGCCAACACTGCCCGCACAATTTTTTAGAGTGAGTATAGTTTTTTTCATCACATAAAACTCTTGCACTTTTCTTTCGCACTCCTCCAGCATCAAATTAATCGAACTGGCTGCTGATCCAGCAAAGATATTATATATATATATATATATATATATATATATATATATATATATATATATATATATATATATATATATATATAATATATATATATATATATATATATATATATATATATATATATATATATACACACACACACATATATATATATATATATATATTTTGTAAGTCACATTACGACATACAGTTTTTTTGTTTTGTTTTATTGCATCCGTAAGATCTTTTTTCAATCTATAACTGTACAAAGACACTGGACAAGTCAAATTACACTAGACCCGTTAGGTTGTTGATCCTTGCACTGGACACAGTAAACACACACACACATATATATGTCAGACTACACGTACATGCATCACATATTTTCCTCATAATTTGAACAATCCTCCTCCAACATGCATACTGTGGGGCATCATCATTTTGCTGAAACTGTAATACTTATAACTTGCGGGTAAATGAGCATGACACGAAACTAGATGGAAAACAACAAAATTTGCCACAACAATTAACACCGCTTTACAACTGATGAGACTGTATGCACAAGTAGTAGATAAGGCTGCTTGCTCGCTATTGGTTGAAAGGAGACGAAGCAAATGGAGGTGCAGGGAGGGGTGGCATGTGTGAGAAAGAAGGAGAATGTTAGTTCACATTTTTCCCAGGGCTTCAACGAAGTTTGTTGAGCTGTACTTGCAAGTAACGTCCACAAGTCGAACAGTATTTATCACGAAAAAAACTAACTTATAATGAATTTTTTGATAACCAGCACCTTTAAGTGACTTTTTGGAAATAGGGACTATTTTGGGGCTTTAGCAAAACTAGGGATTTTAAGGGACCATTGGCAACCCTGCTATGCTTACAGAGGCAGTGTCTCAGTTTTAAAGATACATTCTTCAGTGGTAAATTCTGCATGGCAATAAAATTAGCAAATAACAAAGAACAGGCTGTGATTCCCGAACACACGAGGTACAAAAGGTGTGACTGCAGGTAAACAAGTATGAAAACCACAAATTCTAGCTCTAATTAAGGAGGTAATTGAATTTCAAATTTCAGCTCTCTATATTCACAAACGTAGATCAAGCAATGCTCTGATAACTTGTTAATATGTCTGACGGCATAAAACACTGCAATATTTATATGGATTAACTGATGACTGATAAATACTGTAAAACTATTTTGTCATACTTTGGATTTACCATCAAAATTAATTTTGATTGGTTGCTGATGGTACATAATCGCATGATGATAATTTTCCAGTGGCATAATCATTACAAGATAAAAATTGGCTAACTTCACGTACCACCCACCAATGATCACAACAACGAGCAGATCTTGGTGCTACAGATACAGGAACAGCCAATAGGAGCTCATAGAGCCTGGGCTATATGAATCAATAACCGTTGCTATACTGACACAGCTAAAACACAGAAGCATAGCACACAGAGGGTGCAAACAAAGTTAACCAACTACTAACTTTGCTAATACGCTTTGAAAAAATTATTTTTAAAGGAAGGTTAATGGATATTATTTAAATAATTTATTGTTATTAGTTTACTATCCAAGTAAACACATGGAAAAATTCAGAGGTAAACTGTTTGTAATGCAGAAAAATTTTTATGAAGAAAAAAAACATGTAGTGCAAACTATAATGCTTATTTGCAAAGAAAATATGTTAAATGCCATGAAGTTGGCACAAACAAATGTTCTGATGATGATTGTGCATTTTTTATGGTCTGAAATTGACATGTCCTAATAAGAGTTATATTGAGCAGGGAGAAAGGATTTTTTTAAGTAGTGTGCTAAGTCATTTGTACCTCAACAGCAGTAATTGTTTATGTATATTTTTCTTTTCCCTTATATTGTTTACATATCTTTACGAGTTGAATTAAAGTGTTTGTTTATATTTGTGTGTATATGTATATATGTAATTGAGCATTTTTACACATTTGTTTATGTTTAGGGACTGTTAACTTCATTTGCAATAATTTTACATGTATTTTAAGTTAGGCCGAGATGTCTTGTTTATGTTTTCAATGTACCCAAGTTTTCCTAACCTATGTTTAGTTTTTTTATTACAATGTTCAAAAATAATGTGATTTGGAGGGAAACTGATATTTGTTTATGTCTATTTTATTGTTACCGCTCATTTTGAATGTAAGAATATTTTTAAGTTACTAAATCTTGCAAAGTCGTGGTAAAATTGAAAAGTGTTTATTTGATGAGTGTAATATTATGAATAATATTGTTTATTTTTACAATGTAATTAATGCTTAAAACTGTATTGTATTTGTTCAGTTTTTATTATATTTGAGTGGTGAGATGGCGCTACTGTAGTGTAGTCCGGCACCAAGGAGATAGGGTGTTTTTTTTATTTTTTTTTTTTTTTAATCTGACAGCTCATTTTGTTGCCATACTCCCGCTATTGCTATCTCAGGACATTTTTGAATGAAAATGGACTGTGATTGGATACAGGAGTATTGCGCCGAAATCCGAGGCTGTAGGTTTTTACCGGCAACGTTCTTCCTGGACTAGGCTTTGCAACGATCACACCCGTTTAACGAACTCTAAAGTGTCATTGATATATATGCCTGGAGAGTTGGAAAAATGTGATGATATTGTTAAATATGTTTTTGCACTACAATATAAGTTGGGGGCAAGAAAGAAGAGGCCCAATTGTAAAATTACTAAGATATTTGTGAGAGTCTCAAGTCTAAGCCTACCATAATACAGTATAGGGCAGCGTTCTAGGTCTGATATGCCTAGAAAGTCATACATACTGTACCAAGTGAATTAAATTAGTTTTCCTTTTGAACAGTGTAATTTGACAAAACTTAAGAGTGAAAACTAAAGTGTTTTGTATCAGTAACATTATAAATGTTTGACACAATTTTTCGCATTCTTGAACTTTTACTCAACAATCAGTACATGAGTTTGATTCTCAAAATTGAGAAAACCCAGCAGTGTACTCAGGGGTAGAGTCACTTATAAATTAAGCTCTCTGAAAGCTAGGCGCTCAACTTGAACACAATTTAATTTGTTTTGCTACACAGTTGTGAGAACACAATCTTACTATTTTATTCTTTCAATTGAGAGGTCCAGTAAGACATGATTCTAAAGTTGATGCTCAGTGAAGTTAATAACTCAGAACCACTTTACCAGATTCAAAAGAGTTGTTTTGTTGTGCAAATTTGAATGATTCTAATTTCTGAGTAAAACAATTTTCATTAAACAATGAATGACAACAATAGTTTTTTATTCAGGCAGTGTATTTCCTTTTACACAACCCAAGAGTAATTAATGTTCATTTGCTATAATTTTAATAAACCATGGAGTGTTCAGTAAATTCTCTGGAGGAATGGTATTTGTGATAATAAGGTGTAAATATTGGTAAAGGCTGTTCATGATAAAGTGAGCACTTTTGAAATCAACATAAGAAAAAAGTCACTGACCTTGCCTGCATATACACTATCGAGCAAAAAGTAATTGGACACCCATGAAGATAGGTAATTCAGTACGTCAGTTGACTTATGTGGCCACCACATGCTGCAGGCCAGTGTAGAAGCAGTTAACAAGGAGATGGCACGAGGTACAGAGCTATCGGACCTCGGTAAGGGCGTGATTGTGGGCTGCCATCTCAGTCGGCTGTCTAGCCGGGCTATTGCACGGAAGGTAAACGGGCCCAAATAAACAGTCACATTTGTCCTACTTAAGTGGAAGGTCGATAGGCATTGTGCCAATGTTGCACGTTCTGGGCGACCTCCAATCTTGACCGACAGAAATCCCAAAACCCTGAAATGTGAAATTGTCAAAAATAGGGCACAACCCATGGCTACCATCCGACAGGAGTTTCATGCAGCAACAGGAGTATCTGTTTCCATTGGAACATTGCGTACAGAGGCTCATCTACTTGGATATTTCGGAAGAGCAGCTGTACATAAGCCCCATATCACGACAAGCAATAAAGCTCTACGACTCAGGTGGTGTTTGGACAGTCCCAACTTGACACTGGAGCAGTGGAAATCGGTTCTGTGGAGTGATGAGTTGAGGTTTATATTATTCCGGTCCGATGGACATGTATGGGTGTGGCGTCTACCCGGAGAACGGCTTTTACCAGAGTGTATTGTGCCAACTAGGAAATTCGGTGGTGGTGGAGTGATGGAGTGGGGCTGTTTCGCGGCCTTTGGCATAGGACAGCTGGTGTTTGTCCATGGTAGCATGAACACAAAGGCCTATTGTAACATTCTGGATAATGAAATGCTCCCAACATTGTGGCGTCTTTACAGAATGGACACGCGTTACTTCCAGGATGACAATGCCAGGTGCCATGTTTCAAGGGCTACTGTGCAGTGGTACTGCGACAACAATGTTAGCCAATTGGACAGGCCCACCCAGAGCCCCAACCTCAACCCTATAGAACATCTTGGGGACAAATTGGATCGTCGGGTGAGGGCTTGTCAGGTGCTGCCAAAATCCATTGCCAAACTCATGGAATGGTTGCAAGAGGAATGGCGACGAATCGCTGTGGATGTCCTGCAAACACTCGTAGAGAGCATGCCAGACAGGGTGGCTCCTGTTGTAGCCACAAGAGGTGGCCCTACGAGATTCTAATGGGGTGACAACCACCGAGCAAACAGGTGCCCAATTACTTTTTGGTCGATAGTGTATTTTAACGAGAGCACTGAGTGACATGCACCCAGTAAAGTTGGTAACGATGTATGGAAAGTAGTTCTACATCTTAGCGTCGCATAAAAAGCAATAGGTAACAATTTCTGATAGCTTAAATTTTTTTTTTTAGTTTCTTTTTTAAATTCTTTAAAGTGTAAAAATAAGAAGAAAAAAATTACTTTTCTAATAATTTCAGTTTCACTTGACCAGTGCATGGATAAAGCGATAAAGCCATGACAATATTAATTTTACATAAGGTGGAATAATACACAAAGTTCATCCAAGTAAATATTAAGCAGGGATTTCAAAAGTGCTCATTTTACCATGAATAACCTGCAAGTCATTCTTAAAGGACTCACAGCAAGTGTTGTCAGTGATACACTGGCATAGCAGAAAGGCAGTGGGTGTTGCAGTGGCAGATACCATGTAAACTGCAATATCATTGTGCAAACTATAACAGGTGAACCAGCGTATCATACACATTTTCTCCACACAAGTCACACTAAAATAGAACCAAATACTTCTCTTCAGTGATTCAACCTACCATACAAATATTTTACTTTAAAGCTGACTTGTAAACTAATTAGTCAAGTGTTTATCTGTGTTGTTTCATTTGATAAATAAGAACAGTATTTTACTTCACTGGGCAACATTATTCACAATATTATATATTTTTTTATATTTTCTCCAGTGGCTACACACAAATACAGATGTTTATATTTACAAGTAAACTGTAAACAAGTAAATAACTACAACTGCAAATCTTTCTTCAGTGACTGTGAACAACAAATAATTAAAGAAATAATCAATCCTCCAAATCAAACAATTCCCAGTCTGTTCAGTAGGTAAACACAAGTATAAAAACGAATGCTGAATGTAAACACAAAACATTCACTGCCAACATAGGACACAAACTAGCTGTACTGTTCCGAAATACTGCACCATAGCTTTCAGGAACATTCATTTAAATTAAATTTAAATTTAAAAGTGACTGTCCTGAGTAAAAATAGCTCAAATATTTCCATGAGACATATTTTGAACAAATGTAGTATGGGGTACTGTGTCACATGTGATTGTGTGCACGCTATTAGAAATATAGCCTAGAAGTGGAGAAATTTGGGTGGCCCTAATTATTGGGAACTTAAGGGCAGATGAGGATAAAGGGAGGTATGGAATGGTGCCAGAATGACAGAGCACGGGAAATGGGAGATTTCCAAGAAAACCCACTTTCCAACAGCACCGCCCTACATGCAAAAACATGGGGAGTGACAGCCAGGAACAAAAACAAGTTCGACTTGGTGGGAGGCAACCAGTATGACCACTACACTACCGCAGCCCATAACTGCAGTTTAGGATTCAAGGCCCTGCTACAATGAAACTGGTGGATTGCTGGTGCTGTGCTGGTGCTGGTGGATTGCGGCCATACTGTTACAATGAAATGTCGGTGCTTTGATGGTTAAGCGTAGTTCGTTAGACTTGCAACAGATAGCGCAGAGTTGCTTTACTATTAGTAAACACAAGAGTTCATTAACTCTAAAATCTGTTTTCCAAATTGATATTTAGCATAAGTACTCGTTCCAAGTTATTTATTTTCAACTGTATTTACACTGGCTAAGTTTTCCCGATGCAGAATTTCTGAATGTTTGTATACTTTTTTCGACCCAACAACACCACCAATTGCAATCTATTTTGGCAGTCATTACGTACGAAATAATAGCACACTTTTCTTCTTGGAATTTAGTAATAGTAGGTACCTTCTGTTACAAATATATATATATTTATTTTATTTCGTCACCAAAGTTCCAAATTTCATTGCACTGTAATAAATTAAAATTTTAGCAAAGAGAAAAAATACTTTTTATGCTAATAATTAGTAGGAATATTTTGCATGTCTAACAAAACAGTTTTGGTACATGTGTGTGTGAATTGACATATGTTAATTTGCTACACTCTTCTGAACCACTGATGAGTTGTAGAAAACATAGACAGAACATATTTTATGTGTGAAGGCTACAAAGCAAATAAACAGTGAATTCTGAAAATTCCAGCAAGAAAGTTAGGTGCATTAACTCACAACTGCACACAAGAAATGTACGGCGTGACTTCCTTCGTATCTTTACTCATTTTGTTCTGAGCAATTAAGGAATGGGATTATTAATTCCATTAAACTGGAAATATATTTGTGTCACACTCATAAGAAATATGTGTTTAATTTGACTAGAACATAGGTGAATTCTAGTACACTTAATTTAGCATTGTGAAAGCACTAGAAATAATAGACAGGTGACAACTCCATGCATAATCATGCAAAATGTATAAAAATATTTTCTTATCAAGACATGCAATTCCAAAAATCTACAAGGGCAACTGAAAAATAATAAGTTTAAAAACTGATTGAATAGAATCCTTCACCAACATGTATCAATTTAAATAAAATAAGGAAAGAAAATAAATTATACAAGACCCTGCTGTCAGATTACCAAACATAATCAACCTTCCTCTCAAGAATGATAAAACAACAAATTTAATCATCTATGCCCAATTAACAAGAAACATAAGGGTAGAGAAGTTATAGTTTAGGTCAATTCTTGAACTACAGTTCTTTTTTTTAATTATATTCAATGTTTGTATATCCACGGCTAACTGTTGAACCAGAGCTTTGAAACACATTTTAGTCTACAAACGTAGTTACAGGCCTCTGGGCAGAAAACATATTAACATAGTGAGTTACTCAAAATTGGTAAGGGTACAAAATTAAGATTGTTCATAGTTTCACAAATTCTGATAACATTTTTGCTTCAAAAGTCTCAAACAATTTTATTTAAATCTTAGTAGATTTTAAGTTTTATAAGATGGATGCTAGTAGTATGCCGATGAGGCAATTCCAAAGGCATAAAGACGGCTCACATTATGCTGCAATGTGATGACACAGAGCAAAGTCTCCATCTCTGCAAAATCATCAAAATAGACATGGTCCGGCTGGAATATAAATATCCCGCTCCATCCTCGGTACGGGAACTCCGTCTGGACAGCGAAATATCAATGGGTTACGGCCACTGATATGCCCCCTCAGGCATTGGTTCTCAGCTCTTCGTCATCAACGTCCGTCAGCCACCATGATTGAATGTAGAAGATGGAAGTTCTCAAAATTTAAGCCTTTCGTGCATACATAAAAATCGCCATGACAACTCCGAGTATCCTGTTAATTTTCTCATTGATGAACTGACGTTTAAAGACTTCTACTCAGTAATAATTCCTCTCAGCTTGACATGTGCCATGTCTCCCGCATCATAGACCGCTCACCCGGCCCTGCACCGAGGCCAATACTACGAATGAACAACACACACAGTGTAAACTTCATGTGAGTGATGCGCCCGTGCATATAGTGCAACATGAGGGTGAAGTGCAAGTCAGTGCAAGTTAGAGCACAAAGTCTAAGGTGCAAGGGGGTGCAGCACTGTGCACATTAGTGCAAAAAAAAAAAAAGTAGGGCCAAGTTTAAATAGGGCTTAACAGAGGTACTGTGGAACATTCTTAAAGGAATACTGTCGGGATCAAAAATTTCTTTTACCTTTGGTGAAAATAGTAAGAACATTTTTTTTCTTTTTTCTTGAGTATTATTTTGTTAAGATACTTTTATTTTAATCAGCCTGGTGGTGGGGGTAGTTGAACATTTAGTGTTGTTGTTTTAAAGAATAAACTAAATTATTTTCCTTTCCGTTTTATTATCCCCCGAAGGATATTCCTTACCACCCTTCCTTTTTTTTTCACTTTCCCTCCTCCTTCCTTAGTTACAATACATAATAACTTAAGCCCAAGTATCCACCCTATTTAAATTGTAGTAATAAAAGCAAGAGTTATAGTGTTTGTATTTTCATCTCATTTGTTTTCACCATTCACATCATCCACTGTAAGTGTGTTGTGTTTCATTTGTTATTTGAAAATGTCTTTTTTAATTATGTTTCATTTTGAGCAGGTAAGCTTTTATTCATGCACATGACAGAGTTGTTTTGTGTGCCACAGGAAATTTACTTCGGAACCATTTGTTTTAGTCTCCGGAACGCCTGCCCTTTCCCCATGTTATTTGCATTGCGCAGGGGGACGTGGCACCTGCCGAGACGTTGCCGAAGGGAAATCAAGTAAATCTTCTTAAGCATCTACAGGAAGGAATAAGCAGAGAAGTGTGGATTTTTACACCCTGGATGAACGGCCCGCGGCCCGGAGAACAGAAGAGTCAGCTCTACCAACATTGACACTGCTGGGACAGCGTCTGGCACCATGGCTAGCAATGTACATATCCTAACCTCAACCTTGCTGCCAGCCAAATTTCCCTTCATCGGTCCACAGTGCAGCCACCCGACGTCAAATTGTTGCCCTTCCGTGGGGCGCAAAAATCTATCATGTTGAATCCAGAAAATTTATACCCGCCAAAATGTGTTCATTTCCCCATGTTCAGCCTTGTATAACCTAATCCTTGGATACCCGCAATGGGAGCAACAGCGAAGAAAGGAATCAACAGCAGAGTCGTGACACCAGATGCCTAGGAGATGCTGGCAAGCGCGCCACATGGGTTACAAGGAAAAGCACGTGAAGTACACAAGACGGCCACCATTGCTGCGGAATCGGTGAGCACGTACACAAGAGGGACAAAGGACAGCCCATGACGTCACCCCACAACCACCCACTCCACGCAGGACAGTAGAAATATTGATCGGGCGGACTCGCTTCACCCCTCAACGCGTGCAAAAGGGACAGTCATGGGAGGGGAAGGCACTTCCCCTCATCTGCCATGCCGCACTCCGGTACCGCGCATCCACGTCGCGCACCACGTGGACTTGTGTTAACAAACATGTCAGGCCAGACTCAGCGTAGTGCCCCAGCACCGCTCTGTCTGCAGTGCTTGCATCCGTTACCGCAAGACGCAATAGGAAAATATGAACTTGGCACAACACACTGGCCGCACCGCGAACAACCTCAGAACCAGTTTAGGATAGCTTAAGAGTGCAACCAGTGCCACAGTTAGACACGATGGAAATGCAGGACAGTTTGGGACTTCAAAATTTAACAGCACAAACAGTATTGAATTATCGCACACCGAATTGATGCCGTGATTTAATGTGCACCGGTTTAGGCGTGATCATGCTTAAATGACAACAATGCCAAGAGAAATATCACCGGGAATGCATAAGCAAAGCAGAGAGAAGTACAGTGTTCGGATTTGAGTTTTCATGTCAACAGTGCCAAGTGAATAGCGTGCCAAATCCAAACAGAACAGTCACGGATTATTTAACGGGAGAAGTGATAGTGTGCAAGGAGGAAAGTTGCAGGGTCAAGGAGCCTATTAAGCAAGAGGGAGAAGGAGAGTGGAATATGATTACAGGCCAGGACACAACAGCCGCGGTCAACGAAGCCCAGCTGCCACACGTCGCCAGTGAGCATGTGGCCAGCGCTCCGTAAGCACTGCTCACAGTCTGCGCCTCCACCCAATATGACCACTACTGTCACATTTACGCCTCAAGCACCCTATTATCTACAATTTCCATTCTTTCAAACACCTATATTCCCACCTATGTTACAACCAATACCTATGCCGTATACGTCTGTACCGCTTGCGCCCATGTATACACCGAGTGGTGTGGAAACAAGTTATATTAGCAAGCTACAATGAGAGAGCAGAAGGCAGCTGGAAGCCATCACACTCCCAACTCCACAAAAACCGCCACAACCGGCCGCAGCTAAAACCTCCACCAAGTTTCAACCACTGCCCACATTTACGGGCGCACCGACTGAAGACCCAATAGCCTTCGTCAAGGAATGCACAGCAAGATTAACCCGCTACAGTGTTTGGGAGGAAGAGTGGGCGGATTGTGTTGAAGAGCAACTCTATGGGGACGCTCGCACTTGGTGGCGATCCTTCAAACACTACAGAGTGCAATGGCAGGAATTCCAACAAGCCTTTCAAAACAGATTCGGCAGTGTGGTGACAACACTGTGAACCAAGATGCAACTTACAATGGAAGAACAGACAGCGCACGAATCACTGACTGCCTTCATAACCCAGAAAGTGCAAGTGGTGCGCAGGTTTTACCACAAACTGCCAGAGTGGGAAACACTAGAGATTGTGGCCGAGACTGCCCAGCCAGAATACCGAGCAGCATTGATTCCCCTGTTGAACAGGACCTTGAAAGACGTGATGCAAGCCGCAGCCATGTTGGAAAGGACGCCAGGACAACCGCACCAGGAGACAAGTGCTGCACGATGGTGAGACGAGCAACCTCGAAAAAGCCGCAAGTGGTGACGTGCGACAGGACAGTGAAAAACCATTCGGACAACACCAGACAAAATTTCAAAACACATGCAACCGAGCAGAGAACAAGTGAAAAGTGACAGGTTTCAGCCTCGGGAACGGAATTCCGGGAAAAGTGCGGGAAATTCAAATGTAAAGGGGAATAAGAGCCAACCCCCACAATGCCAATGCCCATGCTGGAGTAATTATCCGCATCAGGCGTAAATAATTAGACAAGTGCAGGAGATGCTTAATGCTGGTGTGACTGAGCCCATGAAAAGCACCTACAACTCCGCTATTATGTCGGCGCCTAAAAAAGACTGTTCGTGGAGATTCTGCATAGACTTCCAACCGCTCGATCAGGTTACGTGCATCTCATAACCCCCATACAATAATGTAAAAGACACACCCAACTCGCCCGGACAAGCCAAAGTGTTCATGTCGCTAGATCTGAAATGCGGTTACTGGCAGGTACCTGTCAAAGTTACAGGCAGTGAGAAAACAGCTTTCACTATGCTGGAAGGAAATTGACACCAATTCTGCGCTATGCCCTTCGGGCTGAAGTATGTGCCCGCTACCTTTCAGGCCATGATGGTCCGTGTCCTAGACAGCCTCATTGGAAATTTTACAGTAGCATATTTGGATGATGTTATTGTATGGTCTGATAGCTGGGAGGAGCACGTAGAGCATTTGTCACTTGTTTTAGAGCGCTTAGCATTGAATGGACTTACTTGTGCGCGAGAGAAGTGTCACGTGGGAAAAGTTACGCTTGACTTCCAAGGACATGTTGTGAGCAAGGAAGGGAATGAGCCAAACCCGGAACATTTCAAGTTAATAACGGACTATCAGCCCCCACGCACTAGGAAACAGTTAAAAAAGTTTTTCAGACTAGCAAATGGGTTGCAAGAACACGTGGAGGGATTTACAATAATAACAGCATCGCTGACCGACCTGCTATCACCGCAGCGCCAATTTCAATGGACATAGAAAGTTGAACAAGCGTTCCGAGAAATCAAATAAAAATTCCAGACTTGTCCGACACTCGCCAGGTACGATGCCAGTACACATTTTTATTTACAGACCGATGCTAGTCAAGACGTAATAGGAACCGTGTTGTACCAGTACAATGCTAAGGGAAACAGACAGATAATCAATTTCGCTAGGGCTAAGCTCGGCGTTACAGAACATCACTACGATGTGAATGAGCGTGAATGCCTAGCGGTTGTATGGGCTGTTAAGAAGTATTGTGGATATTTAGAATATCAGAGATTCACACTTTGTACGGACAACAGATGTCTGCTATGGCTCCATTCCATGCGCGAGGCGCGCAGCAAACTAGCACGGTGGGCTTTAATGTTGCAGGCATACGATTTTGTTGTACAGCACGTACTAGGAAAGGATAATTAGCTACAAACTTTCCAGAGTGTCCAGCGCAAGTTGTGTTGTAAGGGACGAAACAGAATGGGATGACCTCCTTCCCCCGGTTACGCATGGAACGATACAAGAAATCAGTGTATAACAAATGAACGTGGAAGATAGCAATGTTTTGAATAGTGAACTTTACCACATCGTAGTACAGGCACAGCAAGGATGTCAGTTTTGTCAGGAGAGGAAGGCTATGTGCGCGCTACAGAATGTACACAACTGGCACGTTATGGATGGCTGGATCAAAATGTATTCGCCAACTGACAGTTCAAAATGGAGGTAGTAAGTCCCCACAGGTGCAAGGGAGCGAGTGTTAGCCTACGCAACGTGACGGGACATCCTGGTTGTGAACAGCCAGTAAGGAACATGTGCGAGCATTTTTTTTTGGCCCGTACTGACAAATGAAATGCACCAGTTTATTAAGCCTCTGCATTCCATGCAATCTTTTCAAGGCTAGGCGGTCAGATGGGAGGCAACAACAGCTCGAGACCCCCCAGAAACAGTTTGAAACCGTTTGCCTGGACCTCATGGGGCCTTATCCTAGGACAGCAAAAGGAAAGCGCTTTATAGTGGTGGTAACAGACAGTTTCTCCTGGTGTGTGGAAGCCTACCCCGTCAGCTATGCAAGAACAGCAAATATTGCACAAGTACTAGGTGATGACTTTTTCCCCAGGTGGAGGTACCCAAAAAAATTGTTGACCGACAATACTCACTTTACGGGATGTAAGTGGAGAGATTTGTGTGCTAAGTGGGGAGTGAAGTATTTAAAGACGGTGAATTACCACCCCAGGGCCAACCCAGCAGAAAGGCGTACTCAAGATTTAAAGGTGCAACTCCGCCTACAGTTGGTGAACAACACGCCACGTGGGCAGACCACCTGCCCGCCGTCCTGTATACGATACGCAGTCAAGTGAATAATGCTACAGGAAAAACGCTGGCAGATGTCCTGCTGGGACATAACCTAAAATTTCCAGGTGAGGCACAGTGCCCACAAGTCGGGCGAAGCAGCGAGACCCCAGCAGTGATACACCACAAAATAGACATCAACGATGACTTCAAAACATCCAACAGCACCAGTGACAGTACAAGGCAAAATGGCTGCCGGCTACCACATGGCCGCCACCGCCTGTCAGTGCAGTACAGCAACTCTACATGCGGGCCCATCCACAATCCACCCCTTGCAAGGACTTTTGCACTGGGTGAGAGGCATAGTGGACCAACAACATACGTAATTCGAATGGGAAAAAGGACAGTCCGGGTACATCAGGACGAAATGGAAGTTGAAACAGCACCTCCAGCAAGTGATACATCAGCTGGGGCAGAAAGCCCAGAGTCGCCCGGCTTAACTGCACCCTGCAGGAAGCTTCCGACAGCTAACCCGGATGTGATTGACGGCGCAGTGGCAGTGAGCGCTCCCGTCACTCCACCAGCGCAACCAACCATGCCAATACTTCAAGTGGACCATAGCGCTTGGGGTGGCGGGATACCGCAATGTCGCCTGGCTGAGACAACGCACCCTAGTCAGTGTATGAGTGTCTGCCACGATGTTTGGATGACCGCAGAGTGAGACAATATCACGAAGTTGAGTGGACATTTAGCAGTATGGGACTGCTATGTAATTTCTCCCCAGTTGTGACGTGCCGTGCGTAATGCGAGCAAGTGAAGATCGCAGTAACGTTTTACAGAGCTGCTAACAAATTAACTGTTTACAGAATATTATAAGATCATGCCTGACGTGAAAGTAGAAACAATGTTGTTATGTTTGCCTGCAGTGCGCAGCTCCTGCTAGTGAAATATGGGCCAAGTATTACAGACATAAACTTGATGCGGACGTACTAGCCTACGTGTGAAAAAGCTGTGTGTACGAGTAATATTAACTTTAATACGAGCGTACTGAAAATCATGGAAATAACTGTGAGACCACGACTTGTGGACGATGGTTTGTGATATTGAATTTTGCCACGCTGGTTAAACTGCCCGTCTTACGTGGTTCGAGGATGAGCATTTTAAAGCGTACTTGTAGTAACAGTGATGTACATCAATGGTTTGTGTTTTTTCTAATATTTCCTTGGAACCCAGAAAAGCAACTTTAAACATTTCTCTGCAACTTATCTTACGCAGGCTTTATTGCGAACAGTGTTTCATGTGGTTAGAGTGCTAGAAGCATGTCCGTACTTTTGCGTAATGACTAAACACTCCAAATATTCTCGAGTGCATCAGTGATATTCTACATGGGAGCGAGTGCAAGAAATTTGCGCATGATTGTGCGGAGCCCTGGGAAGCCCAGAGAGACTTAAAAACTGCTGTAAAACTTTGTTGACTGTATGTCGTTTTAACTGTGTAGCCTTACTGGTGGACAGAGTCCAGTGAAAATGTGTTTTTTCTCAGACAAGAAATTAATAAATGGCACTGATATATGTGTGGAACTGTAATTAAACGTATTCTTATTTGTCTAACTGCAAGGTTCATCAGGGCACAGGCCCTCAGAATACCCGCTATTATCATGGAAGTGTTCAGTGTTTGAATGTCTTTTATTACTATTGCAAGTTCATCATATTTTTGGGGGTGTGGTCAGCCGATAGTCCACCCGGCAATGCCGGTAAATATCACGTAATCTGATGTAGCAACCGCCGAGAGGTTGGCGAAGGAAAATTCAGTCAATATTTTTAAGAATCTACAGGAAGGAATCAGCAGAGCAGTGTGGATTTTTACGCCCTGGGTGAATGGCCCGTGGCCCAGAGAACAGAAAAGTCAGATCTACCAACATTGACACTGCTGGGGCAGTGTCTGGCACCCTAAGTAACAAATTACATATCCTAACCGTAACCTTGCTGCCAGCAAAATTTCCCTTCATCCGTCCATGGTCCTACCACACAGCATCATGCTCTTGCCTCAAACAATGTTAACTCAAAGATATAACACTTTGTGTCAAAATATGTCAGCACAATATAATAAATAAATAAAATATTTACCGAAAAAATCTCGAAAGGTCCAAGGGAAAAAAAATCTAATAACATTAAATTCCAAAAGAAAATAAATAAATATTCTGCTTTTTCCATATTAACATTTAAACGTCAACAAACCATAAGCTCAAACAGTACAAGACACTTTATCACAGTGCCTGCGCAATAACATTGATTTCATTGGTGCACAATCATCGTGGCACAAATAACGGCCAATTATGTGCAAAGTGCTGGGCAGTTGCTGGTGAAAGTTAAAAGTTGGCCAACTTTGTCGCACCAGCACCACACCGGCACCGATGTCACAGCAGAGTAAGCCAATCAGAATTCATAATGCAACCGATCAGCACCTTACCAGCAATCCAACAGTTAATTGTAGTGGGGCCTTCGGTCCCCTGCACAATCACAATTCTGCCAGAGGTCTTGGTGAGGTTAGAACAGCTATAGCTGGAAATCATGATTCTTGGTGCCATTTTTACCTTCTAATGTTGTAAATCTATCTAGAGATAGTAGTTGACAGAGTATTATTTTTTCTTCTTCGTTTTGTAGGTACTGGTCTGCTAGTCAGGCATTCTTTGAGCATTTATGTATATGAATATTGTATTATATTGACTGGTTCCATGTCCCCTGAGTTACGCGATCTAAAAAACGAAATACAATAAAAATAATTAATACTTCATGAAAGTATTGTAAATACTTACACGAATTTCGCTCTGAACTCCAATAAATCCATTTTTATTTGAGGAATAATACAGCTGTTATCTTGATTAGAGGACCGCTTTCACCCTAAAAATTTCAACTTTACCACCACATAATTTAAAACTAAGCGCCCAGCACACATGCACTCCAGCAAATCAACAAGCATGCTTCTGCTTCACATATGAGCACCAAGCTCACCCAATCGCTGAGCATAATACAATGTACCGCCCGGTACCGCCAAACCAAATACAAACAAATAACAACTAGTGACGTTTCTTTCGATCATAGCAGTGTAACCCCAACGTGCAGATTTTCCAGTTACTGTACGTAACACCCATAAGGTTGAAAGAAACACGTATGTGAAGGATTCAAACCATAGACTAAAGATGTGGTAGACGGTTTATTCGACTTCTGATGAACCTACCCCAAAAAAACAGCTGTCAAAATTATAATGTGGTGTTTTATATTCTTAAAATCAAGTGATGATATGTATACATACTTTGTTTAAATTTTCGTTGTTTCGTTTACCTAAATTCTTTATATTTTTCTCTGGCACTGTGTAGCATGCCTGAACTGCCCTCTAGTGGCACCTCTGTAAAGCGCTCGTACATGAGAAACAAATGATAGTTGAGCCTAAACCATGTAAACTGGTAATAAAGAGCTCGTGATTACAGCATTAAACTTGTGTTTCTTCACGAATGACTAGAGGTTATGGGCCCAAGTCTTATTAAAGATGTTCTGCCCGTGCAGTTAGTGTTATAATAACAGGTCTCACTTCAGTAGTGGCATGGCTGCAATAATGGCAGCATGACGGCCTGTGATATAGTGCCGGTACAATCTCAGTTCGTGTATTTTTTCCTTCTGTGTTCGGTCGTAGTAAAAATTGAAGACACCATGGTAACGATTGACAAATTAGAGGGTCCATCAAATTGGATGGACTTGAAGTTCCAAGTGAAAATTCAACTACAGGTCCATGGCTGTATGGACACCTTAGAAGGTAAAATAATACCACTCACCAAAGACTCGGACAAGTCAAGTGCTCAAGCTATGAAGAACCATGAAGATAAATGTTGCTAGAAAAGACAGAATTTATTGCTCAACACATAATTGTTTGCTCTATCAGTAACCGAGTATGTCAATTGGTAAACATGTGTACGTCACCCAAGGAAAGGTGAGACAAACTGCACAGTGTATACGAGCAAAGAACAGAGGAACGACAAGATCGACTATTTAACGAGCTACAATATGAGACCTGGAAGGAGGATAAAGCAAAAATGCCAGACTAACTTTTCTAAAATAGAGTACTTAACACTATGTCATGGGGATATTTTGAGTTCATGAATGTGTGGGAATCAGTTCCAAAGGGACAGAGAAATTAGACTATTTTAAGAGAAAGGTTATGTGTAGTCGAAATGTGTCTTCAAGACAGAATAAACTATGAGGTCTAGGAGCTCACTGTAAAAATGAAGCCAAAATCTTATGCGAGTAAGAAGGCGATGAATACAAAGGGACCAAAGTGTTTCAATTTTGGAAAAGTAGGCCAGAAGACTCCTCAAGGGACAAGACAAAAGCCTATTCATTGGGGTCAGGCAATAGAAACCACAGGTCAAAAAATAAAGATGAAGCTTTACTTACAGCGCTAAATATATCTAGTGAGAACTTGAATGAATGGTACGTCGACTCAGGAGCCACATCACATATGACACTTACGAAAGACTGATTGGTAAACTTCAAAGGAGACAGCCCTATTAAAGAGACTGTTGTAGTAATATAGATCCTTGTTATTTGTTTATTTTGAGGCTAGAGTATTTTCTGTTTATGTTATGATACGTGTATTGCAGAAACATAATGTTTACTTAATTAAATTTAATTTCTTTTATGCTCTCCAGATACAAAAATAATAGCAAATAGTTGTTTACAATTTTTTTGTTGATGATGTCACATTTCTTTCAATTCACAATCAATAGATTAACTCAGATGTAGAGGACAGTGTGGGCTGTAAGAGAATAGCTTACAGTTGTTCCCGAGTGTTGTTTATATTTTGAATTGTTAATTTTCTTGAGATGTTTATATTTTGCTGATCACGGTTTGTTTATATTCTACCAAAATTTACTAGCTACATTCAGTTTATCATTTGATTATAAATCTCTGTTTACACTATCCCTAATTCAGTTTGTAAATCATTTAACCACGAGTATTTCTGGCCGATTGAGTGACTCTGTAAGGCAGGCTTTCATATAGGAATTATTTCTTCATTGCCCTGAGGCAGCAATTTTGATTCTATTGGAACAATACATTTCGGCTGCATTGTTTTAAGGAAAGAGATATCCGTGATGCTACGAAAAAGTCTGTTACTAGTTGTCAGAAAAGATGGATCGTCTGATCAGGAGTCCAGAAACCAAGAGGTTGAATCCTGTGGATCTACGTCGGGGTGGAGCCCGAGTGATGTCGTAAGAGGCATGCCAAGATTCTGCAGGTGAAGTTTCGGCAGGTTCAGTCACGAACCTTGGGGTGAAACAGTTAAAATATTAATTGCATTAGCCCTGCACATCGTATGGTAGACTGCCATGTCTTCATTCTACACAACTTAAGTAAGGCCTCCGACTTCTATCCGTCACTAACACACATCCTGCTTCAGACTGTTCTATAAAATATTTTTAAAAGCAGCACAGACTTAAAATCCTGATTAAAAGTGGTGACATTCCATATAGATTTTCAAATCAAGGCGTAGAAACTAAATTAGTATTTTTGCCAATAGTTTTATATCAGTATTTATACGAGAAATAAATATATGATTTAAATTATGCCCAGACTTTCCTTTTCATTTCCCACAAACTTGGGAATAGTTCACTAGAAATAGTCGTTGCATCAAGTGCTAGTTAAAGGACAGAAGAATTTTAAAATGTCAAGACTTAAGAATCTGTTAATATTACCTCGTAACTGTGTTCTAAAAATACTATAAATCAAGTGACATTTAAAAATTGATCTCAACATTATCTAGGTCACTTGAACTGGCAGCAGAACGTGTTGCAAAGAATGTATGTAGATATTGTTCTTATGTATTCTTTTTCTTGAGTGTGATAGAGATTCCTTCTAATGATGAATCATTTTAAACTATATTTTAAATACATTCTTCAAGTATTTAAACTGGACGTGTTGTGTTTGTAGACTTGTTGTGTAATCATGCTTCATTCTGAAAGTAATTTTAAATGATTACACATTTACGTATAAGTAAAATATGCTTGTGAACACTGTTTTGCCTTACATTGCAGTGAGCTATGATTTTGCATTTAATCCAGGTTATTAAATGGCTCATCAGTAAGAATTCTTTTTCTGGTTGTGATCATCAAGTTAAAGCCTCAATTCCAGATAGGCTAATTGGAAATATTTATTTTACTACTGCAAAAGTAGTTGGCGCCCGTATGCCAATTAGAAATTTCTACACTCACAAAAGCTTAAAATAAATAATTCTTCTGGACCTATAAGTTGGGCACAAATATGAATTTTCTTTTAAAACACAAAACTAATTAAGTCTCTAATCAAATCTCGCAGAGCAAACCCTACTAAAGACTTTTGATCCTTCATAGCAGTAGTAATTTAAATTCAATATCCTTTTACCATATTATCTCTGTGGTAAGAGTAACAGTTTTAAGCATAAAGTTTTCTCATTAATGTTTTGTCTGAGGTACATTTTGAAATAACAATCAAAATGTGACAGCACTAGGATTGCTACAATGTAAGAAAAGGTTCTTAAGCTTAAATATCTTCATCATGATGGCATGGCAGCAAATGGATGTAAGTGAAAGAAGCTATTTGTAGACATCGAGTTTGGCTGGTGCCGAACACCACTCCAACTGAGAAATAACCTAGTTGACGGTGTCCAGCTTCCCAGGAGATGTGAGCCTGTTATTTCCCACTCGTAACCCAGATTATGGTATCCTGAAGAATGAGAATGTCGGAGCTATGTCATCGCGTCGATCTTTCATGTAAGTTCTGTCCGTGATAGCTTCGTAGTAGTCTTGCTGTTCGTTAAACTGTTTCAATTTTAATTCTCGTCAAATACAAGCCCTTTCTACTGTGAGTTTCATTAAAAATATAAAACTTTAAAGAATTCAATTTAAAGGGCCTGAATGATTCCATATTGAGAAGTTAAAATTACATGTGTACAACAATTTTCCAGAAGTTACCTACCAAGCATGCAATCAGGAGTCTCAAACCGTTTATTGCTAGCCTGAGATACATTTTAAATTAAGTAAATTGACATAAGTCCTTAAATAATTAGTTGTCGGTTTGAAGATTGTGCCTATCTGTATTCATAAATGTATGAGAGTAAAATGAATTCAGTAATGATTTCTCACATATCACACACAAATCTTGAACAGAATTGCTGACAGCAACTTAATATTACTAGCATATGATGTGTTGTAATTTTTAAATGATTTGATTTTCCTTCATTAAAATATAGTTGTCTGAATTTTAGTGTACGTGTTATATTTTTTTACTGTTTGAAATTGTATGATTAATAAAGAGAGTTGTGAATTACTCACAATGAATGTGATGTTCGTAATAATCAAATATTTGGTTGTCCCATGTCACTCCACTGTGATAATCTATAGACATAAATACTACTTTTCTTTTCATTCAAATGGTCAAAGAACACTTCGTGAAGTGTAAGAAACTGCATTATATTACATGCAAATTTCATTAATTAATTTGCATGCTTGTCTATTACATGAGAGAATTTTAATTCATCTTCTTTAGAATGTCTTGCCCAGTATAACTCTCGTTGTATGCTCCCACAGCAGTATGAGTACAAAGCAATTTGTTTGAAAGGCTTAATCTTCTCGTGGAATCGAAATACTTGTGTTTGGTAGTTGTGGATTGCATCATCAAACAATATTGGATATTACACAAATTAGGCTGAGTTTCATGTTTCTCTTTCCTCTTTCACAACATACCGCAATATTATTTTACAAATTTTTCTATACTCTATATACTGTGGCAAATGCTGAATCGGTTCTATCAAAAGGTGTCGGCAATATTGAGGTTAAAACCCTGCATAGAAAAACAGGTAACACAAGATACAGTGTTGGTGACAGGAATAAAAGCTAATTTGTTATCTGTAAACAAAATAGCAGAAAAAGGTCATCGTTTTGTGTTCGATCAGAGTGACATGTTCCTGATGTCCACGTATCCCTTGTGCCCGCTTGTTTCATCGCAGACGCATTAACCACACAGCAACACACTCGACCGATCGACATTAGGTCGCTCTCGATCAGTGCAGGTCGACAAGCTCGGCATTTAACTTTTCTTGCTGCCCTGTAGCTCGTAGCCGCGGATCGTAATATTTAACATTCATCACAAGAGGTAACCCTTATGATGAATGGATATGTGGCCTAAACGAGTGTGTCGTGTGAAGTCATGGCCGTTCGATGTAACAGACATTGGCAGGAACACTGGGATAAACAGTGCCGCTTATTACCACATCTTTCTGATGTGCGCGATGTCGACGGGCCATGTGGCCGAATCCAGAGTGCGACGTCGCTCCAAGTTTTGTGAAAAGATGGGGAATCACATTTCCGTAGGAAGGGCAAAGTGGCGAGCAGCTCCCTAGCTGCAGTAATTAACTAGAGTATTTTTAGTCATTTTTAGTGATGATTGCACCACAATTAACTAGGGAAACTGCCCGCTCCAACATAAAGAGTTGATAACATATAATAGAAGAGAGGGCATAGCTCCGCCCTTAATGATGAAATCTGTGTGTCGTCATATCCATACGGATTCCTGTAATTAGCACTATTACGACACATGCCGATATTAAAATGTTAATTATAAAAGTGAACATTAATCATCTATCGATAATCAGCCACCTGATGCATCATTTCATTTAATATCATCTGTCAAGTGAGGTGACATACTCATGATGTCACATTCTTAGCCATATCTGGGGCTCGGGTGTTCGCGAGTATATCACAAACATGTTTTAGTTCAGTAATCATAATTATGTACAATGTCAGTTTCGTTAATCATGTTGATTATTAAGTTCAATTTTTTCATCTATTCATTTTGGTGCCGGATTCGCAGGACGTGTGACGAAGCCGACATCATGTCGTTAGTCAGACTTCAGCACTCCAGGCAACTGGGAGTGCCGGTGGTAAGCTCCCCATTCATTACCCCCCCCCCCCCCTCAAACCGCAGACCACGGCATTTCAATTTTAAAACTGTAACATTTCTTTTCAATACTTAACGTTAATCCAGGAACTTTTATTACTTTATCTAGCCGAGGGGAGGCCGTCCTGCATCCTGAGGTAACATTCCAGGACTTCACACGTAAGACACATTTTTCATTTAATTATAACTTAAGGCCTGTGTCATATTTTCAACATTAGTGACTACCTCCAGGTCCAGAATGCCGGTTCTGCTTAACCAAGGGTACGCATTCACATGTGCAGCAATATTTTGTTGTAACTTTGTGGTAATAAAACAGTCATATCCTAATAGACGTGTTTTCTCATAAACTTTAAAGTGTATTTCAGTGTATGTTTTGTATTTATAGAGCCTGCCTACCTCAAGTAGAGTTAATTCAGTCAAGCAGCCATTTTGCCTAGAATCTAACAAAGGTTATGTGTAGAGTGCCTTAATTTATTATACGGCTATTTTAATTTCTGTATATTAAATATAGCTCATCTTAAATTATATAAATTGCAAAAAAATATAATGTGAAGAAGAAATATATAAATTGACATATTTTAATAAAGTAAACAAATGAGTATTTGGTTTTGAAATAAAGTTTTAATAATCAATTTTAAGTCTATTTCTAAAAGAAAGGTACTTAAAATGCATTCCTTGGCAGTATCATAATTATTTACATAGCAAAATACACTTTTTTTTACGTAGCTGGCAGAACCGATGTTTAATTGTTGAACCTCTGACTTTACAATTGTATTGGGTTATGGTGGTTTCGCTAGAGGAAAGGAAATGTAAAGTCAAATGTTAAAGTTTTCTATTATGTACGACGCTTTGTGGGGAAGTTAGGAATAGGGAAAATTCCCGTCTCTATATGTGCAGTGTTCCAAAGAGATCGCATTTAATTAAAATGTTAAGTAACATTAATAATAAAAGAAAAAGGTTTTACTTATTACGTAGTTTATTTATAATTTGATTCGTAGTTACTGCAATTATTTTGAAGGGGCCATGGTTATGGCTGAGAAATACGGGCTGTTGGCTAAATGTTAAACAACAGCAGGCGAGGTACTTTTTTCAATCTGTGGAATAGGTGTGTAAATGTATATTTATTTATTTCTACTTAATTTATATTGAAATTAAGGCTTCGATGCCAACACAAGTACATATTTATCCTATTTTTAGGTGAGATTATTAAATGCTGAAATTATTAAATATATTGCCCCCGTTCGTTCATTTCAGAGGTGATAAAAATGATGTTTAACGTTAGGGGTAGAGAAGTATCGCGAAATGATTTGAAGAGACGTTATATTTCAAAACACTGTAGGGTCGGTTAACTATCTCGAGTGGCTAAAATACTTTTTGGCGGGTTTTAACTGTATGCACACGAATCACGTAGGAGCCGTACCGATGAGGTCGAATTCTGTGTGGCCGGGTCAAATAGGGAAACTGCTGTTGGGTGTTTATGGTGTTGGAGTCTACCATGTACTCGATTTTTTTTTCGCGAAAAATCACTAACTATTGTTATTGTTTCACGGCAAGAATTGTGCTTGACTGCCGTCATGTGTGATTTTGTGTTTGTGCTTTAATTTGCCGAATGATGCTGGTCGTCAGGATTTCTTGGGGAATTTCCGTTTCCCCCGCCCTTGCATTCCGGCGCTGCTCCATTACTGCCTCATTTCACACTCATCGGTTCTCAACACCTCGTTGTTAAGAGCCGCCCAAATGTCTCAACTCAACCCACTCGTTAAGTTACTAATCACACTTGATACGAATTTCATAGGCCATTACGTAATTTGCAGTATATATCATGAAATGGGATAGTGGAAGTTTATTTATTTAGTAGTAATGAAAAATGGTTTTCTTTTTTATGGTGACATGGTATTTCTTTATTGTTCATAAGGCAAATGTACATTACTAACTTATGTTGATATTTCAAAAAACGAAGTAACAGAAGAGACAATAAAACAACAAAGAGATACTAATTACAAGAATAAAACATCAATATTACAAAAAGACATTCTTCCCTAATCATTTAGAATATGTGAGGTATCTTGCTTTCCACAAACATGAATTCAGACGTACTGTAGTATGAACCATTGAAATCTAAACAATAGTTTTTTAAGCCTAATACATACAGGCATCTTTCTTATACAAGAAAGTGAAAGTAAAGGTGAACAAGAAATTGCGCACTGATGTGTGATCCATACACATCACACTAGCTGGTGAGCAAGAAAGTGGATGGTTGATGTCTATGCATGAATTGGAAGCAGTTTTTGGGGTTGTGGGGGTAATTTGTGCATTCTCAATAGCATCTGCCATAAGAAATAATAAAATATTTAGTCCAATTATTCATATTTCAAGCACTAAATATATACAAATGTTGAAAATGTTAAATCACACACAGAAAAAATATGTAGGTACCGTACCTCTCTATTTTCTAAAATTCAGCAAGTATTAATTTTCATAATTTGTAGTAATGTGTTACAAATAGCATTTGTTTGTAGCCATAATGTTTAAAATAGGCTATTATAGATTTTCTTGCAAAATTGAGGCTATTACATATTTTCTTGCAAAATTGTGTTACTATAAGTTTTTTGTCGGCTGTCACTTACACAGAGCTAAATTTATTTAATTGTACATAAAGGTTGCATTGTGTCGTTCAGAACAATTTTATGTGTAAACACTGCAAATTTGGAATGACTTAATGTAATTGTACAAAGTTTATTATTTGGTATGTTTGGTTATATTGTCTTGGATGCACACATTGTGTGTTTTTAACTTTTTGTTTTCATGTATGTTTAATGAAACAAATATCATTTCTGTCTTTGGTTTATATGTGAAATAAAATTGAGACTAATTATAATGTATTTCTGATTATTAACGTTACCTGGTTTTTACTTTGACTGTTAAGACAGGTATATTTTGTAACAGTTCAATTAATATAGCCATTGATGACATTTGTACAGGTTCATTTTTAGAAAGTGTACTTAAATATGGTTGACTGATTAATTTTTAAATGAAAGTTTTGGGAAGTGAACTTTACTTTTTCATAATAATTGAAAATTTACGTGTTTGAACTGCTGTGTGGAGTGTAATTGAAGTTGATAGTCAGTTTGTGTTAATTGGTTTTTGGTATGTTACTGGTGGTGTTTTATTTCATTCATAATTAGTGTCATTGTAGTACATTGTGTGTGGGTAGTTTGTATAAAGAGCTACACTGTAAATTTCAAATTGATTTGCTATTCCTGTGGACAGCCAATATTTGGTTTTCATGTACTTTAGTTAGAAAGCTGTATTCTTTACAGGATATTTAATATGTTGAGTTTCATTATATGACAAGCATTGTCTTTGTGTTTATGGGCTTTTATTGCTTAGCCTGTGTACCTTACCAATTAAGTAACAAAGTAATGTAGCATTTGGTTTGCAACATATTTCTACTGGTGTGTTTATAATAAATGTTAAATCGTATAAAAAAAATTTTAACTAAAAAAATTCATGCGAGAGGTCTAGGAGACATCAAAGACATCACGTTTTGTAAACATAATGCAGGTCTTGGCAGTGTGGCAGAAGATGTAAGTAGCTTAAGTGAAGATTTTTGCAAGTCAGATCAGCTTGTTTTTGTTGGGGGAATAGGAAGCACCATTGACAGGGACAAAAACTATTCAGTTGGAGGAGACATCTGCAACATTGCCAGGGCCACCAGTCACACCAATATGTTGGTCTGAGAGGCACTGCAACGGCATGACAAGCCTTTCGTACAAAGGAAGGTACATACTGTTAACACTGCTGTGCAAGGTCTGGCAGGCTCAGCCATGTTGGTGTGATTGGGCTAGTGGAAATAACCAGGGCTGACCTCGCGAGACAAGGTCTGCATCTGAGTCGTGCTGGCAAGGGGAAACTCACTGACCTCATTGTTGGTAGGATTCTTACAGACCAGGTAATCGTTGGAAACCGTGGGAATTTTTTAGGCTAAAGAAGCCAATGCCCATATGGTCAAATTCATGTAACAGAAGTTTTACTTTCACGCTCAATACCAAAAACATTCAATAATTGTGCAAATATTAATAAACCCACTAAGTATAATTAATTAAAATAATCTGTATTTATTCAATCAGAATATTAGAGGTTTAATAAGCAAGATTGATGAGCTTTCTGTGTGATTGCACAAATTATCCACAGAAAGTAATTTGGATGTACAAATATTATGTCTAACAGAAACACATTTAACTGAATCCTCTGCTAAGCAAATAAAATGCTTAGTTATTCCCTCTGTTATTTTTTTATTGTAGAAATAGCATGTCTAAGGGTGTTACCTTTATTTTCATTAAAAATAATGTAATGTTTAAAAATGACACATTTGTTGTGCAAAGATCAAGTTTTTTGGGTGCAGTTATGTGGAGGTTGATGCCAGCTAACAGCCTGCAGCACTAGAGCCCATGAAGGCGCTCACCATGCATGTGTCTTGTGTACATGCGCAAAGAGGCCAATATTTTTGAACTTTCACATAAAGAATATTATTTTGCAGCGTAAAATGTGTCTTGTATTAATAATTTTTCAGTGTTTCATATGTCTTATCAGGGTTTTAAAGTGTTTGTTATTTTGAAAATGTTTGGTTATGAAATTCAAAGTGTGCGCCGCACGGAGATTAAGAACACTAATATTCCGGCATGAACGCCGTCATAAAGAGTCACTAAAATAATACAGAAGATTTACAAGAAAATTCTAAAATGTAGAACAATATTTGATTTATTTGTGCCACTTTTATTTTCGAAGTACATAAAAGTTTACTTGGCGTGCATAGCACTTCCGCTTATGTGAACCCCCTAGGCAGCCATAGTAGGTCCGTGTGATGCTTGCCTCTGGGCAGTCTGTCTAGGAGAGCTGGCGAGGTAAGACACTGTCATATACGCATTACAACTTTTTGTTCACTGATGTAGATTTCAATAGCACTTTTAGTACTGGTTAATCTTTGCTTGCGTACGTTTTGCCAGACATTTTCTCAGCATTGTTCTTCCGCTTAACTAGTTTATTTCGCCCTTGTGGCATTTTCAACTTAATTGAGGAGACGGAGGAGAAATATGTCGGAGAGGTCACGCGACCCGCGAAACTTGAATCAGGCATGATCTGCTTCTGCTGAAGGTGTTTCATTATAATTTCTGTATTATTGCTGCGTGCAATTTTAAGGGCTTTAATTGTATGTATGTATTTGAGGGTATTTTTCATGTTTGAATATTTTACGGGAACATCACATACAACCACGTGGCTAATCGCCACCAAGTCCATGTCCGCGCCATCCTTGCGCTTTGAGAGTTTATTTGTGTAAAACCATATGCGCCATAATTTATTTCAGGGTTTTATGTCAATTTTATTCAGGGTTCAGTGTATTTTTCGTGTGATTGATGCTTTTTGTGTTTGGCCACGTGGTCACGTTAATGTTTGCTTTTTCCGCCATCAGGCATGCTACACGACTGTAACCACTGTAATCGCAAAGAGAATAATTTTCTCTACCAGAATAATATTTTGTTGTAATTTAATTTGCCATTTCCACGAAGAAATATTGCAATTTCACCTGCACCACATGGTCCGCTACGAGCTTTATCCAGCGGCATCCACGCCATATAAACTTGTTGTCTCACATGTGTGTGTTTATTGTGAATACTCATCTCGTGCCCCATTATCTTTTATGGGTCTTTGTGCAATTTATGTTATTTTGTAAGTTGTGTACCGTGATATTATTTCAGTCCTACCCATGCTGTGTATAGGCCGTCACCACACTACCCACGTGCTGGCGGGCGAGCCCAGACAAGTTTGCATTAGTGATGCCAAGTAATCACACGTGTTAATGTATCATCAAGTGTTTCATTTTGTAATTCACAGTGTTCTATCTTCAGAAAAAATCGTCAGTTCACCCTAGCGACTGTCGACTCTCTTCCTTTGTGAAGATTGTGTTTTCATACACTGTGGTGAGATCATCCCTCTAAGCGTGCACTAGAGTAATTGCGGGCTGAGGAGCACCCAAGCGGAGTTAGCTAGACACGGCTGAGTGTATCATTAATTTCATGGCACATTGATTTGTACGAACAGTATAAATAAAACAGGTATCATTGTGAACCATCTTCTTTCATTTGTAGTGACAGTGTCCTAGCCACATGTGTTTCTTTTTCAAAGTGTTAAAATGTTTAGTAAAAGTTTTAATATTGCCAACGTGTTTGTAAGTACGTTTGGGTGAGACGGACACACAGAACCCACAGCGTCCTTGAGAAACCCGAGTGTCAACAATGCGGTGATTGGGAAGCACCGCTGGCACCCATATCATCAGTAAGTAATTGTGTTATCGTTCGTCTCGTGTCTCACCCGACTGCGTCAAAGTAATAACTGACAAATATAAAAAAAAGTGGCAGTCCTCACTATATATAGAGCCCCTTCTGCCAACTTTATTAACTTCTTAAAATTTCTTGAAGCAAACCTTAAAACCATTTACAGAGCCAATCTAGAAATTATTCTCTGTGGAGACTGTAACATTGATTATTTAAAAGGAAGCAACCAAAGAACTGAACTCAAAAGTCTACTCAGTACCTTCAGACTTAAATCTGTGATAAACTTTGCACCCAGAATAGAAGGAACCAGTCAGACAACAATTGGTAGCATTTTCATTGATACTAACGCAGTTGCAGTGTGCCACTGTCTCCCAATAATAAATGGCTTATCAGAACGTGATGCAGAAATATTAGTTATGTCTTCTTTAAAAATGCTCTCCAAAAGCATTTCTTACAAGAAAATACGAAATTTTTCACTGGAAAATGTCTTTACAATTCAAAAGTGAGCTCAGCAGATAGCAGTGGTCAACATTGTATACTTGTGCCGAAGTAAATGAAAAATTCAACTCTTTTCTTTACCAAATTCTCCTTTGTTTTGAAAAATGTTTCCCATCCAGCTGACTCACAGTAATACAAAACCATAGAAAAATGTATGGCTCACCAAAGGAATAAAAATTTCCTGCAACCCTGACACAATGAATCACTACAGGAAATACTATAAAATGTTGAGTAAGGTCATAAAATCTGCAATAAAGGATTTTTTTGTGGATGCTCATTCAGAATTCTCAAAACAAAAAACTACATTCATGGAATATTGTAAAAAAACAAACATGAAGAAAAACAGAGGAATGTCCGGTTGTAAACCTAAAAGTAAACATCTGCCTATCATCAGACCCTAAATTAGTTGCAGATACATTTAATTCATACAATGGTACTTAAATGTCATAGAAAACATGATTAACAAAAAATATAAAAAATTATATTAATCATATTTCTACACTCCAGGGTACTACGGCCGTGCCTCAATTTAAAGAGAATATATATATATAAATATAAATATATATATATATATATATATCTCACACACACACACACACACAGAGAGAGAGAGAGAGAGAGAGAGAGAGAGCACTCTTTCGCAAAATCTGGCGAGAGCACTGCTTCACGCTCTCGGAATTGAGACCACTCTCTTGTTTCTCTCGATGTCAGGCAAACAGCTGATGCTAAAATGCGGGAAATAATGTTAAGCTAAAATCACCATCATAACTATTTTAAGTGATATATTTGTGTTCAAAATACCGTATTTTGGTGTGTATAGGCCGCACATTTCTTACAAAAAAAATGATTACAAAAAGTGGGGTGCTGCTTATAAATTCAAGATATTGGCATAGAAAAATTTTTCCCCAAAAATTGATTAGAAATTTGTCAAAATACAGTACATTTTATTGATTCAACTCTTAAAGGAAGGAAAAGAAGGGAAGGAATTTAATGGAGGAAGGGGAAATTTGTGCAGTTATGTGCTCACTCGCATTCATAAACTAAATAACCGCCATCCTGCACGTGTAAAATGTAAACATGTTTGAGCTCAGCCATAGATGCCGTACATGAGAAAATAATTTATCTGCTGTACAAGAGAAAGATATATTACGTAGTTTGCATGCCCGCACCGCGGCTCTACAAGTGCACATTGATAAAACCATTTTGTGTAACACGTTGCAGTGGTTTTGCTTTCTCAAGTCACGTTCCATCTGTGGAATAGTAATTACGCAATGTATATTTGTAAACATTGCAACATAACACAAATTTTCTGTCACAAATGTTTTGTAGGGGAGAAGTTAAGTCAGAATTCACTATGTTTGTACAGAATCGAGACTTCGTAATATTTACAGGAATACAAAAATTCAGTGTGGCCTATACTTGAAATATTAATTATCCCTAATTTTTCATGAAAATCTTCTGGTGCTGTCTATACATGCCAAAATACGGTATGTAATTAACAAATAATAATAGCACTACCAGAATAATCATTAGCGCATAAAATACTATTATTTTAGTTTTATATTTTACCATCATGTTACAGCAAAGTGACAAAAAAAACAAGACTTAGTCAGAAATCCGTATTTATATTTTTATCAATACATGTTGCCTATGTCATTTTGCTGTTTAAAACAGTTGAAATTATCTACTTACAGTTAGAATGCAATGTGGTTTTGACCCAGAAAGCTACTATAACCTTATTCAAACACGGAAATCATGTAAACAAATATGGCGCCTGCGAGAGAGCGCCAGCGAGTATACAACTTTGTGCTCTCGCTCTTTGGCACTCTCTCCGATGAATTGAGACAACCAGAGTGTGTTCTCTGTGAAGTCGTAATGCCGTCGCGAGAGCGAGAGCACGAGAAAATGCTCTCTGGGCCAGTTGAGACAATGCCTGAATACCCTCCTATATCTTTTACAAACACAACTCCAAAACAAATGGAGAAAACAGTCAATTCTTTGCAACCAAAATTATCAAGTGCGTATGATGGCATTAGCTGTAGGTTATTAAAGCAATGAGCTTTTGAATTCAGTGTTCCATTAAGCCATTTTTGTAATGCTATCTTCAATACAGGATTGTTTCCAGACAGACTCAAATGGGCTATAGTAACACCATTGTTCAAGAAAGCTGACGAGACCAAAATAATCAATTATAGACCTATCTCACTTCTTACCTCCTTTTCAAAAGTAATTGAAAAACTAATCTACAGGTGATTGTTGCAACATTTTGAGAATCACAAAATCTTATCAAATTTCCAGTCTGGCTTTAGGAAAAATACCTCAACAAATGATGCAATTTTCAAACTAACAAATTGCATTCCTAATGCTCTTGATAAAAAGATGACATCTAATGGAATCTTTTGCAACCTCACTAAAGTATTTGACTGTGTAAATCACAACATACTTATAGAAAAATTAAAGTTTTATGGAGTCTCTGGTACACCTAATAAACTAATAAGCTCAGTCTTTTGAAACAGACAAGTTCAGGTCAAAGGAAAAACTACTTCATTCTACTCTGAACCAGATAAAATCAAGCATGGGGTCCCAGAAGGATCAATATTAGACCCCCTACTCTTCCTAGTTTATATAAATGAACTCCCATGTGCATTAACTCCTAACATTACTCCAATTTGATTTGCAGATGATACTAGCATCACAGTCTCTGGAGACCCAGTAAATGATTTTATGCAAAAAAAAAAACAGGCCCGACATTTACAGAGCTAAATGCATGGTTCACTGCAAACAAATTAAATCTCAACCTAGATATCTCATGAATTTCCTCACAAAGAACAGAAAAAATACAAATTCATTTCTTAGCAGTTACAGAGACAAAATTAATGAAACCGCAGTGATTAAGTTTCTTGGCTTAAAAGTAGACACTTGACTTAACTGGAAATCTCACATTGCATGTATTTTACCTAAACTAAGTTCAGCCTGCTTCGCTGTACGAGGTATTGTAGAGAGAGGTCTTGAACAAAAATACAACATAAATGGTATATTTTTGCATATTTTCATTCCATCATGCGTTATGGATTATGGTATAATTTTTTGGGGTAATTCTACTGACAGCAAAAAAGTGTTTCACATGGCACTAATTTAAACAAAACAGTGTGCATATTATTTACAAGGAAAACATGTTATATTTTTCATAAGTACTATATTAATAATGTGGTTATCAAGAGAGTAGAATACATTCGCGATCTTGGAGTGATCCTTGATTCCAAATTGTATTTCCATATTAGTCACACTTTAGGTTTAATTAAATTCATAACCTTCTCAGTTTCATCTCCTGATTCTCTGTTATATGTATATTTTTCTCTAGTTGGATTTAGATTAGAGTATTGTTCTGTGATATGGAACCACATTGAAATTACTGACAATATTAGATTATAAAATATACCAAAAAAGATATTCAAAGTAATTTTCACTAGATTCCCAAATAATTTTGATTTTAATTATAGTAATGAACTTCTTAGATTTAATACTCAGACATTAAAATTATGCTGTGATATCTACAATGCTCTATTTTTAATCAATTTATATTTAGCTTATTCATCTTGTTATGCAATCACAAAAAAAAACTAGTACAAAAATTCCATTGTACACTCGTAGATCTTCACACACATTTTCTGTTCTTTTGTTATAAAAAAGATTTGGAAGAACTAATATTTGTTAGAAATTGAATAATATGATAATATGAATATGATTACCGTTTAGAAATCAAATTTAGGATGTTGCCCAAATATTCCATGACAACTTAATAATGAACACATGCAAATGAGTATTAAGCTCGATCAAATGGCCCATGAAACTGCACTCCTACATGTGCCGTCGGCCAGCAACTCAGTCTTACAAAACAACAAGACTCTCGATTGTATGACCTTGAACCTCACATCAAATAATGATCAGGACTTCCGAGACTAAGCCACTTTGATGAATCACTCTCTGGGGAAGTTTGAAACAAAACTTCAATATGAAAATTTGGTCCATGTTTAACTTTAAAGGTAATATACGCCTTATTTGATGTAATGTAGACACAAAGTCATGAAGATCTGGTTACCATCAAAGTCAAAGGTCCACCAAACCATTAGTTTTGAAAATTGGACAGCAACATCGGCCCAACACGTAGATGTAGCTGTCATCAGAGGTGGACGATACTCTCCAGGACTGAAGGACATCCTCTTCATCCTCAAATCATTTGGCTCGGCAAGACACTAGTAGCAACTACATACTTATTTCAACAAACTTTTTTACAGCAGTCTCCATCTCGTGTCCTCCCAATTAATGTTCTAAAAGAAACATTCCAAACTAACAAAATCCTCTACATGGTTACCTTCACAATATCTGCACTTCTCCATGTAGTATAAATTGCACAGATTAACTGTAAAATGTATAAATAGTTTTCAAGTGTTCATAATGTAGCTTTATCACAATTATTTAACAAAATTAAAAGACACTAAACATAGGTATTTAAGCATAGGTATTTAAGCAGATCATCATAATATGTAGTTTAACATGTAAACTATTGTATGAATAAAATTAATATTGAGCGAAAGGATAAGTGAAAACCAACTGTAAGGGAACTCCTTACAGAAAGCCCCGTTTATGTTTGTAGTTAAGTGGAAATTTAATGAGAAACATGTATGAAAATGGAATGAGATGTACTGGGATGAATGATGCAGACTGACAACAGATACACTAAACACATATGAGTTCATTACAACAACAAACAGTTAACATGATTAGTGTGAAACCTTGTAATAAAATGCTAATTATTTAAATTTAAATGAACCTTAACATTACCCTTGCAAATTATTTACACAAGAAGCAATATATTAGTTAAAAATTCAATAAAGTCACACTGTTTGCATGATTCATCAAAATCATTATGTGATAAGAGTTTGTGACTATGATTTAGCACTTTGCTTAATTTTTTTTTAAATTTCAAAGTTTTGAAGAAAAACATAACTCACTATATTCTTCTTCAAAGTAACAGTATTTACCTCACGATGCTTTGTTGCAATGATCTGGTCGTTCACAAGCACTGCCACTTTCTTGGTGGTGAGAGTTTCAACATGGTCTCGGGCAGCTCACCTCTTTCAATCATCGTTGCCCACTGATTACATAGATTTAAAACAACTGTCAATATTGTAATGTCTAACATAGTACAGCAGCGAATCACTTAACATAGTGATCATTGAACACAATATCGAGGTCAGTTATGTATAAGTTCATGTTTACTCTTCTTCGTTCATAGATGTTGTGAACACATTTTCAGCTACAGTTCGTTCATGCACAATTTCACAGTTTTTTTTCTCTTATAAATCACTTGATGCGCACAAAGCTATTTGTTTGAATATGAGCTCAATAACATGCTTCGTTATTATGCTATCATAGTGCATTTAGGGATGAGGAAATATGAGTCAACTGTCAAATAATTAGTTTCCTATATGCAACATCTAATAAGAATGAATATAGAAGACTAAACAACCATAAAGGAGCTTCTGCAGGAAACATTGCATTTCCACTCCCTAAGCAACGTTGTTTATCCTAATTGGGAAAATATTATAAAGATACGTAATTAAACAAATAACCACATAACAAACAAATTATAAATTGATATACAGTGCAACCAATTAACATACAATACACTGAAAATAGCACAACTATAAACCATTTATTGTAACAAAACACACTAACAACATAATTAAGATAGAAGAGATACAATAACGGCAGGATTATGACAGTACAAGACACACGTGTGTGATACTTAGGAACGTTCAGTAAGACTTGACATTCGGTTGTTAACTTTTCTCTCCGCACGTAGAGAATACTTCCTTATTTCAAATTTTATTTTATGAGGAAGACAATTTAACAAGCATAAATATGTTCCAACGATCTGAAACTGCATAGGATTAGTAAGTTTATTCATAACAAAATTATGTGAATCACGGAGGAGTTTTTCTTTTAATTATAGTTCAAGGTAACGTCTTAATTGATCATTGCTGAACTTAACATACAAGACTACATTTTCTTTCCTCAGTAGTAAATATACGATGCAACTGTTGTATATCTTATACCTTATCTTCTCTCTGGCAATCAAAGTATATCTCGGTGTACAGGAACATTTCATATTAGGCCACAGTAACCACAACATAAGGGACTGGCAGTTTATGATTCTCGCTAGTATATTACGTAGGATCGTTGACATCAAGGAGTGCGAACAAGCATACAGGAGTGGTGGAATTAACAAAACCCTTCAATAAATTTTAAAACTAACACAGTGACACTGGACATAAAATTAAACAATAACAATGGACACTATATACCAGCTTCCCTGTAATCGAGGCTCTGCTACTATACTCATGGTCAGATCTACTACTTTACTACATTAACATCCTTTGAACTATGTCATTATACTTCAGTCCAGCTAATTTGTTTTCTTTACTAGGCTGATCATTATCAATGCCATCTTTGTCAAAGGTTTTAACACTTAGTTCTGCCTTTGGAATGTGATAGTGTCTCAACTCTGTAATATTGAATTTACCTACTGGGATGCCTTGCATATCAGCAAGTTCGTAACAATTGTTTTGTACAACGCCAATAACTTTGTCTGGACCTTCAAAAGTTAAAAATAACTTTATCGTAACTTCTTCCCAAGCACTGCTTATAGGATTACTACGGCGCAAAACAAGATCGTTTAGGTGAAATGCCATTAATTAGCTTGTTCTGTAATGTTTCTTCCAGCTTTCGGCCGTGAGGAAAAGTCTTCTTCTCACCAAGTTTAGAAACTCTTGTCTTACTACTTCCGGATACTTCTCCACAGTACACACTTCTATCTGTCTAGTTTAAATTACTGGTAGTCGTAGCTGAGTGAGGGGTTCGAGCAACTCTCACATTCATCGGTAACATCGGATGTGGAAATAGCGGAGTTAATCCTTTGTTCCGTTGAAAATAACTCAGTCTCGCTGGTAGATTCGGTTGCGAGTTGGAATTAAACTTTGCATGAGTTATATTCGTCCCATTTGGTGATGGTAAGTCCACGGTGGACCATTTGTAGTATTGTAACCATTATTGTGGTTATTTCTCGGAAGATGCACTGTCTACGTTCTTGGCTGTGGATAAGCTCCTTGAGTTCCCGGTATTGGTACGACTGTTGCAGGTTGGAGATTTCAGCCTTCTTCCCTCTCTGCTGCTCTCATTGGCTTGCAGAACATACACACTACTGCCGGGATTACGTAAGCGTTTGGAGGTGTTGTGCTCTGTTGTCACCATTTCCTTTCTGGTCCCGTTTATACCTTTTTCGGTATCCTGGGGAAAACTTATTTCGCCTTTATTTGCATAATAATTAGTTCTATCTTCCAAATCATAATTTGTTGAAGGTGCTTGGGCATCCATGCCCGCCGCTAATACTTCAGTAGTATTTAAGTGTGTATTATTGTTGTTGTGGTTCAGTGAATTTTGTCTTTGCCCTGAACCTGGATAAAGCGGATTGGTACGCGCTGGTAAGGTTTTTTTCCGCTTCCCTCATAATGTTAGACCTTTGTCGTTCATTTTGATCAATCTTCAGAATTTGCAATCTGAACTCATTTAGATTTGCGAACGATCGATCTGCCCACTGGTCTTGGTATCTGAGAGGTAATTGAGACACAACTACTTCCACTAATTCCTCATCGCATATTGGCGCGTCTAGATGTCGAGTACGCTCAAACATTTCACCATAGTGTTGTTCAAGCAATTTGTTTTTCTTGGGATCAAATTTCTCCAAGTGTAAACGTGCTCGCAGATTACCCTGAATACTGGCTTTCCGGTATTCTTTTAGGAATTTGTCTTTGAATTGTGTAAGTGTATGGACTCTTTCCTTTTCCACCTCCCACCAGTAGAAAACTGTTGACTTCAGGCTTATATCTAAGCATAACAAAATCTCGGGTTCACTGAGATTAAATAGCCTGGCATGGTCCTCTAATTTCTTTAGGTAGATAACCGAATTTTCGCAGCTTTATCCGGAAAATGTGGGTAAACCCTCATTCCACTGCTTCACTGCTTGGCAGGGTGATGTCACATTGTCGCAGTCAAATTTACCGGTGAAATGGGAACTGTATAATTAGCCTGATTAATAGAACTTGATTCATGTGTTCTATCAGAAATATGTACGGTTTCACTAACCAATTCGGATGTTGTAATGTCAGTTAGCATTATTTTTCAAACACGGGCATCAAATTCAACAAGCTTATTCTGTAACTCATTATTTACTTGGCAGATATTTTGCGAATTTGAGCACTCTGACACAAAGTCTTATTGAATTTTGCCTCGAGATGTCATTCAAAATTCACTAATTGATGTTCTACATTTTCCAAAACACTGGTATTCAAACTAGTTGAAACTTTGGTATGCTTATTTTCTACAGCTATAATGCGTGTATCTAAGACACATTTTATTTTCTATGTCTATTCAAGTGCGTTCTGTCTCGCTGGATAGTCTTACTTCTATGGACTGTACTCGCGATTGCACGTCATTAACACGAGTTTGGACAGCTACGAAGCTTTCTTTGGTGCCTTTTTTCAATTTCAACATCTTATCTTCTACTTGCAACTGGGTTTGATTTAAATTGACCTGAAATCTATCCAGTGCATTCGCCTGTGCCGTTTGATTTTCATGTAGTAAGGACATGGTCGTCTCAAGTGCAGTCAAAGCTGCAGTCGTGTCATCTATGCATTCGCTTACTGTGGAAATGTGACTCTCTACATTAACTATATGCTGTGTAACTATATTCTGCCCATCAAAGCTAGCTTCAATTTTTGTACTTTGTGCGGTTATGCTAGCACTTAATTATGCAGTTATTTTCAATTTCATGTTGATAGTTAAATTAGCAATATTAGTTATATGTTAGGTTTAATAAAATATATTACCTTTTCTGCCTCTTCTCCAGATTCTCTTTTATGTCTATATTATTCACTTATCAGATCTAGATTAGAATACTGTTCTATAATCTGGAATTGCATTACCTCAACAGATGCTAATAGACTTGAAAATATACAAAAGAATGTATTTGAAGTAATTTTTAATAGAATTCTTTCATGTGTAGATTCTAACTATAATAGTGAACTTGTTAGAAACAACTTTGACGTCAAAAGTATGTTGTATTTTAAATGATGCAGTATTTTTTATTAATGCTTTTTTAGCTTATATATCTTGTTCTGCAGTTACAAAAAAGTGGGCTTAAAAATTCCTGTAGATACACACATCACATGCTTTTTCTGTTCTACCATGTAAAAAGGATTTAGTAAATGGATGTGTAGATAATTATAACATATTTCTCTGGCTTTGATCCTTTCTTAGTTAATAAAACCACATTTACATAACTTTATAAATATTATAGTAGTTAGAACACTATTAATGTATTCCTATTGTTCTTAAAATGTACAATTTGAGTTATCTATTATTTTCAACATTTTTTTTCTTTTTCGTGTTGTATTTGTATTGTTTGTCTTCTGTCTTTTCTGTTATCTATATCCATGTTTTTGTAATTGTCTTGTAAGTTTTTTTGTTTTGTATCTTGTTCTTGTATGTCATGTGCCACCCTGTTAAAAGGTCTGTACTGTTGGTGGCACACTAAGTTCAGTAAATAAATAAATAATCATAATCATCATCATCATTATTATTACTAAACTTTTATTTTATCCAGTTAATGAGTGGACATTTTTTATAAAGTATGTTACTTTTTTACTTTATAAATAAATGAGTTATAAAAACCTCAAATGTTTTAAGAGGTAAACTTTTCCTCCAACAGATCAAAAAGTGAGGAATTTTAATGTTTACATTAATAGAATTGAATCCAAAATTGATATTGGTGAAAGATTTTCTTTTTCTCATGATGCCTATGTTTATGAACAATTTAAACTTTAAAAAGCTGGTGATAATTATGCCAAAGAATTTCAAATAGAAGTTTCTTCTAACATTTTTCTATTTCAATTTTCTCAAGTATAAGTATTAAAAAATAAAATTTATGTAAGAACTTTAAAACCAACCTTTTATTTATAAATGTACTAAAAAGAGAAAAATAATTATAATAGTTACACAATTTTTAGAACTTGTAAGATGTGGTCGAATAGCCATAATAAACTTTACTACAAAAAATGAATATGTGTGTATCAATTTATATTTTGTAACAGGTTACTGTCCTGATCTTTTGTTCTCAGCAAACACCAATGGACTAGCTCAGCGTGAGTTGGAGACTTTGACTATGTAATGATGAAAGTTTGTTGATACCAGGATTCCCAATAAATAAAAGAAGAAGTTAAATGTTTACCTGGAGATTTGTCGTCTTGGCAAAACAAATCAAACTATTGACACTCGTATCCAACGAACAAACAAAAAAAAACAAGACAGAATGGCAGCGTTCATAAAACAAAACTTCTAACTTCGAGAGTTACGAAGACGAGAGAGAATTGTTACTTTTCTTTCCCGGCGCCCTATTGACTCCTCGCGCCGACGGAAAATAAATTTAATAAATATTTGAATTGAAATGTCCGAAATACCAAAGAAGGTTAAAGTCGCGGGGGCTGGTCGGTGCGAGTCGCGTGATCATACGCTGCAAGCTGTCCGACTGACAGCTGACAAACGATCGTGCTGCAATGAACAGTTGTGATACCCGAGAAAGGCCGCTTCCTTATATATTGGTAGAAAGTTTCCTCATTGAAAACATATTGTTTTTGAGCAGTCGGTCACATCAGCCGAAGGTGACCTCTGTTATTTTCCTCGTTTCACCATGTTGTGCCTTGCGGTGGCACTCTGTTGTTGACATCTGTTACTACTGATGAAATGAAAGAAAAATATCAAAATTTGGAAACACAAAAATATATGAAATACAAACAAGTTGTCATTGCCACGACCTTTCAAATATTACATGAATTACTATCCATTACTGAAATATAGACAATTGAAATACTTCCCGAATATACTAATTATATATATATATGTGTGTGTGCGTGCGTGCATGTGTGTGTGTGTCTCTCTCTCTGTCTGTCTAGCTGCAATACTACAATTTAGTATATAAAAGCTTGGCGCGAATAGTCAAGAGCCTTACGCACGACTTACAAAATGTGATATATGTTCTATATTGTGAATAGTTAAAAGCCTTGCACAAGATATATGCTTACTACGCTTACGCAAATGAAATATACTTCTGTATTGCGCCAAGCTTTTATATACTAAATATAAATTGATACAAACATATTAATTTGTAATAAAGTTTATTATGGCTGTACAACCACATCTTACAAGTTCTACACATTGTGTAACTATTACCATTATTCTTCTCTTTTAATGTGCATTTATAAATAAAAGGTTGGTTTTAAACGGTTTTTTTTTATTTTCACTTTTAGCCTCCACCCATGTGTTTGTATCACAAATATGGCTTTCTCTTGCTAAGAAAGATCCCCAAGATGTATCGTGGTCGATCAGTAGTTCGCTTTCATTCTGATACAGGACATACTGTAGGAAAAAAACTATAATAATAGTTTTCACAACCATTTGCCACTACAAAATAGGGCACATGCACAACAACAGTGACACTTCTAATCTTCATTTTACTGTTACTCGATTCTGTAAAACAATCTCAATAAGAAGTTTACTGCATGTAGTTGTAGAGTTCCTATGGCCACCTTCTAGCCTCATCATCAGATCAGCTCAGTGGTTTCTTCACATTGTACTGTCATCGGAACTACACATGTACACTATGCAATATTTCATTTTAATCGAATAACGGGAAGTGGTTTAACATACACACATGAAGTTACATAAAAGCTTGTAACTTCAGGCTCTATGATCAGATCAGCTTAGTGGTACCTTGACATTCTACTGTCATCGGAACTACACATGTACGAAATTTCAGCTCAATTGGATGACGGAAAGTGGTTTAAAATCTACTTGCAAGATTTTATGCGAATGTACAAACTAACGAGGCAAGTTAAATAAAAGCTTGTAAAAAGTGGATAAGTAAAGACTGTGTTGAGCATCTTAGAATTACTTCTACTATGTTGAAAGCTTTATTGAGAACACTAGGTGAACAAGGCTATGTAGGGATATGTAGTGTTGATATTAAATTTAGAATAAGTGCTGTTCGTAGTAATAAAGTAAATAAAATTATTTATCCTTTAAAACATTTTTTATAGAGTAACTAGATAAGTTAATTGACAAACTAGATACAAGGTATAATTTATTTACAATACTGATGATAATAATTATTTATATGTTTATTATACTGATGCCGGCTAACAGCCAGCGGCGCTAGAGCCCATGACTGCGCTCACCACGCACGCGGCACATGTCCCGCACGTGCGCTAAGAGGCCAATAATCATTCTGAACTCCCACATAAATATTATTTTTCAGTGTAAAATGTGTTATATTGTATTTGCAGGGTTTATTTTGTACAACGGTATTGTTTGATCCTAACCCACTATGTGTTGACGCCATCAGATGAGACATGAGACAAACTATGACACAATTTACTTACGGTAGATGGGCACCAGCGGTGTTTCCCAGATACCGCACTGTGAGACTCAGGGTTCTCAGGGATGCTGTGGGTTCTGTGTGTGCGTCTCACCCGAGCATACATACTTACAAAACACTTTACATTACTAAACATTTTAACACTGAAAAAGGCGAGAGGTTGCTGTCGCTACAAGGAAATACTTTATGCACTGTTAAGATTGCTTTTATTTTGCCAGAATGAATTTTTCTGGTTGAAAACTCTGATGTGTCTAGCTAACTCTGTCAGATGCTCCCCCAGCCAGCAATTAATCTAGCGCACACCTAGATGGATGACTGCTCCAGGGTGTTAGAGAACACGCTCTTCATAAGGAAAGGGGTCTACAGCCGCTAGGATGGATTGTAGATTTTTTCTGAAGACAGGACACGGACAATTACAAATGGATATGAACACATGTGATTGTTGTACGTCACTGACACAGACTCGTTGGGACACGTCTCTCAGCACGTGGTAAGGTGACGGTCTTTACACATAGTCGGCTAGGACGAAAATAATTTCACCGTACAAATTACATAAATACATATGATACAACATGGGACACGAGATGAATGGCCACAATAAACACGCAAATTCGTGAAAGCACACTTATATGGCGCAGATGCCGCTGGATGAGATTCTTAGCGAATCACGTGATACAGATGAAATTGCAGTATTTCTCCGTAAAAACTGCCAATTATTGTCAGACAAGTTGGTAGTGGTGTTGGAACAATATTCCCCTGATGATTCAAACAGAGGGGAACTCATAGCGCCCCTGATGGCGGAAAAATCGAACATGGAAAGACCACGTGGTCATACATACAAAGCATCATTCACATGATAATTACACGGAACCCTGAATAAAATAATGCATAGAACCATGAATTTAATTATGGCGCACATGATACTACACAAATAAACCCTCAAAGCGCATGGATGGCGCAGATACTGACTTGGCAGCTGTTAACCATGTGGTCACAAATGATGTGGCCGTAAAACAATTTAAACATGACAAAATGCTAAATATATATAAAGCCCTTAATATTGCACCCAACAATTAAACAGAAATTACACTGAAACACCTTTCACATAGGCGGATGGCGCCTGATTTCAAAGTTGCGAGGGTAAACATTTAGATTGTGGATTTTCTGTATTCGTTGACTGTCTTATATGGAGATGTTTACAACGGAATAATAACATTCTTATTCTTCGCACAGTACACATTTTTAATTTTTAACCAAACATTAAGCAACATTTTAGAACATATATTTTTAGCACTTAAAACACTTGGAACCTTAAATAAAACAAAAGACATGGTTTACAATCCAAATAAATATCCCGTTACAGGAAATTTCAGGTTATGGCCTCTTTGCGCACATTCGTGTCCATGTGTCACGTGAGTGGTGAGCGCTGTCATGGTGTTAACGCTGCTGGCTGTTAGCCGGCGTCAAAAGACCCGTCCCTTGAAGGTCAAGATAGCTTGAGCAACTCAACTCTGCCCTGGCGGACCCTGCCCTGCTGTGAACCGGGACCACTGTTTGAGGACATAAAAAGCATGGCCTCTGAAGTCTCCTTACTCTGTGGCATTTGTAAGGGGGGGGGGTGTAGGTTGGAACCATGTTGTGGTGCCGTAGTGGTGATTCGCCTGGCCTCTTGCGAGTGCTGTGATGTGGTTAGTTGACATGTGGCATCACACTCACTTCCCTACTAATTCCCCCAAACCCTTTAAAACTCTCTTGTCCTACTAGACACCCTGCGGGTGCCGAAAAACCTCTGAAAGGCGTTACACTTACACTTGTGGTATGATTGTTTACATTTTCACTTATGTTACAACCATGTTGACTTGTGCCTTGGGGAAACCCCTTAAAACTGGTATCAATGGCACTGTTTGTGTTCCAATTTACATGTACACTGTTTTTACCACTTATTCCCTCATCTACACACGTAAACCCTTTAAAACTGCTTTGGTTTCCTAGGCTGTTGCTTACCTCTACTGGAAAGCCCTGAAACTGTGATTTACTACTACTTGCTTCGTTCACTTGTGTGTGTACACTTCCGTTGTCTTCTTCCTCCCTGTTTGGTGTGGAGTGTTCGGATGGCATGAAGCCCCTAAATGACATAGTGTTTACAGTGGTGTTGTTTGCATTTTCCGGGTGCATGGTCACATGACTGGCGTTGTTTTGACACATGCTACTGCTGTCATTCCTCATACCACCTGGTATGCAATGTCACATTCGCTGAGGTACTGGGCTGTCCGGCTTCTCCTTGCCCCACTTCTCTACAGATGTGCAGGCTATACGCAGATCATCGCTGTGACGGTTCGTGACTCGTCGTGGACCCAGTTTCACCAGAAATGTGGAATTTCCCATTTTTGCCATTGCCCTTACCGGCCCAATCCACTTGGATGCCAGTCCTGCACATCCGTTCTTGACTCCCGCTGATAATGGGTTTCCCCTTACAATACATGCCGGGCACTAGCTTTGGCGGCGGCCTTCTGCTTTCCGGTACCCAAGTATTACAATAATTTTCCTGATTTGCCCTCCCCTCTTCGTGGATCGGCAGTTGGTGGACAACATTTCCTTCAGGCGGTGGCGGGTTTTCGCAGGGTTCTCTGGGTACACACAGTTCGCGACCCTGTACCATCTCCGCAGGTATTTTCCCGGTTTGCAGCATTCACTCGGTTTCGTAAATAAAACATGACCTCCGGAATCAATTCCACCCATCTTGTGTGATCTGTTTCTAGCCTGACCTGCAGCTGAATTTTTACGTCTTGGTTACAACGTTCGGTCAGGTTTGCCCTGGGGTGGTAGGCCGGGGTAGTATGGTGTTCGGTTCCCCATGCGGTACAATAATTCCTCACTTCCTTCCTACAAACTGTGTATCATCGGTCAATATGTACTTGGGATGCCCCCTTCTTGGAAAGAACTCTGCATGCATCGCCTGTGCAACCGTGTGCGCACGAACATTACTAACTGGGAATGCCTCAGTCCATCTGGTAAACAAATCAGTGGCAACAATGAGGAATCATTTACTGCCTTTGGTGCGTGGGTATAGGCCCATGATGTCGAGTGTGGCAGTTTTAAACAGTTTAGTTGGCAACCTCTGTTGTTGTGGAGCCTCACCGTCTGTACTCCTGGCCAATGGAAAAACTTTTATATGTTCCTACGTGTCTGTTTGGAACCAGGGTGGCCATCCTCTAAGCTGTCATGCGCATATGTCAGTACAAGGTCCTGTGTTTCCTTAAGTACGTATGTTCGCCATTTCGTGCAATTACGGGGGGGTTTTTCTTGGATTTCCCGGTCCACTACTCTCCAATGTTCTGAATACCTCGTAGCACAGTGTTGCTGGCATTGTGCAGCATCCGGTTAATTTTCTTGCGCTGTGTGTACCTCCCTTAACACATCACGGACATTTAACGAGACAAGTTCACCGGGTGGTGTAGCGACAATGTTCTGCAAAACAAAAGCTGGTGTGTCTGTTGCTTGTGTGGCACGGCAAGGTGGTAGTGCCTCTTCCCACTCAGTGTCATCTGTCACCGTTAGGTTCGGACAGGGGTTTCTGGACGGTGAATCAGCGAGTTCATTGGTTTTCCCCGCCACATGTTCTACCTTGAAGTCCTGTAGCAGTAAAGCCCAGCGGGCAAGTTTACTCATTTCATTATGCAAGCCTTCCAACCAAACTAAACAACGGTTATCAGATATGGCCAGTACTTCCTTAGTGCGTGTACAATTACCAAACACTCTTGCTCGTTCACGTGATATTTATGTTCCGCCTTGCCAAACTTCGCGCTGTGGTAGTTGATGATGTGTTTTTCCCCCTTGTTCTCCCACCTGGTATAACACCGCTCCAATGCCTTCTTGGCTCACATCTGTCTGAACAACAGGTAACTCCGGGCTAAATCTGGCTAGCGGTTTACAATTTTGGAAAGCAAGTTGTATGTCGTTAAATACTTGGTCGGCTTGAGGTGTCATTACAAATTTATGCTTCTCACATAGCAATTCCATCAATGGTGCAGTTATTACAGAAAAATTTGGAATGAATTCCCTCAACCAATTTATCAAGCCAAAAAAATTTCCAATTTGTTTACGTGACCTGGGTGTGGGTTTGTTTGGTATCTCTTGTACATGTTGTTTTCCAGTTTGTGTCCTTTCCCTGTTACATAGTGTCCCAAAAACTCCATCTTACTCATCCCCAACTTACACTTGTCAACTTTACATGTGAGTTTGTTGCGTTCGAGCCTCTCGAACACAAGCCTCAAGTGGTATAGGTGTTCTTCCCAGCTGTGCGACCATACAAGTACATAGTCAAGATAGGCCATCGCAAAGTCTCCTATGTAACCGTCTAACACATTTACGATTAGGTTTTGAAAGTGGCAGGGGCACATTTTAGGCTGAATGGCATTGCAACAAACTGAAATCTACGCCCGTCTGGCGTGGTAAAGGCAGTCTTTTACGATCTTGGGGTCGGATAGGTACTTGCCAATACCCCAACTTAAGGTCTAGTGAAGTAAACAGAGTGGTGGGCCCTTGTGTTGACACAGTGTCGTTGTTAATTACTGGAGGTGGCAGGTTTACAGTTACTTTGTTGAGAGGACGAAAGTCTACACAAAACCTCCATTCACCGTCCTTTTTAGAGGCTAGGATAGTGCCTGAATTATAGAGACTCTGCATAAGTTCAATTACATTATCATTGAGCATCTCACATACCTGCTGATTGATTACGCGTCGGAAGAAAATGCCTGAGTTTCTTGGTTTGGAGTACACCGGGTCCTCACGTGTCGTGATGATGGCCATCACGTGTCGTGATGATGGCATGCTCGATGATGTCAGTGCACTGCAGCTTCCCATCAGTGTGGAACACACTGGCATACTGGTCCAGCAGATGTTGTAGCCGTTGTTGATGTTATTTGAGCGCCTCGTGCTCGAACTCAGTGAGTGGCACGGCAGCTGTTATCACCGGCGGCGTTGCTCCTACTGCGTACAGTGTCCACTTGCTTTGTATCCCCACGTGAAGACGGTCGAGATGCGATTCAATCACTGCTTGGTTGTCGATCAACCACAGTCTAAAATTGTTTCCTCACACAGGTCCAACACAATGTAAACATCACATTTTGTACGGAGTTCGCATATTCCCACCGTCACGTACATTACGCTTCTTGCCTCACCCTGTTGATTGGTGGTGGTGTACTGTAGGCGACGTGGCGGCACTCTAGTTGTTATTGCCTGTATTAACCCCTCACGTACAACATTGTGGCGCGTGGCAGTGTCTATTACGGCGATGACATTCTTTCCCTCAAGTTCGACATTCACCCTTAATGCACGTACAGTACTGTCAGTAACCTGGAACACTTTGGCACCTTCATTAAGCAGATTCCTATGATCTGATGGTGAGATTGGTGCAGGTGCTGTTTCGCCAACCTCCCTACTCAGTTTCCTGACCAATTACTCTGATAATAATTACTGGTTGTTGTGGTGAAAGTTCCTCTGTCCACAGTTCGATCTCACTGGCGTAAACTGTGGCGGTGGTCACGTGACATCTGGCATCATGGCGGGTATTGACGTGCAGTAATTCTGCCTCGGGGATTGGTATTCCTGTCCCATACGTACATTTTGTTCATAAAGGCACGCCTCCCACATGAATTGCTGTACACTCACCCTTGTTGCTCATCACAGATATGGCCTAATATCCGGTGTTGACAGGGCTACAATTATCTCTTAACACTCCACTGGTAGGTTGACCTGGATTTGGGTGTTTATACAGACCTAGTTTGCGCTGGATGAACTCTTCAATTCCTTAGCGTTCACGCTGTTGTTCATGGTACAATCGTGCTTGGGCCTGGATGGGTTCTCCATCCTTATCAAACCTGCCCAGTAACCTGTCACAAAACTCTTCCCATGTTACCCGATAGTCTCTTACTAAGTTCCACCTCGTGGTGGCTGTTCCTGTCAGTCAGTTGGCAGTGACCTCGATCCAGTCTTCTGTATGCACGTGGTGTCTGTTCAGTTTTTCTTCACAAACCACAAGAACAGTACCATAGTCTTCTGAATCGTGCCCTGCAAAAGTTGGCAACAGTACATTAAGGTCTGGCCCTAAGCCCTGTGGCGTGTATGAAACGACTACCGGTGGCAGCGTGGGCTTTACCACTGGTGTTGTCGGTGGTGCGATGTCTGCACAGTTTGTCTTACGGCACTCGTCTCAGTTTATAACACCATCACAGAAGGTTACATATTCATAAAGCCCTGTTACATATTCGTCAGGCCCTATGCATCACAAATGTGAGTCCCGTTTGCACTGCAGGCACTGCACCCACTTCGTTTCCACCCCGTCACACCTGGTGCGTGCGCATAGGCATGGTTCTGACAGCATTGACTCTGTATCAAATGTGCACTGGCGTAGTGGTTGATCCCATAGATTTTCACTAAACAGGTTGACTTCACTTATCCTCCTACAATGCACACATCGTTCAATCTGCATGTCCAGGTAATTCGCGTTCGCGGGCGTTGCAGTTGCCGACACGCATGTCTTGAGGCCTTCTCACAGATGATCAGCTGTGGTGTCCGCCATTTTGATGCAGATGAACACACTGGCCCCACTTGGGAACGCCAATTGACGCAGTCGGGTGAGACACGAGAAGAACGGTGACACAATTTACTTACAGTAGGCGGGCGTCAGCAGTGTTTCCCAGACACCACACTGTGAAACTCAGGGTTCTCATGGATGTTGTGGGTTCTGTGTGTCCATCTCACCCGAGCATACTTACAAAACCGTTTGCATTACTAAACATTTTAACACTAAAAAAGATAAGAGGTTCCTGTTGCTACAAGGAAATACTTTATGCACTCTTAAGATTCCTTTTATTTTGCCAATCAATCAGAATCGTGCCAGAATGAATTTTATTGTTGAAAACTCAGACATATCTAGCTAACTACATCGGGTGCTCCCCCAGCCCGCAATTAATCTAGCGCATTCCTAGATGGATGACTTCTCCGGGTGTTAGAAAACACAGTCTTCACAAGGAAAGGGGTCTGCAGCCGCTAGGGTGGATTTTAGATTTTTCCTGAAGACAGGACACAGAATTACAAATGGATATGAACACTTGTGATTATTGTACATCACAAACGCAAACTCATCGGGACACGTCTCCAGCGCGTGGTGAATGTGGTGACGGTCTGTATGGTCTGACAAAAATAATGTCGCCGTAAAAATTACACAAATACATATAATATAACATGGGACATGAGTTGAATGGTCACAATAAACACACAGATGCATGAAAGCACACATATGGCCCGGATGCCGCTGGATGAGATTCGTAGCAGATTACGTGGTACAGGTGAAATTGCAGTATTTCTCCATAAAAACTGCCAATTATTGTCAGACAAATTGGTAGTGGTGTTGGAACAATATTCCCCTGATGATTCAAACAGATAGGAACTCATAGCGCACCTGATGGCGGAATAATCAAACATGAAAAGACAGCTTGATCATACATACAAAGCAACATTCACATGAAAATACACAGAATCCTGAATAAAATAATACATAGAACCCTGAAATTAATTATGGTGCACGTGATATTACACAAACCCTCTAAGCGCATGGATGGTGCACATATTGACTTGGCAGCTATTAACCACGTGGTCGCAAATGATGTCATAAAACAATTTAAACATGACAAAACACTAATATATATATATATATATATATATATATATATATATATATATATATATATATATATATATATATATATATATATATATATATATAAACACATTTTACATAGGTGGATGGCGCCTGATTTCAAAGTTGCGCGGGCTGCGTGGCCGCTCCGACATCTTTCCTCCTTTCTTCTCGATTAAGTTTAAAAAGCCGCAAGGTCGCAAATTATTAGGTTAAGCGGAAGCATAATGCTGGGGAAATGTCTGACAAAACGTACGGAAGGCAAAGGTTAACCAGTATACTAAGAGTAAGCTGTGGTAATCTACATCAATGCAAAACGTTTGAAGTGTGTATGTGACAGCGTCTTACCTCACCAGCTCTCCTCGACGGACTGCCCAGAGTCAGGGGTCACACTGACCTACCATGGCTGCCTGCGGGGTTCACACAAGTGGAAGTGCTATGCACTGCAAGTAAAACTTTTATCTTTTTAAAGAAATGCTACGTAAATAATTTAAATAGAGATTTACATTAAACATTTAGATTGTGGATTTTCTGTATTCGTTGACTGTCTTATATGGAGATGTTTACACCGGAATAATAACGTTCGTATTCTTCACGCAGTGCACATTTTTAATTTTTAACCAAACATTGAGCAACATTTTAGAACATACATTTTTAGTACTTAAATCACGTGGACTCTAAAATAAAACAAAAAGACATGGTTTACATGCCAAATAAATATCCAGTTACTGGAAATTGCAGGTTATGGCCTCTTTGCGCACGTGCATGCCCACGTGTCATGTGAGTGGGGAGTGCCATCATGGTCTTAACACTGCTGGCTGTTAGCCTGCTTCAGTGTATTGACCATTGCCATGCAACACACGGTTCTGGCGCGAGTCCCAACAAGTAGGCGTTAGAGAATAAACACACGTGGTAACTTAATTCTTCCATTCCACATGTCCTGCCTCCAGGGAAATTCTACAGTCCACCCTAGCAGCTGTAGAACTCTTTCCTTGTGGAGCCTGTGTTCTCATACACCACGGAAAAATCACCCACCAGAACTGGCTAGTCGCATTCAAGGATAACCATTTAATATTCATTTTGGCACAATGTGTAACTGCAGCACAATAAAATCAATCTTCCCAGTGTAAATTTTTGTGTATTTGTAGCCTCAGAACCCAGCTTCTACTCCATTTAAGTGCAATGTTTAGTATTGGAAAGTATTTGTACGCAAGGATGAGACGAATGTACGAGAACCCACAGCATCCCTGAGATCCCTGAGTCTTAAAGTGTGGTTTGTAGGAATCACTGCTGATGCCCACCCACCAATAAGTAAGTGTATTCGTTCGTCATCATGTCTCACCCGACGGCGTCATTACAAAGAAGATAAAACTAAAATTGACAAAAGTGCTCCAGTATCAGGACGAATTGGGATTAAAGAATTACAAATTATGTTGCCAATTGTTAAATATGACTCTAATAAGTGTAATGCTATAAAAGAAAAATCTATAAAAATCCAATAATTCAAATACTTTTAGCAGATCAGCTTAATGATTTACGATTTTAATATGCCCAATGTTGTAATAGTGTGTTTTCAAGTTAATAGAAGAGATAATGATATAATCAAGATGTCCATGCTTTCATGTTTGATCATTGGAATGTTCAAAGTATTTATGTTAAAAATTGAAGGAATTAATTTTTTTTTTATTGGAATTTAAATATTTAAGAAGGCCTCCTTATCCACTGCTGATGTATTACAGGAATTGTCAGTGAGGAATAGGAGTCACATCAGACCCTAGGTGATAGATTTTTCATGATAGCGTAATGCCATAGATTGCATTCCACTGTAGACTTCAAAAGTTGCCAGAACTCTTGAAAGGATAAACAATAACATTTGACCCATTGAAGGACTGACTCTTGTGTAATTCAAAAGGTAGACACAGTAATAACTATTTCTTAAACTAGTCAAATGAACCAACTCCATCTTATTTGCATAGTAAGAAGGTGCAATGGTAAAAACACAGGTCCAGTCATCCTGATTTTGGCTTTCCAGGTTTTTCCAAATCACTCCAGGCAAATGTTGTGATAAATCCTTACTATAGGTCCTGGCAAATTCCTTCCCCATTCCAGAATATCCTAATTTCCCTTATCAAGGCAATACAAAATAAATCAACTCTTTTGTTTGCAGAAGATAATAAGTACAAACTAAAAATTAAAAAAAAAAAATATTAAATTTGAAAACAAGGCTAATGTTACAGCCAGTAATATTTCCATGGAGTGGTTTTTTCCATTGTCATGAACGTACATATTGGCCCACCAGGCTTTGTTGTTGCCTCGTTTGATTTCATAATTTCTTCATTGCTTGAATAGAGATTTTCTGGTGCTTGCTTGTACTATGTGATTACACTATCAAACTTTTGTACATAGAAGTTATATTTCGACAAAACTGTAACTGAAATGTGAGCTTATTTATGAGACAGTAGAGCAACATGAAAGTTTTCATTTTAATTTTTTAGAGTATAATAGAAACATGCTCATAGTTTTGGGAGACTTACCTTGTTTGTGTGCAACATAAAGAGGATTACATTGTATTTTGAAAGCGACCACCGATCTTCTAACAGGACGTACATGGTGACATACATCTTCATTTGTCACTTAAGAAGAAATACTGTCTAAGTAACATTACAATAAAAAAAAATGTGTTGGTCTTTTGCAAATATCATGATGAGTTATTTAACAGGCTTTATTGCATTGCTACTGAAACAGAATGGAACAACTGTAACAATGCTTACCACTGCAGTTTCATGAAAATACTACCCAAGTTCTGATTTATGGTTTGACTAAATTATATTTATGTGTTTAAATGTGTTCCAGAGAATATTTCAAGATTTTGTGTGTAATTTGTACTAATATTTCTTCTAGCCTAAAAATAAAATTTTTAGTAGGCCATTTTTTACCATCCTGAAAGGTTTCCCCAGTGACACACACAGTATTATTTCTCAAGAGTACGTGGGCCAGAGATTTTTTTTCCGCGATCGAGAGACAGCAATATGGGCGACAATGTCATGCACACCCAGCACCCCATCACTCATATGCGCAATGGGCTGAACCAGTATGCAGTGCTTCTGTTGTCACACATTCTGGGTTGGTACTTGACATTTTTCAAGTGTAAACAAGCAATATTTTGTCTTGCTTCACCTCTTCCCCCTTTTTACCACACTGACATAAAGATATGGTAAAATTGCTATGCATATGTGGTTCCTACTTTGTGGACTGTTGGTATGGGCCTGTATTAGAACACAGTATTATGTTTTTATTCTTGCATATCAAACATTGTGTGTTATAATTTTAAAAATCTGGTACATTTATGAAACTTTATAATTACAGACACAGCAGTACACCGTACATTTATTTACACGTCATACAATGGCACAACACTCTGTGTTTGACAAATAACTGCAGCTAGGTGTGTGTCGGTCGAGGTAGAGTTTTGCACGAGATGGACAAAAAAATTAATCTTTGAAAGGGGTGTCTCCTGCTTCTCACAATGTGAGTCATATTCGCGTCCGTGCTCCTTTCCTTTTTTTCACGAGACAACAACGGCCTTAAAGAGTATTTTTTGTAAAATTATTATTTTAATATTATTTGAAATTATAGTAATTGAAATCTACTTTTAAAAATTTGCCCAGTAAAATATTTTCCGCCGTTTCTTTATGTCACCGTATGTAATGAAATTGTTTCATGGCGTCTTTCAGGAGCACATCTTTTGCTTGGTGCCCTACATGGCTGCTTACATTGACTACATTAAGAACTGGCCATGCACACATTTTTGTGCAGATTATATTTGTAACAGTGGGACTTGATTGCACGTGATGAAAGCCCACAGATGTAACCTCTCAAGCAAACTGTCAAGGCTAGCTCTAAAAATGTGATTTTTAATCACTTTTGAATACACTTAATATGATAAAAACAAAACTATTTATGCTTAGATAATTGGTTTTTATGTTTTCTGTAGGGACGCGGTGCAGTAGCAGCTAAAAGTGCTTTTCTTTCACCACTGTGAACCAAATTCAATTTCCGGCAGGGTTGCTCCTGGATTTGCATGCATAGGAATCGTGCCGAATAATGCTGTTTGTTGGGAGGTTTTCTCTGGGATATCCTGTTTCCTTTGCGCTTGAATTCCGATGCTGCTCCATACGCATCTCGGTTCACCCTCATGTGTTGTTAAGACCCCAATATTAAGATTGTTTCAAACATCCCTACTTTGATATTTCTGCCAAAAATTTGTATTCCATGGACATTTATTTTCTGAGAGAGACATAAACAAGCAAATAATGAATGTACAGAAAATATGCCAGGACTACTAATTCTTAAGCCACGGTATGGTAATATTGTGGCTGTTAAGCCATAGTATTATCATAACTCTTGTCACAATTTTATAAATAGTCTCATTGTACTCTTACTTTATATCGTGTGCTATGCCATATGTTGGCCGTCTCCTGTGACTGTCAAGCAGCATACAGAGCTGCGGGAAGTGCACAGTGTTATGTAAACACTGCTCTTTATTTATTTCTTTTTTTCAGTTTTGTCTGCTTTAGAATGGCATATATTTTTAAATATCATGTAGAGCCCAAAATAAATAAAAAAAAAAAAAAAGGAAAAATGTGATGAGGAAGAACACTCTTGTCACATCATCTCTATTGAACTCTGTAATTTGTGGCATTTTGCTCAGTCTTGTTATTCATTAGTCATCCACGATTTATTAAAAGAAAATGAGACGAACCAGATATAAATTACCAAACTTCCTTGTTTGTGATTGCAGAAGTGAGTGATAAATTTTTTCAAAATTTTTGATACTCTAAATTTTTTAACTGTGGGAGTTCAATTGCCATGATGCACGAATGCACATTTTAACCAAAAATAAAAGTTACCGGTATGTCTATTATTCCGAGCCCTTTTGTGCCAGCTTCTGATGACAAACCATTTAGAATCTTCTCTTTTGGTCACAATAGCAGTGCACTGCGTGTATGTCCAAAACTTTGCTCTCCTTGTTGCCATCTGGTTCCTATATTAGTAGTTTTCCTTCTTTTGTTATGTAATCTTGTAAGCATCATCTCAACACCTCGTAGATAGCAGCATCCTATAAGATGGAATCAGGTGCCAGACATATGTTTCACATGTTATGCGGAAATTCTTTGTTTTTTGTCATAATTTCAGTTTCAGAGGTATTATTAAATGTTTGATTGTAGAAAATTTAAAATTTACTAGTTGTTGAATACTTTTCTCTCATTTTCACTGTGTGTTATTGCCTGCATGCAAAAAGACAGGAACTTATTGATAAAATATAAATATGTTCGTGACTTTTTGCAACTGGCAGATAACACACAGTTAAAATTAGTACAAAAACATTAAACAATGTATAAAATGTAGATTTTTATTACTGTACATTGTCTGAAATAACTGTAAATCCTAGATTATGATGGGAAAACAAAGAATTTCTGCAAAGAGGTGAATTGGAACCTTAAGAGCAGGAAAGGAAGTGGCGATGACCTGCGTTAGGGAACCATCCCACCATTTACCTGGTGTGATTTTTGGAAAGCCAAGGGAAACTGTAAATGGGAATGGCGGGACTGGGAACTGAACTCAGCTCGTGCTGAATGTGAGTCCATAGTGTCACTACTGTGGCACTTGATTCAGTCCCTGGAAGACTACCCCATTGATGTTATAAGAAAATGTTTCATATGAGCATGCACAAACCAAGAGATGTGGGCAGCACTTAACACCTGATGTCTTCGTTGCTGATCAGGGTGAAGAAAGGTGATTATAGAGTGATGGAATGTAATGGTGAGTGAAACAAATGGGAGTACTCTATGGAAGTGTTCACCACAATTTGCAAGTGTGAAAATCCAGGTTTAACCCTACAGAGGAACACCAAAGATGAACATATTGCCTGTTCTCTTTTTTTAACAGCAGACTAAACCCTTATGACCAGATTTACTGCCTTTACAATTTTACTTTCATAAAACTTATTTTTCAACAATCTTCAGTAATTTGCTGGTAACTTTGTAAAAATTCTCACATGTTAGACAAGAGTATCTAAGAGCTTATTTTGTTGTGTGTTGTTAAGATTAAAGAATAAATACATGTATGACATACAGGCATAAATGTATGATGTGATGGGAGGAAGCCATTGTACCTGTGGTAAGTTGGTAACATTATTTACCAAAAATACAACATTTAATTTATTTTTTATTTATTTATTTATCTATATATTAGTTTGCCCTTGAATTGTAAGGAAAGTTATTACTTAGGATGATTCTCTTTTTTTTTTCTGCAGGAAATATCAAATACTTTCTCCATGTCATCAAAACAAGAGGAAATATGTTTCAGTGTGTCTGCACCGGGGAAGATTATTTTGCATGGAGAACATTCAGTTGTGTATGGTAAAACTGCTTTAGCGGCAAGTATAAGCCGCTGTACAACCGTTACTTGGAAAGTGAATCGTACAATCCCTCACAAGTTAAAGCTTTCACTTTCAGCAGTAAATTTCGAGGAGGAGTATAGCATAAATGATATCCACCACAGTCTGTTGGCAATTCCACTGCCTGTTTTGAAGCAGGACAAGTTGATTAGTTTTAATGTTGAGACACCAGAGCTGCTAGACCTGACTGAGTTGTTACCTGCATTGGGCCAGTTTATTTCTAATACACATTCCCTAACAGAGGATCACAAAAATCCCTTATTGGCATTTTTCACATTATTTGTTGGGATGCTTTCGAGTATAGATATAGAAATAAAGTCATGTAGCATTTCCGTGACTTCAGATTTGCACATTGGGGCAGGACTTGGCAGTTCGGCTTCATACTCTGTTGCTCTGGCTGCAGCGTTCTTGCAGTTCATACGAGTGTGTGTTCACGAACAGCATCAAGGACAACAAAATATCACTAAAGAAGGCTACAAAACCATCTCTTCAATTGGTGACCCATCAGCAGAGTTCAGCGACAATGAGAAAGACGTCATCTCCCGCTGGGCCTACCAATGTGAAAGGATCATGCATGGAACTCCCTCTGGCATTGACAACTTGGTTTGTACTCATGGCTCTATCATCCAGTTCAGGAAGAACGTGGGCGGACAGGGTATCACATGGAAGAAACTACCACCAGTGAAAGAACTCAGTATTTTGTTGGTCGATACGAAAGTTAGCCGCAGTACATCTGTGCTAGTTGAGAAAGTTGCTCGAAAAAAATCCAAGTTTCCCTCTGTGATAGATGCCATCTTTCAAGTAATAGACCATGTGACATTGTTGGCAGCATCTGTATTTGAAAATATGTCTTCTACAAGTGACAGAAATCTGGAGGAAGAAGTAAACAAACTTGAGGTAAGTACTAGATTTTTTTTTCATTTTTCCCTATGCAGGCATTCACAGCATCCGTTGCTATATTTTGTTTTCATCCTGTTGAGAGGTTTCGAGTATTAATGAACAAATACTGAAATGTAAAACAATAATTTTAAGACTAAAGAATGTAGACTGTCTGTAAACAAAATTTTTTTTGTGGCTTAATTTTTTTAACCTGTCTTTACAAATTATTTGCCTAATTGCTAGTGAATGTGTGCATTTATCTTACTTTTCAGTGACCTATCCCTATTTAGAATAGCTTAGGCTATTAATGTTCACTCCTGAAAACAGACACTGAAACAGCAAAAGATAAAATGGGAGTACCTTTATCTCTTTCTGTTTCAGTCCCATGTGCTAAATAATAGTTTTGCTGCTTGTATGATTTTATTTTGTAAATTCGAGATAAAGCTAAAACTTACATCTATTACAGCTACGTGTAATACATATTACTACTACGATATACATAACTCTGTTTATAGTCACACCTGTTTAATCCTGTTTCACTCTTCTCGCCACATCCAAATTAGTTTGATTTTAATTTTTTGTAATTTGCATTTTGAATTGTGTAAGGTTTTAACTGGAACACCACAACAATGTACTGTTTAGCATGCAGTTCACAACATGACTAGGCTGATACCAGATAAATGAAAAATAATTAATTTGAAAATCAAAAATGCAGGCATTCTTAAAATAAAGCACTCATATTTATAAAAACACTTTTATGTCACTGTTTAACAATTAACAACATAAAAATAAAAGAATAAAGATTTTAAATTGGTACTAAACAAAAAAATAGGTAGTAAAAATATATATTTCATGAATTTTATAGGATCTTGCTTTACTAAATAGTTATTTTGCATCTGAAACACATTTATTTATTACAATAACTTCTGTTGACATGCATATTTTGTGTACAACATCAGAAGAACTAACATGGTGGTGATTTGGTAATTTGTAAATATCGAAGTTGGCAAAATGCAAATTACAAAATCACGTCATCAATTTTGTTAACAAAAAAAGTGCTGGTTGGAACACAACCTTTGTATTTAAACGTTTATTTCCCACAAATATATTGTATTGGAAAAATATTTTTAAAAATCTTTACACAAAATGTGCGAGGAACTCTACTTGTGTGGAACAATATGTCATGTATACTGGACATGAGATTGTGTTTGTGATAGAGGAGGTTCTGTTATATTTCATTTTTGTGTTAATCTTATGTGAGTGTAGGCTGAGGCTGACCATGTTGTGGTTGGTTCGGCAGGAAATGATAGATGTGAACCAGGGGCAGCTGGCCTCCCTGGGAGTGTCACACCCTCGACTTGACCGGGTGTGCGAGGCAGCCGCCAGGCACGGAATGCATGCCAAGCTGACCGGTGCAGGAGGAGGAGGCAATGCTTTTGTCCTGATCCGCTCCTCGCCTAGCGATGTCGACCTTCTCCAGCAAGAACTGCAGGCTGAGGGTTATACTTGTTTAGTTACAGGGATCGGCAGGGAAGGTGTCCAGCTGAATGATCGTATTTTATAGTATTATGTGGTGATTCCACTCTTGAAAAAATTTCTACAAGTTTTTGTACGCATTATGCAGTATTTACCTTGTTCATTACTTTGAAATATATATTTTTGTAATGCTTTTACCTATAGGCTGTTCACGGTAAACTGAGCACTTTTGAAAGCCCTGCTTAAGATCTACGTGTATGGCCGTTGTGTATTCTTCCACCTTATGTAAAATTAACATTGCCATGGGCCTCATCACTTTATTCATGCATAGTTCAAATGAAACTGTGAAATTATTAGAAAAGTAAATATTTTACAAATCTCCTAATTTTCACAGTCTGGTGTATTAAACAAAAAAAGGATAGAAACATAGATTATTCGTTACCAAGTTTACTGGACGCATATCACTCAGTGCACCCGGTAAAACATATGCAGGCATCGCCAGTGACATTTTTCAAATGTTGATTTCAAAAGTGCTCTCTTTATCATGAACAGTCTTTAACTAACTATTAAATAATAATGTTGAATGTACACTGAAAGTAGGCAGCATATGTAACCGTACTTGGAAAGTGCAAATATTTGTGCCTGAGTGTAATTTAGGTGCAGCATTTAAAAAAATGCATTTCATTTATGCTACAGTTGTAAAAGTATAGTTTTTTGCTGCAGTTAATTATAAAGATGTGCTCATATACTATACTATTTTTATATCCCTTTTGTGGTGCTTTTTGCTTGAAGGTTTTTCTTTTAGGCTGGGACATTCCTGGGATGGCTTCTCAGGCCCGATATTCTGTCAACATTGAATATTGATTAAATTTGTGGAACTGAAGTGATGGCTAACAGTGACTGTGTAGTAACAACGTAAGGAATATTTGTTGATAAATCAGTGACTGTGTAGCAACAATGTAAGGAATATTTGTTGAGAAATGTGTTGGTAGTTGGAGGAATTACTTGCAGATTTAGTTTTTACCCCTGAGGTTGTTGATTGGCTTTAGCATCATCTGTCTGTGCTTTTATAAATGGAGAAACAGGTTTTATTAGAGACGTTGGGTTTATTTTATCATTCACTCTAGAGCTGCATCATTACTATGACCTCTCATGGACAATATTGATTGACTCAGCTGATACATTCAAAGTAAGGTTCCCAGTGACGAACGTGACTAGCATAGGCAGTGGCGGCTCAAGGATTTCTGAGGCTCTAGGCAAAGTTTATTTGAGAGGTACCAGCCTATTAAAACAACAATGATTTCAATTCGGTGTCAGCTGTTATGTGAGTTGGCAGACTTGCGAACTATCAACTCAATGGCATTATACGCAGTGAGTGTACTGCTAATTATGCGTAGTGAATGATAGATATTTCAAATTGTAACAATATACATCAATGCAGTGTCATAAAACTAGTTGAGAGTAACATTAACTTTTACTTCAAATTTCAAAGGATTAACGAGATTATTTGTTATAAATATTATTGGTGAAAATGTTAACAAATTTGTGAAGCCCCTGCACGAGGGAGGTCCATGCTGGACATATTTGCCTTAATGTAGGGCCGCCACTAACTGTAGACCATTAGTAGTTTAATTTTTTTTGTAAGACTGTTTATTCAGTAAATGATTTTTTAATGTTAATAAATTATTTTGTATGATTATGTATGTATTGTGTGGAAATAATTGGTTTTTGGAAGTTGGCAGCAATAATGGCCGCATCCATGTGTAGTTTTTACCAAACAGATTTTAATCATGCGCTAATAATTTGTAAATATTGAAGATATTGTGTTGGTACAGCTCAGATTATTGTAGTTATGGCCAGTACTGGTTGTATTTTTAAATGTTGGTAGGAGTGAAATTAATAACAGTTTTTGGGTCCATATGCACACTGGTATCTATTCCAGTAAAACTGAATCTTTCAGTTACACTTATTATTACCAAAGGTATTTTTCTTTTTCTCCTACTTTTATTGTTTTATCATGTGTGTATGTGTGTAGGCATACATGCATATGCCTTTTTAGCCCCTTTTTAACAGTTTGGCTTATGATAATGGAATTTTATTGCAATACCAGCTGTGAAATAGTAACATCCCTTAAGTTATGTAACAAGCAGTAATTTGCAAGATATGTTTCAGATTAAAAAGTTTCTATTGCTCATAATATGCATTTGGAGAACATTTTGTTAATTTAAACCATTAAAATTATTTTAACAAAATATTTGGCCAGAATTTAGCATTGATGAGTTTAGCAATGTTTTCAAACCTTGTACGCAATAATTGTGTTAAAATTGGACTTAAACTGTTTTTCAACAGTTCCTGCAGAAAAATCACACATTATACATTAGACCCCTGATTTAACAAGGTGCCACGGATCCTGAGAATGACTTTGTATAATCACTACCTTCATAAAACTAAAATAACCAATTTGGACTCCTAAAAAATTGAAGCATTTGCATTTAGTGTCCTTTTCCTATGAAGTCCATGTTTAATCAACTCTAACATAAAACTAACATGGTTTGTAGTTTAAATATTAATTTAATTCAATAGGCAGATGTCTTCAAAATAAAATGTCCTAAAATTATATATGACCTTCCCTTGTAGCCAAAAATGTTATAAACATTGTTGCACATATGTTTCTTCGAGCGCAAATTCAGTTTTTCATGGGTTCTTATGGTAATAGTGTAAGGATTTGTTGTTAAAATATTAGTTTATTTCAATAAGCAGACTTTTTCTGAATAAAATTATATCCTAAAAGCATATACTTGATCTCTCTTTTTGTTGCCAAAATTGACGGCACATAAGTTTTACCAAACATGAAGTTCATTTCAAGTGTCTTCACGCAGGAGCTACAGAGGATTTATCACTAAACTAATAATTTATTTCAATAGACACAAGTCTTCTGAATAAACTGATATGAAAGGGCATATATGGCACACTTTTGTCACCAAAATATGCACAAGCAACGTTCCTAAGCATGGGATAACTCATAGCAAGTGCCAAGTTTATGGAAAATCACAGGATGTGGTTTTGAATTATTGAAGGTTGTAAAGCAATAAAATTTTAATGTAATTTTTATTCACTACTGTCTCAAAAATCACATGTTTTTAAATTAAGTGTTATTAACCAATAACTTCAAAAATGCAGACATGTATCAAACAAGACTGGTGAAAACATACATGTGAACAGTTGGCTTTGAGGGATAAGCTTTGGCTTCTTCAAGAGGTACATTGACACGACCAGCATGACCTCATTTCCTACTCTTGCATTGATGGCGAGGGGGGGAATGATTGCCTAGCAGCCAGCATGGTGTCCTTGTATACTCTCTCTCAAGGCTTACCAGGTGGGGGTAAAGGGTTGTGGAAGGCACATACCCTTCCTTTTCTTGGTCCACGTTGATATGATCCATTTGCGAGCTGTCGTGCTTCTGAGATGAAAATAATTGCAATGTGGAGCAACCAAGATAATTGTAACAAACTTATTTGCTCTCTTATTTCCTTCAAATTTCAACATTTTCAACCAAATGTTTTTTACGGGTCGCCAGAAGAAAGTTATTTAGAAAGGGTTGCTATTTGTGTAGTCATAAAATCAAGAATTGACTGTATAGTTGTGTCAAATGGTTTTCTGAAATTGAAGTACTTAACTTTGGCCAGTTTTCGTTGGCTGGTTTTGGTTATAAAATGGTTATCGGGCCCAAGTTTGTATATGAAAGTGAGATTTATCCAAGGTTACAAGGTTATTGAATTGTGCCTATTTTAATTTGGTTATGTATTTTGTTCAAAAGTATTTCTACTAAAGTAATTTTATGTTTTATCAATATGTATGATTTTTATTTATGCATTCCACTCTCCAGTATTGTGTTCCAGTTTAGTACTTATTCATATATTTTAGTTGAAGTACAATTTCATATTGTTTTTCTTCTTGTATTCACTACTATTTTGTAAATGTTCCTTGGTTTTCGTTATGATTGTCCACCATGATATTTGTGTATTGTTGGCTGACAGGCAGGTAGTAAAAACATAAAGTTATCAATTTCTCTATTTAATTGTGTTTACCTTTCCGTGTTACATTGTGTTACATGTACAAAACAACTTTATTCAGCATGAAATGTTATTACACCACAAAAGTTCCAAAGAACATGATACTATTATAACTGTCAAAATGTGCATTCCACTAAACATTATATGATATAAAATATTTCCTTTTATTGTTTTTAACACACTACCTTTCAAACCAATTTCAACAATGAGAATTATTGAACCTTAAATTTAATGGACAGTATGTATTTATTTTAATCGTGCTCTTGTGTAACAGACATAGATTAAACGTAACATTTAAAGAGCTTGTTGTAGGCAAACCATCATTTTGTTTAAATAAGTAATTAAATTAGGGCATTTACTTATGCTTAATTAGCATAATTTGTAATAACTTTTCAAATATGCACAAGATAAAGCTGTGCTGCTAAGATGGTCAAGCAAGTTTTGGTGTTATATATGGCAGTATTTCACCATGTTATTTTGGCTGTTTAGACAAAGAGAATTTGTGAACTCTTTGTTGTTGAGATCATAAGACCCGTACGTATTTTAACAACTTGCAGACTTATGATCGATCACACACTGTTCCTCTGCGTGTGGTAGAGAAGTGTGGTCAGCTGGAGAGCACCCCATCTGCATGTCACGTTTTTGATGTGGACTTCCTGAGGTGGGCAAGAGCGTCGCAGGCAGCGGACCCCATGTCACCCTCCGGGGTGCCGGGAGGCTCGAAACTGAGTATTATACTGGCTTCGTCTAGGCACCGCATCACCTCCTCGAGTTGCTGCTTTGAGACCTTGGTGCTCCGTGAGAGCAACACCATTAGTGGAGCGTGCAGCTCGTACAGTATCGTACCTGACAACATCAGACATTGCCATGTATAGGTCGTTCACAGTAAAGTGAGCACTTTTTGAAGCTGATTCGACAGACATAATAACCAACAAATACAGTTCATTGTTGCCTCTGACTTTTGGTTTTGGATATGGTAAATGTATAAACTGTGTTTATTACTCACATAGCAAGGTTTACATTAACAAGTGGTGGAAGGATATAAATTGGTTGAAAGAAAAAAGTAACTAGGGTTTCAAAAGTGCTCACTTATCGTGAATGGCCTATAGCTGGTTGCGTTCAGATGAGTACATTCGAAATGAAATTAACTGTTGAATAATTATCCTGCTGTAACTGCTTACATTTTAGTGTAAAAAATGACAGGTGGACATACAATAATTTTGGTAGAAAATTATGGAAAGTTATCTGGTTTTATGTCTAGTTAAGTGTCTTCACTGAGGCCTGAATTCTAGTTTTTTGACTTCCTGCTGTGTTAATTTTTACATGTGGTGAAAGAATACACAAAGAGCAGAAAGAAGAAACTGAGCAAGGTATTCAAATTAGCTTAATTTAAAGTTAACCAGCTGATATCTGGCAGGACTGTAGCTTGCAGTACATCAAGTGCACATGAGAGGTGGATTTTTCTGTAAGAGCACATCCTGGCCGGAGTTGTTGTTGGTTTTTTTTTTTTTTTCTTTTTAACCTGCACAAAATTTGTTCATAATGACACCCAATTAAAATAGTATGTGCTTAGTGTAAAACAATGGTTGTAAAATGTTCTCTTGCATATAGCTCTTTCAGCACAACGTGTAACGTTTGTCTCAGTGGCGCATCCCGGGATGTGAGGGGGGGGGGGGGGGCATCAGTTCAGTTTTTGTTGGATAGGCCTGTGCTATTTTTTCTGCACTTGTTATATAATTATTTTATGCAAATGCGAAGAACTCCTCTATAATGTAAATATGTATTAATTTTTTTATTTGTTGGGGGAATATTACTAAGAATTCTAAGAATGTGTTACGGAAAGGGTTTTAAGTTACATCCAGAAGCTAAGTTGTATGTATTCTTCGTTTATCATTATTTCTAAGCTCTTTTTTCAAGAACATTAATTTATATTTCTTTTGCAAGAATAAATTATGTTTGTATTGTATTCAACTGTAGCACAAATTTTTATACTTTAAAATTGGATAACAGTTGTGTTGATTTCTTTAATTTAAAAAAATGCTCTTCTATCAAATTAATTACCGTCTCAGTCAACACTGAATGTGCAAAAATTATATAATTTCGAAATTACCTACCCAAGTGAACCATTTTCATTGGTTAAACACATATGTGCTCTTGCTTATAAACATGAACTTTTCATTGCAAACGTTTGTTACTAGCTTGCAACCAATACAGCCGCTACAAATGTACCAAATTATGATAAACAAAATCAAATTGTTACTCTGCTTTGTTTGAAACAAATACAAGCTTATTTTGTTTTCCTTAATTTAATTGTGTCACATCCAATTAAGCACTGAAATAGCACAAATTATTGAAATTCGTTATCAAAATTACTGCAAACATTTTGCTAATTGCTAGTTATAATACGCACAATGATGACTGACAAGTATGACTTTGTCAACAAACGCAGAGACAAAAAACACACAATTTCATTAGATTACAAAACAATACAAGCTCATTTGGTAATATTTTATGATTAGTTATTATAGTAGCATTCAGAAACTGTGGTTTTATAATGAATGTTTTACTGTGGAATCTGCCCTGTTTTACGATATTTAATTACAAACAAATAAACACTAAAATAAATTTTAAAAAATGGCTATTCGAATTTTGTCATCTAGGGCTCCAAAACATCTATCAAAATGCCATTTGATAAATTAACACATAATTTTAATTAACATTCAACTTTGACAGATAACAATAAGTAACACTAAAATAATCACAGTTCCCATGTATTACATTAAAAATCCACATATCGTATTCTTATATTACTTGAAAATACAGCCTACTAAAAGAATTAAAGTTATAGTATGTTCTATTAAGATCAAAATAATGTAAATATGTATATTTCTACTCTTTATTGACAAATGAAGCTCGCATCCCATATTAACGAACACTACAGAAATTTCTTTTGAGTTAACCAAGTGGCTTGTATAAATTCTTTAAATAATGTTTACAGTTAAAGAATAATTTTATACTGCACTGTATTTACAAAATAAACTTTCGCCTACGATTTCGGCTCATGGTAAATCTATCAATAACCTGGTCAGGGTTTATTGTAATATCGTGATGAGTTGCCAGGGGAGCCAGTCCTATCAGACGATCTTCATTCATTGTTGTTCTCAACCATGTTTTGAGCCTCTTCAAAGTTGAAAATGTCCTTTCTGCAGTCGCTACACTGACAGGCAAAGTTGCTAACACTTGAAGCAGTATATTGATGACGGGGAATACATCCCTGTCACATTCCGAAAGAAGCTCTATCACTGTTTTCTGATTGCTGTCTTCCTCGTCACTTTTCCTATCCCCATTTCGCACACCACAACCTGTATTCGCTGAAAAGTGCTTTGCTGGCGTAAGTCACGTCCATTTTTAAGAGCCCAGAGTATTTGCTTACAATTTTTCTGACGATATCATCATTCATTGGTGGATTGTTTGTTGTTTTTTTTAAATGTGGCATTAATTCAAACAAACCGTAGGCACCTAAAGTATTATGAGGAATTCTTTCTTCTACATCTTGCAAAAATGATCAAGCAATGAAACATACACTGTCTGCCAGAAGAATACCACTAGATCAGGAGCAGGTGTATTACACCTGTGAACTTGCTTCTTTGCTATGCGTTGAACTTTCAGTTCTGTTCCAAGCTCTAAAGCAATATCACGCGCCTCACTGAACAAGCGAAGAAACTTGCTCACATTTACCACGTTTTGCCTTCAAAGTAGTAATTGTGTCACGGAGCATTTCTTCAGCTGTGTTGAGATCCAGTGTTTTTTTGTGTAATGTCCTACTCGGCTGGAGGGTTGTGATGAATAAATCAGAAAGAGACACCACTGCGACAATTATATCACTGTCACTTATTGCACTTAGTAGAAATTTTGCCTTTGATGCGCTTGCACTATCTTTCCACATGCTAACCCACTCAAGTGCTGCAGCAATTACGGGGAGAGCTGTACAGAACTGCAAAACACTGTGTTTCACAAAGCCCAACAAGTTGCCTTCCAAGATTTTGACAACTTCTTTCATAATGTCAACAGCATTTAGAATATTTTGAACTTCATTTGACATTGTCAGATTCAACGCATGGTTGTAGCAAGGACGTGTTATGGCATTTTGTGCTTCTTTTTGAATTTAGTTTACTGCTCCCTCTAGTTTCAGAAACCATAACTGAACAACTGTCTGTGGCTATTCCAACACAGTCTGCTGGATTCAAATCGTGATTTTTTTTTTATGTTAGCACCTGAGTTCCTATATCCTCACCAGTTACTGTAGGTTCCGTAACATCCATTTCTCCTTTTTTTTTTTTTGCTGATCTATTTGGAAACCAACTTCTTCTTGGTGTACAATGGTTTTTCCAATGTAAATACCTATGTCGTTTGTGGCTCCTTGTTTTTCTGCATTTGATGGTCCACTTATATCTGAAATTGATCGTAAAGAAGATGTACGAGCAGCTCTTGACACTACAGGACTGCAAAGATCTGAAGATTCAGGAACAAGAGTCGATGAATTTGTAAACTGGATACAATCTCCTTTTGTTCTTTGGGCACATGTTTAAAGTAGTTGTCAATCCCAGCACGGGACCTTTTCATTCCTTTTGATGAAGCGGGACTTGTCTGTGAAAGCATACAAAATTTCTAACTACGTAATAATAATTTTCCAGCAAATTAAAATGTTACCATACAGATTGCATTAATTATTTAAAAAGAAAAAATTATACTATCCAGTCAGTTTATCGGTTATAAAAAAATTCTTTCTGCCATTAATTAGGTCATAGGGAAAATTTAGATTTTTTTAAAAAAGTATTTTGTAAGTTATGTAAAATGCAAGAATATAACATTTTCAATAGGTTACTTTCCAAAATATTGAAGTTCCTATTGTTAACTCTGTGTTTTATAAATGTTTAAAAATAGTACTGTAGAAGGGAGTTTCTATGACTAGTAGTGGTAATTTGATCACTGTATGGAATTACATATGCTCTACATTTTATTGGTAGCCGTGCCATGTATGTTGACCCAAGCATTATTTTGACTTTTAAATTAAAAGTTTAAAAAATTTTATACAAATATGGTATATAATGTTTTACTTTGGAACTGGTTAAAATGGTCAAAGAAACCCATTTATATAGTAAAACTAAAATGAACATGTTTTAAATGTCCAAATTATTTGAAATGTGAAATGTTAATCTCTAGGCTGAAGAGTTAGATTTATTACCAATTATTATAGATAACTGAGGGGTCTTGGTTGGTGTGGTGGCTCGTGCACCCGACTTCCTCTTTCAAATCAAAAAGATATGGGAAGTTAATACTTTTTATTAGGAATATGATCTGATGGCGATCCGCATTCTATTCCCGGTGGGGCCACAACCGGGTGCTGTCACTGGCAAGTGGTGTACAATAAGTACATGTAACAAATTTAAATGGTTTCAAAAAGTAATTTGCAATAAATATCATTTAGCATACGGTATTTATTATCTTTCGCTAGTGTTCAGTGTCCAAATTGAAAAGGAAGGGGGCTGTAAATTCACCTCCCAAGTCCCCACCCCCCTTTTTTAATATGATATTTTCCCCAACTGGTCAATTTCTGTCATCTCTCCTAACAGGGGAAAGAAAATTTCCGCTCTTACAAGGTGTGTTTAAATCTAAAATTGCACTGCACCGAAGTTTAAAATACTATATCAAGTTCCATAGTCATTAAAATGGATGTTAAAAAGCCCATTATAGTGATAAATAAGTTCTTCACAATAAACCGTAAAAAGAGAATTTTAAAAAATATTAACAAATAGTTCGCACCTGTTCTGCATTTTCATCAATTCAAACACTGATTGCTGATACTAATATGCTATAACTCAAGAAATAGAGTGATTTTTACTGGACTGTATACCAAGATAAGGTAACTTAAATTTCTCACTAAGAAAACCAAATTAATCTTTATTATTTACCATTTTTGTTACTTTGGTAGACAAGTTATCTGCATTCAAAAATTATACATCGACAAGTGCTATTCTACATTAAAAAATTACTTTCTTTTATTTGTCCTCGCAACCCCGAAATAACAGGCAAGTAACAGAAAATAATGAGATGGTATTTGTACACTGGTTCCAACTATTATCTTTCCTTTAAACAGAACACCACACTAATGGCCCCTGACTTCATTTCTAGTGACTCATTGGAAAAATCTTCAACTATCTCTTGTTCCACGATCTCTCCTTCCTCGTCCCCTTTCCCTTCCTTTTTTTCCATTCACATTTTAAACTCACCCAGGGTTGGCTAGAAGGGGAAGGTTAATATAGACGGTTCATGGTAAAGTGAGCACTTTTGCAGCCCTGGTTACTTTTTTCTTTCAGCTAATTTATATCTTTCCACCACTTGTTAATGTAAATACTGTCGTGTAAGTAAAAATGCAATGTATAATACATTTCACCATACTCAAAACCAAAAGCCCAAGGCCACAATGAAGTGTGTTTATTGATTATTATGTCTGACGAGACTGTGTCAAAAAGTGCTCACTTTACCGTGAACGGCCTATTCTTGACATCATTGTCAATGCCACATTGCCACTGCACTGTAGAGAGCACAGCATAAGCTGTTTCTTGCATAAAAATTCTCTTCTCGGTTTTGTTTGATTTTTATCTCCAGAAACGTGTCGATGTTCAAAAGCATTTTCGTCAGAAGCTGCCACACACGAGTTACGTTTTTTGTTTGAAATAAGAGTAGTAGTTAAGGGTATGTAGACTTCTGTTTAATGATGTATTCGTTGGTCACAATGCCTGTCAATAATTTATTGTGCAACTATCAACAAGAGATCTCTGTTGCACTACTAGTATGGTAAATTAGGACTGGCTTTGTGTCCAACAATTACAACATATGAGCAGTAGACGTACATGATCGCAGTACTGTCAAAATTACTTCAGTTACATAAAGTAGAGGATATTGACATAAATAAATGCCGGAGACACGTGACTTATACTTTTGAACATATTCTTTATCCAACTTCGCAGTAACCAAGTGATATTCTACCAAAATAAAGATTTTCTGCCTTTGATGTTGGGGGGGGGGGGGGGGAAGTTGCGGGCCCCCCTTTGGATCCGCCACTGGTTGGTCTCCTATCTATTTATATCTCTGTGCATTTACAAACAGCCTGTACTATTTTTGAGCTAAGTGACATTTTCTCATATGAAGAAACAATTGAAATTAAAACAGGTACAAGTTAGTTTTCGATTTAATATTGTTATTAACAAAATTTTGCTTTCAGCCAATAAAGTGGAAATAAGAGTTATGGCATGCATGTAAAACATTTAAAAATTTGTATTGACTATGATACATCTTTTTGTTGATTCACAAATAATTTCCGTAAATTCAGAAATTTTACAAAATGGTGTCCTCCTTATCAAAGGAATAATAGGATGTTACTGAGTGTTAGCACATTTAGTAGCCACTTAAAGAATGAAATAATTTATAATAATAAATGCAGTACCTACGTATACAAAAATTGTTCACAATGGCACCCAATGAACTACTTGCAAAGTGGAATAAATGTGCAGGATATGACTTGGTAAACCACTTGTTTGAAGAAAATGAGTTCCTTAAAAGAAGTTGTATATTATGTTAAGACATGACTGAATTGTTGAAATTAAATTCACTTCTACAGACTAGTGACAAACAGAATTTGGAATACTTGGTGACTATAAGTGGTTAGCAGAAAACATTCCCAAAGTAAATTTACAGTGCTGTAATGCAGTATGTATTTGTCAAATGAAAAATGAGGGAAGATGACAAAAATAGGATATAGCAGTAGCAACCACCATGAGAAATGTAAAACAAAAGTGCAGCAAGCTTGTCCTATTAGCAGATTACTATGGGCAAAATGTGGAACAAATGGTAACTGAATAGAGCTGTTGTAGCACATATTAAACTAGGAACAGGTATTACTACTGGAACTAAAGAAAACAGCTCTCAAAACATGATTCTGATAACAGCTCGTAATAATGATCTAAATAAAATTAAAAGTGAGAAAGTTCTTAAATATGGTAAATCTTACTCAAATGTTGCAGTAGCAGACATTTCTCCAAGAGGTGGTAATGTCACAGATGTCAGAATTGGTGACTGGAATCACAGCTCGACTTTACTCGCTTGGTAGAGACGTGAAACTTAAATAAAGGCCCCATATTAAAAAAATAATAATAATACAAGTGTCTGATTATTTCCTCCATATTTTTATTTCAAGTTAAAATAACAGTTTTCATTCCTCCATTAAAGCAATCTCATGAACAGTCAGCTTAATGCGAGAGCCAGGCCTGACTGCCCGCTAGCCTGCCCGCCCGCCCGCCCACATAATTAGTGAAAATGGTTATAAAAATGTACATTATCGCCATACTGGGCAGGTTGCTATAGAGAAAGACAAGTACAAAGTGGTAAAGGTTGTTCACAGTAAAGTGAGCATGTTTGAAATCAACCTTAGAAAAAAGTCACTGCCCCTGCCTGCATATATTATAATTGGCACACTGAGTGACATACGCTCGGTGAAGTTGGTAACAATGGATGGAAAGTAGCTCCATATCTTAACGTTGAATTAAATGTTTTCAGCAACCATTTGTGATAACTTGAAGTATTTCTTTCACTTATGTATTTTTTTAATGTATTAAAAAGAGTATATTTGTAAAATATTTACTTTTATAATAATTTCACAGTTTCATTTGACCGACGCACGAATACTGTGATGAGGCCCATGGCAGTGTTGATTTTACATAACGCAGAAGAATACACAACGTGCATATAAGTAGATCTTAAACAGGGCTTTCAAAAGTGCTCATTTTCAGCTTATCTGTAGTTTAATCCATTGGCTTTCATCATGTGTAATATCCCACCATTACAGATCTAACTGTATTTACAGCCACACGGGAGTGCACAGTATGGTCTTGGGAGGGAATGTCGCAATGCTTACTTATGGCCAGACTTGACCTTGAGGAGTTAAAGTTGTTGCTAGGGATTCCCCTTAAAGCTGGGTCTGGTTTGAAAGCTGTGAGAATTTGGTGTGTATATATATATATATATATATATATATATATATATATATATATATATATATATATATATATATATATATATATATATATATATATATATATATATATATATATATATATATATATATATATATATATATATATATATATATACATGTCAGTGATTTTTTTTCCCCCAAAGATATATTCCACCAGGGACTTTTTTGATCACAAAAATATGTGCTGCTTTACTATTGAAGCTTTTTTTTTTTTACATTAATGTATCTGGAAAGATAATAAAACTTATTAATTAATTTAAAGATTACTGAAAACCAATTTTTTTTATTTGTGTTGATACAGAGATTGAGAGTATCATTTCTCACACTTAGGTTTTCGTTTCAGGTTTTATCTTCAAAATTAACTTCAAAACCAGGCAACAGCCCAAACTAAACACATACTGTATGCTGCTGTGATCTGTCAGAGGGCATGTATCTGTTACTAACAATGCCTTATGGTATAGGCTGTTCGCGATGAAGTGGGCACTTTTGAAATCAACCTTTGAGAAATGTCACTTCCCCTACCTACATATGTTTTAACAGGTGTATGGAATGGCATGTTCCCAGTTAAGTTGGTAACAACCAAGGGAATGTAGTTTCGATTTTTAACATTGAATTAAATGTTTTAGGTAAATATTTGTAAATACTGATTTTTTTTTTTCTTTCTGTAATTTTAATGCATATAAGTGTAATAAATAGCAGATATTTGATTTTCTCATAATTTCAAAAAAAAATTTCTCGACCGATGAGTGAATAAAGTGGTGAGGCTCACGACAATGTTAATTTCTACATATGATGGAAGAATGCACTGAGTGCATACAAGTAGATCTGAAAGTCCGGGTTACAATTGACTTATACTTAACACATTCACCGTTATAGTGATAAGATAATAATAATTGTTTATGTTGCTACATTTATACTGAAGAAATTAAGTTCTATATAGTTGGTAGTGTTTTTTTGTCAAAAATAAATCTTTCCAAGTGAATTGGGACGTTTTTAAAATTAGAAATTATTTTCATTTTTTAGTATTAACATTACATAAAAACCTTATAAAATTTCAGTGGTTGTGACTATCCAGAAATTAAAGAAAATATCTGTCCGGGGAATGAAGTTAAAATACAAAAATAAGGAAAGTTAAACCAACTTTAACTTTTCTTGTTACTATAACTGTGCTTAGGTAAGTACTTATATTGAAATGCGTGATTGTAGCCAGTCTAACTGAAAACAAGCAGTTTAACTCTATGTGTATCACTGTGTTGTGTTAGTGATGTGCTTATTTCAAATGTAGCCCGACCTTAAGCAGGGCTTCCAAAAGTGCTCAGTTTACCATGAAACGCCTTAGTTGTCTTCGTATACGACGCCATTAGCAGAGGTCATTCATTACGCAGCTACCTTGTGTCGGGCCAAGATCACTAACGCCAGAAACGCGAACGAAATTTGTAATAGCTTCGGGCCTTCTGTTCTATACTCGTTAGTGAACGTGTAATCACATACGCACCTGCAAGGTCACACTGTCAAGGTGACAGGTGCATATGCTGCTTTTACGACGCGCCCACGCACGACCCGAGCACGCACTTCCGGCCGTCTACCCCCGACATCAGGAGCTTCGCACTACAGCAGTAAAATCTTTCTGGTTTCTAGTAGATACAAAATGAGAGTTCTAGATCAATAGCCTAAAATAAACTTAATTAAAATTCATTTTAACATAGTAGCAGACGAGTTAAGGCATTTCCTTTCCACTTGTTAGATTCCTGTGCTCTGACTTTACATGGTTAATTCTTGCATTATGTCTGAACTGGCTATATTGCCTCGATATTCTTGGTGGTAAAGGTTGTTCACGGTAAAGTTAGCACTTTTGAGGCCCTAGTTACTTGTTTCTTTCAGCCTTTTATATATATATATATATATATATATATATATATATATATATATATATATATATTTCAACCACCATTTTTAAATAAATGATGCCATGTAAGTATTAAACGCTGTGCATATATTCCACCGCGCTCGGAAATCAACGTCTAAGACTAAACTAAAATATATTTATTGACTATTATTAGAAATGAGCCGGGGGGGGGGGGGATTTCAAAAGTGCTCACTTTACTGTGAAATAGCCTATAGTAATCTTTACCCCGCTCGCCACTTTTGACACAATTTGTTCGACGTGGGCCTGTGTAAATTCATAGTCCCATTCCATGTGCTTGATGAACGAATTATCACTCACGATGGCAAGCAATTGTGTCACTATTTTATATTTTAAGCACGACCTCTTTTACGCATTGAGTAACATTACATGTGTTATCCCTGAGGGTAAGAAGCACCATACTGAAACTTGGCTGCGAATAAGCCGAAAACATATTTTCGATTTTCTGTCGTTTATATAACGTGCTTGAGAGTAACCCTAAGTGCCCTGCGTAACGTGTGGTTTTGTCGTGAGGTCGTGCCTTCCAGTTACCGCCTCACAATCGCATCCCGGACTTCAGAAGGGCGGAAATCGCTCTGACGGATTGCTTGCTGATGTAACAGCCACTAAGTACGCCACAATTCACTGAGCTACCTTGCTCCAGCCATTCTGTCGGCAGGGACGTTCGTAGCGACTTCTTGGCGCTAGTTGACGTGTATATAGGGGTGTTCGGATAATTTTTATCAGATGCCGTAGTGTAGTTTGCGGAATAACTGGTGTGAAAAATCGCCCTTAAGGCCTCGGCCTACCTGGCGTTTGAAACGCGTTGCGGTGTGTTCGAAATACTTGTTTTACTACGAAACTATTAAACGCGCGTCCAGTGTTCTGATCCACGACAAGAACACGCATCAGTCGAGGGGTGTTGAGTGCTTTCCAAAACGTCCCGTTAGTAATACCATTTCTAATGACTACAAAATGGCTTTTTCAAAGCGCTGTATCTTAAAATATACGCATCAGATACGTACAGCACTACTAAAGGGCTCTTCATTGAACCTTCTTCAGACTTTCTACCAATAAAATAATGTCACCGCTGAAAGTCCAATAGGTACACTCGGTGCGACAAGAACACCGCGCCAATTCAGAGTCTTGCGCATAGCGGCGATGGCGCACTTGATGCGCGAGGCAATGTCGCCCTTATTGCTTCTGCGCTTCACGGTCTCAAGCGCTTGGTAGACAGGGGCCGTAGAGAAATGTCGAAGTTTTATTATAATAAAGTCGGAAAAAGTCAATTTTCGGGTGCTTACATGACTTACGTTGACTAAACCATAAGAGATACAGCATATGTTTATCTTTTAAGAATGACCCACAGTATCAATTTATGACTTTTAAAATTTGATTAAAAACAAGAATTCACTTACTAAGATGAAGAACGCAGTATTAATCTTATGTTAGTTCCCTTAAGCATTTAGTGTATATACTCGCTGTAAACCTAAACAACGCCGTATTTTTTAATAGCACCCGAGCGAGGCCGGGGCGGGTTGCTAGTTAATCAAAAATGAGGAAGGCAGACAAACTGTTTTCATTAAATGATTTTACGACAAACATAAGTTTTACAGCAGTTGCACATTTTTGTCCACTCACGTTATGCAAGCACTCATAGTGTTCCATTTGAAATAATTTGTGTAATTTGTACAATAACTGTTAGTTCGGTCCAAATTCAAAGACGTGCCTTACATTTTGGTATTACTGAAGACCGTATATCGTAAATGCATTTTCGACTTATTTCTTTCGTGACTAACCCGCAGCCAAAGTTAAGGCGTATTGTTTCTTTAGTTCGAGGATAACACACGTAATGTTACTCAACGCCTACAATAGGGTGGGATAAAATGTTTATAAATAAGGAAAACGTTGCTTGCCATTGTGTGCGTGTTCATTAATTCATCGTGCTGCATTTTTCAATTTAAAATGCACTTGGTATGGGGATGTTGATTTACATAGGCGCAGGCGAAACAAAATTCTGTATGAATTTACCACGTAAATTGAGGTTAGAGGATTCTAGAAGGGGAAGAGAGAGTCCCTCATTGAAGTCAGTCGTTTTCTGCTACATAAGATGATTCAAAGTTAGCTGACGAAACCCAGGGGGCTGTTAAGCAGACCAAGATAAGAATGTCTCGTTCATGAACCCACGTTTGGAAAAGCGGGCATTCGCCGTCTGAGTGCATCGATTAATGCGTCGCGAGCACTTGCTTATAGGCCATCATCTGTACGAGAAAGTTGTGCTGGTTGCTAATCTTTCAGGTTCCATAACTTGCCTGCACACAAGAATCGCAGAGATGCACTTGTGTTCTGGATTTTCCGTTGACCGATCAAACCCGCTTGCCATTATAATTAGATGCGTAGTACTTGAAATTGAATCGGGGCCGCGGTGGTGTAGTGGTTAGACTACTCGTCTACCACCAAGGCGAACCTGGTTCGATTCTCGGTGGGGTCGCTCCCGGATTTGCCGTTGGTCAACGGGTTTTTTTTTTTTTTTCGAGGATCTCCCGTTTCCCCCGGTGCTGCTTCATTCTTACCTCTCGCTTCACACTCATCGGCTCTTGAGACCTCGATGTTGAGAGCCGCCCAAATCTCTTCACTCATTCACTTGAAATTGAAGTTTTGCGTATTCCAACTGCCCGTTTCGAGTGGCCAAAAAAGTCGCATTGTTTGAAAAACAAAGGCAATCAAAAATATCTTCATTGGATTTGTTAGGTTTATCAATCTAACACGTCTTCAAATTTTTTCTAACTAACTCTTCCTTTGCCTACCTCCGAATTACCTTCATTTTGGTTTGCACTCTAATACTTCTTTGGAGTATGTATTATTGCGTAAGTTGCATATGGCTTAAGAAATATAGTTTCAGATGTTTGTATCCGAATTCCATTTATCTTTGTGACTGTCGACGTTTCACTTCCATATCTTCTTAAAAGAAACTAACCGGACAAAAACGTAGATGGTAAAATATTTCATGCTGGCAACAAAGTTGGCAAGAGAATAGTGCAAATTAAAGTATGGCGAGGAAAATAGGTAGTATTAAGGAACAAGCAGAACATAAAACAGACATTGAAAAATGGGTTTGTCTGCGTTGGGGACACGGCCATTTGTTTTGAGTGAATACGTCTACGTTGACTCGCTCGTACGCCTTGATGTTTATTTTACGTTCCCGGAACCGCTTCACTCGATCATATGGGGCTTTACAGGTATCACTGGATGCCTTTTGAGATGCTCTTTCTAGCCGTATACGATTTCTGTATTTCGACGCGGCTTTTCAACGAGTATAGACCGAAATTGTGTTAAGTTTTCTTAATTTTTTACATTAAACGCATACAATTTCACCATAACCACGATACATGAATGCTTTTATACGCGTAATCGATTGATCTTGACGAGAGCGTCGTAGCTTCTCCTAGCCAAAAGTTATACTACGCGGAAGTTATGAGACGCGGCGAAGCAAACTCAAAATTCCTCCCCCCCCCCCCCCTCGTGCAATACTTCGCAGTCCTCACTCACTTAACGTAACATATGCTTTGATCCTTTGGCAATCGCGTGGTGTAATTGAATTTTGATTGTAGACGATAGATTCAGCTTCAATGCCAAACTGTATCCCCCGATTTTGTTATCATCGGATTTTCTGTACCCTCCCCCCCCCCCCCGCCCCACAATTATGGTTGCAAATTTAGAAAGACGTATTCTCGTCAAAAAGTAGGAGAGATAGGAAATGAAGTGGCTGTGGAAGAGATGGGAATAATCTCTCCAGCAGCAGGACGACAGTAGTCAAGAGGGAATTGCGACTGGCCCAAAGCCAATAGCTGAAACGTAGGAGATACGTATCCATACACGAAACCATCCAGGTTTATACGAACTGGGTAGCCATCTTGTGGCAAGTTATTATTCCGTAATACACTACGCACTTACATTTCAATAGCAATTTGCCTAAGCGAGAAATCCAGTAGAAATTAATTACAAGAAAAAAATGGGCATGTAATAAGAATACTGTTTGCGCGAAACAGCAGCACAACATCCACTCTATTTTTTGTTCTGTCGTTGCACATGCCACGAACAAGGCGGCGGGAATATCAGTTCTCAGAAGTTGACTACGCCGAGATCAAAGAAACCGCATCGCAATTGTATTATGTGTGTATTCCTAATTCGTCTCCGGCTGAGAGCTGCCGGAACCATCCACTGAAGTAGGGACAGAAGTATAAAAGCAAATTGTACATGTGTACAGTTTTGTCAACTTTGAAAGCCGGTGAGAAAATTAATCGATTGTTATTTATAATATGCCTTTGGAAAGAAATGGCTATCAACGGGAAACAGATATATTTAACGTCATTTCGCGATCACCAAAGATTACACATTTAATGCTTTAATTTATGTGACATTCGCAACACGATAAGCATCCTCCATGGTCAGTATCGCTTAGATGGATTTAGGTTACCGGCCACTCAGGATAAAGAAAAGTAGGGCATTCACTTTGAGAAAGGAGGAAACTGTAATTTTATTAACGGCGCAAATGAGTACTGGGGAACCATGCTCTTTTTTCCCCCGTTTAGTTTAGTCATAACACTGCTGGAAAAATTAGTTAAATCGACCCAAATGTTTCAGGCTAATAATTTTCAAAGGTTTTAGAAGTAGCGAAAAATAATGTTTCCAGTATTAGTTCCATAAAATACGAAGACCAAGTACTAGGGAAATAAACCTGCAACAGAACGTTTTAGTACACACATTCTAGTATAGAAACTAAATCTGAATGACAAATTAAAAAAAAAAAAAGTTACAAATTTACTCGGTTACAAACATTTTCTATAATTTACTAAATGCATTTTGACAACGTAGCTATAGCAAGTTTTGTTGCACAGATACTAATAACACCAAAATAATTAGTAAACAAATAAAAATAGAAGGCGAAAATTTTTATCACGGAAAACACGGCCGGACGCAAAATTTGCCTAAAAAGGACACGTCCTTTTGCCGCACGTTTCGAGTAGTGTATATATGGGGCTTTTGGAACATGCTTCATGCATCGGATTCCGGAATCGTCCGTCATCTTGGTTGACGTCACAGGCGCAGCCGGCGGCCTGAGATGGCCATGTTATCAACAAAATTGCATGTTTCATCCCAAAAATCACTCCCGAAATTAATTATTTTGCCCAAAAATCACTATTCTCACAAAAAAAAATTCCTAAAAAATTGAAAAATGAGGAAAACGGATCCGAAGCTCCTCAAAGCAAGAGCCGAAAAATCCTGTCGAGGACGATCGACGGACACTGGCTCCCTCCTCCGGTCGCCATCCTGCACCTACCACATCTGCCCATCCCCCTCACCACACCACTCTTCACCCTCGCCAACTCCCTCCCCACAACCTCTGACAATTATTATAAAAATCACGAAAAATCTAAAACTAATTTTAAACATTCGAAGACCATAAACGTTACCCTACCCTACCTCTCGCTCATCCCACTACCCTCATCTCACCCCCTCTCAGCCCATAATCATAAAAAAATCTAAAAATTAAACTAAAGAATCAAAAGAATATGTACTGTTACCCTAACCTAATCTACCTCTCACTCATCCTACCACACTCACCTCAGCCCCTCTCAACACCCACCTCCTAGCAATTGTTATAAAATCGAGAAAAGTTTCAAAAAAATGTATTCTAAAATCGAGGAACATATACTGTTAACCTCACACTTACACCACCATAGCCATCCCCCACCCCCACCCAATATTAAAAATCGAGAGAAGTCACCAAAAAATTATTTAAACTCGAGTAACGTATAGCATTAGACCCCCTTCTCTTGCTTACCTCTCGATCCCCCTCCCTTCCCGCCTCACATCCAGGCCCCTCACTCCTCTCAACCCCCTCACAACCCAGACAACTCCTAACCCCCTCATCAACCAATGACCATGTACTTGACCTTAATACATGAGCTTGACCTTGACTGTAGTGACCTCGACCTTGAAATCAAAAATCAAGAAAAATCGTGAAAAATATAAGAAATGTGGAGGAAAAAAATTACATACCTAATGCGTAAAACCAAGTCGGTTGTGCGGGACCCTAAAAGTTCGATTCGCAAAAACATGGCAAAGCACAGCCACTCCCTGGTATGACGATCAGCAGCCGATTGAACCCACCTCTTTATGCCATTGGCTATATAGCCGATCAATCTTACGACACACAAAACAAATTACTGACATTACATAACATGCATACCCCCTCCGACCTCCCCCCACACACTCACGCCTCTCGTCGCTTCACTTCCCTCGCCATTTCCTTACCATACTTCCGTTAGCATCAACACCCTCGCATGCTGCCACCCCCTCTCCCTCCCAACCAATAACTCGCCTTAGATCACCCCTCTCACAGTCCACACTCGCAATCATCCACCCACATGACACTCCACCCCATCTAATGTCCAATCATTTCCTGAAAAGACTGACTATGCCCAAGACTGGCTCCTGCCAATATCAATTCCTGCAAAAATGACTTGGAACAGTGGACAGGGCCAACCGACTATACCACCCACCTATACCAACAGTCGATGATGGCCAGACTCGACAAAAAAAAGTCGCCTAATGTGAATCTCATTACTTACCTCTTCACACAAAAGTATAACAAAACTTCATAAAATATTCATAAATCTTCAAACACACTTCGCAGATCATCACACCCACAACTTTCCATATCCAAGGGACCATACCAGCCAACAATATCATCCATCCATCTTGAAAAACATCCAACTCCACTCGAGAATATCCCCTATCAAACTAACTAGAGCAGTGAGCGAGACCAACCAGCAACACCAAGCGACAAACGAATCATCCATACCAAACATACATTCCACCCATCCAGACCAATAGCCAAACAAGACTGACTGGGTATACCAATGGTAAATAACATCCAATCGAACCAACCATATCAGTGATACGATCAATCCACATAGATCAGCCTTACCTACCATCCACTTGCCACTTGAAACTGCCATATCAAACATCCATATGTACTACCCATACTAGCCAACCATACGAATCAACCACAGTAGACATCCATGAGATCCGACCATACCATCCAACCGTACAAACCATCAATACCAGCTTAAAATACGAAACAACCATGACAGTCATCCACACCTCCAACACATTCGATTCCTCCATACCTAACGGCCATCAAGATCAGCTAACCATAACACCCGTTAATGCTGAGCAGTCATATAAACTTAACATTCTGGCCATAGCTGAGAACCATGCCAAAGGACTATACCAGCCGACCAGACCATCAATCCATAGTAGCAAACGATTAATTGCACCCAAGACTAACTTCTATCAAGAACATATCCCAACGAGACCAATTCCCACCAAACTGACTATTAAAATGGTCAAGACCATCCATCTGTACCTACATACATCGATGACCAATCTCGAAAAAAGTCGACTAATACGAATCTCGTAGTAACCACTTAGCGCAAAATGTTCGCAAAACATATCACCTACAGCTAATCGTACCAAAGGACCATACAGGCGAGTAGACCATCCATACAGACTGGTCATTACTAGCAGCCCACACCAGACAGCAGTACCAGCCATCGAGACCATCCAACCAACTGGACCATCCATACTGGCCAAAGACTGGCACGACCCAACACTGACACAGATATAGTGTGCTAGGGATTGGAAGCACTGCACGCACCACAGTCAGCACCGCATACACTGCAGTCAGCACCGCACACACTACAATCAATTCCGCAGTCAGCTTCACAAGGACCACTATCAGCACCACATGTTTTGCAATCGTTCCGCAATCACTCCACAATCAGCACCGTACGTTCCGCAATTACTCCACCACACAGCAATCTGCAACGTATGTTCCACAATCTGCACTGTACGCTCTGCAATCACTCCAATTCATCCAGATTTGTAAGCTATCTTCTTCTGTTTGTTTTAAAATGTAATGAGGAAGAGGAAGCATAAACCATCCTTCCGATGAACTTCTCCACCTATAAAAAAATCCGTTTGTAGAAATAACCTCCCCACAAAAGAACACGACACCTCATGCGTGATGATGGAGGCGAGGCTTCCATCTTCAGCTTCGTCGCAGATAAAGCTGAGGTGTCGTGGTTTTTTTTTTTTTTTTTTTTTTTGTGGGGAGGTTATTCTTACGAACGGATACAAATTCCAAACGACAGCCGCAGTGCACGCATGAACAGTGTTACCACCTCTCGAAGATGCTATGTTCCATAACCTAGATGTTTCCATTGATAACTATCTGTAGGTCTCCCTAAGCGTACCCACGCTTAGGGACGCAAAATACCTCCAGCCACACTCAATATATGAATCAATGATTTCAAACAGTAGAATTATTTGATTGAATGATCAGTTGATGACATGATATCTATTGGTGAATCAGTGGAATGCATTGAGGTTTTACTGCCTGGCTAGTGTAATAATAGGAACCAGTATAAATCACGGTTTACTCCGTGAATACCACCAACTTTGATCAGTAAAATTTTATTGATACTAATGGAGCAGTTTAAACAGATATGCATTCAAATCCGCTGATTTGGAGTAATTTTAACTTTCGACCTAGAGAAAGCAGGAGGGCGTGAGTGAGTGAAGAGATTTGGGCGGCTCTTAACATCGAGGTCTTGAGAGCCAATGAGAGTGACTGAGGTGAGTATGGAGCAACGTCGGAATGAAAGTACGGCAGAAAAGGGAGATCCCATAGAAAACCTGCTGACCATCGGCATCGTCCAGCACGATTCCCACATGCGATATTACGGGAGTGGTCCGGCCGGGGATTGAACCCGGTTCGCGTTGGTGGGAGGCGAGCAGGCTAACCGCTCAGTCACCGCAGGAGGTACCTCTGAGCCTGGTGTATCCCGGTTCCAGCAGATTGCAGACGGCGAGGAGCTGGCGGCAGATGTCCCTCTTCCTGAGCAGCAGTCGCTCGGGCAGCTGGTCGATGAGGTAGCCGTCTACCTTGCCGTACAGCTGGCTGAGGCTGTGCAGCGCGCCCAGGCGGAGGTAGTGGTTTGCGTGCAGCACGTTGCGGTACTTGTGCAGGAAGCCCTCCAGACCTTCCACGTCGTTGCCGTCAATCGCCTCCGCCTCCTCGCCTATCCTGCACATACACCCAACAATGAGCTACACCAGTAGCTCTCAAACTGGTGGTCCATGACTAGATCTTAGTCGAGTTGAGAGATTTGGACGATTCTTAAGAGCTGAGCGTCCAAGGTCAAAAAGCGAGGGAGCAATATGGGCGACACTAACACGCACGTCTAGTGTCTCATCGTACTTAAGTGAATGGCGTGCAGTGTTTCCGCCGTGATGCTGTACTGTGTAAATTAGATCTGTAACAGTGGGGTTTTATTACACGCGATGAAATCCCACAGATTAAACTACATCCGTATATTTGTACTTTTCTCTTGCTGTTTAAGTAAACAGTACAGGCAAGCTTTAAAAATGCAATATTCGACCATCTTGACGATTTTTTTTCTCCAAAAATATACTAAATATGACAAAAGTAAAGCAATAGAGACATATATATATTTTTTTTAATTATCTTTTCTGACAAAAAGTCGTATTTGCAGAACATTAATTTACCTAGATACGCGTATTCGCGCAAACAACTATTTCACAAAAGACGTGCAGGTTCAGATAGCTCTTAAGAAAGAGGTTTTGAAAGCCGATGATGAAGTGAGGTGAGAATGGAGCAGCGCCGGAAGGCCAGGGCGGTGGAAGCGGAACATCCCCGAGAAAACCCGCCGACAGTGGCATCATCCGGCACGACTCCCACTTGAAAAAGTCCGGGAGTGACCCGGCCGGGGATTGAACCCGCTTCGCCTTGGTGAAAGGCGAGCATGCTAACCGCTCAGCAACCGCGGCCTCACTAGGCCTTATTATTTCCACTAATATGAGATACATAGTTTTAAATATTGATAATGCTTCTTAATACATTCTGTTTAATGCATTTAGTAATTTCCTATCTGTATTCTTTATTGTTTGAACAATTATTGACAATAAGACATTAAAGTTGATGGCAACAGGCAGACAGAAAGAGTGATAATGATGAGTGTGAGTTGATTGACTATAACCAAACCGAGACATTAAGAAGGACGTTAATTAGAGTTAAAATAGATATTAAATATTGAGTTTCTTGAGAAATAAAAAGAGATATTGTGGAGATAGTTTAATACTGCAAATAAATGCCGTGTGAATAAATTAAAAATCAACATTTTTTTCTTTTATTTTCTCTAAAATGTCTATCCCTCACGAACTTGGATACGCCTCTCAGGCGTATATTTAAGTAGAAGGAAATAGAGAATTCGGTGACAAGGGAATGGGGAGAAGGAGTCAGGCGACGACCAGCTGACATGTTGGGATTTCCCTTTTCCCCTCGAAATCTACTAAATTTCCCTAACAATTTTCCCTTATTCCCTAAACATTTCTCATTTTCTCAGTTCAGAAGAGGAGGATTCGTGACTCCGACCAAGGCAAGTGGACTGGTGAAGACCGGCGGCCATCTTGGTTTTGTAGGCACAGGGTATGCCAAATCGATACAAGGGATCTCGGATCAGTCATGCCTAACCATCACCCATCTTGGTTGTCAGCCATCTTAGCGACCATATTGCGTACATGTGACCTTGACCCCGTAACCTTAAATAACCTTGAACCCAAAAATTATCATAAATTTATATATTTCTTTATTATTAAAAATTTACTATTAAAATATTTAAAAGTTTATTTGAAAAATTTTCATTTCCAGAGGTTTCCCAACACCCCTCACCCATAATCATTCGATTTTGTTTTTGTCATTTGGTTATACATTGCTGGAGTTTGTCTCTCACTTTTGTTCGACTGCCATCTTGGTTTTTTCGTCTGTCGTTTGTTTATACATTTCTGGAGGCCACCATCTTCATCTTTCGTCTGTCATTTGTTTATACATTGCTGGAGGCCGACATCTTGGTTTTTCTTTTGTCAATTGTTTATACATTACTGGACTTTGTCTCTCACATTCGTTCGACTTCCATATTGATTTTCGTATGCTTTTATCACCTAGGTGGCACTAGTGTATTAAATATCGATATCTTCACTAGGCGGCAGCAATATTTGTTTATGTTTTAAAGTATAGATTGCGCTGTTGACGCCCTCCATGTTCGGTTCTATTTTCACCCCCTAGGTGGCGTTAATTTCTCGATTTCGCCACCAGAACAGCTGTCGGTACTCATATTTATAGACATAAAAAAACCTGTACTTTTTCATTCCTTTTTGAAAAACATGTTTTTTTCAATCAACTGCATACCTACATGCATAATGCGAGACTGTAACTACATGCATAATTTGTTGAATCGATAATTTTTATTTTAAAATCTTTTAGACCGATTACAAAAATAGAAATAACATTCGTTCGACAACTTTCTCCAAATTTGTACATGTTTATAGAATTAATGTTTTGTATGCAGTCAAATATTCATGCAGGTATTTTATACAAAATTCTTTGTTCTCATTCTGTATGTAGATTTTTCCATTAATAGTCGAGTGCTTATATCACCATTTTAAAGCTTCGAGCGATAGATTGATACAACACACAAAAATACAGAAAAAACGATTATTTTATAATAATTTATTATTATTTTGTAATTACAATTTCAAAATAAACCAGTTCTTCGCATCATTCGGTGTAGCCTCGTTCCTTCAGTTTACTAATGGTTGATTATATCTCAACAAAGCGCATGTCATACCCACGTTTGTGAAATTCAATCAAATATTTTAGTCTATCCACAAGTTCATTCGGATCTTCTTGCCATTGTTTCTTCTTGCTTACACTCAGCAGTTCACGAGTCCACTTTACTGTGCGCATGTTCCTCAGTGCGGCCGTTAAAATATATGCAGGCAGGGGCAGTGCCTTTTCTCTAAGGTTGATTTTAAAAGTGCTCACTTTATCGTGAACAGCCTTTAGCCATCCAACTGAAGTGCAGTAATCAGGAGAAGTCTGGTGCAGTGTGGTGGGTGCGAGACGGCGGCAGACTAGTGATTGCGCTGTGTGGACAGCCGAGAGGGCGAGGTACTCGACGAGTAGAGGGCTGCTTTACTCACGGGGGCGCTCGGGGATATGTAGAACACTTCGGACTGGTGGAATCTGGACTGAATTAAGGTGTGACTATACGAACATGTGATACGAACATTATTTTAGATATTGGAACTGTCAAATATGGACATATAATTTATAAAATAATTAAGTAGGTTTTGATGCATTGTTTATTGTGACTGACTTTCTATTTATTTGAAATATCCTTGAGGTAATTGAAAATTTTACTGAGTAAATAAATTAATTTTAAATATTAAGTGACAGCGATTTAGTGTGAGATTTTGAGTCGATAGTTTTTTCTGTAGTTGTTGTAAATTAATTAGGAAATGATCATTAAGTCCTCGATCCTTTAAATAACTAGGCTAAGCCCACTGACTTGGAGAAATTGTAACACTGCTGTCAGAAGTGCGATAGAGGTATTCATTCAATGATCGAATTGTAAACTAGGTCATACAGCAAGTTGGTGATTGTTGAGTAATAGCATTATGCAGCATTATTAGGACTGTTTCACATTGAATAATAACTAGGAGAATGTCGGCAGATATGGACGAATTTAATAAGTGAACAACTGGGGAAAACGTCCTATGAGTCATTCTTAAGATTTTTCCCTCGTAGTGAGGAAGTTACACGTGGTTTATATTCACCGGGGTCTCAGAAAATAACACCAATGCCTTGCGTGAGATATGTTTATACTTAAACTAAAAAAGAATATCTTGAAAAAATGTTTGTGTGTTTTAATTCTTACATAATTCTAATTTAGCGATATAATTTTTTTTTAATTTATTCTCTTCAAAAACAAAAAATAAAAACCTTTTTTTTTTTCACTATCTTGAATCGCAATTTTCTTTCTGGGTGTTGTTCCAAATGCATATTGCATGCTGTATGTTGTGAACCCAGCTCTAGGAACCAAATGAGTATATTCGACGACAGGCGATCTCAGCTACGGTAGTGCAGGTTTTTCACCGAAGTTGGGGAGACAAATTTTTGAGCGCTTACTTCGAATGTAAAATTAAGTTTCTGCGATAAAAATCAAGAATTCAAAACTCCTGACTGCGTATTGTTTCTTGTTTGTCACCTCGCACCTTTTCCAACAGTGTCGCTGCAACATCACTGCCCCGCGTGCTGGCCGAGTTAGTCAACAGCAGGGTCCTCAGTGGTGAGGGCGAGTTCTCGATAGCACTCCACTGCCGTCTGTCATGGACAAATGCCCAACGTCCACACTTCAGTCGTGTTCTTGTGCGAGACGATGGTTGGACGCGGTGGCTTTCGTGGGAACTTGTAAAGGTTCACTTTTCATTCAGTCTAACCGCAAGTTGAAGCCCAAACAGTATTGGACACGAGAGTTACTTAAAATTGGTGGCCTGCACGCAAAAAATTTACTGGCAAAATTAAAATTCGATGGTGGCATAGAGTTTAGAAACTTTGTTCGCATGATCATTTCAGACTTCTGAAGAACTTTTACTACTGGTGTGTCCGATAATTAGCAGACAGAACACCAAGGTCATGTGAATAGTACACCCCAAACCAACAAAAAATTTCCCTGTGAATATGTGTCCTAACGTCGATGGTTTCCGAGTTACAGCCATTCCAATGTTGTACTGAATGTATTTGTAATAATCTTCCTTACACGTTCCAGTTCGAGTAGCTGTAGCCACGTTCGTGTACCAGCAGTGATAGGTACGTCACTCTACAAGAAGTGTTCAAAGTATCCACCTTGTGCCTGAACACGCTGTCTCACTGATTGTCTACGACACATTCAAATATTGCAGGAATTGCACTTTCTGCTGGCACTCTTGTTGCACTCGTTGGCGAAGCACTGCTATGTCCAGAATTGTAGTTGAATAAACAAAGGCCTTGAGATTCCCCACAGATAATAGGTGGATTGAGATCCAGGGAGTGTGCAGGCCAAGCGACTGCTGCTGCACGGCCTATCCACCTGTGCGAGATAGGTAATGACACACCATTCCATTCGATCACATTAACAGTCAAACATTGTAAAAGATTCGACTATCGCCAATATGTGTCGTACAATGTTGGAAGGCGTGTAACTCGGAAACTATCGAGTTTCGGACATTATGTATATAGGGGCGTTTTGGCTTGTTTCGGGGTGTACTACCCACTCCTCACTCACTTCCCGATTACTCCCCACCTACTGTCTGTCTCATATAAGATGGCAACATTTTGACAGTTTACGAATGTTTACTTTCAGTTTATGTATTTTATCGTCATCAGCTGTTGCGACAATTGGAGGCTACACGAAAACAAGGAAATGGGATTTCGGGGGAAAAAAACATGGCGTTTTTAGGACATATACGGACAATTACTGGCCCAATAGAAATTACTACTATTCAAAATCGCTGTACCCTAATATATGTTACTTTAAAAATTATGCAGAGCTCGCAGGAAAAAAAACTATTGGTATCTGTTCGTAAATTTGTTATTTTAAATACGAAACATATTAATTTCAGCTTTATAGCTTGTTAGGTTAGAGAAAGAGGACACAGATGGCATGCACGACATGGTGAGCCGCGCGTGGTACCACCAGATAGCAGCAGGTTCGCCGCCTCTAGATCCTGCTTTTTAAAACTTGACTTTTCTGCTATTACTGTCTCTTAACGACATGAATTTGAAATATATTTCGTCAAATTATTTGAAAAAATAATTCAATATTGCAATGCAATATTTCTGTATGTTTTCGGAATTAATGCCAATTAATATCAGTAACAGTTGGAATACGACGTGAAAAGTTCTAAGGTTTGAAGTCGCGTTTAGTTTGACTATGAATGGTCTTATTGTGCATTTCATTTTGAACACCTATATATTACTACTTTAGCACGAAGATTAGTTTGTAACACTTACAACCACTCTTTTGTGTCCACGTAAAATAAAATAAATTAATTAATCAAGGAACTCTTTGTTATCGCTTTTTTTTTTACTAGGCTCATGTGTGTCGCTAGTGCACTCAGAATAGCCAACTTAATATTAACTTTTGTTCGTTCGTGCATCAGCTGATACACGATTTTGTAAACGGTACTTTGTTTCGTATACAAGATGCCACTCACTGACTATCAAAATCTTGCCATGTTATATGAGATAGACAGTATCTGTAAACATTCTGTGTATACGATCTATTGGCTAAAGCGAATCCTTGGGGCGAGATCGCTTCGTCCCACATTGTCTCTATAGTGCTGCCGGGGGTCCTACCACAACAGGTGCGTGCGGGGCGGACGCCGGGGCCAAGCGGTCACACTCCCCCTTGCGAAGTAGGGGGAGGGGGGGGGGGTTGGCCGTCCGCCAAGGACCGCGCACAAATAAACAACTTGAGGAACGCGTGTGTCGCCGGTTGTATTTTAGCGCCGCCTCCCTCGCACCGCCGCGCCGGGTCGGCACTTCACTTCGCCTTGGGCTTTCGTCGCGACAGGCAACAACGCAGCGCGCTCCTCGGAGAGTTAGCTACCTATAGCTTTCGCGACATAACACCTGTGTACTCTGGTCGGCCGAGCAATGCAATTCTAGCTTGCTGGGTCATCTTGAGCCTAGCCCGTAGAGGTCAGCGGCTAGAGCACACTGCAGCGTTTTAGGCACAGTTTATAACACAAAACAACACTTTCTCGTGTTTCGTTCCATATCTCCCCCCCCCCCCCCCTTTTTCCGTGCCGTGGGGATGGCCCGGGGGGGGGGGGGGCGTACGGGTCGACTGGCCATTCGGGAAAAGGTCCCACCGATCCCGACTTCCTCTTTCAAAACCCCGGCGTCCTTGAAATGCTCCAGGCTAACCCAAACAGCCCAGTTTCCCAGCAACTCTTCCCTCAAGGCGTACCAACCTACGAGGACTTGTAGCACTCAAAATATCGGCTCAAACAACACCACTTAGTACCCAGGCCTCCTCCCGCCCTACAACACCTGCGGAAGAAGTAAGCATGTTTATGGACACTGAATTCCTACAACCGAAACGAAAGGGAAGTAAAACCACGGGAAATAACCAGACAAAAACCGCACAGGAGAACAAGCGTCTCCGACAGACGTCGTCTGAGGTGCCAAAACACACCATCCCGGTACAAAACCGGTTTTCACTTTTGCAAGAGGTCGGAGACACGACATCAAGTAACTCAAACCCCGGCTCTTCAAGCCAGCCACCCGTCCTCACACAGCCGGGCGCTTCAAATGCACAAAATCAAAGAAAACAGTACCACACAGTCGTTCCCGACACTTCAAAACACCACCTTCTTACACAAAAACTAAGAGCCATCAGCAAAGACAGTTTATCTCTCCCATACACCAGGCAAGCACTCGCATCATAGCCACAACCCCGGAACACTACAATGAAGCTCAACAAATGCTCTCAGCGAATGGCTTCTACTTCTACTCATACAGTCAGGTCTCCGAAGCTCCACAGAAGGTGGTGTTCGACCTACCAGAAACATTCGACATCACAGAAATAAAACAGGATCTCACAAGCGCCGGCTATCAGATTTTGCATATTTACCAATTTAAAAAAAAGATTCAACACCCTAGCAACCCAGAACAGTACACACTGGAGCCGCAACGTTTTTTCTGCGTGACAGCCGCGCAGCACACATCTACCCCCACTTCACAAGGTCACAAGAATTAATATGACTATAGACCACCCACAAATCTAGAAAGAGACCACAGGACGTGACACAGTGCAAGAACTGCCTGGCCTCGGGGCACACCAGGCATTTTTGTGCCATGCCTATCTCCTGCCCACACTGCGCCCAGTCACATCCTGCGGGTGCCTGCGCGCAAACCACTGCTCCACCCAAGTGTAAAAACTGCTCAGGCGATCACTCCGCTCTATCAAAAGCCTGCCCTAAATTCCAGGACCTAGTTCTGGAACGACAAGCATCCAAGGTCGCAACAACATCTGCAAAGCCAATTCCAACTCCTGTTTCGTACAAGGATCAGGCCAGAACATTCACATCAACTGAAGTTCAACCCCGGATTTCCTATGCGCAGGCACTCGGAAAATCCAGACAAACCACAACACCCACACTTGATGCCTTAGCTCCAGCAATAACACAAACAAAAATCCCGTCTCGTCCACTCCCGCGAAGCTTTCTCGGGGGAATGGGGGAAGCGATGCGGGAACTCCGTGAATTCAGGGCGTTCCTTAAGTATTGCAACTTCCAGGCTCTCCTAGCGCAAACTCAAACCCTTCATGTCCGCTGCCAAGCAAATCTCCGACTCCCAGGAACGATCAATACTACTTCTCGAGGCTTTGTCGACGTATGTCTGTCCTTAGTCTGTTTGCACGACCCGGAAATATATCTTCCCTTTCCCTAGACCTAAACTGGAACGAACGCGAAATTACACAACGAAATTACTAAGCTACGACGAGTGACAAAATTCGTTATTTAAAAATAATAAACCAACTGATCGCAGCACTTTTACCGAATTCAACTTACTCTCAAATAAATGCAAGCCACTAATTAACTGTCGTGCACTACACAACCAACAAATTATTTATTTAAACCGCTAAATGGCCAGATTACTTAAATCAAAGCTCCAACTCACATATATAATTTATTACAAAGTAACTTTCTAGCAAAATCAATAAATATAAGAAGCTTTTAATTTTCCCGATGAATTACAATCAGAATTATTCATAACAACAACAGTGCTGCAATCTCTTGGTCGGCGAAGAAAGGCCCCGCCGCCAGGAGACTAGCAACCGATCAGAGCGCTCTAGCAACATTTACTTGAAAATACAAACATTGCGTATTGTTTTTGACCTTTTACAACATTCTTTTGCAACTGCAAGTTATTAAAAGCATATATTATTAATAAAATAACAGTTTAAAAACCTAAAATACTCGCCATCCTCTATTACAGTCAATATAATCGCCTTCTACGACAAAACTAAACCCCAAAGCCAACCGAAAATTTTCCGATCGGTCCGGGACAAAATTTCCCTCTCTTTAACAAAACTAGTTCCTGCCCAGCGTGCACAAGCCATTTGCCTGCTGTCACTCGTCCATTCAACACTCGTGTTAACACACAACAAGCTTAATTAAGTACTTCAATCACTCTCCGAATCTTAAAAGAAGTATCTCTAATTAAGGCCCAATTATTCCAGTTATTATCGAACACCATGCAAATTAATTTTCAATCAGATACAGCTATACTAGTTATATTCACCAATAAGTTAAGTACAAATTTCTTCTCCGTCTCGTTCCTGACATGCCTTGCAACTTAATCGTCTTAATGATAATTTTTAGCTTCAATTGGCAATAATAACAACAAATTAATTTTAAATTAAATTTCCATCAAGGCCTGATTCTATCCAAAATTCTCGCGAATTTAACTTCACCAATCCCTCGTCCCCCCCCCCCCCCTTCAGGCAGGGGACTGGGGCATTACAGCGAAACCAGGAGAATTCAGCATTGGGAAACAGGCGCCAGGCGCTACCCTGGAGCTCTGAACAAATTTAAATTGCAGCTTGCTGTAAATTTTTTATGTGCCTATTGAAGACAGCCAGGCCGGGGGGATTATCCCCACCCTAACCTGGACTTTATTATGATAACCGTATGGGAGGACAAGGGCCTTGGTCTGTACCTCCCCCGCGCTGAGGGAGTAGCGTCCCTATGATGATAAATCGGCGGCGCCGCGCCGGGCCTGCCGGAAATGTGACCTCCGCCCTCGGGGGAGCCCCCGGCCGTACTCGCGGGTCGCCCCGCCCGCCCGCCGCTTGCAGCCGCACTTAACCTGCTACACTTTAAAGCCCTAAAGGCTGTTCACGATAAAGCGAGCATTTCAGAAATCAACCTTAGAAAAATGTCACTGCTCCTACCTTCATATATTTTAACTTGCGCACTGAGTGAAATGCGCCCAGTCAAGTTGGTAACGATGGATGGGAAGTAATTCCATATCTTAATGTCGAATAAAAAGTGTAAGGTAACCATTTCTGATAACTAAGAATTATTTATTTAGATTTCTGTTCTTTTTTAATAAATTTAAGAGTAAAAATTATCAAATTTGTAAAATACTTACTTTTCTATTAATTTCACGATTTCACTTGTCCGACGGATAAATAAAGTTATGAGGCTGATGACAATATTAATCTTACATAAGGGGGAAGAATACACAATGTACATGCAAGTAGATCTTAAGCAGGACTTTCAAAAGTGATCATTTTAACGCGAATAGCATACAAGCACAACGAACAGTGCTAATGGCAGTCCTGATGGTTGGTGGGCTCTGATTGGCTAAAGCCTTGCTCGTAACGTCACCGCCAGCTTGGTGGTGTGGCAGGTGGCTGACACCAGCCAAAGTTAACTGAACTTTAAACTTTTCGTAGTCGTTGGACACAACTACCATCACGTGACACCACCGACAGCCAATGATTGTGTGGTTCTATGACGAAATCAGAACATGCGCAGAATGTACAACTCCGAGACAGCGAAAGAAACGTAAATAAACAAATTTACATAAAGAGCAAGAATCAAGTATCAGTAGTTAAACAGTATTTCGGGTAACAGTACATACAAAAAATGGAAAACTACGACGTCAATGATTTATTGATTGATTGTGTCCAGCAGGGGCCAATGGTATTTAATATTAGGCACAATGATTAAAAATACATAAATAAAGAAAATGCATGGGACTCTGTAGGAGACATAGTGGGATCTCCAAATCCGCTGACAACTTCTCGAATATGTAAACAATTGAGCGTGCGGACGATTTTACCGCTCCTGCGCAGGGATTCTTCGAACTCACTCACCAATAATCGTAACTACCATTGTGAGAGGCATTTCGAGAATGGACACCTGCGTTCCGTGGTTGGCTAATTGATGACCGATCAGAGCCCACCAGCCATCAGCATTGTCATCAGCACAGTTTGTTGTGCCTAGGGCTTAATGCTGCTGGCTAGTGAGCGATATGTTTGTGTGTGTGTGTGAGGCAAAAGTTGATGAAGCGCTACAGGCGACGTCAGCCAGTGCATGTAAAGCGATATCGTCTCTACTTGCATGCAGCGTTCCCGTCGTGCCGCTCGAACTAGGCGGTTTTAAGCGCTACCCTATAAGTTTATTGGACGCAACACTCTAGCAAAGTCCAATGTACTCCTCTATCGTAGTTTCGCACGAAAGCGATTCATATATAGGGCCTACTCATTTGTAAAACAAGAATAACCATCATGAACGAATCGCGCTAGCACAACGAAGGTTATCACGCGGTATCGTCACAGTCCTACATTGAGTCCAATTAGTATTTGATGCAGTTTGCTTAACCGAATGTGCCGCTAGGGAGCATACATTGCCCCTCCATCATTCATAGGTTCAACACACCGAATAAGGGCTTAGTAGTAAGCCACAGAGCAAAGTTCAGTGAACATGCAGAATGTCCCGATGGATGTTATGATCGTATAGAAGAGCCCGAACTAACACATGAACCCGCCAGCACAACTTTAGAGTAAAACCAGGGCCCCAGGGATTGCGTCAATGCAGTGCGACAAGGGCCAGCAGTTATAAACCGCCCCCCCCCCTCCTCCTCCAACCAGGGAAAGAGGCCAGCTATGTCAAAACAACGCACCGATATCGGTCGACGCGAGACGCGCCGCCACATCTTTCCACGACCATCCAGACTACAGGAAAGATCGCAGTCATGGGCGTGTCCATCCGACGTCATCCGTACAACTAGATACAGCCTCCGGCATCAAGTTTCAGGGGAGGACTGTCCAACATAGATATAAAGAAATAAGGCTTGCGGTGCTCGTAACTTAATAACTTAATTTCAATTAGGGTAGCTCCCCGTTGCAGTAACTCTTACAGTGTTATATTGCCTGTGTCGCGTATTTTGAATAAAACCCCTCGTTTACAGATAAGCTCTACAATCTACAGCTACGACCCCTAAACCTCCTTAGTTTAGGAATAAATGGCCCTAAGCCAAGTTATTTATAACATGGTGCATTCGACAAGCCTTTGCCCAGCTGGAAGAGTTTGAAAGAAGCCGCACAGTCTGCCTCCGAGAGACAGGTTGGACGTTTCGTTGCATTGCTCGCCACGTGGGCCGTTCTGTCTACATTGTGAATCGTTGTTGGACTCAGTGGGAACAGAAGAGTACACACACTCGTCGAGAAGGCTCGGGCTGACCCCGTCGGACCACCAGCTCGGAGGATCGTTGCATCGTGCGACAGGTTGAAAGCACGCCACGGGCGTCGCAGCGCACCATCCAGGGACATGTCACAGCAGCTGGGGATACGCCTGTGTCCACCAGTACCACATCCAGGCGGCTAGCAGGGCGGTGTCTGTCGTTACGGCGTCCCTTACGACGTCTACCACTATGACATGAGCATCACCGACCACGTGTGACCTTCTGCCGGAACGGGTGGCATGGCACCTTGCGGATTGGTGACGAGTTGTGTTCAGCGGCGAATCACTGTTCTGTCAGGGTACAGACGACCGCCGAATTCGAATATTTGTTTGTGCTACAGCATGATACTGACAGAGAGGTATGGCTGTAGTTTCAAAATAAGTGTCCGTAATCTAGGGATGTTAAAATAATATCGATATATCGAAATGCCGCTGTTATATCAACAACATAAGTCGAAATTAATCGTCGATATACTTCAACGATATGTTATTGAAATCAATATCTATTTCCAAATATCGGAATTAATTTTTTTTTAAATTATCATTTAATAAGCTCAATTTTGAACACGATAATTGAATTTAAAAACTACTGTGTTTACTTTGGCAACATTCACCAAAAAACTTTCTGCAATGTCTCGTGTCCTTAATATATAATATTCCAAGCAATTTTATATTTGTCAGGTACTTTAATACATAAAATATCGGATTCCGATGTACCTAAAGTCGATATTTTTCTTTCGCTTTATTGTTTCGTAAGACGATACTTTTATATATAAACAAAATGTACAATATCGATAATTTTTCCCCGATATCAATATCTCTACCCTAAACCACTGCAATAAATCAAGCCTTGAAGTGCTGGTCACCCAAAATGCCATTATTTTAAACTTGTAAGAAACACATTTCAGCATATAACAAATTACCTATAGACTGTTCACAATTAAAGTGAGCACTTTTGAGGCCCTGGTTACTTTTTTCTTTCAGCTATTTTTTATCCTTTAGCCACCTTTTTAAATAAATATTGCAATGTAAGTAATAAACACAGTGTGTATATTCTACTGAACTCAGAATTTAACGTCTAAGGCGAAAATAGAATATATTAATCGATTATTATTGCAAATGGTAGGTATTTCAAAAGGGTTCACTTTACCGTGAATTACCTATATAAGTAGGGACTTGCAAAATTCGAGTTATTATTTGGGGAAACGTTAATCTTGAAACACGTGTATTTTTGCTATATGTTTGCTATTGGACCATACTCACTTGACACGCCCTGGGTAACTCTGCGCCAATAAATGAACACTTCACAATCGTGTTCCCCAATCACGTGAAGTTCAGTCAAAAAGGGAGTGACTTCAGATCTATGCAGCAGTCAATGGAAAACGATGCTGTGTCCTTTACGTACAGTTCTGTGAACTTTAGTCTGATGTAAAATAACGAGAATTTTGCAGGTCCCTACCTATCAGTACTCTTTTTTCACATACAAAAGTTTTAGGTCCCATAGTTTTTGCGTCATTTCATTTCAGAATCACAATTTCGGTGTTTTTTTTTTTGGGACGAACGAAAATTCTTGCAACTTTCGAATCCACGTCGGTGCTAGGTTAATTTGCACATGAATGAACTTGGCTTTGGTGGGTTAGGATAAGCTCGCTGGTTGTAGATTGCAAACGCGCGCGCCATGTACCGCCTAGTCCAGCAGTTATAGACTTCATGGTAAAATGAGCACTTTTGAAAGCCCTCTCATTTGGAAAAATAGTTACTAATTATATTATATTTTTGCCTTAGACGTAAACTTTCGAGTGCGGTGAAATATATACACTGTGTTTATTACGTATATGGCGATATTTATTTTGAAATGTTGTTGAAGGATAATAAATGGCTGAAGGAAAAAGTAACTAGGGCGTAAAAAGTGTTCACTTTACCGTTAACATCCTATAGGTGGCCATAACCTACCGAGGACGCACAAAGTTAAAAAAAAAAAATGTTTTTCAAACATTCCTTTGTGCATGACCTAAGGAACACGCCTTGGGGTCAGAATCCTGAAACTAGTTCAGGTTATCTTCCCCTTCCCCCCGGCATCACCTCTTCGGACAACTTCCAATAATGGGAGAGGGCATTACTGATTATCTTTCTGGGGCGTGCGGAGCGTTGTAAAAATGCCGCAGGAAGGTCTGTGAGCTGCAACTTGTCATATAGTCAATTCACGATAACTTCCAACTTTTCTGAAGCACTGCTGAAGTTCTGCTTCCGGGATATTCCTCCGCATCATGCAAACAAAGATTTACCGAGTCTAGAAAATTTCTTCAGAGGTACAACGCACCGCATTCGTGCGCACTCTTTGTAATAAGTGTATTAATATTTGCATAAGTACTATTTGTTACTAGGAATTGCGAACACACTTATTTTCAACCTGTTTTAATTCGTACTAATCATAAACTAAATATCATAATTAATAGGTAAAATATAAGTAAAAGTTCAATTTATTAAAAATAAGGTCCTTTCATGTGTTTGTGATACACATCATATTTAGGAATTAACTAAACACGTCATACATGGGGTAATTTTTCATAGGTTGGATTCAAAAATTGTGAAGAAATCACAAACAGACTATACAAGAATAGTCAACCAGCAGAACAGAAGGGTATAGCAGGCGAGCAAAGCGTAGTCCAGTTAATTACTGACCACGGTGAAAATTACATAATTCCAAGACTGCTATGACTGATTCTTAACTTCGGCATTGACTAAATACTTCTGAAAATACATGCCGCCCACACAAACTGCTAATCTGAGGGACAGAGCACAGAAATCGGCTAGTATAATTCTCATGGTTACAGGTTCGCGCATTCAGCAAATTTTTTTTTTTGGTGATATGTTGAACTTCAAGAACGTATCGTATAGTGTTCCTTTTATGATTGTACCACAGTTGTTTTGACACATCCAGGACGTCTATTTAGCCAGTATTGAGCAGAAAGGAATGTTATGACCGTATCATAGAGGAAATAAAAATGCAGACGCGAAACAACGGTTTATCCCGAGAACTCCAACCGCACTCGCCAGTAAAGTGGCGTCACCCGCCGGCAACCTGTAGGAACACAGCTATAGTCTATTCCCGGATTCTTCACTCTTTTTGAATCAAACCTTTGAAACATTTCTCCATGTATGACGTGTTTAGTTTTTTTTTCCAACATATGCCATATATCACAAACGTTTTATACTTGTGTTCATAAAAGTTAGTTTTTTTCCTGTTGAGGCGAAATGTTATTCATATTTTAATGTTTAATTTATAAATAATTTTAATAAAAAACAGGGAGAAAATAGATATATTGGTAGCGCCTGGTAAGAAATAGTCCTTATACAAAATACTCTCACGCTTAATGCGCACGAATTCGGTGCGTTGTCCTCTGGTGTAATTCTTCAGGCTTAGTTTGCACGAGGCGGAGGAATATCCTGGAAATAGAACTCTAGCAGGACTTCAGAAAAGGCTGAAGTAACCGTGAATGGGTTATAGCCAATAAGCGCCCGCCAACCTGCCAACCCGGCAACCCAGCCTACAGGGACGAGCCGAGCTGTCGCTGGGTGAACATCGCGCTCGTGGCTGCTCTCTCGCCTGTATGAGGCTGTTCAAGGTAAAGTGAGCACTTTTTGAAGCTGTTTCATCAGTCACAATAACCAATAAATACATTTCTATGTGTCTTCGGACTTTTGGTTTTGGGTATGGTGAATATATACACTGTGCTTATTACTCACGTGGCTGGGTTTACATTAACAAGTGGTGGAATGATGTAAATTGGTTGAAAGAAAAACGTAACTAGATCTCCAAAAGTGCTCACTTTTACCGTGAACGGTCTATAGCTGGCCGCCCCTTGGCACCAGTCAAGGCGAGGGACTTGTTCGCGTGCGGGCGGCGGGATTGCGGAGACTGGTCAGCAACTCGTTGCGTCCCTAGGTGGAGGTTAGGGGATCCCCAGGCTCCGGGATAGCTGGGGGATACTCCAGCACCAGTCCGTGGACCAACTGGCCGGTGCACAAGCACCGGTGGAAGCATCACTGACATACTCCTGCATCCTGGGCCAGCGCACTGAGAGAAATTCGAACAAAGTATTCGTTTGTATGGGGCCAAATATATATTTAGTTGCACTAGCAAAATACATTGTTGAGCAAACAAAATCTTAAAAGCCACAAAATCACTTTTGTTCGTCTAACAAAATATATGTTTGAATAAACAAGATCTCTGCGTTGGGCCAAAAAAAATAAATTAGACTGTCAACTAAATATTTTGTTGAATCAACTGTATATATTTGTTTGACCACTCATTTGACCTCAACAACAAACTGACAAGTAAAGCAGCAAAACTTAAAATATTTGTTTGCTCACGTTGCCCAATATTTGCAGTATAACCATTTAAAAGATTCTCGTTGTAAAGACTCGTCAGATTAGGTGAGATTATTAAGGCGTAGTACTCGGACGCAGGTGATCCAGGTTCGGAACTCGATCGAGCTTGTAGGTTTTTTTTATCGGCCCAAACTGTTTAATATGCGTGTAGCCAAGCAAATCTTTAGTTGCACCAACCAAATGTTACAGTTTAGGACAACCAAATGAGAGGAACAAAATAATTTGGTTTCAGCAACAAAATACTTCATTGCCCCTATACAAACAAATAATTTGGTTGCACCAACCATATCTTGTTTGATTTAACAACACTATTTTTCTCAGTGCGGTTGGACACAAGCACTTGTAGGTCCCGGAATTTCCGCCGGGCGCTTTCTAGTGCTCGCCCAAGACCGACGGACTAGAGGATGCAGAGAGGGTTGATCCCTGGCAACAGCTCCCCGCCTTCACCCACGGTACGAAGATCCTGCTATCAGCGCGGAAGAGCGAAGATGGAGCAGGTGCCATGACCCACTCTGCATTAAATTTGCTGCTGTCAATATTGTTGTGTTGGCTCGCCAGCGAAGGAATATTGGCAGCAGTACAACCTCAAGGGCGCCAGCCACCACTACTCCCCTCCCCCCCCCCTCTTTTAACACTTCCTAATCCATGTCAAAGAGCATGGTTATCCACACCATCTGTTTTCCGTACAATTTCAGTAATGCATGCATAAGTTTTGAACTTCGTTCGTGTCCGGAGGGGTTTTTACGGTGTTCATGCCGGCTTTTACCCCTTCTCCTTAGCTGTGCCCAAAACTATAGGTAGAGACCCGGGAATTTCGCGAGTTCATTCAGCAACAAGCTAGACTCTACTATCCTTTGTGCATTCGAGCATCAGTAAGCAGTTCATTGGCTGTTGCACCAGTTGAACCCCAGACCAGGTATAGCACGGGATTCGGTTCTTATTTTTCTTGCAGGTTCGTTATTGGTAGAAAGTCGTTAGGGGCGTGGCTAACAAACTATGGATCGATGGAAGTACAAACACATGCGTACACGTGAATGCAGTTTAAATTGTCCTCAGATGAATCCGCGAAATTTCCGAGTCTCTAGCTATAGGTACGCTTAAAGGAGGCAGTCATGGTCCTGAACATTGGCCATGGCTGCCCAATCCCTCTTTGTCTCGATGCACACCTCCTTCTCGTGAATTCCCTCCTTTTTGGGCGTATGCAGCCTAGCCCTGAGACGCAGTTAGCTCCCGTACCAACCTCGGAAGTACACTTAATACTTAGCAATAGGGTGGATTAGGAAGAAAAAAAACAGCCGACGGGGAACCTTCCTCTAGATCCAAGCCCCGTCCCTATATCCTCACGCAGCGAACTTATTTATAGGCTGTTCATGGTAAAATTAGCACTTTTGAAAGCCCTCCTTAAGATCTACTTGTATGCACGTTGTGTATTCTTCCGCCTTATGTAAAATTAACATTGTCATGGGCCTCATCACTTTATTCATGCGCCAGTCTAAGGAACTGTGAAATTATCAAGAAAGTAAATACTTTACAATTCTGCTCATTTTTACACCTTGGTGCATAAAAAAAAGAAAGTGAAAAATAATTTTAAGTTATCAAAAATGGTTAGCTAACACTTTTTATTCGAAGTTAAGAAACTGAACCACTTGATATCACGTGTTACGAACTTTACAGGGGCCATGAGTTTTTCCCCAGGTTCATTTCTAAAGTGCTTACTTTATCGTGAACAGCGTGTACTGAGGCAGGCGGACAGGGAGGGAGAGACTACTGGCCTGTGCAGCAGGAGGCGGACGGCGGCGGCAGGCACGACGTAGTCCTCGCAGCGGTGGCAGCGCCAGGACGCCTCGGTGTCGAGCGGGCTGGTGGACAGCACGGCGCCGCCGTCACAGCGCGGGCACAACAGGGCGCCGGCGTACGTCCCCAGCTCCGTGGCGTCGGCGCAGCGCGCGCAAGCGCACTCGAAGAACTTGCTCTCGCGCAGGTGCTCCCTCCGCTTCAGCGTCCCCTGCAACCAACCACAAAAGCCGACACTTCAAGCTAACTGCCGGGTTTAGCTTCTTACATAACAGAAAACTTTAGCATTTCACTTTACTTTTCCTTTCCTCTGACGAAACCACCAACGCACAATTAAATTGTAAAGTCAGAGTTCAGACAATTGAAAATCGGTTCTGCGAGCTTCGTAAAGATGTGTATATTGTTATGTAAGTAATTTTGATATTATCCAGGAATACAATTTAAGTACCTTTGTCTAAAAAAAAATAGGCTTAAAATTGATATTAAAAGCTTATTTCAAAACAAAAAACTCATTTGTTTACTTTATTAAAATATGAATATTCATACATTTCCACTTCACATTATATTTGTCTTCCATTTATTTAATTTAAAAAGAGCTTTGTATAATATACCGATATTAAAATCGCCCTACAATAAAATAACGCACTTTCCACATAACCTCTTTAGATTCTCGGCAAAATGGCTAATTGACTTTGACATTCAATTTCAACTTTTTGAAATCGTAAAGTCAAGAGTGCTTGACTTTATCTTTGACAGTTCCATTGTGTAAAGCTCCATAAGAACCAACATGTCGGAAAGCAAACGTAATCAAATGTTAAAGTTTTCAATTGTGTAAGGGCCTTAAAGAGTGAAGTGAAGGGATTTGGACGGCTCGTAACAGCGAAGTCTTGAGAGTCGATGAGGGTGATTGAAGTGAATATGGAGAGGTGCCGGAATGAAAGGGCGGGGGAAATGGAAGACCCCCGAGGAAACCCGCCGACCAACGGCATCGTCCGGCACGATTCCCACTTGCGAAAGTCCGGTGACCCGGCCGGGCATTGAGCCCGGTTCGCCTTGGTGGGAGGTGAGCAGGCTAACCGCTCAGCCACCGTGGCCCCAGGTTTAAGGAGGAGTGTTAGATTATATCTAGGACTTGCAAATATTTTGTTTTTGAAGGCTGTTTACGATAAAGTGAGCACATTTGAAATGAAGCTTAGAAAAAGTAACTGCCCCTACCTGCATATATTTTAATGGGCACACTGAGTGACATTCGCCCAGTAAAGTTGGCAACGATGGGTGGAAAGTAGATCCATATCTTAGCGTCGAATAAAAAGTGTTAGGTAACCAGTTGTGATAACTCAAATTATTACTTGCCGTTTCTGTTGTTTTTTTAATGGACCGACGAGTAAAAATAACGATATTTGTTTAAAATGTGCTTTTATAACAATCTCGCAGTTTCACTTGAATTCGAGCGTGAATAAAGTGACGATGCCCATGTGGCAATGTTAATTTTACCAAAGCACTCTGACCCAAGATTCTTCCTGTGGAAGAGGAAGAATCTTGGGTCAGGCGGCGTGCTGTGCTTACTGGTGGCCTCTCCGGCACGCTAAATTAGGTACTTTATTTTCACTTACTTTTGACGTGAATGCGTCTTTAAATTTGCAACCACAGTGGGAGGCAATCCAGAAAATCAGATGATAACAAAATAGGGGGGTACAGTTTGGCATTGCAGCTCCGAATATGTCGCCTACGTTCAAAATTAAATTACACCACTCTATTGCCAAAGGATCAAAGAATATGTTATGTTTAGCAAGGACTGTGAAGCATCGCGCGCAGCTTGGAAAAAGTGGGAAAAGGGGGGGGGGGGGAATTTTGTGTTCGTTTCGCCGCGTCTCATAACTTCCGCGTAGTACCTATGACCTTTGACTAGGGTAAGCTACGACGCTCATTTAAGTTTCAATCGACAGCTCTCGTCAAGATCAATCGATTGCGAGTATAAAAACATTTGTATGGCGTGGTTAAGGTGAAATTGTATGCGTTTAATGTAAGAATTGATAAAAATTAACACAGTGTCAGCCTACTCTCGTCAAAAAGCCATGTCGAAATACAGAAATTGTATACGGTTGGAAAGAGCATATCGAAAGCAATCCAATAGCACTCATAATAACCCCATATGATCGAGTGAAGTAGTGCTGGGAAAGAAAAAAAAAAGTCATCCGAGCGCGTCACGTAGACGTATTCACGCAAAACAAACGGCCGTGTCCCCAACACAGCCACACCCCATTTTTTGTACTTAGTTAGTATTTAAAAATTTAAGGAATTGTAACTATTTATATTTTTTGGTTATAACAGGTTACAGTGAGAGAATCGGTGTACAACTGTGAGCTTCGGACTCGGTCATCGTTATCTCTCTGGCGTTCCGGCGATGGCGTCCTCTTCTGCTCTTCTGGGGCAGTGACTGTGATGGTGTAGTGGTTAGACTACTCGCCTCCCATCTAGGTGAACTGGGTTCTGTTTCCGGCGGGTTCGCTTCCGGATTTTCGCCTGTGGGAATCGAGCCGGATGCTGTGTGGCCGACGGTGGCGGATAGTTTGAACATACACTTTGAACAGACGACATCGAACAAACGCTCTGTTCCCATGCCGTCACCCCAGTGTCCATTCTTTAAAAATTGTGAAAACACTCGGGATGAATCACAAGATGGGCCACCTGTTTTTCGCGAAAACATTTCACGGCTAGTTGTAGTCCAAAACATGTTACAGTAGTTCTGAACCAGTATCGCGGTCGAATGATTTTAACTCGTACGCGTCTTAAGAACCTGCGGGCCAATCACGGGCGTTCAGTGTCAGGGTAACTTTATTTTTATTGGCCCAGTCCACGAGAAACTGTCTTCTCACACAGGCACGCGGCCAATAGCGAAAAGATATTTGCAAGCATGCACGTGAGAAGTCTCATAATTAGAGACATGCAAAATTCGCGTTATTATTTGGCATCACCCTGCACTTCACAGTGCTGTATGTACCGGAGCAGGCGTCGTTTTTATATTGGTTGCTGCGTAGATGAGCTACGCCCTTTCTAAATGAACCGCACGTGATTGGGGCATTCAATGATTGGAGCAGAGTTACCGTGTCTCCAAATAATAACGCGAATTTTGCAGGTCTCTACTTATAATGAAGAAGCGGCAGAATTCCCCAGGTTTGCCTCGGCAATATCCACTCTCTCGCCCAACATCTGCGTTTCGTTTTACTAAAATCGAGAGAAACTGTAACACAGAGACGAGATGGCTTGGTAGGTTCTTTGAAGTGGTCGTAGTCATTGTTTTATTGGCTGCATGAGGCTCTCGGAACGGGTTTTGCTACATCCGGCGAAATGTTCCCTATTAACTGGGATACCCGGCACACGAATAGATAATAGATATAGTCTATTCGTGGTTCCTCCAAACTTTTTTAGTCAAACCTTTGCAAAATCACCCAATGTATGATGTGTAGAGATAATGGAAAATCGCGGGAATTTGAACCAACATATCTTCGATAACACTTCAGATAATTTATTTTTTTATAATTGGATGAACAAGGTTTGGACTCTGCTGAGTTGTTTACATACCAATCACGAACATTCTGCACTATAGTATCACAGTCCTCATTGGCCCAGTGAAATAAGGTAGTAGCTTCATACAGCATGGCAGCCAATAAGAAAAGAAAATTGTCGGACATGTGTACATCACGTTTAATCCTATAAAACAGTCAATTTTTCCCGCGACAAACCATCATCTCTAACGATGTGTTTATTTGTTTCTTAAATAGGCCATGTATCACAAGTATATTATGTTTTGTTGAATTGAAGGTTTACCTGTATTTTATGTAGAGATTTTAATAATTAACTTATAATAAATACGAAGGAAAACAGTGATAAATATGTGTGCTGGTAGTGCGTAGTGAGAAATAGTTATCATGCAAAATATAACTACAACTATGAGTGCGCATAAATTCGGTGCGTCGTCCTTTATTGAAAATTTTGGAGACTAAAATTGAAAACTTTAACATTTGACTTTACGTTTGCTTTCGACATGTTGTTTCTTATGGAGCTTGACACAGTGGAACTGTCTAAGGTAAAGTCAAGCACTCTTGACTTTACGATTTCGAAAAGTTGAAATTAAAGTCAAAGTCAATTAGCCATTTTGCCGAGAATTAAACAGAGGTTATGTGGAAAGTGCGTTATTTTATTGTAGGGTGATTTCACTCTCGGTATACTAAACAAAGCTCACCTTAAGTTAAATAAATGGCAAACAAATATAATGCGAAGAGGAAATAAATGAAATGTCATATTTTAATGAAGTAAACAAATTAGTTTTTGTTTTGAAATAAACTTTTAATATCAATTTCAAGCATTTTTTTTTTTAAATGTATTCCTGGATAATATCAAAATTACTTACATAACAAGATACACATCTTTACGAAGCACGCAGAACCGATGTTCAATTGTCTAAACTCTTGATTTTACCATTTGTATTGTGTATTGGTGGTTTCGTCAGAGGAAAGGAAACGTAAAGTCAAATGCTAAAGTTTTCTATTGTGTAAGAAGCTTAATGCTGTTCCAATTCGCCTAGAGAGCACTCTCTCGCTCACTCTTGACGTTACAGAGAGTTCTATCTGCTGTCCCAACTCCGAGGAGAGAGCGCGAGAGGGGAATGTGAACGACGATGTACTCGGTGCTCACTCTTACACCCTCTCTGGCAGCCATGTTGTTTACAAGTTTAACCTCAAATATCCAGATTTATTTTGTTGTTTCTATAGCAGTGTTAGAAATACTTTATCGACTTAACTTAATCATTGCGATTGTGAAATGTGTAATAACAGAAATATCCCGTTTGATATGGAACTTAAATTATGTTCACATTTAATTTAGGTGGATTGTGTGCATTTTATTAAATACTGTGATTTTAACATTACAATTATGTTGTTAATCATGAAAAATTGTAACAAATTAAAGTATGATACTATTTCGTAAATACTGTACATACATACATTTATGCGAGGAAAGTGAAAGGCCAGCAATATTCTATTATTCGCTATTTATTACGTTTTCTGTCAGAGAAATAATGCCGAAGGCTTAAAGAGGGCACAAGTCTCAATTCGCTAAAGCGAGTCAGAGTGAGAGTGGAAAGTGAGAGCGGCGAGTGAAGTAAGTACACTTTCGAGTTGAGACACGGCCTTTTGCACGAGGCGGAGGAATATGCTGGAAGTAGAACTTTAGCAGGGCTTCAGAAAAGTGTGAAGTAACCGTGAATGTATTATACCAGGTGTTGATTGGCGAACACATTCCTGCAATCTGTTGGGCAGTGACGCCATTTTGTCGGCGTGTGTGTCTGAAGTTCACGGTATAAGTAGAGCCAGTGATTTTCTGTGAAAAAAAAAAATCGTACTATGTAGTAGATTCCAATATTCTAAGCACAAACAGAAATGTTCATTTTGTCTGGTCGCCCTCTGTATGAGAAGCTTTATCTGTGTTTTACCGGACCAGTTAGAACTAAACAATTTTGGCAGGGAAACAAAGTTAATTCGCGTTCTGAGAGTGACATTTTAATGTAGACAATCGAGAAGGGCGAACAACCAGCACACGGTGTTTTAAAATATAACTTGTCTCGAAATCTTCTCGCGAAATTTCTCTGCCCCTAGGTATAACCTGCTGTGTATTCTTAAGTATTCCGTGGTTTGTCGTGAAACATTTGAAACATTGGGCCCGTGAGAAATAGCTGCAGAGTCTATTTTTCCCGCGAACATAAATTTCAACTTTTCAGCGTGGCTTGTGCGTAAAACAAGGACGAGTTCGGAGTGGCTGCTCCAGCTAACCATACCACTCGTGTCTGATCTGCGTGAGAGGCATATGTGTAAGCCATGGGTTGAGAGTTTAGAGTTGAGTTGAGAGATTTGGCCGGCTCTTAACAACGAGATCTTGAGAGCCCGACGAGGGTGAATTGAGGTGAGAATGGAGAAGTGCCGGGATGCAAGGACGGGGGAAACGAGAGATCCCCGAGAAAACACGCCGACCAGCGACATCGTCTGTCACGATTCCACTTGCGAAAATCCGGGCTGGGGATCAAACCAGGTTCACGTTGGGGAGAGGCGAGCAGGCTAGCTGCTCAGCCACCGCGGACCCTTGCAGGCCACGATTACACAGACTTATTTTCTTGATGATGTGGCATCTGCTGTTGGCCCGAGGTTTCAGCATTAGACACACAAATAACAATAGATGTGTTGGCAATCCGACAAATTAGCATTGTTAGCAATATCGCTGCCAGGGGCGCTCTAATTGGCACAGCGAGGTCACGCAAGCGCTCACCTAATTGGATAGTGTAGCTAATAACTTCCACTCCGCGTCACCAGCTGACTCGCAAGTGTAACATCTCAGGGCAGCTGCAAACACGACCTACCACCATCGGCCCTGTTTCAATGTCAAAAAAATTAACGGGCCTACTGTCCCCTTTTTACATTATCTATCAACTCAATATCTGGACATCTTCTGATATTGTGCAGTTCATGATGATATAAAGATGTTCTGAAAATATTTTATCCAGGAGGCTGGCGCAGTGATCAACATGAAAACACATGTTTCTTAAAACAAATTTTTACAGTTTGCCTTGTAAACATATATTTATAGTGGAAATTTAAGCATATTTTATACCGTATTTGTCCGCACTTAGTCTACCAATATTTTGCATAAGGACTATTTCTTAATAGCCATTACCAACATACCTATATTCTCTCTGTTTGTATTTATATTAATTATAAATAAAATATTAAAATTTATAAATTAAATATTAGTAAAAATTCAATTCAACCAAAAAGAAGATACTTTTATGTTAACACAAGTATACAAAGCTGGTAATATATGGTATATTTAATTAACATCCAAACACATTATACCGTAGAGTGATTTTCCACAGGTTTGATCCAGAAAGTTCCAAGAAACCGCGAATGGACTACATATAGAGCTAGTGACATTTCGAGGAAAAAATAAGAATACGCGGAAGACTTCAATACTGTAAGCACCCAGCCGTAGTTTGTGTATTGCTATTGGTCACTGTCTGCTTGGGAACGCGTTTTCATATTTGACCGGGCCACTCAGAATCCGGCAAGACTCCTACGTGAATAGGGTGCAGACAATTAAATCGTTCAAAAAGTAATTCAGCCGACCAAGATAGGTAAACGGCCATACAGTGTGTTGATATATAACTAGAGCCACGAGAATTTCACGAATTCATTCGGAGACGAGGTAGACTCCAAATACTTGTTCTTTTCACCTACACTCTAAATCGGAATCAGTTATTTTTTACTGATTGTTTGTTGAAACTGCTCCATCCGGAATCTGTAGAAAAAGAAAACTACTAATCTCTTAAGTTAAATGAAATCCACTAATACAAACAGTAGAAAATCAGTTATTTATAGTCGATTAATTAATCACAAGGATTTAAAAACAGCGCATTACGGTTTGAAATAAATTAAGTACAATTATTCTGTCTCAAAACAAAATTATTAGCCTACATGTACAAGGAAATTCTGGAAGTGGGTGGTATCAAACGGCCACCCCAAAACGCAACACATGCCCTTGTTTCGTTTGACTGACATTCTACCAACTCTGCTACTTTGCCACTGAGACAAACGGTCTCGCATTTGCGTAGTAACAAGCTCACAATGGCGAACGGCTGTAAGTTTCGTAATGTGAAAGTACTTCATGTTGTCGAAACATACACGTATGCGCACGTAGGTACTTGTAAGGCTCGAAAGTCATGGTAAGTTAATTTTAGTTCAGGTTGTGTGCTTTAAGGGAAATATAGTGGTCTTAACGCTATTGTCGGTGTTTTATATGTATCTGCCATTTTACAACGAAACGACATTTTACAGAATTAAACTGTTATTTTGAAGAGACAGATTGACTAGTAATAACTGTGTTTGTCGTTTCGTCATTATTTGCTCTGTTAACTTGCAGACCACAAAACTTTTGTTGGTGTAAATCCACCTTTCTTATTGAATCACCGCACTATCGAGTAAGTAAAATTATCACTGATATATCTGTCACTGAAAATAACAGTTTAAATCTGTAGTGTCTCATTGCATTGTAAAAAGGCGGATACTAGTTAACATCGATAACCTCGTACATTGTAACCACTATATTTATCTTTTAAAGCACAGAATCAGAACTAAACTAAAGATAGATTGACTTTTGAACTTTGCAAAGACATATACTTGCATTAACCAAATATAAATAACTAGTTTTCTACTGCTTTAATTAGTAGATTTCTTTTAACTGATGAATTAGTGATGTTTTTTCTACAGATTCCGGATGGAGCAGTTTCAACTGACAATCTGTAAAAAATAACTGATTCTGATTTAGAGTGTACTGTTCTGATTGGACGACAGTTCTTTAGACACGCCTGGTTTAACTGTGAGCCAGTAATAAGCTGGAAGAAGTAGTGTGAGTGAGTGTTTAAGAGTCCTATATACAGAGGCCTCGATTGATCATAGCAACCAATAAACCAACGGTGATGTACCGAGTGTATAGAGGACTGTCCAGCCTAGCTTACTGCCAACTCAATCTGTGAAATACTCGTGTCTCTAGTTATGGGTAGAGACGTGCAAAATTCGCGTTATTCTTCTGTAACTGAGTAAACTCCAAGGCGTTGTGTGCTCTACTGACGATCGTCAATGGCCGAGAGCATGTGTACCACGACGGGATAGACTCTTTTAGCCAATAGTAACAGTTCGATAGCAGAGTGACAAATCGTCTGCAACACAGTTGCCCAGGCACGCGACCTCGTATAGAAGGCATCGGCCAATGAAATCGCGGGTCGTGCTCAGACACTTATAGGGGAATGACATCTAGCCAAAATAATAACGCGACTTTTGCATGTCTCTATATATAACCTGTCTTGAAATCTTTTCGCAAAATTTCACTATCCCAAAGAGCCGGTTGCACCATCGTGGCTCGAAACTAGATCTGAGATCGTATCTAAGATCGACACAGAAAACTGTTGCACTTTTCGAGTTCAGAATTGCACTGGAGATCTAGATGAAGTTCATTTCGAACCGCTAAAATTGACGGTTCGAAATCTCGATCCGAGATCAGCAGCCATCGTCGACAAATGTAGTTTGAAAATACGCCAACAGATGGAACTACGTTCGATTGTCTTCTTGGGAAATTAAAACAACATAATACGTACTTGAATATTATTCAGTAAAATTCGTACAGCAATAATTCATATAAAACAGATAAAAGATTGCACATCGAGTTCTATCTGTTATGAAAAATACGCCTACTTCCGTGACGTCATATATTACGAACCAATAGCAAAATTTGTCTCATACTTAATATCGACGAATCGGAGATCCAGAATCATGAAATTTCGTTGGTGCAACACTTTTGCATTGGAACAAAGATCAAACAGGGTTCTGATTCGGAACTAGGATCATTCGATCTCGGATCGGGGCCGATGTTGGTGCAACCGGCCCTTAGTCTATATACGGCGACTGTGAAGAGTTATATTGAACGCACCTGCAGCGTGTAGGCGTAGCTGAGTTTTATGGCGTCGCCCTTGCTGATGGCCGTGGACGCTCGCACGTAGAGGCGGTAGCCGTCGTCGTCCGTGTGGTTGGTGTTGGGCACGCAGTCGTGCGCTATGTAGAAGGCTGTGGGGAACAGGGCGCGGACGCTCACCCCACCCTGGCCCACCTCGAAGCAGTTCACCTGCCGACCAAACACACAGTACTCAAAACATCTCGCTGTTAACAACCGCCCAAATCGCTTCATCTCTTCACCAAACATACAGTACCATTTTTTTTTTTTAATTTATTTTATTAACTCTACTTAGCATTACAGCCATCCAAGGTGTTCATTTCTATATTGACTACTACAATTTAACAAACAGTATATAAATTATATAAATTCACAATTTTCTATTGTGGGATAGTGGATGTTCGTCTGGGCGCCCGTAATATAAGATATTATTCTATTTCTATTCAACAGCATCATTCACACTTCCTAGGAAGGTGGTGAGCAATTCAGCCCCGACCGAGAAAGCTCCCCGACGGGTATCGTTTCGGCCGCCCCCGCAGGAACAGACCAGGGACCGGGATCCCCACGAATCCGCCCGCGCGACCAGACGTCGTCGGGCCCGCACACAGCTAACTAGCCTTTCGGCGGTCCGTCATTGCACCCAACGGTCGAATGGCCCCGCCCATGAACCCGAAGGCACCCAGCCCCCTCCCTATATGTACTATTATATTTTGTTCTTTTTATTTTTTCTCCTCGCCCACCGTTCTGCTCCAACCTTAGCGTCGTCCAGGACATCAAAGTACCCCTTCTGGACACCCAGGCCTTCGTTTCCCGGCGGACGAGGGAATGGAGATCCGCTCCTAAGGGTGCCCCCCTCCCCCCACCATTTTTTACAGCCACATACACAGACATCAACCAACATATTATCACAAATCACATCTTTCCCTCATTTATATTTTCTTCTTCGCAGGTCCTTCCGTTCTTTTTTCATCCGTTTCAGACCTTGTCTTTCTTCTTCTCACAGTACTGTCAACATCTCACTATTAACAGCCGCCCAAATCGCTTCATCTCTTCAACAAACGTACACACATTAAGAGTGGAATGGACCACCGTGTTTTTTGTTAAATAGTTTTTTGCGCGAATACGCGTATCTCGGCAAATAAATGTTCTGCAAATACGATTTTTGTCAGCAAAGATAAAAAACAGTTATCTATGCCAGGATTTCATTTTACTTTTGTCATATTAAGTGTATTCTTTGAGAAAAAAATCGTAAAAATTGTCAAATATCGCATTTTTAAAGCTTGCCTATGCAGTTTCCTTAAGCGGCAAGAGAAAAGTACAAAGATACGGGGGGCGTAGCTTAATCTGTGGGCTTACATCGCGCGTAATAAAATCCCACTGTTACATATCTAATTTACATAGTACAGCGTTACGGCGGAAACACTACACGCCATGCGCGTAGGAGCGATGGGGCACTAGGCGTGCGTGTTAGTGACGCCCGTATCGCTCGCTCGCGTCTTGAACTTGGACGCGGGAGTCCATCCCACTCTTAAGGGGGGATCACCTACCGCCATCGTGGATTTTTAGGATTTTCTCAAAAATTCTGCATTGTAGATTTCGTATCGAATTTTACGGAACGACACGACACAGCAAAATACTTTGTACGTGCATTATCAGAAGCGGGCATTGCTTTACTGCTGTGGTTAGTTTTAACTGTTTTAGTCGCCCGCAAAAAAGTTCACTTACTTCCTCCCAACTGTTATTAGTTAAAAACTAATAAAGGCAGTGAAATACCCAGTAACTTGGCAATGCTTGAGAAGCAGTTACTTATTCTGTGTCGTGCGTAAAATTTCGTTATACCAATTTAAATGTAAATTATGGCAAGATATGGACAAATTCAAGATGGCGGGGACTGATCCATCTTAAATATCAACCAGGCTGGTTTATTCTTCCTATTAAGTATTAAGAACTGAAATTTTCGCTTAAGGATTTCACTTACATCGAATCTTTAATAGATATAGTCTTCCAAGCAAGGTATGTTTTAACGCTCCGAATTTTTTTACGCACGCTTTATTTTATTTTTTTATTTTTTTTTCTTGCCATGTCTAAATGGTTTGAAGGTTGAAGGACAGATCCTACTTTTAGAGTTATTTTCACCTTTAAAATCAATTTTTTTGAAATTCCAAAATCAATGGGCGTTTATTTTTTATTTCTTATATCTAGTAAACCATTTGAGCTGCAAAGTTCCTATTTGACAAGCAGGTTGTCCCTGCAAGTGTTCATCGTTACCCGCTATTAATGATGTCACCTTAAGTTACCGGTTTTCAGGGTGTCAGGTTTCAAACGCTCTCCTAAACATTTCAAGTTATAAAGATGCGGTTTGAATACGATGCATTTCTTATCGCCCTCTTTAAGATGTTACGGGCATGGGGCCATACAACAATTCCCCCTTTTTACGACTTTAAGAGGGATATTTATTTTATTTTACTAAATTTTTTTCTGATTAGTAAGTCACTTCTTCTTCCTACATCTTATTTATTACTACATTTCTATATTCCAGATTCGAAAATGTTTTCATACTTTTATTTGCTTTTTTTTATTTGAAAATTTCCCCCCCTTTTCCACTCTTGCACTAAGCTATTTTACGTCAGATTTTGTCAATTTCTGCTATTCCTTCTAGAGGGTTGCGGGAAGCCAGCCTCCTTAGTATAGGCTGTTCACGTTAAAGTGAACACTTTTTAAGGCCATGCAAAAATTTTCCTTTTAGCCAATTTTCTTCTTTCGGCCACTTCTTTCACAACCACTCTCATGTGACTAATAAACACAATGTATACATTTCACTCTTCTCAAAAGTTTCCATCTGAAGAGGTAATGAAATATATTTATTATAGGTTAAATCCTGTGGGAAGGGCCTTAAAAAGTGCTCACTTTACCGTGAACAGCCTATACCTATTCATTCCCATCCTCGTATATCCATCCACATCCGCACCCCTCTCATACCCCACCCTCCTGAGGCCACGGTGACTGAGCGGTTAGTCTGCTCGCCTCCGACCAAGGCGAACCAGGTTCAATCTCTGCTGGTCGCTTCCGGATTTTCGCAAATGGTAATGGTGTCGGACGATGCCGCTGGTCAGCGCGTTTTCTCGGGGATCTCCCGTTTTCCCCGCCCTTGCATTTATGTGCTTCTGCATACTCACCTCGCTTCACTCTCATTGGTTCTCAAACCTCGATGTTAAGAGCAGCCCTAATCTCTCCCACTCCTCCCCCTCGGAAGAGATAGTTTGACGCAGGTGTTACATCTCGCCGCTTCCGATTTCCATTCGCGGGTCGTTTCTGCTCTGTTCGTGCTAGAGACTTGCAATTTTGCACCGGGTCATATTTTAAAGCTTAAGGATTTTTAAAAATTTCTTTTGAAGGGAGGTCAATTTTATATACCCAATATTTCCGAAACAGTTTGATCTACGGTATTCCAATTTGATACGCTCCCTTAAACCCATATTTTCTCGTCATATCTCGGTGTACTGACCTCGCCTTAACTGTGCGATTTTATGGGTGGTCAAATTTACAATTGCCGTATCACTTAAACGGGTTGAGCTACGACAACGAGACAGTAGACACATTCAGGAGCCCAACAACTCTAGGCCATTAAGGCGTTGGGCACCTCCAACCTTTTTTCTTTTTTTAATTTTAGATGATGTGGGATTTTTTTAAATTTTTGTTTCCTGCTTGCCGAAACTTTTCACGGGCTTTCTCTATCCGTTCTTAAGTGTTGTTTGAGAATTTCTCTACTTTTTCACCTTCTTCAAGGCCGTTCCATTTTCTTTCCCCTCGGTTACCGAAAATAGCACCACGGTAAATCACTAATTTCGATACTTACATCCATCTTATCTTTAACAACATTCGTAGAACACTGAATTTTTCTTATCCCCCCTCCCCATCTTTATTTTCGAACCCCCATCACACAAAATACCCATCCGAAACCCTAGAATAATATAACATTAAGGATAGGGTATGTTTTGCTGCTTCCTACATTTTATCGTTAGCTGTTTCCACACGTTTCGGCCAAGGACTTCAACTCAACTGTACGATTTTAAGAGAGGGTAGAATTTAAAACTGCTATATCTCGTAAACGGTTTGAGCTACAGGAACGGGTCTCTGTAGGCTTGCATAGAGGCCCATCGGCTTTAAGTCTATAAGGCAGCTGGGAAATTTGACCATTTTTACTTTTTTCGAAGTTCAGTGAGGTTGCTAATTTTTCCTACTTTTCCAATATGTGGAATTCGTGTGTTCGGCCACTACGGGTTAGGTCGGCCGCGGTTTTGGCTGCTGCGGATTAGGTCGACCACAGATTCAGCTTCTGCAGGCTACGTAAGACATCTTCGTGCACACGTCGCCTGATTCACCCGCTCAGTATAATCCCGCTCTGGCCGTGTCCAAATTCAGGCATATATTTGTGTACTTGCATACTTTACACACCCTTGGCACCAAACATGATGAATGCGGACAGGCAGTCACGTTGGCTTCGGCAACATCTATTAGCCAGTTGATCAATTTTAATGAATGTATATTCTTAAAAATAACTAGATAATTGCAGAAAATTATAGGGTTAAATAAGTGATTAAATAAAATTTCAATTTGAGTTACATAACTTTTGTTACCTTGCTGAATGTGTACGTGAGTTCACAATTCTGATTGCTTGTTTTACCGTAGTTTTTGTAGGTTATGAACATAGGCCTAATGCCGCGAAATTATTGTTTATACCTTTATTTAAGGTGCACCTTATGATAATCGTTTACTCAGTTCAAAATTCTAAGCTACCACGTAGTAAGGTAGCCCTACTAAAATTTAAATTTAATAATTACGACGTATATCAATAATAACCTACAAATTGCTTCTCAAATGGCGGCACATATACCGCAAGTACATACAGTACATGAGAAGTAGACATATTCATATACTTGTAGACTTGCATACTTCACTTGCTATTCGGACAGCACTTGTGATGTCACTTCCAGGGACAGGTATGCACAGGTATGCATGCCAGGTGAATTCGGACACAGCCTTAATTTCGTGGACCCGATCCCTTGGTGTTCTATTAACTACTAACAAGCTACTCGGCTTCGTCACACCATTTACAAAATTCTTCAGTACCCACAACCTGAACGCGAGCGTACTTGTGAAACTGCGAATAAAACTGTATCGTTCCAGCGAAACTTTGACCTGACTTCCACCAAAACTGACGAATAATTCATGATGTAAAATATGTTTCCATATCTGCATAAACTTCATCAAATACTTGTCAGCAAGTGATTTTTTAGAAATTTCTATTTTAAAAACTTGAAGAATAGATGACTGGACAATAAGTCAACCAACATATAAAAATTAATAAGAAACTAAAATTAAAATTCACGTAGGTTAGCTTCCAGCATTTAATACTAGTAGAGCATATGTCTTTATTGTACATACAACTGTTTTTCGGTTTTTCTGATTCCAAATGAAATGTTTTCCTAATTTAAAATAAAAATTGTTGTTGTTGGATGGATTCGTGCTTGAGAAAGAACGAGTTTCTTAATTAAATGTGAGATAGATAATCCTTCCGAGCGTGATAAATTGTCATGTTTCTTGTGTGTAATTATCTAGCTAGCATTCAAACATACTGTGTGTCAGTCTGATACTAAGGGTTAGAGTTTAAGTTATTTTTCTCTGGCAATTTCCTGTTCCTCTAGTGTTTTGTTTCTTCTCTAGAGGCTATAGACAACAAAATCCGACACAGCTAGTAAACTGCTTTCCCACATATTCAGCATATTCGTGAATAAATTAACGTGATGAAACCTTTGGAGTCTTTGATTTACCTTCCTTACGAGACGTTTAAAATCTGAATAACTTAAACCTCCAGTTACAGAAAATATTACAATTTCTAGTATTGCATAGTTTTAAAATATGTTAGTAGTATTTTTAGTTTTATAAATTTAATTTTTGTACGTCACCGTACAGTAGATTTACGGGATGACAATCAGGACCAAAACATTTTAAGATAAATTAGACTTTAATAGACTATCTCTGTACTTATTTTTTTCATTAAATTTGTTCGTAATATTGATCAATGCTGTTCCGCACTGCTGTCGATATAAATTATAATCAAATAATTATATTGCAATATAATATTAATTATATCAAACAATATAATGTATTGTAATGATAAATAATTTAATTAATTAATGTTAATATTAATTTGTATCAATGTATGTCATTGTATAATATTGTGTTGCAAATAAAAATCCACGTGGGATTCGAAATGCTGACATCCATGCAGTTGTTACATGCCACACGCAAAGCTCTATGAAAGTGCACATTTTTACTAGCCGCAAACTACTCTTCTCCCTCCTAACGACTTGCGTCCTGTTACGTCACTAGTTTTCCGGGCTGTTGCAGCATTATCAGGAAAAAGTTTCAAGGCAGCGTCTTAGAAGCGCCGCAGAGTTGGCAAGTGTGAGCCAAATCCCAAGAAATATAGGATCTTGCTCGCCAAAATAGCTATTGTGTTGTGTTTTTAGAGAGCCACATAAAACGAAAAATTTGCTGCAAATGTCAATATACACTTCAAGTAAATACTACATTCATTAATCTACTTAACATATAAACGTCATGCATTAGTAATTTTTGTAGGCAACTATTCTTCGAGCTCTGCCGATTAATAAAGAATTTTGCGTGATACGTTTTTTTTATATTGCGTCCAGTTTTGTGTGAGTTTCCTATTGTTTTACGTTATTATCAGTTTGTTCAGTAGAGAAATTCAAATTAAATTCTCAAGTAATAGGACTGTTGTGCTCGGTTCAGAGTGTAAGCTCACCAGTAGTTCTTAGTTCTGATGTTTGCCCGCCATTTAGTACCACACGAGAGATCCTATCGCTCTTCGTTTCCTTTGTGGGGGACTACTCACGTATAGAATATCATACTTACATGTCCGTAAAGGGGCCTATGGCTGAAATCGTACCACCCTTACCATTACATTCCACCCATTAATATGTTGCAAGGGTATTATGTGGTCTTGCTATATGTTTTCTCTCTTCCTCGTTTGAGCCTGGATATCACGCCCACACACAATGACAAAGTAATTATCAGCAATTGTACACGCCAACCTCCCTTTATCAATAATGGGATTTTGCTCTATTTCTCCTGGGTATTTTGCTAATTCTTTTTTCATCTGAATGTACTTTATTAACAATTCTTCTGTGGCCATTAAATTAGACAACTCGCACAATGGTTAGAGATAATGGAAAATCGTGAAAAAATTTTGAGACAAACATATCTTCTATAACACTATAACCACTTTATTCTTTCATGATTGGAATAACAAGGTTTTGACTCGGTTAAGTTGTTTGCAGACCAATCATGAACGTTCTGCCTAATAGTATCAGAATCCGCATTGGGTCATACATGCACGACAACCTATAAGGAAAGGAAATTGTCAGAAACATGTATATTATGTTGAATCTTAGCAAACAGTCAACTTTTCCCGCGATAAACCATAATCTCTAACAATGATGCATATTTTATTTTGTATAGAATTTTCTTTGTGGTTGAACGCATGTTAAATTTAAATACGAAAACAAATCCAGTAATGCATTTAAAAAACACGACCAGAGGTGTTAAGGTAAAGCAGAAGCAATTAGCCTATGTAATAATACATTCTGAGGAAGTATGATCTATAAGTTATTTAATAGTTCTGTGTTCCGCGCTTTTCAATTATTTCCACGCGCGCAAGAACGTCGTTATACTATGTTTCATATAACTTCAATAAAATTTGACAGATGTTGTGACCAACCTACACAGCGTGTAAACAGTAAACGTCCCCATTCCCAAAGTACTGTGACAGCTGATGGTTGTTGCAGGATGCGTGTTATTATGTTGGCGCTCTTGGCGATGGTTGCAAAAGAAAATAGCACTCGGTATTAAAAATTATGTGGGAAATTAATGATAATTACAACATTTATGGTTAAAATTACGCTCATAGACAAATACACAATTTTCCTGAGATATAGAGCAAGGGCTTAAAAATATTTAGTAATATTATGGTAGAGCATGCAAACATCACAGTTATGTGAAAGGTCTCCACCAATCTCCGTTGAGCCTGTTGAATATGGTCTTCACCCGCCCGGTGAAAAACCGTTGCCATTGTGCTCTCTTTCGTCATAATTTATCAATATGCGAGAATTCCTTGCTGGTGATGTCGGAATATTATATATGCAGTTGATTAAGTTTGTATTTACGTATTTTAAGTGTAGTTCGTCGTAGATGCCTTTTTAGAACAGCCTCCTCAGTGAAATGAATTATCGACACGTGTCTGTCGCTTTGTAAAATGGTTTGTTGTGTGCTGTGGTCCGTAAATTTTCTGCGACCATCGCGAAGCGCGAGCGAAAAATTATTTTCGTTGTGAAGTGTGAATTTTTTGGTTTCAAGAAATAGTTCAAGTGTTTTGTTGATTGCATAAGTCAGCAAATAAATTATTTCGTATCAGTAGCCAACAAGTGATTAATCATCCAATGTTCGTGCGTGTTTAGGAATTACGAAATGAACACTAATTTTGTGTGTGTTGTAAATAATATTTTCTTAAATTGTTGTTACAATATTTTTAATGTATTTGGACTTTTATTTGATTGAAACTCTAACGATTTTTACGTAGAAGTTAAATTTGCTTAACATGTTTACAATGTGCATCTAGCACATCGGTATTGACAGTGATGTATTTATTTCTTGCGTTTTGTTCCTGCAGGAGGTTTTTCAAATGTACGTAATCTAAAAAGCGCCGTTTTAGTGTATTAAAAAATGCAATTATATTTATCTGTTGAGTATTTCTCGTATCGGTACGAACATCGACACATTTATCGCATTTAGTTCTTTCGATTAAGTTAATTTTTTTTTATATTTATAGTAGATTGAATGATATTTCCGTACGAACAAAATTTTCCACTGAATTATCAAAACAATGCAAATTCCAATCGCCACTCTCTCATAAGAAGAATCACAAAATAAATCACGTCTCACGAAAGACGTTAAACAATAGTTCCCCATCCCAACAATAAAATAAAACAGAAACCTAACTAGTATACTACGTGATCATAACAAAAATAAAACATCTGGGAATGGCAACCAGCTAAAGTAGCCTAATTACTGGACAGAAGTTGTCAGTCTTTCAATGCTTGCCATTGAATTCGTCGTTTGTTTAAAAAGATCGTTTTCTTCACCGACAGAACATCTGTGACGGAGGAATACATCGTGTCCGCACTTCTTTTCGAAAATTGTCAAGATTTATTGAAGTTATATGAAACAGAGAATATAATCACTTCCCAAAATACAGCTTCTTGGGATTGCAAACTGTTGTATTTCTGTCACGCATTTGTAACACGTTTACAGTTTGCCACACTTAACATGCTTGTGGGCCAATAATAAACTCTCAAGACAAACGATAAAGTACAGCCTGTGAGAATACTGCCGAGGCTGTACCTGTGACTTTTTACGGCACATTAAAGAACTGCAAAATTCGCGTTATTATTTTGGGACAAGCTAGATGGAAATTCCCTATAAGTGACTGAGCTCGACCCGTGATTTCATTGGCCGATGGCTTCTATACGAGGCCATGTGCCTGGGTAACTGTGATGCAGACGATTTGTCGCTCTGTCATTGAACTGTTACTATAAATTAAAAGAGTCTGTCCCGTCTTGCCACAAATACTCTCGGCCATTGACGGTCGCCAGTAGAGCGCACAACGCCTTGGAGTTTAGTTTGCTGCAGAAAATTAACGCGAATTTTACACGTCTCTACACATGGTACATAACAACGGGATATTTCACGATACTGCCCTTTTTATAGATTCTAACCTTTCACTGTTGTTCATCGTAGTGTCCTATGTTATTAAGGTGAATAATTTTTAATATCATCACTAACATAACGAACAGGTTTTTTGTGACGGTCACAATCATAATATTTGCCATGCTTCTTTCACAGAAAAAACATTAATTAATCTCGATTACCCAAAGGGTTTGTTTATCATTTCCTGATATAGTCTATTCATGATAAAGTGAGCACTTTTTTAGGCCCTGCAAAATTTTTCCTTTTAGCCACTATCTATCTTTCCGCCACTTTTAATATAAACATTGCCTTGTGACCAATAAACACAGCACATGCATTCCACTAATCCCAAAAGTTAATGTCTGAAGCTGCCATAAATTATATTTATTAGTGGTTAATGCATATTGGAAGCGCCTTAAAAAGTGCTCACTTTACCGTAAACAGCCTATAACTAGCTTCAAAGCGCCTGGAGTTGTATTGTTTGAAATTATTTCGCTCTGGTAGAGATAACCAGTTACGGACGTTCAAGAGTTTATTGTGTGTATTTTCAAGGATATTTCATAATTTCTAAATACGATAGCAAAAACCGTTTTACAAAAATACGTACCAGGTCAATGACCAAAGAGTGTTAAAACATTTTCTAACATAATTACGTGGATTTCGACTTTCGAACTTTTGCCAACTTTCAGAAGCTGAGTATGATTTCAGGTAGAGTTACGCGTGAGCTAGAGATGTCATGGATTGTTGACTTTGAAAATAATCTGGAACCATCTGAAAAATGTTTAAAACTCTAACTGATAAATATTAATTCCACTGAGAAACTTTAAAATGAAAAAAAAGACAAAATGGACACACAATGAATTTATAACAGTTGTATTTTATGTTTGTGACTTAAAAATTATTATGAGCATTAGACAAACATTTAGTTGTGATGTTTGAATGATTTTCGAAATTATTTGAACTGTTCTTATGGATACACGCGATTTCAGAAATCCTTCGATGTAAAGAAAAAACCTATACGCAGAATAGTAAAATATAAATAGAAGCGAGATGCAGTTAGCTGCTGTCGACAAATGTGGAACACGCATATAATTCCAAGAAGAAATCTAGAGCCCATCGCTATCACAAGAAAAAACGACACAACAAAACAGACAGGCTGTGTCACCTATATACCTGTACAGGATTCCAAGCGAGAATCTTGTCAGATGTTACAAGACAAACGACAAAACACGACCAGTATGAATATCAAACAAGAGTATGGAATATGAAGGGAAAAAATTATTCCAAACAAAGAACACAACGCAGACGAACTGCAAAGGCTGTGTGTTCGTGTAAACATCTGTCCCAGCCATCGCCCGTACTTTTTTTTTTAACTACTGGACTGTCTTTCAGCTCGGTCGAGCGGTGTCATCCACTCGCAAGTCCTCTTATCGTTGTTACGTAATGAACTAATCATTCCGTTGGCGACATACGTAAATATAACAGCATGTGGGAGCACAGCTGAGACAGAGAGATACTGATAAACACAACCAGCACAGTTCTTGTCTATGGATTCATGCCACATTCAGCTGCAAGTTACATGCTCACTGCTCAACAGGCGCGAAGTAGAAAACAAATTCGAACTGTGTTCTCGCAGATGGCAGACGGATTTCGAACGATATATTTCTCAGCAACCAAGCGCTTCGTGAACATTTAGCTTTCACAGATTCTATTATTTTCAATCTGTTATATCAATATCTGATATACAGAATGTGTCTAAATTCGACCGGCAAACTTCGGCTGTATAGGTTGAGCACGAAAAAATAAATTGAAAACATATATACAACCTATGATCTAAAGTGATAGTGGTTAGCTGAAAAAAGATCTTCAAACACCACAATACTTGTCGTTCTCATCAAATTATTTCGTGTAAATAATCACGGTTACCACACCTATTTCAAACTAACATCCATGTCGCGATATCATAATTGGGATTTAAAAGAAAGGGGATCTAAATTTTGGCTAAATATGTGTGCTTCTTTTTAAAATATGTGCAGAACATAGCTCATTATCTATCTGACCACCCTCATGCCCTCACATTTACTGAAGCCAGAATTATTTGATAATTTTATATAATGCACGCATCCGTGACTACGAGTGGGACACTGTTACTGGATGAGTTAACTTGACTATGTGTAAAATAATAATTCTGAGTAATATTTATGACTTAATGAAGATTAGTTACTATATTTTCATTTTGAATTTGATTGTAGTCGTTTGTGTAGAGCTGTATTCGTTTCATTTACGTATTCCTTTCCATTTTACTCACTCGTTTTATTCACTTCATTTGTATTCATTCTTTGGAAAAAAAATTTCTCATACTAAAATTTAGTTTTATTGACTTTCCAATTTAAAAAATGCGCAAATGAATTTTAAAATAATTGTAAAAAAAACACTTAAATGTTAAGTGAAAAATGGCTTAAAATAAAAATTGCTGTGGGCACACCAAATAAAAGTGTTTAGAAATATAACTAGAAAAAAATTCTTTTCGCAAAAATTAGGTGTCTAAATATTAAAGTTTTAATAATTACTTTTACTTTTCCTGTCGCATATAAAAAAGTAAATTTAGGCTTTGCAACGAACAAATGTCTTGTTTTGGAGTGTACCGGCATCAGTACAACGCCACAGAGTATAGAAGTGTACAGAGACAAAATCGCGAGGCTGTCCTTGGATGTGCGCGTGCCAACTCTCTTATTGACTGCTCAAGAACTTGGGAACGGCCTTGGGTCTGGATGACAAAAGTCTTGTTTTGGAGTGTACCGGCATCAGTACAACGCCACAGAGTATAGAAGTGTACAGAGACAAAATCGCGAGGCTGTCCTTGGATGTGTGCGTGCCAACTCTCTTATTGACTACTCAAGAACTTGGGAACGGCCTTGGGTCTGGATGACAAAAGCTGGGCTCAAAATTATCTTTCGCACCCGTCTGTCGCCCGTCCGTCAGTCAATCGTCTGTTTTTTTCTTCCGTCAGTTTAAAGCGACTGGAATGAGTCCGTCGTCCGTTGAACCTTCTGTTCCGGCAAAATTTCAGCGCGACAACCTAACATCGCGATCTTTCTTTTGTAGAAGGTATATTTTGATTGGAAATACATTTTCAAGGGAAAAACATTTTGGAGAAATAATTTTTTTACTTGATAAAAAAAAATCGAATTGCTGTTTACATTTTAAATTCCTGAATTTACCACCAAGATAAATAAACACATATCCACAGCCTTGCATTTTATTCCAAAGTGCACATTCGCGTCTACGGAATGTCATCAGAAGGCGGTGACCCATCCGTCGATCCTTCGAAAGTTGAAGTTTGATATATATTTGACAAACAGACGGATAGGGAAAAAAAGTTGCCCTATGATTGGTCGAATATCACGTGACCGCGTGACGGGCGGGTGACTGACGGATGCGACGGGTGGTCGTGAGTCCACCTTAACCCCTTAATATACTACCTCGAGTATACTATGGTTCCGTCTGACATGTTGTAGAATGGGCGAAAGCATGGTCGGAGCTGTACAAGGCCAGAAACTAGCACCAATACGGACATCGTCTTTCCTTGGGCGATGCTATTGGTTGCTACTGACACACCGACTATTTTGTGATTGGTTGCTTTTTGTGGCATGGATCTACTGAAACTCTTTCCCATAGGTTTCAAAGATTCGTAAGTACTTTTTACCTCATAAATTTCCTCTTTTGCAGCATCTGACATGAAAAATCGATGTGTACGGTATGGGTAGAGACGTGCAAAATTCGCGTTATTTTTCTGCCGCAGACTAAACTGCAAAGCGTCGTGCGCTCTACTGACGACCGTCAGTGGCCGAGAGCAGTTGTGACGGGACGAGACAGACTCTTTTAGCCAATTGTAACAGTTCATTGACAGAGTGACAAATCGTCTGTAACACAGGCACTCGACATTGTATAGAAGTCGTCGGCCAATTAAATCACGGGTCGTGCTCCGATACTTATAGGGCAATGACTTCTAGCTTGTCACAAAATAACAACCCGAATTATATTGCAGGTCTGTAGTTATGATGTTAATGCGTACTGAAGGACTTTCCTTATTGGCCGGACAGCCTGTTGGCAAGTAGGTTATGCCAGAAGCTGATTGGCGAACGGCGTTCCACGTTTTGTTGCCTAGTGACGCCGTTGTTTTACTGGCATGAGCAGGTTGGAGTTCGCGGTTGTTTCGCCTCTGTATTTCTAACTACTCTGTGAGAACGCTCTGTCGCAGAATACTGGAGTCTCCCGCCTAACTGTCGCTTGAACTGCGTCGCAGTGTGTTCCGATAAAAATACACGCTTTCCCATGAGACTATTAAACGTGCGTACAATGTGCAGATCTACGAGAAGAACACACAATTCAGACGAGAGTTGTTCACAGCTTTCAAGATTTCACTCTGGTTAGAAACACCCATTCAGAGTACTCCAAAACGGTTAAAAACGGCTTTTTCAAAGCACTGTGTCTCAAAATATACGGATCATATACATACAAAACTACTCAAGACCCTACACTCAACCTTCCTACAGACTTTCCACCAATAAAATAACAGGGGTGCCGCTGAAAGTTCCATGGGTACACACAGCACAACGAGAACACTACACGCTAGTTCAGAGCCTTGCGCTTAGAGGCGATGGCGCACTTGATATGCGAGGCAATGTCGCCCTTATTGCTCCCGCACTTCTCGGCCGCAAACGCGGAAAACAGCCCCACATATGTAATCACCTCCTAAAAAGCCATATATACGCAAAAAAATGTTAAATATAAAAAATTGCATATTTTTAAATTTTTTTAATGCATGAACCGTTATTTGGTGATTACATATACATATACCAAATAGTAGCCCACGACATTAGTTTATGTCGTAAACCTTCTCATCTGTACGACTTAGTTAGTATTTGTTTATTACGGCTGCAAGAAAAACTAAAAAATTTTAATTTGACATAAAATTATTCAAAAAATACATAACGTGTAAAAAAATTTATTCGAGGAAAATGCATCACATACAACACCTACGAGTTGAACAATAGTTGGTGTAATTATAAAATAATTAATTTTTTTGGGTTCCGACACCCTTAAGACTACACTGATGAAATGGCGGCGTGTTTGGCAAACTCCATCCACACACGCCAGTAAAATGTAAAAAAAAAAATAAATAAATAAAAAAAAAGACCAGTCATCTCCTTGAGGCAAACTTTCCAGGCCGCAACCCAACCACCAGCAAGTATGCCAAAATGTGCAACAACTAGAGACCGGAAAAATTCGCGAATTCAGTGACTTGTATGATAGACTCCACGGTCGTGCTGTTATGTGCAGCAACATGCGTGCCAGCCTGATTTCGAGAGCACAGACATGCTACGAGGAAGTGGAACGAGGCCTTGAGCAATCAAACACAAACCCCTCCAGGCAAGGCCGGTTGTTACTAAACACGGGCCAGATATTACGGCTGGAAACACAGCGAACGAGGTCTTTGTCGTCGAGACACTGCACCAGCAAGACGTGCAGAGATGGGGGCGTGCCGTCCGCCGACAGACGTCTAGTCATCAGCCTACGGCATCATGGACAAGGTGAAGTCGGACCATAGTAAACTAGTCAGAGTGACTTTAATGTAATTAAGAAACTAAATAATAATAGTAATACTCATTAACATAATGCAGCCGATTAATATGATAAGAGCTCCTCCGAGTTAAAGACTGACTAAAAGGTTGTAAACGAGATGTAAGTTGTATGATTTCAATATAGGGACGCTAAAGAGATAAATAGTGTTCACCATTGAACTACGCCTATCTTCGACTTGTACGATTATATAAACTAAAAGGTTACATCTTTTTATAAAACGTAACAGTCTGTACACTCGAGCGGACATCAACTGCTCGTTGGGCTCCTTGCTGCCCCGGGGACGCGCTCTGATTGGATATCCATTTTATTCCCTTTTTGTCATTGGCTCAGAGTTCTGAGGTGTTTCATTGGTCCCAGACCAATCGCAGATGTAAAGTATACGTACATGTATTTGAATTTTATGTTGTTCTCAAATTGATCGGCGAATTTTTCAGGTCTCTAGCAATTGCCAATCATACTCAAGGTTCGTTTCCACAGCTTCGAGCTGCCAATCAGTGACCGAGTTCGCCTGCATCACAGGAACCGCCCAGCCCTTTCGTTTTTGTATACTTACCTATTCTGTGCCTCTGTCACACGTCATGACCAACAAAAATATGTTTGTGTCTGATGTTATTGGTAGGGATAGGAAAAAATTACAATTTCATTACAGGACAAGATAGATTTCAAACGCGTGTACACTGAAGTCATCTTTGCAATCGGATCAAGTGTTCATTAGACACGCCGTGTACGACTCCGGGCCAATAACCGACTTGCAAGGGAACAAGAAGCGAATACGGTACTGTCAAATGTGTGGTAACACTGGGGCAACAGCCAATGAACAAACATCTGAGGTACAAAGGATTGTAGAGTCTAGCATACAGGTAATTGAACTCACGAAAATTTCCTAATCCTAGTTATTGACGGCAGCTCGTCGTGTAACTACGTAAAATTGAGTGTAGAGATTCGGGTTTCTCTCAACAACGAGGTCTTGAGAGCCGAAAAGGGGGGAGCGACGTGAGTACGGAGCAGCGCCGGCATGAAATGGGTTGAAGGGGGGAGGGGGAGCGACGGCAGATCCCGAGACAGCGGCGTGTGGCGGACAGTTGCAGGGTAAACTGTGTTTTGCTCCGTGCTATACACCTAATCGTTTTCTGGTTTTCACATGTCGGCCACTTTAACGCAGTAGTGCGTTTGACGTCACAACACGCGTGTAATGGGAGCATCGCCGCGCTCTCTCACGAGTGGCCGCAGTAGAATGTACTGTTTCTCCCGGTTCCACCCTGGTTCTTGCTGCGTGCGCCAAGTGTGTACAGCACAGAGCAAGCACCGGCTGACCTTGCAACACGCCACTGCCCCAAGAAAACCCGCCTACCACGATCCCCACATGCGATATGGACAAAGGAATTTTCGCGGTAGCGTTGCTCGAGCTACATTCTAGCGTCAACTCATTAACACTTTATCGCGAGCATGCTCGTTTTGCAACATTCTGCTGAATACCCCAAGTCATTTCCGCTGTTGTTCGCGGTCAGAAAATACGAACATAGTTTTACCGTGGGTAGTACCAGAAACAACTCCTGACACGTCAGAATTTACAACTGGTTGATGCAGGTTGTTCACGGTAAAGGGAGCACTTTCTAAGGCCCTTCTAAATTTTTCCTTTCATCCAATTTCCATCTCCCTGCTGCTTTTTAATATAAACATTGCAATGTGACCAATAAACTCAGTCTATACGTTTCCCCACCCTCAAAACTTAATGCCTGAAGCTGCAATAAGATATATTTATTAGTGGTTAATGCCTGTTTGAAGGGCCTTAAAAAGTGCTCACTTTACCGTGAACAACCTATACTTATACATTAAAGCAACAGAAGATCTTCTCACGAGCCCCATTGGGCCTCCGTTACTACTTGATGTTAACAATTACCTAAAAAGGCGTCCAATAAATCGAATAACTACATTAGGTAGTCACGGGGGCCGCCCTGGTGTAGTGGGTAAACTAATCGCTTCCCACCTAGGCAAACCAAGTTCGGGTAGGGTCGCCCCATGAATTTTCGTGTGTGGCAATCATGACGGACGATGCCGCTGGCCGGCGGGTCTTTTCGGGGATCTCCCGTTTCCTCCTCTCTTTCATTTTTCTCCACAGTCGCTTCCCCCTCATCGGCTCCCAAGACCCCGGTGTTAACTTAAGGTATACATTAAATTTTTTATTTCTGGTGTTTCAACGGAGGAATTTTATGGTGCGAGACGCACTTACCTATTTCTAATAGTTATATCTGACTGTTTGTAACCTACGGAAAGTGTTTCAGTAGATCCGTGGCACATCAAGCAACCAATTATAAAATAGTCGGTGTGAGAGCGGTAACCAATAGCGTTGCCCAGGGAAAGGCGACGTCCTGATTGGCGCTAACTTCTGTACTTGTACAGCACCAACCATGAGTTCACAGATTCTGCAAATGTCAGACGTGGACGAGATAATATGTTAAGAGTAGAGCCACTTGTTTTGCAAGAAAATATTTCAGGCCAAGTTGAGTTACAAAACACTTTACTTCTGAACCACTTTGATGATTGGATCATTTAAATTGTTACACATCTTATCTGTCTTCTCCGCGAATCACGGACTATCGGTATCGGATAAACATAATTTTGATTGGCTCACCCATTTAAACGTCTCTCTGCACATGAAGACAAGCGGCCAATAGCCAGATTAAGTCTGTAAGTGTGGACATATTATATTGAAGTCTAGCCTCCGCGTAAATCTTTCCACGAAAAACTTTTGACGAAAAAGAGGTTAACAAATTGAGGTCTGCACAGATTTACTGGCACTTAGACAAATTATAAGTCGTCACCTATATTCACTGCAGCAAGAACACTGGTTCTGTTGGTGTCTGTGTTAGAACTCACCATCGTCCTATTGGTCCATACCACATTGGACACTACCTTGTACTTTACACCGTTAATTATTGGCCGGTCATCAACCAATGAGAACCGAGTTGATATTGACCCAATCAAATGTCCTTTATAGTATAAAATGATTTACATTCAATCATGTCCTTTTGATTAGATATGTATAAAAAGAAATTCTATCGTTAGCAATATCATTGTTACTGCACTGTGGTGTTCTTGTGAGGTCATGTTAAACACTAGCCTTACAAAGACTGCATATCCAAGCCAGTTTTGTTCTGAGCAACAAAGAAAATTTCAAATTAGCTTTGCTCGAGCTACAATCGAGCACAGTCTGCAAAGTGTTAATAGCCGCCCGAACCTTTCCACTCGACGAGCAGTTTCGTGTGGACGAGTGTTCGGGAAGGTTTGTTTATGAAAGCGGCGGGGCGTCACCTCGAGCACGCCGCAGACGGTGTGTATCTCGCGCTCCTCGAAGTCGAGGATGTTCCAGTGCCGGCGGATCCTATCGACGACGGTGGTCTGGTTGTTACTCCAGATGGCGGGGATCTGGCGACGAAGCTCGTCGTGCGACTGCATGTTGGAGAGCGCGCGCCACTTGTCCGGGTCGCCCGCCTTGAGCAGCAAGCACCTACGCCCACCAACAACACATACAACTAGGGTAAAACACGATGAAACGAGCACATTTGGAAGCCCTGCTTAATATCTACTTTTATGCACGCTATGTATTATTCCGCCTTATGTAAAATTAACATGGCCATGGGCCTCATAGCTTTATTCATGCGTCCGTCAGGTGAAACTGTGAACATATTAGAAAAGTAAATAGTTTACTAATTTCGTAATTTTTACACTCCGGTGCCTTAAAAAAAACAGAAAGCGAGAAAAATAATAATTTAAGTTATCACAAATGGTCACCTAACACTTTTTATTCGTCGTTAAGATGTGGAACTACTTTCCATCCATCGTAACCAACGTTACTGGGTGCATGTCGCTCAGTATGCCCGTTAAAGTATATGCAGCCAGGGGTACTGAAATTTTTCTAAGGTACACTTCAAAAGTGCTCACTTTATCGTGAACAGCATTTAGTGAAATTTAAGACAAGTTATATTTCAAAACACTGTAGGGTCGATTACCTAACTTGATTGGCTGAATAACTTTTTGAACGTGTTAATTGTCTGCGCCCGAATCACGTAGGAGTCGTGGCGGTGTTACCGGATTCTGAGTAGCTCGATCAAATATGAAAACGCCTTCCCAAGCAGGCAGTGACCAATGGTAATTGACAACTACTGCTGGGTGCTTACAGTATTGTATTGACGTCTCCCGTGTATTCTTATTTTTTCGCGAAAAGTCACTAGCTTTACATACAACACATTGTTATGAAGTGATCAGGCCTTAAGCCCCTGTCACACTGTCAAATTTTTCCGTCAAACTGCTTCCAATAAGTTTGGTCAAATAAAGTTGGACAATTATGACGTCGTCGAAACGTCATAAACGCCGCCATATTTGTCTGAAAAGTTGAATGGCTTCAGTTTTCATCACAGATTTGAAAATTGAATCGGTTCTAAAATGTAACTGATGTTTGACGGTCTCAGCCAATCAGAATAGTGCACGACAAAAATGGACGTCAAAACACTTAAAATAATGAACAATTGCTGGATACGAAGTAAGTTATGAATATAATTAATTTATCTAGACGATGTCAGAGCATTAATGCTATTTTAAGTGAATGTTGCACATAATATTACGAACTCAGAGGCTTAAATTTCATTGTGCAGGAAATATATCTTATAAATAAAATTTTAATTTAGCAAAGTTTCGAAAATAAATTACAATTACTTACATTTCTTCCTGTAATGGACTGCACGGCAAAACAAAAGCAATATCTCATTATGATAATTATTCCCTAGATCATAGTTAAAAACACATTCTCCCAGTTAAAAAAAAATTGACAGTGTGACACATCTTCAAACGCATTCAAGATTATTCGATAGAATTTGTTGCAAGAAAAAGTTTGATGGCCGATTTTCGTCTTCAAATTTTACTGTCAAATATAGTTGGAAGCGAAAATTTGACAGTATGACAGGGGCTTTAGGTGGACGGCCAACTTGATCACGCCTTCAAACACTGGACCAGAGAACGAGAGTGTTTGCAGTAATCACCTTGCGTTGGCAGTTGCAGAAACTCGCTCCACCGGCCAGTAATAGGAGCCGAAACGCGCCAGATCTAGGCCAACGTAACACGGGACGCGGCGTCTTTTATCGTCGGGCCATCGCAACGAGAAGGTTACCGAGATGGGTATGTCCGGCCGTCGTTAACCGCACCCCAGAAACAGCCTGCGGCAACATTAACAATGTGGGTGGCTTTCCAATTAGAGTGTAGTAGTAGTGGCGTGTGGTAAATAACCCCAACAGATGTAATTAGCATTATTACATTCCATAAAAGCTCCCCCGATTAATACTCACGTAATTATATACTATATGACCTTTATATTCAATAAACCCCATAATTTACTGCTGTGCTCTACCTAATCATGACAAATTCTCCTTTCGCGTATCAAATGACGAAAAATGTAATTTTATAACAATATACGCACCTCATGATTAGCCCACTCGGACACCGTGTCCTCGATTCACGATCCATATGAATGGTATTTATGACGGGCACTGTACACAGACACGCACCAGTGCCCAAGTCTTTCTTGTGGCTAATCTGATTTGTGGAATTTCCAGTCACCACTCTGATACGAATGGTTAATGCCGCTATCATATAACAAGCAGGGCGCCTATCACTGGTTGCAAGACGAAGTGCTGGACACAGGTACAGCGCATAAAGGCTGTTCACGATCAAGTGAGCACTTTTGATATCAACTTTAGAAAAAACTCACTGCACATGCCTGCATACTTCGACGGGCGCACTGAGTGACATGCGTGCGATAAGTAGAGCCACGAGTATTACGCGAATTCATTCGGAGGCGAGGTACACTTCAAACACTTGTTCTTCTCTCCTACTGTTGTGATTAGACAACAGTTCTTTAGACACGCCCCGTTTAACTGCAAGCTAGTAATAACCAGGAAACAGTAGTTTGAGCGAGAGTTTAACAGTCCTGTACAGAGGCCGCACTTAATCACAGCAACCAACTTTTGTGAAATCCCAGGGGAATCTATTGAAAGCGAAACCCTGCATTCCTTCACAGAGGTAGATAGAAAAAACCTCTGTCCCTCCTTACCTTCAATCTACATCTACACCGAACACAGTCCAGCAACATTGTTAAAAATATTTCATTTATACACAAACACACAAATTACAAGAGTTCCTGTTCAAGATACAACACAATGATGTCTGGAGAAGAAGATAAACATAATAATTTTAACTAGTTTTAAAACAAAATTCAACTCAAGTTATGTAATAATACAAATATATTTTCTTGTTGGTAAAAAAAATACTAATAACGTTGAAATCGCAATTTTCTAACTCCGAAAAGCATGATTTCCACCTTTTATTAAAGTGTTTCATTAAATTTACATCGAAATATGTTAAAATATTAAATAAATTCAAATATATACATTTTATATTACATGGAATACATTTTTGTTGTTGGAACGTTTTTGGTTATATGTAAAGATAGGGAACGCATTGGTTAGCATGCTCGCCTACCCGAAGAGTCACAGCATAAAAATAAATTATTTCGCAATGTGTGGATGTCGTGTTAGATATTGCCGTTGATACAAGGTTTTTTTTATAGGAGATCTCTCTCTCTCTCTCTCTTGTTTCCGCTTGCCTCACGAGCACGCGACTTGGCGCTTCTCGATTCACCCTCATCGGCTCTCAAGACATCGATGTTAAGAACCGTCTAAATATCTCCCAATATTTTCTTTTTCTCTCCTCTATGTTCAATTGATAGTCAAAACAGTTCTTAACAAGAGAGTACTTGTAGAAAACATTCCTTATCAAGTGAATAAAATATATCTTGTTTTAAAACTTGTAAAAATTGTTCTGTTTTAATGAGTAAATAAAATAAGTCTTGTGTGATTTTAGAAATCATTGTTTGCTTGATTCAAATATACATTTGTTGTTGTTGTTGGAATGTTAAATCTAGGGCTTATATTGTAAACTTTATTTCAGGGACTTCTAATGTTTTTTATCTTTTTTTTTTTTTTTTTCACTGTTCATATAGTCAACCTGTTGCATAAGGTTGAAGGGACAGCGAGTCGGGAGAAATCTCTAGGGGCATGCATTCAGAGAGTCGGCGATGTGAAGCAGGAGAGTCACCACTAGAAAAACATTATCTGAATTCTGTAGTAAGGAGGGTGAATTGTCTTGAAACAGGTACTCCAGTGATGCAAACTCACGAAAAAAATACGAAAAAGCATTCCCAAGGCTGAAGCTGCGATGCGTAAGCTTGTTTTTGCGAACTTCAGGCTGGATCGATACTGGAGGTCTTCAGAAAAAGTCGCCTTTGAGAGTGGGGGTGGTAGGGGACACGTCTCTCTGTAAACATTTTCGAGGGAAGGGGGTGGCTGTCATTGTGGAGTTGGAGCAGGTCTGAAGACAAGGGATGCAGGGTAGGCTGGGCGAGGGTGCCTACGAGCGAGCAGGACCGAACGGAGTGCAACTAATCAGTTGTGATAATTGATAATCGAGGACAGATGGTTGACTGATGCCCAGGACCTCGCAGAGGAAGAGGGTGGTAGGGGGTGGCTGGCATCGTGGAATTGGGCCAGTTCTGAAGGGTGCAGGGTAGGGGTTTGTGGTTGGGGTGTGAGGGGGTGGCAGGCAGGTCTCATCCGATCAGAATGCAACTAATCAGTTAACACAATCTTGATAAATTACCGAAAACATTTGACAGGGGTTTGTATTCCGGCGAAGGGCGGGGAACGAAGTGACCTCAGCTATCCCACTTGGTGCCATCTTCAGTCGCTCATGTACGCTTGGAGGAGACGGGCATGCTACTTGTCAGCTCCTTCATAAACACCAGACCTCTACACAATTGACAGCCAATGAGCTTACGATAAGGGGTTACCACACAGGCGAGCATCGCACCTACCTCCATCTCTGGCGATAGCCGGGACTTACATAGTATTTTATTGGAAAAATATAAATTTTCGTGTGTTAACTTTTTTTTCAGATCGATATACTGTGTTCGTGTTAAGTAATTGATTTCTGTATTCGGTAGACGAAAATACGGTTTGTGTTAACAACTCGCGTTTTTTGTTACCTAGTGACGAGAATTTCACAGATTTAACAGAAATTAGTAGTACATCTCTATAAAGTGTTGCATGATTACACTTTATGGGTTTAAGTACTTCTTCATGTCATCCAAGTGTCCCTATGCTTCAATAGAAATAATTTGTGTTAAAAGTTAATTATTCTAAAAATATTGAAACTTTAGTTAAAATATTATTATTTCGTTGTCTGTTGTAGGACGAATGCAAACTTTTTCTCTTAAATTTAAACTCATTTGTCTGTCGGCTTCGCTAAATGTATATAATCAGGCTCTCCACACACACAGCTTATAAGCCGACATAATTGATACACTGGATTCCACATCAAACAGACGTGTTATAAAAAATACTCAAAGTATGTGCGAGAGGCGTTAAGTAGTGTATGTGTATTTCGATTATGCTATTGTGCCAGTTTAAAATTTAAATGCGACTTTGTAAATCTTAATTTATTCATACTGATTAGCTGGATTTAGTTAAGTGAGTTTGCACTTGTCGACATAAGATGTTATTCGCGTATTTAAAGTTCTCTATTGTGTAAATTATATTTCTAAGCTCGAGACTCATATTACGTTTAAGAGTCACGTAACTACACCTATTATTATTCATGTTGTCGTTTGAAAATTTGTGATTCGATATGTATAATTTATTCATACATAGAATACTCTGAATTTCTCTAGTGTGTTAAATATATTTGTAAAAATAACCTATCTACCATCAACATCCCTCCAAACACCTCAAAATTAGACAAATTAGAAAAACAATGTTAGCCCACTCTTGCACTCAACTCTACACCAATATAAGACATTGCAACCCACCACTCTGTTCAGTCGACTGCCAGAGCTCCAAGGGCGAGGACGTGCCAGAACTCCTGCTACCCCCCTCCCCCACCCAAAAAGAAAGAAGTACGACAACAAAAAAATCAACCCTTTCAAATTTAACCCTTTCAATAAATGTAACTCTTTCCATTTTTGATCGGATTAAGATCGGATTAAGAAATTTTTAATCGGATTAAGCATTTTTCCATAGGATTAAAATCAGTATAACATCGAATTAACCCTTTCAATCAATTTAATTAACGCTTTGATATCAAATCGTTAATCCGATTAATCAAAAGTGGGGTAGAACCGGCCCGCCCCTACTACTGGTGGAAGAATACACAACGTGCGTGCTAGTAGATCTTAATCAGGGCTTTCAGAAGGGCTCATTTTACCGTGAACAGCATATATAAAAAAACGTGATTTTCAACACTTGAACTCGGAAAGTAATGCGTGACCGAACGGGTTAGAGACCCGGAAATTTCGCGGATTCATTCGGCAACAAGCTAGAGACGCCGCAGTCGTTTGTGTACTCGGGCCTCAGTTGATTGTTCATTGGTTGTTGCTCCACTTTTACCCGAGACCAGGTGGCGAGGAATTCGGCCTTCTTTCACTTGCAGGTCACTTGTTGGTTCAAATGCACCCTGAGCATAGCTTACAAACTGCGATCGATACTAAAACGAAAGTCGAATGTGTATATGCATTAAGTCTAGCTTGTCCCTCAAAATGAATTCGCGGTAATTCCTGGACTCTACTCATGACAAAGACTCCGTCATGCCCTCAAAATTTTCCCCTCGAACTGCTTCTAAAAAATTTAGTAAAATGAAGATGAAAGGTGTAGTGAAGTGGAGTGGAGAGATTTAGGCGACTCTTAACATCGAGATGTGGAGATGGAGGTCGGCATAGATCAACACCGGAATGCAAGGACCGGGAAAATGGGAGATCCCCAAGAAAACATGCTCACCCACATCAATCTGGTGGAAAGGGGGCAACCCCGCCGGGAATCGAATAGGTGGGAGGCGAGTAGTCTGGCCACTGCACCACCATGGCCCCAAATGGTTGTAAGAAAAGTAATGAATCAAAAAATATATATATAATTGTGGTTATTGAACACCGAAATGAATATGCGACCGAGCGGATTAACTCGGATCTGTCTGCGACTCGACTGCCTTTTAAATGCTTCGCGTATTTATGTGCCTTCCCACGAGTCACAGACGTTTAGTGCCGGAGTAACCACAATCTGATTGGCCCATTCAAATACCACGCTGTTATTGGGTGGAGAATAATCAAAGGAGAACCTTAGGCGCACGAGTAGGATACTGAAATCTCGCCTGCGCGGAACACATTTCGCAAAAATTAGGCGTCCCCAGGGGCGTCTTTTATGGTTTGCTTTCAGTGCCTGTTCATTCCTAGCGGCGATGTTTAGAGTAAACCTTCGATCCAGATTCTATACTTCAGTCTACCTTGGCGACTGAGCTATATTACCTCACTCCAGTCCTACTTCAGTCCATTCCGGGTGTGTTTCAGTAAAAAGTTTCAATTGGGAATCTTCAGTACACTAATCCGTATTGATACGTTACTCTAAATGTAGTAAAAGTATAGTTTCAAGGTGCTCAATAACTTAGTTTCATACGAACACTCATTCAGTACTTAGTTACTGCCTATGTGTTTTGAGCATTGTTCTTTTTCTGTATGACGTGCTTCTGGTCGCATGCTTGCGCCCCAATTATTCCTATGGTGTCAAGGTGCCTTAAATATTGCATTACAAGTAAACATATTCCCTAGCTGTCTACCACTTTCATACTGCGTAAACAAGTTTTTTTTATTATGTAATTCTGATTTATCTTACATATCACTGTGCTTGGTTAGTCGTATAATGTTTACAGGTCCCTTTTCGCGTCTATGGTAGCTGTGTTTTCGGTATATGCTTTCCCTTAACTTGTATATATTGTTTCGCTATTTGATGTGTGTCCTTTTCGAGGTTTTGGTTAGTGTCATCACATTAATAATAGCCATTGTTTTGTCTGTTACAGTCGTTATCACCGTCTCGTCCATTTATTCACGCAACAAAACTTCCAGTATCACAGAAGAACCATATATTCTGGGCTGGCATGTTGTAATATTGTATAGGCTGATCACGATATTATTTGAGCACTTTTGAAACCAGAAAATGTCACAACCATTACTTGCATGTATCTTAACGGGCGCAGTGGCTGGCAAAAGCCCAGCAAAGTGTGTAACGACGGAGATAAAATAGTTCCCCACTCTAAATTTGAAGCACTGATTCACAGTGAAATTCAACTACTCGAATCAGTGAAAAAGGCTCCACTTAGTGGAAAACCACTGATTGTTTCAGTAAAAAAAAATTCACTGATTGAATAAGTGACGGCCTACTGCAGCGGCGAAAAACAGTGAAAAAAATGACTAATGAATCAGTGAAAAATGTAACTGAACCAATAAATTACAGAAATCTGGAATTTTTTCCCTGATTCATAAGTTGAATTCATTGAAGTGACTCTTGAATCAGTCACGTACTGATGACTGGTTGAAGCAGTGAAATTCTCGCTGATTCATTTTTATAGTGCACGTCTTAACGTTGAATTTAAAGTGCTCGGTAAAAATTTGTGAACACTGAAATTATTTATTTTGCGTTTTTTTTGCATATAAATGTAAACATGAGCACATTCGTAAAAATGATTACTTTTCTAATAATGTCGCAGTTTTACATGACCGACGTATGGATAAAGTGACCGAGCTCTTGGCAATGTCAATTTTACATATGGTTTAAGAACACGCCCTGCTTAAGATATGCTTGTATTCACAATGCGTATTCTTCCCCCACAAGTAAAACTAACATTTCCAAGGGCCTGACCACATTATTCACGTGTAGGTCAAGTGAAAGAGTGGAATTATTAGAAAAGTGAATATCCTACCAATTTGCACATTCTTGCACATTAAAAAATGCAGAAAGCAAAAGTAATAATTTCAGTATTTACTAGTGTTTACCGAACAATTTTAATTCAACGTTAAACCACGGGACTAGTTCCCCTCCAACGTTACCAATATTACCGGGTGCTTGCCAGCCAGTCTGCCTATTAAAATATATGCAGGGTAAGGGCAGTGGCATTGTTCAGAGGTTTCTTTAAAAAGTGCTCAATTTACCGTGAACAACGTATATATACATTTTTAGTCATTATTTTTCTGCCATTGTCTGTATTCTTTTCCTGTTTTTTTAAATTAGCCATTCTGACCCAGCGTACACACTTGGGGTACATTGACTACGTGTAATTAATTTGTGGTTTGTACTGCAGACTGTTAATCTCAATGGCCAATGAACTTACATGTAGGTAAATGATTCGCAAACCGTCTCACTGGTCGAGGTTATAATTGGTTTGTATGAATTTTGCCGAACACGCAGCCTACAGAGTGGCTACAGTGGCTGAGCGGTTAGACTGCTTGCCTCCCACCAAGGCGAACCGGTTCAATCCCCGGCCGGCTTGCCTCGGATTTTCGCATGTGCTAATCGTGCCACGCTGCTCCATACTCGCCTCTTTTCACCCTCACCGGCTCTCAAGACCTCGACTCGATGTTAAGATTCGCCCAAATCTCTTGACTCATTCATGGCCTACAGATAATTGGTAGAGACATGCAAAATTCGCGTTATTGTTAAACCATGCTAGACCGCACTGCTCTATACATACTTTAGCTAAATTCGTTATTCCATTGATTACGGGCGCCATTGACGTGCGTGACAGCTCTATTGGAGATAGGTCGCTCAACTGACGAGCCTTTACTATTGGCTTAAAGCGATCCTGAGAAGTGCCACACATGTTGTCGGGCAATGGCAGAAGTCAAACGAGATTACAGCATCTTGGATTTGAGCCTGCAGATAAAAAATAACTCGAATTTTGCAGGTCCCTCCTCATTGGCTGTGACAACGAAATAAAAGTTTTGTCGACTTACGTACAGCACGCTTTTTTTTTGTTTGCAACACTTGAAACTGTAAATTTAAATTGGCCTGGAGAGGTTAAAACAGAAAACAAAAAAAGAAAAAAATACAGTGGCGTGTGGTGAAGTGTTGCAAGGTAAACTGGTGCTTGCTCACATCTGTACATTCCCGGTGCACGCTGCAGGAGCCAGTAACCACCGTGCAGCCTAAGGAAACTGAGTGCATTCCGACCACTCACAAGCGAGCAGCAAGCGACCAATCACACGTGTCATGTGACGTCAGCTGCCGAGCTGGTGGAAATATATGCTATATGCTGATCACGGTAAAATTAGCACTTTTCAAAACCCTGCTTAGCATCTATTTGTATGCACGTGGTGTATTCTTCCACCACCTAATGTAAAATTAACATTGCCATGGACCTCGCCACTTTATTCATGCGACAGTCAAGTGAAACTAAGAAATTATTAGAAAAGTATATATTTTACAAATCAGCTTATTTTAAACTTCGATGCGTTGAAAAAATCAGAACGCGGAATTAATAATTTAAGTTACCACAACTGGTTGCCTAACACTTTTTGTTCGACGTTTAAGATAAGGAACTACTTTCCATCCATATTTACCAACTTTACTGGGCGCAAGTCACTCAGTGCGCCCGTAAAATATATGCTGATAAGAGCAGTGGCTTTTTCTAAGGTTGGTTCCAAAAGTGCTCACTTTATCGTGAACAGCCTTTAGCGAGCAACAGGGTACAGCACAGAGTCAAAGTCCCTGTCACGCTGTCAAAATTTACCTTCAAACTGCTTCTAATAAGTTTAGTTAAATAGAGTTGGACAATTATGACGTCATCGAAACGTCATAAACGCCGAGAAAGTTGGATGGCTTCAGTTTCCATTAGGCATTTGAAGATTGGACCGGTTCTAAAATTTCTTTGATGTTTGATGGTCTCAGCCAATCAGAATTGTGCACGACAAAAATGGGCGCCAAGAAACTTTAAAATAACGAACAACTGCTGGAAACAAGGTAGGTTAGGAATATACAAGCTGTCTGGGCATGAATGCTATTTTAAGTGAATATTGCACATACTGTTACGAGCTCCGAGGCATTAAATTTCATTGTGCAGTAAACATCTCTGATAAATAAAATTAGAATTGACTAAAGAAGAGAAAATAAATTACAATATTCCTTTGCATTTCTTCCCGTAATGGACTGCATGGAAAAACTAAATTAATATCTCACTACGAAAATAATTTATAATAATAATTAAAATTAGACTCTCCCAGTTAAAAATTTGAAAGTGTGACACCTTTTTCAACACATTCAAGATTATTTGATAAAATATGTTGGAAGGAAAAATTTGATGGCCGTATTTTGTCTTCAAATTTTATTGTTAGGGATAGTGAAATTTCGCGAAAAGATTTCAAGGCATGTTATATTTCAAAACACTGCAGGGTCGTTTACCTATCTTGATTGGCTAAATTATTTTTTGACACGTGTTAACTGTCTTCACGCGAATCACGTAGGAGCGGTGCAGATGTTGCCAAAATTGAGTGGCCCGGTCAAATATGAAAACGCCTTCCCAAACAGACAACCAATGCCAATATACAAACCGCTGTTGGGTGATTATAGTATTGAAGTCTACCGTGTACTCATTTTTTTTCTCGCGAAAAACACTAGTTCTATTTATTGTCAAATAATGAAGGCCAAGTGAAGTGAAGAGAGTTGGGCGGCTCTTAACAGCGAGGTCTGGAGAGCCGGTGAGGGTGATTGAATATAATATGGAGCGGCGCCGGAATGAAGGGGCTGAGGAAACGGGAGATCCCCGAGAAAACCAGCCGACCGACGATGCTGGCACGATTCCCACTTGCAAAAATCCGGTGACCCGGCCGGGGATTGAACCCAGTTCGCTCAGCCGCCGTGGCCCCAGTTGAACGCGAAAATTTGACACTTTGACAGTTTGAGGACGGAACAAATTTACTGACACTGAATACGAATTTGAAGCGAGCTGCCTATATTCACCACAACAACAATATCAATTGTGCTGATCTGTGTATTTCCACTTACCATTTTCCTATTGGTCCGGGCTACACCGGACACGCCTACTGTACTCTTCATCGTGTATTACTGGCTGGCCGTGGGCCAGTGAAGTCGCGCCTTGTCTGCGTACCAATCAAAGTGTCGCGACAGACGTGACACGTTTTACAAACCATCGTGTTCACTGGCGAAATTGTTAAAAAGAACTGTTATTATCTTACGAACTGAAATGTCGACTGCTTGCAATTTATTACTTAGGTTCCGGTGAAATCCAGCGAAACAGTAAATTCATAAAAGTATGCCTCTTGTCCTCAGGAGTAAAGAAATTTCGATATAAACGGGGCCCCGTGTATGTACGAACATACTCCTCAAAGGGTTGACGCCAGCTTACCTCGCTGCGGTTACCACTATACGCCACTGAAAAAAAAAAAAAAAAAAAACAAGTGTAGTAAATGAGTATGGTAAGTGACCTGAGGGGTACTAGGGCGCGGTACTGGGCTCGCAGGTCCTCCTGCAGGCAGCGGCGGGAGTCGCTACGGGCCAGCACATCGCACTCGCGCACGCTGTGTCCCAGCTGGGTGTGCTTGCCCGGGCAGTCCTCGCGGCACAGTGGCCACCCACACCGCTCGCACCTGCACACACACACACACACACGCATACACACACTTCTCTCCTGTAGTCTGTTACCGGCGTCGAGGTTAATACTTCTCGATTTTTTTTAACTACTCTATTACTAGGGGCATCTGTTTTTCGTGAAAAGATTTACGCGGAGGCTAGACTTCAATAGCCTATGTACACACTTGCAGTCTTATTTGACGGCTTGTATTTGTGTGAATACAGCCTGTTAGACGATTGAGCCAATCAGAATTAAGTTTTTCCTATGCTGACCGTCCGTAATTCACGGGTAAACAGATAAGACACGTAACAATACAAATGATCCAATCACGAAAGTGGCACTTAACTTAAGTGCGTTGGAAAAAAACTTGTCCTGAAATTTTTTCGCGAAAAACAGGTGCCCCTACCTATTACTAAGTGTTAAGTGTATCCCGAAGGTAGGACGAGAGCTAATTACGTCTCAGGGCTAACCTCTTACGCCTACAAGGAAACGAAATCATGCAAGGAGACATGCATCACAGCAGAGAGGGATTGGGCAGCCATGACCACAATTGAGACCATGACTACCTCCCTAAGTGTACTTATAGCTAGAACTATAACTAATAAGAGGCTGGGAAAACCGGCATAGACACCGTAAAAACCCAGCCAACAGGAAAGCATTCAAAATTATTGCGTGCATTAAATAAAAATTCTACGGGAGGTAGAGGGTTGGATATCATTCTTTATTATTAGTAAAGGCTGTTCACGATAAAGCGAGAGGCTGTTCACGATAAAGCGAGCACTATTGAAATCAACCATAGAAAAAAAGTCACTGCCCGTACCTGCATATATTTTAACGGTCGCCCTGAGTGGCATGTGCCTAGTAAAGTTGGTAACGATGGAGGGGGAAGTAGTTCCGTATCCTAACGTCTAATAAAAAGTGTTAGGTAACCATTTCTGATCATTTAAATTATATCTTACTCTTTCTGTTTTTTTTTTTTTTTTTTAATCTATCGAAGTGTAAAAATGAGTGGATTTGTAAAATATTTACTTTTCTAATAATTTCGCCTTTTCGCTTGACCGACGTATGAATAAAGTTATGAGGCCCATGGCAATGTTATTCTTACATAAGGCGAAAGAATACACAACGTGCATTCAACTAGATCTTACGAAGCTTTCAAAAGTGCTCATTTTACCGTGAATAGCCTATACAGATTCAAAAAACTAGTAGATAAATGGGCACTGTTGTTGTTAATTCTTCTCAGGTTAGGAACAAAACGAGTTTTGTTATGAGAGTTTGGTATAGGGAACATTTCCACCATTAGGTGCGCAGTGTTCCAAAGAGGTAATCTTTAGAGACCCGGAAATTTTACCCCAAACTAGCCGGCACTTGTTTCCTTGTAGGTTAGTTACTGAACTAAATTCGCCCAGGGCGCGTCTTACAACCTGGGATCCAATTGAAGAAGTAAATCAAATGTGCACGTGTTTGAACTCTATCTTTTCCTGAAATGAATACGAGAAATATCCGGGTCTCTTATCATCCTTAATTAAAATTTTTAGATACTTAAATAATAAAAGAGGAAGATTTTACTTATTTACGTTGTTATTTTATATTTTATATATGAATATTACAATTATTTTGCCTCATCACTTTATTCATGTGTCGGTCAAACAATTAAATTATTAGAAAAGTGAACTGTTTTTAGTTTGCTAATTTTTACATTTTGATGCATTAAAAAAAAACTTAAAACGAAAGAAATAATATAAGTTATCACAAATGGTTACCTAACATTTTATATTCGACGTTATGATATGAAACTGCTTTCCCTCCATCGTTACCAACTTTACTGGGCGCTTGTCTCTCAGTGTGCCCGTTAAAATATATGCAGGTAGGGGCAGTGGCTTTTTTCTAAAGTTGATTTCAAAAGTGCTCACTTTATCGCGAACAGCCTTTACACATGCGACACTAGCGCTTATCTACTGGCTAAAAATTTTAGCTGCCAAACTAAACGCATCGAACTTCCCGACTTGAGTAAGATAAACCTTACCTGAAGGGTTGGGCTGTGTCCAATTTGGCGTAGCAGCCGACGCAGAGAGGCTGGCAGTCGTAGCAAGGTCCCACAACTAGAGGTTCCTCGCTGATGATCAGCTCTCCAGGCCGCAGGTCACGGGACGCCGCCAGGTACCTGCGACAGCCCACAAACCACTGGGCCCACAAACTACTCGAGCTTGCAGAACAGTAAGCACAGAACATGGGTCGCGTGCACAAGAAATTACAGCGATGTTTTCGAACCTATTGATACAAAAACCGAGCATACTAGGTCGTGTGTTTGACAGATCCTGACAATGTACACAAAGGAAATTGTTATATTTCATTTCTCGAAGCAACATCCAATCAGGGCAGAGTATAAAATTTTCAACAAATTTGTTTATTTAAAACGGAAGAACAGCTATGTTGCAGAAATGAAGAAATACCGCAAGATATTAATTTAGAGAAAAGAACATATTAACAGTTTACTCGAAGAAATGTTTATAGGCTAGTCACGTATTTTTCGATTGCAAAACGAGGATTTTAAAGAAAAGCAAAAATACTAAACGTTTTAAATCACTGTAAATTTTCAACATCTGTTTCGAAAATCTATTATTTACCTACATTACCAACTGATGTCACACTTGTCTCAAAATTCCATTGGCTAGAAATAATACATACGTATTCAATTGTGAATTAATTTCACACAAGAATTCTGGTTGTGTGAATGTTCTACTGTTATGTCCTGTGCTCTGTGCGTATGTGTTTTGATAGTGAATCCTGGAGCCTTATGACTAGTTCACATGTACGCCGACCACGCAGAACAGACAGAGAGGAAGACTAGAACAGCCAATCAGAAGCCGTCCTCGGGGTCCGCGCGAGTTGCGCGAGAAAAGTTGAGCTCACGCCGATTTTTTCTGCTCGCGGAAAGAGCAGACATCGCCGATATTTCTCATAAGTCAGCTGGTTCACATATTTTATGCAACTAATGTCTTGAATAATTAACGTGTATTGATGTAAATGTTAATAGAGATAGCTATGTATGAATTTTTTTGGAGTGTACGATTTCGGAGCTCTGCGCTTTGTTCGGGGACCTGCGCAGGTGGCACCCCAAACTTAAACTTGCACATACATCTGGCTTATCAGGGATACACTCTCCGAACATCGCGGTACAAAGGCGGTCATTGCAGAAGAGATTGCCATTAGTGGTAGGAGTTGGTCGATCTTAGCCGTAATCACAGGCTGTTCATGGTGAACTGAGCACTTTGAAAGCCCTGCTTGAGATATTCTTGTATGCACGTTGTGTATTCTTCCTTCATGTGCAAAATTAACATTGACATGGGCCTGATCAATTTACCCATATGTCGGTCAAGCAAACCCATTCTGGACCCGTGTCCATGATCGAGGACATATGGCACATGAAGTGTATTTATGGTCGGCACTGTACTGTATGTAACATCGAATCAGTATCCAGTGTTTTGAGTTTATTCCTTGTGATAAATGTGACTTGCTGAAGTTTCTGCTCCTCTCACCTGAGGGGGGAGGGGGGATCGCGGTGGCTGAGCGGTTAGCCTGCTCGCCTCCCACCAAGGCGATCCAGGATCAATCCCCGCCCTGGTCACTCCAGATTTTCGCATGGGGGAATCGTGCCGGACGATGCCATTGGTCGGTGAGCCTTATCGGGGATCTCCCGTTTCCCCCGCACTTTAATTCCGGTGCTGCTCCATACTCATCTCAATCACCCACATCGGCTCTCAAGACCTCGATGTTACGAGCCATCCAAATCTCTTCACTCACTCCTCTCATCTGTGAATGGTTAATACTGGCATTAACTAACACGCAGCACCTTGTTCATTGGTTGCGAGATGCAGGCTCGATTGAAGTACAGGCGACACCAAAAAATTAAACGACTGCAACACTTGAGCTCTAAGATTAATTTAAGGCCGAACGTGTTAACCACTTAAGGCATACATTAATTTTTCGTGTCAGGTGTTGCAACATCGGAATTTTATGATGCGAGACGTACTTGCGTATTTCTATAACTGACAGTTTGTAACCGTGGCTCAAGCAACCAATTATAAAATAGTCGGTGTGAGAGCGGCAACCAATAGCGTTACCCAGGGAAAGGCGACGTCCTGATTGGTGCTAGCTTCTGGACTTGTACAACACCGACAATGAGTTCACACATTCTGCAACATGTCAGACGCGAACGAGAATACCCGGGATGATTTGTTATAGGCTGTCCACGGTAAAAATAGCAGTTTTGAAAGTCCTGCTTAAGATCTACTTATACTCGCTTTATGTATTCTTCCACTTTATGTAAAATTAACTTTGCTAAGGGCCTAATCACTTTATTCATGCGTCGGTCAATTGAAACTTTGAAATTATAAGGAACCTAAATAATTGACGAATTTAGTCACTTCGATGCGTTAAAAAAAAAAAAAAATCAGAAATCGAGGTAAATAATTGAAGTTATCACAAATGGTTACCTAAATAATTTTATTCGACGTTAAGATATGGAACCACTTTCCATCCTACGTTACCAACTTGTCTGGGTACATGTCCCTCAGTGCGCCTGTCAAAATATATGCAGGTAAGGGCAGCGACATTTTTCAAACGTTCTTTTCGAAATTACTCAATTCACTGTGAACAGCCTATTTGTCTCGCTTTTTTCCCCCCGCAAAAACATCCACAGGAAACTGCGCGCAAAAAGCTCGGTGGAAATGAAAGTAAAACTTCTGACGTCATGTTTACAACGTTCACAACTACGCGTCCCAGCATGTTTGGGAGCAATTTAAAAAATGTCGGGATACTAACCCATTAACGTAAACATTAACTTTTCCTTTCAGGTGTTGCAAAAGAAGAAATTTTCGATATAAGAATTACTTCCAAATTCGTTACAGTACATGACATTCTGGGTCCTGTGAAAAGGGTTCCAGTAGATTCATGGCGCAAGAAACAACCAGTTATAAAATAGTTGATATGTCAACATCAACCACTAGCAGGGCCCACCGAAAGCCACTGACCGCATTGATGTTCACGATAAAATGAGCACTTTTGAAATCAACCTTAGAAAAAGTCACTGCCCCTACATGCATATATTTTAATGGGTGCACTGAGTGACACGTGCCCAATAAAGTTGGCAATGATGTAAGGAAAGTAGTTCCATATTTTAACGTCGAATAAAAAGTGTTAGGTAACCATTTATAATGACATTAATTATTTATTTCGCTTCCTGTTTCTTTTTTGTAATGCATCGAAGTGTAAAAATGAGCAGATTAGTGAAATTTACCTTTTATAATAATTTTACATCATTTAACCGACGCATGAATAAAGTTATGAGGCCCATGGCAACGTTAATTTTACATGAGGCGGAATAATATCCAACGTGCATACAAGTAGATCTTAAGCGGGGCTTTCAAAAGTGTTAATTTTACCGTGAACAGCCTATACCTCACGGACCTCTACAGCACCGACTATGATATCACCTACTCTGCAACATGTCAGACGTGAATGAGTATACTTAGGATAACACGTTAAGGAGAATAGTGCATGCAAACCGTATATTTATATCATTTTTGTCATAACTAAAGAACTGAAACATTCGCGAGTGCAATAATCTGCAGGCTAGAACCTACAGTCTTATGTACAAATATGCCGATGTCAACAGTAGATTGGTTGTCTGCTGTCACAGTGGAAGACCACAATTGCTACACTGTTCCCCAGGAGGTGTCAAACACCGTATGGACCAATGGCTTAAGTTACATAAACGCACGTGATTTGGATTCTAGCTTGTCCCAAAATGACTCCGCGAATTCTTCAGGTCTCTAGTCATAACTGGTTTTACAGCAATTTTTTTTTTAATTGATTGCTTGACAAGACGTAAATAACAATTATGATCACCTTCTTACACGTTAAGAATTCTTTATGTTCGTTATTCTTGGAACACTGATTAAAGTTAAGAAAACAAAAATCCTTTCTTTTCTTCCATCAGTGCTCCGAGAATAATGACGGCAGTGAATATCGAACAACGTAAAATATCTTTGAAAATTATTATTTCTGTCTTGTCGAGCCAAAAATTTCGACAAACCCTTTGGAAAACGTCTTACATCGAAAATCGGGTAAATGTACTGCTTTCGTGCACCATTCCCCTTAAGGAGTTAGACCAGTCATGTAACTCAATAACAAGCAAAATCGACACGTGATTTAACTCGTATTTTAAGTTGTAATTACTGCCGTTTTTTTAACGTTACATCGGAAATATAATACATAAAATGCATATGGGAATGATGAAATTATTCTGCAGTATCATCGTAAAATGTAAGCTTTGGACGTTGTTATAGAATACGTGTTTTCTCCGACTACACGATATTTGTTATCTCGCTGTCTCATGCCTAGAGACAGGAGTTTCTCGCGAAAAGATTTATGGCCATGCTAGACTTCAATGTCCTACGCCCATAACCACGACTTCCTTTGGTTATTGGCTGCGTGTCTACGCGAGAAGACATGTTCTTATTTGACCGGGCCAATGAGAGTAAATTACTCCGACATTGAAAGTCAATGATTCGCGGACAGACACTCGAGACACGTGACATTTAAAATCATCCAACCACGAAAATGTATGTGAACAAAAAAAAAGTGTATTGATATCTTTTCGCGGAAAACAAGTGTCCCTGGTCACGCCCTTTATTGCGCCACGAGTAGTGGGCCAAGCTTTGAAGTTTAAATTACCGTTTCCCAGGTATGTTACTTGCTCTCGAGAACATCGTACGGCCAGAGCCGCGACGTTCCGTTTCATGACGCTAACTGGCACACGTAACTGCTTCTCACTGGCGACCAGCCCAGTCCTATGAAAGTCCCTGGAACTCACCCACAATCATCTATATATAAAACTGAAATATATGTGAGTCTGTATGCAAGCGAGTTAGGAAATTCTTACTCTCATTCAGGGGGCCTAGAAAAGATGTTACCCGTGGTGCATAGACGATCTTCTTTGAATTGCCAAAAAAATTGAAATTCCGAAAGAAAGAAAAATATATGTCGGCAAACTCCCACTTGAAACTAACGAAATAGTGTTCGTGAAAATATTAATAATTCTTACTATAGTCTATTCACGGTAAAGTGAGCATTTTTGACAGCCCTGCTTATGATCTACTTGCATGCACGTTCCGTATTCTTCCGCCTTATGTAAAATTATTATTGCCATGGTCCTCATCACTTGATTTCTTGTGTCAGTCAAATGATACTGTAGAGTTATTAGAAAAGTAAGTATTTTACAAATCTGCTAATTTTTACACTTCGATGCATTTAACAACCGGAAAGCGAAAAAAATAATTTAAATTATTCTCAAATGGTTACCTAACACTTTTCATTTGACATTAAAATGTTGTACTACATTCCAACCATCGCTACCAACTTTAAAGGGCGCATATTATACAGTGCGGTAGTTATATTATACAGTGCGGTAGTTAAATTATATGCAGGCAGGGTTAGTGACTTTTCACTGAGGTTGATTTCAAAAGTGCTCACTTTATCGTGAACAGCCTTTAACAATTTGTAAACTACTGGAGTCTTGAAATCATTACTGCTGTGTATCTCGACTGGAAACCAAAGATGCCTTGCGCATTCACATATCGTGACTACAAACTCATTTCTGAAATCATACTGTGAATGAATTATACGTTACCATTAATATTTCCGTGTTTTGCAATTTGGTGTGTTTCAATTTGTTGCAGTCGGCAGTCGCTTGTTTCTCATTCGTTACACGCGACGATGCTGCCATGAATAAAAATAATTCAATGAAAAATTTAGAGAACACCATCTTTAACTAAAAGGCTAAGAGTTCGATTCTAGTTGCATAAATAGCATAATTTAATATATTTTTTGAAATTTATATTAACGAAATACAACAGCTACTTAAGTTTAAGAAATTTTAAGTATTTTTTGAAAAAGCGAATTGTTTATATAGGCTGTTCACGGTAAAGTGAGCACTTTTTAAGGCCTTTATAAATTTTTCCTTACATTCAATTTCCATCTTCCTGCTGCTTTTTAATATAAACATTGCGATGTGACCAGTAAACACAGTGTACACATTTCACCACCATCAAAATTTAATGCCTGAGCCTGCAATAAGATATGTTTATTAGCGGTTAATGCCTGTTGCGAGGGCCTTAAAAAGTTCTCACTTTACCGTGCACAGCCTATATGTGCTTGAGAATTACGCAAATAGAAAATTTTGTTTTGTACTTTTCGCTTGCTGTAGAATGTGAAACATGAGACTAAAGAATAAGCCCATAATTATTGTACCAATTATGACGCCAGAGCTATTATTTAATTTAAGTTTTAGAATTTTCCGAGAGAAAGATGTAAAACCACAAAGCATTAAACCCATCTCTCAAAAAGCATTAAATTGTTGTACTAGCATTGTTTATTTTTCTTAATTAATTATTTCAGAATAAAATTATGGATGAAAACAGATTGCGTATTTAGTTACGCCACCACTGTGCAGTAAAGTATGTAGGCCTAATAATAATTGCCAGTTTCTAACTATTCGCCATTCTACAACTTGCGAAGAGCCCTCAATTTTTTCTTCGGAATTATATATGACATATTAAATAAATTTGTAAAGTAAGGAGAACGACAAGGCTTTGACACTTTAAGCAGCGTTAGTTAAAAATGGAAACAACAAAGTTTCTTAATTTCCAAAACAGTTTTCGAGAAAAAAAAAACTACGGGTTCCTCATTAGCCATGCAAACTAGACTCCTTTGTGTGCTAGAGCCTCATTTACAGCCTATTCGCGGTATCTTCACACGTTTTGAATCAACCCTTTGTAAAATCACCCCGTGTACGACATTTTTAGATATTTCCTACATATGCCATGTATCACAAGCGTTTTATACTCGTGTTCATAAAAGTAATGCCGGTATTTTTTCGGTTAAATTGAAATGTTATTTGTATTCTCTCTATAAATTTTAATATTTCATTTATAATTAATATGATTTTAAAACAGTTATAAAACACGCGTGTTGGTAGCGCCTAGTAAGAAATAGTTCTCATTCAAAATATTATTATAAGTGAATGCGCAGGAATGCGGTGCGTTTTCCTCTGGTGTAATTATCCAGACTTATTTACGCTTATCTTGTACGAGGCGGTCGAATATCCTGCAAGTAGAACTTCAGCAGGGCTTCAGAAAATGCGAAGTAACCGTGAATGGATTATAGCTGTTCATTCGCTGGTGCTACAATTTCACCCCAAAAGAGGCGGCACGGCATTTGGTCCTTGTTTTCTTTCATGTCAGTTATTGGCTCAAATTCGACCCTGGACGCGTATTATAAACTGAGACCCAATAAAAAAAAGGAGGTTAAAAGTGCATGCGTTTAAGAGTCTAGCTTGTCCTAAAATGAATTCGTAAAATCCCGGGGTCTCTAGCCATTATTGTTGAAGGAGTCGCGCTCATTTGGTGTAACCGCGCGAGGTTCGACGTAAATAAGTAAAGAACGGTTACCGTACAGCCACACTGAGATATGGAAACGTAAAGAAGAAACCTCCACCGAAATACCATGCTGTCCTTTCCCGCTGAGTGAAATACGTGCACAAGTCACGATTACTAAAGAAAATCAAAACTAGTGTATTGTGGTGCTCGGTTTATACAATTACAACCATTGTCATAAAAAATATGCGCCCCAAAAAAAAAGAACCTTTGTAAACCGACGAAAATATATTAGTATGTTGGTAGGGAAACAGAAATATGTGGGTACAGTACAATTGCCTCAGGACAAAGTTCCACTCACCTGCGGCAAAAAAGGGAATTTCCAGTACTCGTCAAACCGTCTCGTGCCTAGGCACATCCATAGTTAACACGATAGAGCGTGGAATAAACTGACGTAATTTTTTTCCGGCGGCAAATTAAATGAATGTAGTATGAAGAGGATATGCGGAATGTATTTACTATAAACAGTCCTTTAGATCAACGAATAGTGAGATGGACACGATTGTAACCTTAAGAAGATAGGGAAACTTTGCCTACATACACAAGAAGCTTTAAAAACGCCAAGGGCTTCTGTAAACGCACTGGAAGCAAGAAAAGAATGCTTCGACCATTGCTGGTTGCCACTAGTTACAATCTCAGACAAGTTTACTTTGTGTCAGGGAGCGCTTGGAAGTAGGTAAATATTTATCCTCGCCGACAGGCGCTAATAAGCGCTGTCTCTCCGCCGTGGGGCAGCCGCCAGCGTCCCACGCGCTTCTTTCAGACGCTCGAGTGGGGAGACTCGCTCAGATTTTGCCTGATACTGCTAATGCCCGGTTGCACAAACATCTTCCCCGATCCGAAATCAAATTATCCTAGTACCAAACCAGGATCCAATTTGGATCTAGGTTCCAATGTAAAAGTGTTGCACCAACGAAATTTCATGATTCTGGATCTCAGATTCTTCGATCTTGGTTCCAAAGTGAGAGATCGAGATTAAGTATGAGACAAATTTTCCTATTGGTTCGTAATATATGCCGTCATGGAAGTAGGCGTATTTTTCACTATAGATAGAACCAGATGTGCGATGTTTTATCTGTTTTATGTGAGTTATTGTTGTACGTATTTTACTGAATAATATTCAAGTGCGTATAACGTTGTTTTAATTTCCCAAGAAAACAATCGACAGTAGTTCCATCTGGTGGCGTATTTTCAAGCTACTTTTTTCGACGAGGGCTGCTGATCTCGGATCGAGTTTTGGAACCGCCAATTTCGGCGATTCGAAATGAACTTCATCTCGATCTCCAGTCCATTTCTGAACTAGAATGGTGCAACAGTTTTCTGTGTCGATCTTAGATGCGATCTCGGATTGAGTTTCGAACCACGATGGTGCAACAGGGCATAAGTGGAGCATTTGAACCGCTGGTCACCCGCCCAAGCCTACACTGTGTGGCGCGGGCCAAGGCCATCTGATAAGTATAATTTCTGTACATGTGCGTGACATACACTTGGCAAGTGTTGATATGCTCATAAGTTTTTCGCGAGAAGATTCACGCGAAGGCTAGACTCCAATCTCCTATTCCATACGTACAGTTTTCCTTTCGTTATTGGTAGGGACCTGAAAAATTCGCGAGTTCAATGACCTCCATGCTGGACTCCACGGTCTTATGTACAATCGCGTAGAAATAAATTGCCCATTGGTTTTTCCTGCTAAAGTAGAGGGCGATCACTGGGCGTGAATTTTGTTGTAGGTTTCTCATTGGCCCAGGGTTCTCCAGGAGGTGTCACTTAAAGCGTGCACCAATGGCAAAGAGGACCCAAACGTAAGAGTTGTCCAATTATAACTTGTCCAAAATTGAATTCGCGAATTTTTCAGGTCTCTAGTTATTGGCAGAGACATGCAAAATACGCGTTAATATTTGAGAACACGTTCAACTTCAAACACATGTACCATTTTATAAGTTTGTCACTGCACCATACTTTATCTGACACGCCTTGGGTAGCTCTGCGCCAATAAATGAACACTTCTCAATTGTGTAGTTCAATCACGTGCAGTTCAGTCAAAAGAGAAGTGACTTCACATATAGATGTGCAGCCAGTAGAAAAACTGACGCTGGCTCAAGTATATACAGCACTGTGAAGTTTAGCCTGATGACAAATATTAATGCGAATTTCTCAGGTCTCTAGTTATTGTCCACGTGTCTTCGTCGGGAGAAAGTTTCTTACCCGATTGGGCCAATCAGAATTACTTAACTCCGATACAGAGTGTCCGTGAATCGCAGGCAGACACCTGCAATGCGTGGCAGTTAAAATCTTCCAAGTGCATCTGAACTCTAGTGCTTTGGAGTACAAGTGGCCCTGAAATCTTTTCGCAAAAAAACAGGAGGCCTTACTCATAAAAAAAAACCCGAATTTCTCGTAATTTCGCAATTATTGCAAAGGCTATTAAAACACCAAGTAATGGCATCCGCATAAACGGAATGTGCCTATTTGTTTCTATGACTTGTTATCACACTGCATGGACACACATCCGACTGTGACAACTTCATCATCTCGCCACGCGGGTAAAATCGTCACTACAGGCTGTTCACAGTAAACTGAGCACTTTTGAAAGTCCCGATGCGCATCGTGTATCCTTCCGCTATTATGAAGAATTAATATTGCCGTGCACCTGATCACTTTATTTATGCATCGGTCAAGTAAAACTGTGAAATTATTGGAATATTAGTTGTTTTATAAATTTTCTGTTTCTTAAACTTGTATGCCATAAAAATAACAGAAAGCAAAAGAAGTTATGCCAATGTTTACCTAAAGGCTGTTTACGATAAATAGCGCTTTAGGAATGAGCCTTAGAAAAACGTCACTGCCCCTGAATGCATATATTTTAATGACCGCACTGAGTGACATTTGCCCAGTAAAGTTGGTAACGATGAATGGAAAGTAGTTCCATATCTTAACGAATGCGAATAAAAAGTGTAAGGTAACCATTTGCGATAACTTAAAATTATTTCTTACCCTTTCTGTTTTTCAAATGCATTGAACTGTAAAAATTAGCATATTTGTAAAGTATTTACTTTCCTAATAATTACACATTTTCATCCGACCAACGCATGAATAAAGTGAGGAAGCTCATGGCAAAGTTAATTTTAAATAAGGCGGAATAATACACAACGTATATACAAGTAGATCTTAAACAAGACTATCACACGTGTTCATTTTACCGTGAAGAGACTATAACACTTTTAATTCAACGTTAGGTTTTGGAACTAATTTCTGTTTGCCGTTGCCAACTTGACTGGACGCATGCTGGTCAGTACGCCCGTTATAATATATGCAGGTGGGAGATGTGACATTTCTCAAAGGTTGTTTTTAAAAGTGCTATGTTAAATGTGAACAGCGCATAGCGGGCTGCTCGTGTGAAAGACGTCGACAGCCACGCCAGCTCCGTCCGACAGAGACCAAAAGCCCCTGTCACACTGTCAATAAGTTTGGTTGAAAAAAGTTGGACAGTTATGAAGGCATCGAAACGTCATAAACGCCGCCATTTTTGTCTGAGAAAGTTGGATGGCTTCAGTTTCCATCAGATATTTGAAAATTGGACTGGTTCTAAAATTTATTTTAAGTTTGACGGTCTCAACCGATCAGAATCGAGCATAATAAACTTTCTGAGAAAATCATAAATGTTATTCAATCAGAAATAAAACGTTGGCCCAAAAGACGCGAGTCAACTTAAGCTTTATTTGAATAATTTTGCAACAGTGGGACTCTTATTTGAAAACAAGCTAGTATAATTTAAAACAAACAGCAATCACTAAACAGTAATTTAGTCAAATAATAAATAAAAGTAAAATGCGAGGTTATTACGTCCTAATTCGTACTCCTAGTACAAAAGTACGGCGAATCCAATCTTCCTCGTGACGACTGTGCTCTGAAGATCAAGTCGTAGTTCCGCGTCTTATTAAAATTTTAATATGATTGCGATACATTTGTCACTATCGAAATGTGGCAATAGTTTTGTAAAATTACCCCTGTTTATAAATTACCGCCATTGTTCGCTAAAGAGAAGTTCGCAAGATATATAGCGAATTTATAAATATCTATACCTTTACTGGCTTGGGGCCACGGTGGCTAAGCGATTAGCACGCTCGCCTCCCACCAAGACGAACCAGGCTCAATACCCGGCCGGGTCACCGGACTTTCGCAAGTGGGAATCGTGACGGACGATGCCGCTGGTCGGCGGGCCTTCTCGGGGATCTCCCATTTCCCCCGCCCCTTCATTCCGGCGCAGCCCTATATTCACTTCAATCGCCCTTATCGGCTCGTCAGACCTCGCTGTTAAGAGCCGCCCAAAATAGCTTCACTTTTCTTATCTCTTTACTAACTTTAAGTGAAGTTTGAGGGATTAATTTATAATGGTATAAACACATGTACACAAAACGATTATCCACATGTGGTATTACTTAAATATTTTTGGGAGAAATGCAAAATTATGGCTGAAATGTTTTCACTTACACTGAATAAAATTTAAAACGTCAGTACAGGGGCGTAAATTATCTAACCTAAAAGAATGCGTGAAACCAGATCAATTTATTGAATAATATTAATTACTATATGCCTAATCAAATGTACTGTACATGATTGTCAAGAATGCTGGAAACAATTTAATGGGAGAGATATTAAGATTGCAATAGCGCGACAAATTATAATTCGGGTGTGACAAAAACACCAAGGATGTAAGCAAAAGTACCGCAATAAAATGCGCCTCAGCACAAAAAACTTGTGTTAACCATTACAATTAATTAACAAACTCGAAAGAAAATTAAGTACCGCACATTCAGATTGATTAAAATGATGCGTAAACTAACTGAAATAACAAATACGTCATAAAGAAGCAGATAGGACTAAATAATGTAAGTTATTTATTTTTAGGATCGTATCAATGCATAAATTAATGTATGTTTAAATTCTTCCAATTCTGTAACTTCTACTTACATTTTAAGAAATTCATCATACACATGCTCTCGTGTTATTCAAAAGATCTGTCATCGAGCGAGCGAGCGAGGTGGCGCAGTGGTAGCTCACTGGATTCGTATTCGGGCGAAGCCGGGCTCGATTCCCGGTCCAACAAGCATTATTTTGTCTTTCCATGGTTTCCCGAAATCACTCCAGACGATTGCTGGGATGGGCCCCTAACAAAGGCCATGGCCGATTCCTTCCCATTCCTTCCCCAATCCCTCCTCCCTGCGCAACTTGCACCGTCCCTAATGACCTCGCTGTCGACGAGACGTTAAGCCCAAATACCTGCCTACCTTTAATGAATTTCGTTAGTGAAATTACGACAGACTCTTTTATTGTAAAGCTGTATGAGCTGTCAAGCCACACTACAGTAGGCCTCTATAGCGCTCAGTCGCATGCGAGATAGCCAAATCACTCGATTCCAAGCACTCGGCTTGGGAGCAGACTAGCATGGTTAGAGCTTACCAAAACAGTGTCCGGTTCAGCAAAACACTCGACTAGCAACTCGCATGCGACTGAAAACTCGAGCATAAGGCAGGATTTACAACAAACCGTCGCGTCCGTCTGTCATCCGCCCGCCGTTCGTCCGTCTCCCAGCCGAGCAATTTGCAACCAAACTTCGTACATCCGTCGTTAAGTTCATTGCTGCAAACTAATAAAAACAAAAATGTTTACAAATAGGAAAAAATTCTCTATAAAAAGTGACAAATTTTTGCGGTATTGAATTTTTAAGTACCCAAAACGAACATACACGTACGCAACGGAAATTAATCGGCGTAAAAGAGTTTTTAAATATTGCACAAAAGGAGCTCGTGTTTCTAAACGTAATGATCAATCAATATTCAGGAAAATTGTAACTTAATTTCATTTTACAGTTACATAAACAAATATGTGAAAACAAAAGGCAGTCAAAACAAAACATTGCACCCACCGCACAGCCTTGTAAAGAACTCGGGATGAACGAAAGACAAACGTGCAAGTTTAGACGGCTGTCATTTCATCCGTTCGTCCGTCAAAAGTTAAAGCTTGTTAAGGTTTTGACGGACGGACGGATAGAATTAATGACCACCTCTGATTGGCTGTTGGTCGCTTGATTTACGGACGGATGACGGACGGACGCGACGGGTTGTTGTAAATCCTGCCTAAGGCCCTGGATACCAGGCGTGCTGGTCCGAATCCTCTCACCTCTAGCAAAGAAGGGGTCGCGGTGGCTGAGCGGTTAGCCTGCTCTCCTCCCACCAAGGCGAACAGGCCGAGTCACTCCCGGATTTTCGCATGTGGGAATCGTGCCGAACGATGCCATTCGTCGGCGGGTTTTCTCGGGATCCCCCGTTTCCCCCGCCCTTTCATTCCGGCGCTGCTCCATGCTCGCTTCAATCACCCTCATAGGCTCTCAAGACTACGCTGTTAATAGCCGCCCAGATCTCTTCACTCAATTACTCTAGCAAATAATTGGTAAAATTATAACAGTTCGTTCACAAGTATATTGCAGTATCCCTGCTTGTAGCGAGTCGCCACAGCAGGTACTATCTCTCAGTTACATGTTATATGGTAACAAAATTCAAAATATTGGATTTCTAATTTTACCGTGTGGAATTAACACTTTGAGATCTGGGCATATTTACAGATATTCAAGACATGCTAGGAGTAATTCACTTATATCCAGCACTGCAGGAATAACAATTATGTTGATCTCTGTGTACCCACTTACCACATTCCTATTGGTCCACGTCACGCCATACAGTACACAACGTTCATTATTGGCCGGCTAACAGCAAATAGACTGCCGAGTTCACAGTCTTCCAATCAAATGATTTTTCAGTCTTAACTTGATTTACATTAGGCCTACATCGTGTTTATTTTAATAATCATTCAAAAATGTTGTAGGTGAGTCAAAGTATTCATGTAAAATCATGAAGCAAACTATGAGCACAATGAAACTACTTTCGTTTGATTTTAATTATGAAGTATTGAGATGTATCGAGATTTTTTTCGCCCGAGCTACATTCGGGCCTAGTCCTCAATGTGTTAAGAAATTATGCATCCTTCCCTCATTTCCTCCTGGAAAAAAAAAAAAATACCCGGCGAATGACAAGGAAAGGGAAGAACTGGTATTATGGGTGTTGCCTGGCCTTAATGGCAGGCCCTACTGAATCTAGCCAACAACAACAATGGTGCAACCTTGGCAAGCGTGTCAGGCAAACTGAATATCGGCCATTCTTTGAGCAAGCGTCTGGCGTCCTGACGACCTGTTTCACACACAGTGTGACGTTGTCCGCAGAGCTACAGTAACCGCAAAGCATTGCGAACCAGCGTTCAACAAGAAAACCTTTCAAACAAGTTTCGGTATATGTCTTACCCGAGTGCATAGTTCCGAACAACAGCAGTTACGTATATTTTCTAACGCCCTTGATTCATGTTATGGCATACACAAAAGTTTATAGGTAAACATTAATAACACGTAAATTCAAACATCTTGACTGGTATGGGATAACGTGCTTTGCTATGAGTAGATACGTGCAAATTTCGCGTTGTCTTTCGGTGAGAGGATAAACTTCACTGCCCCTTTTTTTTTACAATGACAAATAAATTCGGGAATCGTCTTCTTATCACCCACGCAGCCGTTCTGCACCCTTTCTGGGTAACGGAGGGGTATAGGAGTTTTCTTGTCCTATTAACTTCTCATTTATTTCTTTTGGACTTTGGCTTGCTATCGGGACCACGCTGTTTTCCAGCTCTTTGGTTCTATTCTATTATATCTACTTCCAGGTAGTCTGTAGTAGTGGTGTGGCGTGGTTAATTTGCTATCCACCCAGTTTCCCAAAATTCCCATAACTTATTTTACTTTATATCTATGCCATTATATAGCGTCACTAACTACTTGAGTAATTAAATTATATTATAATTTCGATTCAATCCCTCTGGTTAACATCCAGAGGATAGGAGGGCCTCTGGACATCTTTTCGATCTTCTTTCACCAGTAGTTAGTCCTTCAATCTTGTCTAGATCATGTTCCGTCTGCATAATACCTCGTTCGTTTCCCTGTTCTCTCTGCCATGGCCTTTGTTACTCCAGCCCAACAGTTCCTTGTTCATTACCGGGTCGTCATATATGATATCTACAGTTCCTCAGAGGCCACGGTGACTGAGCGATTAGCACGCTCGCCTCCCACCAAGACGAACCGGGTTCAATCCCCGGCCGGGACATCGGATTTTCGCAAGTGGGAATCGTACCGGACGATGCCGTTGGTTGTCGGATTTTCTCGGGGATTTCCCGTTTCTCCCGCCCCTTCATTCCGGCGCCGCTCCATATTCCCTCACCCTCATCAGCTATCAAGGCCTCGCTGTTAGATCCCGCCCAAATCTCTTCACTCATTTTTCAGTTCCTCAGAGAACAGGGCAAGCGCCCCCCCCCCCCCCCCCAAACTCATCAGTAACCTGCAGATAAATCCTTTAAAGTTTCCCAGGCTGTGTAGTGGATCCGCTCCTACTACAATGTTTATATAGCGGTTTTCTTCATTGTCAAATCCGGGAAATGGATCTACTCCCACTTTTCAGTTTCTATAGAGGTTTTATACTCTCAATCCCAAGGTTGATGTTCTTTATGGAGAATTCTCTGTTTCCTCTTCTGGAGGATTCTCAATAGCCACACATCAAATTCCTCTAATCTGTTGGTGACATCCTTTGCTAATTCTCCAAAATATCTCGCTGTCTTTTTATGAGATGAAATACGTCTTATGTTTAGGTCTTATTCTTCTTGTATTTGCAGTTTTACGTGTAACTCTTTTCTAATGTCTCCAATCTTTAGGCATTCCAGAGTCACATGCTGGACAGTGCCTTCAACTCTACAGATCGGACAAAGAAGAAGTCCACTGAGTTAAATCTACGTAACTTGGCTTCAAACTTTCCGTAACTTGGTATTATCTGACTAATATGATAATCAGTTTGATCCAATGGTGGCGATTTCTTTCCTCAATATCTGGTAAGATGCTGTTATAGTCCCTCCCCTTCTCCGACCTATCCCATCTCTCCTGCAATGTTTCTAGGGGTGCTTCTCTCTTCTCCTTCTTTCTTGCCAAAGATGCTGACCTGCCATTCGTTTCTTTCAGTAGTGAGCCTCTTTCTACTGCTAAGATATCCAGTGAAATTTCCCCTTCAATAAATTCAGGGCCTCAGTATATGTCATTCTATATGCCTTTGTTATTGCCAGTAAGGCTGCTATTTGGGATTTCAGTGATAGTGTCTTTGTGTGTACCAATCTGGCATTAGGATACCAGAGATATACTCCATATAATGCAGTTCCTATGAATACACCACTGTAGAGTGTATTCATTGTCTTGAAGCGCAAGCCATAGGATGCTGTAGACACTGCTCTGATCATGGTGAAGAGGCTCACTGCTTTACCCATGAGGTATTCAATGTAGACTTGAAATCAAAGCTTGCTATCAAGTATAACTGCAAAATACTTGACTTTCTTTTTCGATTTAACAGGTCTTTCCATTAATCTTATGATTGATGATCTCTACAGACTCCCTTTTTATAATCATTGCATTATTTTTCTCGACTGAAAACTCAAATTTCACCTTATTTCCTCATTCCTCTATTTCCCTTAGGATTTCTTTTTTTTTTTTTTTTTGCTCAAGTTTTCTTCTGTTCTACGCTGGTGTGACGGATTCCCCACTGGAAACACATATCCTTGACTATTTTTGAGATTAAATAGCTCGCGTTATCGGTAACCATCTGTTCCGGGCTACCGAGCATTTTCCATACCCTGTTAATCAACCCATTAACTATGTTTCCGGCCTTCATATCCCTTAAGGGCAATATAATGGAATACTTACTAAAGCCGTCTACCAATATGAGGATGCAGTTATATTATGTCTAAAAACACCTTTTACCAGGGTCTAGATTGCAATTTCACCAAATAAGCCCCCCCCCCCCCCCCCATTTTTTTGGAGTTTCTCTGTTGTTTAGCAAACTGACAATCCTGGCATTCATTTATAAATTTATTCACATCTGCATCCATTTCAGACCACCCAAACTCTCGCTTTATCTGGGACTTAGTTTTCACTCTCCCCAAAGGTTCGCCCTTAGGCGAGCTGTGAAAATACTTTAACACCAAATGTCTGACATTTTTCGGAACAAACACTTTTTTTCCGCTTTATTCTTATCCTTCAGATAAATAATATCTTTACCACCAGATACGTGGCCGTATTTCCCAGAGCTATCGATCGATTTATTTTCTCACACTCCTCATCTTCCTCCTGCCAACCTCTGAAATGCAAGAACACCTCCGGCATAGTTCTGATCACAACCGCACATTCCTCCATGTCCCTCTTCCTGTTTCCTTCCTCCTCATTGGTCTCCTGCCCCACCTGCACCTCATAGTCCCCTTCGTCGTACATGCGCGAAAGACAATCCACAATAAAATTGTCTTTGCATTTAAAGTGGATGATTTTAAATTGATAATTGTTTAACTTAGCAATCCACCGCCCTATATTACCCACTTGCTTGGGTGACTATATAACCAGGTAAGAGCCTGATGGTCAGTTTGGAGGTCAAATTCCTGGTGCTCTATGTAGGTGGAGAATTTCTTAAGTATGTTACAAAATTTGGGAGGTGATACCTTATTAACAATGAGATAGAAAAGGTAAGCTCCGTTTGTGTATTTCGGGAAAATAAAAAGTTTTCAATTAAAAATATTATAAACTTCCAAGGATAGAATAAAATTATTTGTGGACAGTATAAACTGAAATACGTTACGGTAAGCAACCTCTGAATCTGAAAGTAGTGCAAATAACTCCCCCCTTAACTAACAAAAAAAGTAGGCATTACAATTATCACACCACATTAAATGTTGTACCCCTGAGCATTTAGTGAATTTTCAAGACAGATTATCACTTACCGTGCCCAAATGTACAAAAAAAATGTTCGCAGTTTTTTTTAACACTTTAACCGTCTCCGTTTCCGAGAAAACATCCCCTGCGTGTAGATATTTGGCATCCAGCTTGTTGCAAGCAGTGGCGGATCTGGAAACCTTTGACGGGGGGAGGGGGGTAGCTACTTAAGGAATGAGGCACTACGAATTATTTTCAAACTACTATACTTGTTTACCAGTAAGTATTACATTCTAATGCTACAAATAAATGTCAGTACGTAACGAATATGCTACATAAATACTTCTTAAATGGTCTTTTTATTGTACTAGGTATAATTTATTACTTTTTAAATTTTCTTGTTGCTCTACCGAGTGCATGTATTAACAATGTTCTTGGTTTCAAGAATAATTTCATTTTATTCAATGTAAAATCAAGCTCTACGGGAGGGACCCAGGCCTCCTTAGCTCCCCCTTAAATCCGCGACTGTTGCGTAGTTTCACCGACTGTTGAAAGTGATAACTAGAGACCTGCGAAATTCGCGTTATTATTTAAGGATAGGCTGTACTGAAAGTTACTGTGCATTTGACCAACTTCAGTCATTGGTAGGGAAATACATCTGGCACGCCTAGGAGAACGCTTGAGCCAGTAATGTTGGTTCAGTGGGGGAGTTGCCAAACTCTAGCAGGTAGTTGGCGTTATTTCAAGTGCAGCGGCCAATGAAACTTCGGACTGTGCTCTGTTGTTCATAATGCAGTGGAGTGAGTGAAGATATTTGGACGGCTCTTAGCATCGTGGTCTTAAGAGCCAATGAGGGTTATTGAAGTGAGTATGGAGTTGCGCCGGAATGAAAGGACAGGGGAAACGGGAGATCCCAGAGAAAACCCGTCGACCGACGGCATCGTCCGGCACGATTCCCAGATGCGAAAATCCGGAGTGACCCGACCGGGGATTGAACCTGGATCGCCGTGGTGGGAGGCGAGCAGGCTAACCGCTCAGTCTCCGTGGCCCCTAAGGCAGTGGAGTCTATCATCTTACCAAAAGATAATGCGAATTTTTCACGCCTCTAGTGATAACTGTACCTGCCCATGACGTCAGACACCTGGATCGTGTAGGGCGGGTCCTCCTCATCAGGTTGCTCCGACTCGGGCGGCTTCGTCCTGCTGTCGCCACTCTGCTTCTGGCGGTTCCTTCTCTCCTTGTGTGCAGATTTCTGCGTAAAAGGGGAAGAAAATAAAACTATGATTGAATACACTTGGTTGCTTTCGTATTCATTGGCTGTAGCTCCGCGCTTTTTGAATCAAGCCATTATAAAATCACCCTATGGGTGATGTGTTTGGTTGTTTCCTAAACGTGTCATGTATAGAGACATGCAAATTTCGCGTTATTATTTGGCATCAGGCTGAACTTCAGAATACTGTATACAGTAGAGCCGGCGTCGTTTCTCCATTGGCTGCTACGTAAATGTGAAGACAATCCCTCTCTCACTGAACTACATGTGACAGGGGCACACAACTGTGAAGTTTCCTTTATTGGTGCAGAGTCACTCAGGGTGTTCTCTAACATTCTCCTAACATTAAAGTATTTTATTTGTGGTTAAAATGGGCTTTTAATTATGTTTTATCTATTGTAACTAGGAACCTGCAAAATCCTCGTTATTTCTTTAGCTGCAGGCTCAACTCCAAGATGCTGTAAGCTCGTTTGACTTCTGCTATTGGCCGACAACATGTGTGGCATTTCCCAAGGTCGCTTTTAGCCAATAGTAAAGGCTCGTCGGTTGAGTGACCAATTTCCGGTAGAGCTATCACACACTTCAATGATGCCGTACAGTTGACAGTAGCCAATGAAATAACTAATTGAGCTCAAGTATGTATAGAGAAATTAGGTGTAGCATGGTATTAAATAATAACGTGAATTTTGCATGTCTTTAATAATAACATTTCATTTGTAATTAATATTAATAGAGACGGTGAGAAAATAATTGTGATGGTAATGCCTAGTAAGAAATAGTTCTCATGCACAATATTTTTAAATCGAGTGCTCTCGAATACGGTGCGTTGTCCCTTTGGTGTAATTGTTTAGATTTTGTTATGTTTTGTTTACATGAGGTGGAGGAATATTATGAAAGTATAACTTCAGCAGGACTTCAGACAAGTTGGAAGTAACCATGAACAGACTACCGGCTGCGGGTATGCGCTAAGTGTAAGAATTTGCATATGAGTAGTCCATAACTTTCCTAACAATTTCACAATTACAGGTCGACGCTAGAATAAAGTGGGAAAGTCCATGGTGACGTTGATTGGTTGGAAAAAGCTTATTAACCTCCCCCAGTCTTAAGCCTGAAGGCTTATCAGGGGACGGCTTACAAACTAACTTATGACCTAACTTAATATAACACCCACGCCTTACCTGGGATTTGAACCCAGAATCTCCCGCATCCCAGATCGGCGGCGGCGTACCAACCCGACTGCGCCAAGGCAAGTAGGCATTGTGACGTTGAATTCACGTAGGGCGGAAGAATACAAAATGGGCTCAGAAGTAGATCCTAGGAAGGACTCTGAAACGTGCTCTCTTAGACTACAGGTATGCCTTAATTTGGAGGTTCCCTTGGGGACTACACGACGGCCCTCTATTCGAACATAACCGAAGGGTACGTGGGCTTGTTCAGGAGAATGAGGACATTAGTGTTTGGTTAATTTATCAATTTGAGGGGGGGTTGGAGGGGGAGATGCCATACACCTGAAACCACTTAGAACGCAGGTGTTCCATTTTTTTTTTCCTTTGGGCACTCCATGATGCCTCCCACGGTTCGAAAATAACCAAGGAAAACATGGCCGAGTTCGGGAGAATGAATGAGGACTTTATGATGAAAATATCTCACGTGGGCTGGATGAATTATTCGTTTTTGGATAAAGGGGGAGAATAAAGCTGTAATAAAACATATATAAATAAAAGGAACACAACTTGGGAGTTCTGGTGGAGAAGCTGATTGGATGCGTGTCTCGAAATAATTAACGTATCAGGGGTTCAATCCCAGTAGCAGCGAAGTCATTTCACCTTTGCATTGCCCGTTTTCCCATTATCGTAGCAATTCTTGGGGACCCGTGTATGTGGCCGATGCTTGAAACCGACATTCGGGTCTGGTACGATCCCATATAGAAAAAATTAAGTGTACAATAAATACAGATGATTATCAGAGTAATGTAAACACCTGAACGGACATGATTTTATCAGCTTAAATCGGATTGTGTTTGCAGGAACCCTTTGTTAGAGATGCTGACTGAGTTTTGGAGTCACTTGTATCGCATTAGTTTAACGGTTCTTCAATGTCTGGCGATCCCAGTCACCGAGGATTGGTTTTTGTCCACTGTTGCTCTTCGCTGATGACGTTCTTGCCACGAGTTTTGTATACCGCCATCACCTTGGACAGAGTTGCTCTCGATGCACACAACACACTGGCATTCTTAGATACTGTTGCTCCAAGGATCTGCCTACGTCCAGCCGAATGCACGCGCGAATAAGTACCACACCGCTTAGCGTACTGCAGAATATTTGCTGTTCACGGTAAACTGAACACTTTCGAAAGCCCTGCTTACGATCTACTTGTATTCAAGTTGTATATTATTCCGCCTTATGTAAAATTAACAATGTCATGGGCCTATCACCTTATTCATGCTTCAGTCAAGTGGAACTGTGAAATTATTAGGATATACATATTTTACAAATTTGCTCATTTTTACACTTCGATGCATTAAAAAATACAGAAAGGGAACGAAATAATTTAAGTTATCAGATATGGTTACCTAACACTATTTATTCGACGGTTAGATATGGATATATGTTCCCTCCGTCTGTACCAACTTTACTGGTCGAATGTCACTCAGTGCGCCCTTCAAAATATATGCATGAAGGAGCCGTGACTTTTTTCTAAGGTTGATTTCAAAATGCTCACTTTATCGGAACCGCCTTTAACGTCCTTCAATACAATACCAAACGGCAGCCTCAGCACTCGCACGATCAGTGTTACCACTTCACAAAGATTCTGTTTTCCAGAACATAGGTGTTCCCGTTATTTTATATGTTATCAGTAGGGTTAGGATTTAATTACTTTTTATGATTTGATATTTGGCTTTCTCATTATATCTGGGTAGTAAAATAATTGTTTAGGTTTCCCAGACTTTCATGACTATTTATATTTATGGCCATTTTCATACATCTGAGTTTTTTTTTTTTTTTTTTTTTTAAAGGTGCAAACGGGCTCTAGAATCAATTGTTCTGGGTACTTATTTACAACAATTACTGGTTTTCACCACGCACTTAAGTGAATACATTTTTGAGCTGTTCTGGAAACTTTAGATGACCAAGCCTTCATTCCCTACTCCTTTCTCTTCGCCCTTTTTTTTCTTCCCAGCATAATGCCGCCATAAATAAACCCTCTCGAACTAGGGAGGGCACGTTCTGTGAATACATCGTGGAGTAAAAGGCCCGTGTGGGAGAGAGTGAGTTTTTTTAAAAATACATTTCTTCGAGTCTGTGCGCAGTGACGAACAATGAGAATATATGTCTCAGATGCCTGAACTTAAAGAGAACTCCAGAGATTTAAAATATCTCATTTAAGAATTATAATATATACCAATCAAAACTATGTTTTTTAACCAGCCCGACTATGGACGGCGAGGTTCCAATTTCAATTCCAAGTACCTCTTGAATGTTTGTGCTAAGCTGAATATGTAGGCTTGTGTTTGGTTTAGAACTTAACCACCCTGTGATCAGCCGATTGGCGTAACAATGTGTACTTTAATAAGCTCGAAATAAAAATTTAAATGTCTTCTATTGCAATTTTTTTTTTTTTTTTTTTTTTTAGACGTGACACGCTTAGCGGTAAATAAACGTCTTTGAAACAGCATGTCAAAATTGAAAATCATACACTAAGTTTCTTCTGTACGAGAAAATATCTACAGCATATCTTCCATCGTAATGTCAACGCGTCTTCAAAATATTCAGTGTACCTAACCTATGAAACATTGTTGTACACCTCCATATTTATAGGAGAACTTACCTCGAGAAAAATAAACTGAAACTGTGCATTTTTTTGCAAGTACTCCAAAAGTCAACGCAATAATTTTCCAAACTAAGGGGAGCTAATGTATGCCACTATTGCGAGCACACCATTTTGAGATTAAGGGAACCTTTAGATTTTAAGAAACGAAACAAGTGACTGTCTAAGATGATTTATATGTAGGGACATGCTAGATGTCAATACGCTACGGGCGTATCAGTTGTTTTGTTATGCTTATTAGCGGCGTGTCTTTGTGAGGAGACATTTTCTTACTTGACTGGACAATCATAATCAAATAACTCCGTTAGTGTAGATCTGTGATACGCTGGCAGACACCTCAGACGCGTTATACGGGAAACGTCCATTCACGAAAGTAGATCTAAGCTTAAGTGTTATGAAATACAAGTGGTCTTGAAATCTTTTCTCGAAATTCGGGTGTCCCTGTTTATATGGTTTATAGCTGAGTGGAAGACATGAGGATCATTGTGAACGAATTTTTTTATCAGTTGTGAAAACTTAGAAAAAGTTAACTTTATGCAATAATCGAACTATTAAATAGGTACCTGAGAGTAGCACGGTCCAGTGGCTTCAAACACGGTAATGTCCTGATCTTATAGGCTGTTTTAATTGAGCACTTTTCAGAGTCCTTCTTAGAATCTACATTTCTGCCCATTTGTATCCTTCCGCCTTGTGCAAATTCATTATCGCCGTGGACCTTTTTACTTTAGTAAAGCGTCGATATGTAACTTAAATTGTTAGAGATTTTTATACACTGCTAATATGTTAAGTCTTACACTCATGTCCACAAAACAAACATAAGATAAATGAAGTTAAAACGTCACAGTTTAAATACGACGCTAAGACATGGAACTTCTTTTCCTGCATTGTAGACAATTTTACTAGGAGCACGCTAGTCTGTGTGTCCGTTGAAGTATATGCAGGCAAACTCAGGGGTTTTATTTTTCAAAGGCTGATTTCAAAAATGCTGAATTAACAGCGACCAACAATATGTAGTAGCAAGCCGCGATGATCATTGTAAAAGCTGCCAATATTAAGTGCATGTTACTCAGGCAGTGCAGTAACATTTTGATCGTGTGTATGTTCAATCCACGGTAACTTACAAATTTCCTGAAGCCCTGCTAAAGTTCTACTTGCAGGCTATAACTCCGCCTCATGCAAAATAACTTAACCAAGTGTAAAGGCTGTTCACGATAAAGTGAGCACTTTTGAAATCAACCTCAGATAAAAGTCACTGCTCCTGTATTTTAACGGGCGTCTTGAGTGACATGCGCCCAGTAAAGTTGGTAACATTGGATGGGAAATAGTTCCGTATCTCATGTCGATTAAAAAGTGTTAGGTAACCATTTGTGGTAACTTAAATGATTTCTTTCGCTTCCTGTTTATTTTTAATTGCATCGAAGTGTAAAAATAGAAAGATTTGTTAAATGATTACTTTTCTAATAATTTCACAGTTTCACTTGACCCTCGCATGAATAAATTGATAAGACCCATGACAATATTAATTTTACTTAAAGTGGAAGAATACATAACGTGCATACAAGTAGATCTTAAGCAAGGATTTCAAAAGTGCTCCTTTTAACGTGAATAGCCTATAGAAAAATTACACCAAAGGGACAGCGCACCGCATTCGTGCGCACTCAGTGCAATAACATTTTGCATAGGAACTATTTCTTACTAGGCATTACCAAAAAATACATTTTCTCCCTGGTTTTTTATTCATATTAATCATGAACTAAATATAATAAATTATAGATAAATATAAGTAAAAGTTCAATTTAACCAAAAATAAGACACTTCTATGTTAACACAAACTTAAAACTCTTGTGATACACGACATATAAATGAAACAACAGAACACATCAAACATGGGGTGATTTTTTTTAAAGGTTTGATTCCAAAAGTGTATAGAAACCACGAATAGACTATACTAAAAGTCCATGTTATAACTGGGCGGACTGGGCAAATGCTCGGAAGGCTGAAAATCATGAAGTGCAAAAGGAGAAGGTTTTTAAACATTATTTTCATTACTTGAAATGAAAATCAAGATAAGGAATGACAAACTTTTATATTTTGTTTATTTTATTTACTGCGTCTGTGTTGGTTCCGGCCTTTGTAGTACAGTGTAATGGCAAATATAGAAACTAACGACAAAAACAACAATGATTCATCCCGCCTCATTGCGCGCAGGTCGTTAAGTTGTAACGTGTGAATGTTTTATTTTCGTTGTCATAGTTATGTTTAGATGTTTGTGACTTTATTAATATTGATTTGGTGATTCGTGTGTGAGAACAGGGTTCATTTGCAAGAAGAACTGTTTCCGGAAGCGTGCTGCTAAGATTCAGAACAGTGGATTTGAAGTATTAAAAAATGTGCCGAAAAATAAGTTATCCCTGCCCAGGTCGCCATCGCCTAAGCCGGGGTGGGGGGAAGGTGCCTGTGTACAGTTATATTTTAAATCCTCTGAGGAGTCTTTGAATTGATTACTGACCGAAAGCATACGTTAGTGTCATAATTCAGGGTGCAAGACCCGTATATACCTTGGCCTGTTGCTACAGTTTTAGCCAAATGGAGTCCTGCACTGCAGAATGCAATCGCTACTGCGAGAACTTCGAAGCAACGAGAAATAGATTATCGACTAGCTTGATAGCAGAAAAGCATCTTTAAACTGGGCAACCGCAGCATTCTGATGCGCTGAAATTGCAGGCAGATTCGCTTATAACCTAAATTACAATACAGTGTTTCCGTTTTGAGTAATCACTTATCACTTCCTGGAAGAAGTCAGCGGGCCCGTCGATGAATTTGACGACGAAAGTTGTGGTGGTGTTTGAACCGCAATAAGCAAAAATGGCGAAAACTCAAAAATAAAAAATAAAAAATAAAAATTGAAAAGTTTTTAGATTTGTGTACGTGTGTGGCAGGGGACTGAATAAGTTCAATTTAAAGCGAAGTTTTCAGATTATTATTTTACGTTTCGTTAGGTAATTTTGATATAGTACTAGGTCAGAAATTTATTTTGGTGGCCAGCCCTACACATACGCGGGGGGGGGGGGGGTACCGTACTTTTAGGCTAGTATTTTTCGTTCAGCCACGATGTCAGTGTACTAGCGTGGGCATTCAAATCTATGAGTCGCTCTAAATAGTTTGAATCATTTAAAAGTTAACAAAATTAAGTTTTTATCTAGCGCCAGAGTAGAAAAACATTCAAATTAGTCAAACAGTTTATTAAAAATGCTTCATCTGATTAGATTGCTCCCAATATGTGTGTACTTACTTTGCTGAACTAAAAGGTTGCGACCGTCTATAACCATGTTCGGTCATAAATAAATACAAAAAAAATTGAGATTATTTAAAATTAAGTTTATGTTATAATTATACTAGCTATGTTTTATTTCGAATAAGTACAGGTACTACACAAATTGTTTAACTTTTCTAACGTATTTGTTTCCCTTATAAGCACACGAATAATGGCTAATCATCGTGTAATATTATTTTAAGGAGGGGTTTACATTCACTTCAATAAAAGTTAATTAGATCGGAAAAAATTTCAAGACACGTTGTTGTAATTATATGAATATAAATGCCCAGTATATTTGAAGGATTTTCGGAGACAAACGTTCTTTTACACTTCCACTGGGTGGATGTAGACAGCCAGTTTTGTACAGAATTCCATGTTTTTCTTTAGAGCAGAGTGTTATCGTTAAAGTTTTGTTTATAGGATCGGGTATTTTCAGAGTAATATCCTAACAACTCACCAAGTTTTACTGTTTCGCCATTCTTATTTTACTCGGGAAACTATAATTTTGTTTTTATTGGCCGCTGTATATTTTACGAGGATGGGGCAGCCAGCAAAATCCTCCAAAAATACTCTATTACTTTTTATGCCGTACAATTTGCAATGCCACAGCTTCGCACAAATGTGAAATTGTAATCCAGGCATGAAGGCGCCGAGACTGTCTCGGGATCTGTTCGGAGGATATCGCCTCACCTCCCCTAGCGACTTTCCAGACTGACGGGCGTGAGCACGATGTAGCTGCTTAAGATGATATTTCTCTCTTTTCTCTTCTTCTTCTTTTTACCTCAGAGAGGTTTCGAAAAGTTCCCTCTTAATGCAGTTGTTAGTTGTCAAATCATTATAGTTTTCAAAATATAACACTTAAATTCCAGCAAAGTGCGTCATGCTACAAGCTACGAAAGGAACAAAAACAACTTTTCATCTACAGTTTACGGTTTAAACTATGTATTAAATGAGTGTAAACAGTTTCGTTTGAATGAAAAAAATATATATTTACGAAAATTCTGACCCGTATTTTCAACAAAATTCAGAGTGCCAATACTCAATCACCTGTTTATAAATCGCACTCATACTGAATCAGTATGTTCTGCACACCATACAGATCGAATTAAATGCAATTTTACTGGGGAAAATATCTAGGAGCAAAGCCTAGTATGCTGCAAAATTCGAGAAATTAAGACTTTAGAGTTTTATATTTTGAAAACTATAATGATTTGACAACTAATATCTGCATTAAGGGGGCACTTTTCGAAAGCTCTTTCAGATAACCAAACAAAAAAAGTGAAATATCACCTTAAGCACTCAGTTTCATTGATCATCAGCCCTACAAAACGGATTAAAATAAAGATAATTTGGGGAATTCTTCGTGTCATATACTTACAGGTTGTCGACATGTTATCTTTTCTTGTTTTCGGAGCTATATTTTAAGTTTTCTGCGATATACAAGATTTTTCAAAGTCGTAAGATAAAAATATTTCTTATTCAATTACTTGACCCCCATCCCCCCAATTCAATTACAAAATTATTGAAAGGCTACTACAAAATTATTATTTAATTTTGAATTACTTAACGCATTTTGACAGAATTATTTAACTGCGAGAGAACAGTTTGTTGGTCAGTTTTAATCCTGAAACAAATAAATTTTAATAATTTTAAAATCGCTTTTAAGTATGAAGCGAGACACAGGATGAATTACTTCCGGAACCCCGGAGAGTTAAACTGAAGCCCCTATGTTGGCGATAATGAAAATACTGTACCCACCATATACCAACATGGACATCACTCTACTAAATGTCATATTATTTCAATTTCAATGATAATTATTAGTCTAAATAATTACAATCTGAATCATTGTCCTTATTTTGAGGAATTGTCGTCATCACATTTGATTTTTTCCACTTTATTAGCTATTTGCGCTTAATTAGCGAGTTTTGGTTTAGTTTTGGTGGCATAACTGGTTAATACGAGTGTGTATGGTGTACGTTCGTGCGCGCGTGCTTCGTGTAAGTTTTGAAAGCTACGATCGGTAAAATAAGACAACAGAAACGTAAGGTGCTGGTTTCCCTTACTGTTACAACTTGTTGACGAAAGGTACTGCGTGAAAAATAATAAACGACGAGTGTACACGTTTCGAAAACAGAAACACTGACACGACACTAGTAGGTGCCACCCTACAGAAAAAAAAAAAAAAAAAAAAAAAAGAACTACAGTTTCTTTTAATACAAATGAATTGAAAATGTTAGAAGAAGGTAAAAGCTGCGCATTTTGTCAAACAAGCTTAAATTAATACCCAAGTAACAAAATAATGCGTAATATTTTTAATGAGCTAGTCATTTTTTATATGAGATGGCGTGGTCGGCACTACAGTCAGTCGATATTTACCTTCCCTCCTTCCCCACCCAGACAGGGTCCCATGTAAATAGCGACAATGTAGCGTGTGTAATCGCGGCCGGTTAAGGGCCCCGTCTGCCCGCATCGTTGTTTTTTTTTACCGAGAATCGCGGGAGCTATAAGGGTCACACTGGCATGCGTTACAAAAGCGTCATCGCCGCTACGCGCAGGGCTCTGAACTGGGGTGTGGTGTCCTCGTAGTACTGCGTGTACCTATGGGATTTTCAGCAAATGAAAAACATGTATAGGCTGTTCAGGGTAAAGTGAGTACTTTTTAAGGCTCTCCCACAGGCATTAACCACTAATAAATATATCTTGTTGCAGCCTCAGACATTACATTTTGAGGGTGGTGAAATATATACACAGTGTTTATTGGCACATTGCAATGTTTATATTAAAAAGCAGCAGGAAGAGGAAGTTGGATGAAAGGAAAAATTTATAAGGGCCTTAAAAAGTACTAACTTTACCGTGAACAGCCTAGAGCAAAGGTCAATACAGGCTCCTATCGTAGTTCGGGTTGTGTCCGGCTAGTACGTTTTCAGATACGGTAGTCTGAAAAGGCCGTTTTTAACTATATTGGTAACTTAAAAGTAACATTCCGTCTTCGTCTGGCTCATGGTGTCGTAGGTAAACATATTGGAGGCACGCTCAATAGTTTAGTAAAAAAAAAAAAAAAAAAAAACAGTATTTCAAACAGTTAGCAACGCACGTGACGGATGTCTCTCCAGGAAGTGTGAGCATCGTTGGTTTCCCCGAGTGTCGTCGGAATAGCGAGGGAGGGACCTGTCAGCGAGCGGCTTCTGCACTGACCTTGTTTTTCCTGGAGCGGTTCATGTTGTTCGCGCCCGACAAGCTGCGACAGTTGACGGCTATAAATACCGGCGGGCACAGGGCGACGCGGCTTCAGCCGGCACCACGTCGCGTCGCGGACTCCCGGCGCCGTGGAGTGGCGGCGACCCCTATAGCGTCCCGACGCTCGCGCTGGCAGCGTCCCGGCGCACGCGCAGTGGCTCCCACGCCCGCCACGCTGCAACTATTTATACTATTGGAAGGGAGAGCACTCGGCTTGCTTCATCGAGGGTGACGGCGATATATCGTTATGACACACTGCTAAATTCCAACTGCAAGAATGTCGGTATAGTCTGCACACAATTAATTGCTCATTTTCAAATCAACCCTCACTTTTCAAGGCCCTCCCAACAGGCATTAGCGCAGCCTCAGGCATTAAATTTTGATAGTTGTGAAATATATACAGTATGTTTATTGGTCACATTGCAATGTTTATGTTAAAAAGTAGCAGGAATATGGAAATTGGAGGAAAGGAAAAATTTATAAGGGCCTTAAAAAGTGCTCACCTTACCGTGAACAGCCTATAATTAGGGAAACTCCTTCTAGCTGCGTCGCCGTGTCCATGATCGAGGACATGTTGAAACTGAAGAGTATTCATGGTCAGCACTGTACTTAACAAGTGATCAGTGGCCGCTGTTTCGAGCGCCTTGCTTGCGAGGAACCTGATTTTTGACGTAAATACGTCTTTAAATTTGTGACTTGAGTGGATTCTGGTCCAAATATGATTAAACTTCAGCATTCTAGCGATGTTCAAATGATCGGCGTCCTACTTTAACTAGTGGCTGAAGTTCATGTGTACAATTGGATGGTAAACAATACGAATAGTTGGCGAGTGAATCATCGACGTCAAAAGTGGACAGTTCCCGATGACGAGCTGCTTCGTCAAAAATTAAAACGCACTTTCCTGCATGTTCCTATTTGGCCAGATACTTCAGGAACTCTTTCAACAGTTCATTCGTCATTTAACCTATAGTTGATTTTTCTAAAGGCTGTTCACGATAAAGTGAGCACTTTTGAAATCAACCTTAGAAAAAATTCACTGCCCCTGAATGCTTATATTTAAATGGGCACACTGAACGAAATACGCCCAGTAAAGTTGGTAACGATGGGTGAAAAATACTTCCATAACTTAACGTCGAATATAAATTGTTAGGTAACCATTTGTTAAAACATAAATTATTTCTTTCGGTTTCTGTATTTTTTTTATGCATCGATGTATTAAAATGAACAGATTTCTGAAATATTTAATTTTATAATAATTTCACATTTTCGCTTGACCGACGCATGAATAAAGTGATGAGGCCCATGGCAATGTTAATTTTACATAAGGCGGTATAATATACAACGTGCACACAAGTAGATCTTAAGCAGGGCTTTCAAAAGTGCTAATTTTTTCCGTGAACAGCCTATATCAGCAAACTACCAAAGGAATGCGCCGAGGACGACGGAATATGTGGGTCCGGCAAACTTTGAAGTAAGCACAACACTCCTTCAGCAAACTCCACCCACGGGGCACGACGGGGACCAATCATAATCTTGTACGTCACTAACACACTTGCGGGGGGGGGGGGGGAGAAGTGTGGACGGAGCCACGAGGTTCATAGCAGTCGCAGTCGGCGCGGTGTGGCAGCGAGCAGCGCGGCCAGGGGCCTCATGCTGGAGTTTTCAGTCGCATGCGAGTAGTTAGTCGAGTGATGTTTTGCCGAACAAGGCACTGTTTCGGTGTGCAGGAACCACTCGGGTCTTCTCCCGTGCGACTCGAGCGCTCGGAATGGAAGCCGAGTGGTTGTAGCCGAGTTACTTGGTTATCTCGCAAGCGACTGCACGCTGGAAATCGTACTGCAGGGTTGTTCGGCACCCCGTACAGCTTCAAACACAAACACAATCTGTCAGACTGCAACGAACAATCACTAAAGATATTTTTTATTAATACGAAGGCAACTTTCTTTATCAAGCGTATGATGAATTTCATTGTCGTTCATTTAATTACATTTATTAATTGTAAAATGTAAGTAGGAGTAGTTAAAGGATCAGGAAAATATAAACATTGATTAACGCACGAATTGATACGATGCTAAGAACACGTAGCTTACAGTAATTACAGTGTTATCCCGTCCTCTCTGATCCATTATAATGTTTTGGTTACATCAGTTATCTTGTGCACCATTTTATTCAATCTAAATGTGGTGCACGTAATTTTTTTTTTTTTTTTTTCAAATTTGTCAAGTATATGTGGTTGTTCACGATTATTTTTTGCTTAGACACATTTATTTGCCACTTTTACTTAAGTCCTTGGTATTTTTTGTTATGTCCAAATTTCCATGTTTGTTAATGTACGATATGTCCCGTTACTGCAGTCTTTCCCTTAAAATGTTTCCCAGGATTAATTAAATACATATTGATTAGGCATATAAAATTAATTAATATTGTTCTAAAAATTTATCTAGTTTCACATATTTTTTTCTGTTTTGTAATTGAATGAATGATGGTTATTGCTAAAAACCGCCTACTAATGTCTTCAATTTGATTCAATGTAACTGAAAACATTTTAGCCTTAATTTTGAATTTAATCCAAATCGTATTTAAATGTTTCCACATTTGGATAAGTGTGTAAATGTGTTTCAACCATTAATCACTGATCACTCATACTTGTTGACACAATAATTGTTTATGTGCATGTGGTACACATATATAAAGTTTTCCATTCAAATTACTTAAACTTAGATACGTTACCATGGCTGCACTTTAAAGTCACTATGTGCAAATGATTATAACGGTGCTGAATTTCACTGATATATAAGTTAGATGTATTCCTTACTCGGTACTTCTTTGCAAACAATGGCTGGTATTTATATACAGAGATGAGTTTACAGAAATATTGTCACATGTTGATAATAGCAAATGTATCGTAATCATTTCGACGTTTAGTAATACGTGGAACTATAACTTCGCTGTGTCTTTGTAATAGGTCAACGAATTTTGAAGCAATGTCCTGGCATTTTAAACTCATTTATCATTTTACAAATAAATTACGGTTTAAGTAATTTTGTGCTAGGTGCTGTCTAATAATTGCCAAAGCAATTAATGCTGTTTATTTGAAATTAAACAAGTCAGTTTTCATATAGAGTACAACTGTTGTTGTAAATTATTTAAATATTTGCTCATTCGATTGCGGACTCATATTTTATTATTTATAATTGAACAAAATTTATAATTTTCCATAGCAAGAGTATTACATACACATTGCGTGTGGAAGTATTTGTCGCATTGCAAGCTCTAATATTACAGTATTGTAAAAGCGATCAGTATCTCGCACAAACGAAACTGTTTCACATCATACGCTGTCGTCTGGTCTTTACAACTGATGAAAGCAGAATTTTCATCCTCAGAAGACTGTAAACGTGCGTAACATTGTAACTAACATACTGTAGCGGATTTACTGGACACAGAACCATAAGTTTATGTTTCTTATATGCATTTGAGCTACACATATATTTTGGACAGTAATATTTAATTGATTTCACGTATTATTTGGATGTTAATATTTTTTTTCTACATGTTTACTATATTTTATGTTAACACTTTCATTTCCCTAATTTTCCGATGTATGAGAACCACCAGTCCATTACTCTATGATATTTTTACACGTTGTTCATAGTTCTACACCTGATTATGTCACTATTTTTAATATTGTGTTAGTAGGTTTGATTTTATTTTCAATAGTTGCTTCATAATTTTTAAATCTAAATTATTTATTTGTTTGGTGATTTAAAGACGTAATAAGTGCTTAAGGACTTAATTTCATTTTGTGGAGAAAAACCGGAAGCGAGCCGTGATTGGCTGTTGGTTGGCGCGGAAGCCGAAAGACACTGGAAATGTAAGGCGTCAAAATTTTCGTTGGAATTTAATTTTTGAAAATCCAACGCCATCATAAATTTAGTTGCTAAATTATGCTTCCTCCCGAGGTTAAGTTTTAGGTCGTCGCCGCAGCTATTATTAAGCAGAGGCTGTAGGCTGAGTCGTGGTTATATATCTCGCGTGTTAATTCGACGAGGCGAAAAGGACGTCGAGACTACGACGCAGGCGCCATGCAAGGAGATAGAGCCGAAGGACCTCAGGTGACGCCAAGGCAAATTAATGTATGGAAAGCCTAATTACATGAACTGCCTTGCAAGTATTAAATTCTAAGGGACCTGAACTTATTTTCAGAAAGTTTTTTATTTTGATTTTCACGAATTGACTGTGAGTTCCATATGTACGTTAAACCAGTAGACCCGAACGATCGCACATGAGCTAGCATAACTGGAGCAATATGGGATAAGGAGCTAACGACTTGTTTTAAACTTTCTATATAAATACAGAGTTGCTTTATTTGGTGTAATATCGGATTTGAGATAATTAAGTGATGAACTTACTTTTTATTTCTTAATGAACTATTAGTGAATGTGACCTGAGAAACTTAAGAAATTAAGTAAGAGCTTACCAAAACTTTCTGGAATGTCAAATACAGAGGAGGCTACTTCCGGTGAAACCTATTTAGTTATTTTGAACTGAACTTTCAAGAAAAAGGTTTATTTTTTAAAATAGCAACTCTAACGTTTTACAGCATTTTTCAATCTTTTATTTTAATTTAATTTTTCATTCTGATTTAGCCCTATTCTTACTTGGATGGTGGTATGTCATTTAATGTTAATCATCATAAAGTATAATTATTTCATTTGTGTAAAGAGATTCCTGTCACACACACACATATTTGATTTTGTACCTTGTTGAATTATTCACATATTTGAGTCTGAGTTTATTTATTTCCCTTTTCATTTTTAAATTAACTATTAAGGTTACACATGTTTTATTTAAATGAAGTACGGTGAATGGTAGACTGTGTTTTCTATTGCATGAGATTTACAGTATCGCCGGAGAGCTTCTGATTCCAGTGTGGTAAGACCAAGGTTACATCGCGAAAATAAGGCGCCTAAAATCTATCATATCATTATAATTATTATTTTTCCCAATTCACGCCAAATAGATTTGTTTACACTATTACAGACACTTAACGTGGTGGCTTAAATATTTCATAGTGGTGCTCTACAGAGACACTATTACAACATTACAATTAGCGAAGATTGTCTCTAAATGTAATAAATAACCACAAGAAAAAAGATCAAAGACATTACACGAAGCTTATAGCGAATAACTTCAACAGTCACTATAAGGAGAGTTTTGTTTGCTATTTTATATCTCGTTTATTATTACATATTGATCGTAAATATCACCAAGAAAAGTTTTCGTTAATTTATTTACTATAGAATTAAACTAATAAACATGTATCAATTAACAAAGAAAATCTACCTAGAGAAGATTTGAACCAACGTACCTTGAATTTGTAAGCCACAGCACTAACTTTTTTTTTTTTTGTTCTAACCTTCCTTTGACGTTGTTGTGACATTTTTGGCGTTGACGAAGCTCTAGTGAGACCGACTTGTTGACGAATTCCCAGTGCAACAATCTAACTGAGCATCTGCCACGTTGGAGGCACCAGGGCACGAACCCGCGACCCTTCTACTACAAATCGGCCACCCTACCCCTGAGCTACGAGGGCAGCCACCAAAACTATGGAACGACTTTGATCTACGTACTGAATATTAATAAAAACGTTTTTGTACTGCTGCTTCCTATTAACATTGTGAAGTACTTTTAGTGCATATTAACACGTTTTGTTATCAAAACATGATTTTGATATGAAAGTTCTGTTGTACGACATCCATTTTGTTCCATTTCGCACCTTATAATCGTTAGAATCGTACATTAAAACAGCAAGGTGGACGTGCCTACAACACGGACGCTTGCCATGTTGGAACTCGCATACAACTACACTGGCCCGAATCAATGGTCAACACGTATGCGAGAGGTTTGCGCTCCAACATAGCACATCTCGCACATATGAAGTCGTATGCGGGTTCACCACTCTACTCGGCTCGAATGGTCAGAGGGTCAAGATTGCGAGACCCGGTGAGTCCTAACACGAATTAACTTAGTCATTCAGAAATCCTTCTTCCTTTCTTGCCTTCACTACAGTGGCCTCTATTCAATCAGAACTTATTGTAACTGTAAAAGGTTAAGTGTAGTAAACTTGGCTCTAGCCCATCTTAAAAATTAAGTTATTTCTTAGCATTTAATTCACCTACTTCCACTTCCTATCCCTTTATCTTCCACGTTTATGGTCTTCAACCAAGGAACATAACACCTTACATCTGTGATCTTGACATCATGCCGATGACCTTAGATAGCCTTGCATTAAAAAAATAATTCTAAAAACGTTCATAAAATACAGAAAATTCCTAAAACCATATTTTTTAATAAAAATTAATTAAAGATTTGTTTTTTCATCAATCTTTCGATCAGTCTCGCAATCTTCCCATCAATCAGCACTACAATCAGCACCACAATCAATACTGCAGTCAGCAATCCACACCAATCCACATCAATCCACACACCAATCCGTACCAATCCACACACCAATCCACACCAGCCCACATGAATCCATATCAATCCACACCAATCCTCAGCAATCTGCTCCATAATCAGCTCCATAATCCTCCTCCGCAATCCACAGAAACCCATCCCAATCCTTCGTTCAATCCAAATCCTTGGCTCAATCCCAATCCTTACAATACTCCTCTGCAATCCACAGCAATCCATATCAATCCTTCGATAAATTCCAATCCTGGGATCAATCCCAATCCTTCTACCAATCCCAATCCTTCTACCAATCCCAATACTTCTACCAATCCCAATCTTTTAATCAATTCCAATATTTTTATCGATCCTTCAATCAATCCTTCGGTTTATCCCTCATCCATATGTATAGAAATTACATTCGTTCGCCAATTGTCTCCAAATTTGTACATGTTGACAGAATTAATGTTTTGTATACAGTCAATTTATCTATGCATTTTTATACTGAGTCTTTATTATCATTCTATATGCAGTTCTTTCCGTTAATAGTCGCGTGCTCATATCACCACTTTAAAGTTGCGAGGGGAAAAACTAATACGACACACAAAAGTAAAGAAATTTTTTTGGGATTTTCACTGGGGTCAAGGTCCAAGGTCAAGGTCATCGATATCCAACATAGTGGTTAGAATAGCTGACAGAACAAGATGGCTGATGGTAAGCTTCGGCTTCGATCCCAGACCCCGTGTATCGATTTGGCATATCCTATGCCCATAAAACCAATATGGCTGCCACTACTCTGCCCTCGGGAAGCGAGCCTCCCAAATCCTCCTGAAGGATCGAAAAATGTCTTTCTGTGGATCGTTTTTGCAGCTGGCGCAATTGGTGTTTTTTTTTTTTTGTGGAAAAGGGTAACTTTAAGGGAAAAGGGACATTAAAAAAAAGGGAAATTTAATGATGAAAGATAAATTTTGAGGGAAATTTACTCGATTTTGGGGTGGGGGAAAGGGAAATATAGAAGGAAAAAGGCAAATTTTGAGGGAAAAGGGGGAAATTCCAAGATGGCGGTGGTCGGCTGCGGCTTCGGTCCCAGGTCCCGTTGTCCCCAACTCCCCCAAATTATTCTCCTCTTGACTCTTTCATACTAGTCACATGTGTTTATTCGACATATTACATTTTTACTCCATTTTCCATAACGAATAACGAATCATCTCTCGAAGTTTGAACATGGAGTTCAAGATCACTCTATATTCTGTAATTGAGTCACCCGAAATGTCCCCCCCCCCCCTTATCATAAGTGCAGATTTGAGGTAAAATCAAATGTAAACAGACGTCACAGAGTTGTGGAATCATAGACTAAGATAAGGTAGACCAGTTATTCGTTTTCTGCGCATATACGCAATACTGACGTACCCCAAAGCAACACATCTGTTAGTCACGTGATGAACTATGATGAAAGTATTTGTTAATATCTCATTTTTTCAATGACAAGCACTTAATATTAATAAAATACTTTTACCAATTCTAATATAATCAAATTGCATTACAAATTCGTTAAAGCAGGTGTACAAAAATTTCAAAGAACTTGTTTACTAAACAGTGTTGCAACCTCAAATACAATCAACGCCGTTTTCGCTAGACGCGTTGGCATAAAAGCAGTTCAGTGTTGGTACAGGATATTGATTGTGCGCAGCCAGCGAGGTCGGTCTTCCTCATCTGTAGTCTATGTGTTGAATCACGTGAGTTTGACAATTCTTTCCTCAGTTCCTGAGATAATGTAGGAGACATGCAGAAAAGACGAGAATCACCCAACATCAACTTTAATCCATTGTTCGGGTTGATCAGTTCGTTATTTTGTAGTGTTCGATTTGGTGTTCTCAAGTTCGAATGCTGTCGTCAGTCACTTGTTCTATATTTGTAACAACACATCGATGTGTTAGCAGCACCTAACAAAATAGAAATATAAATTTTAGAAAATTCCGTACTTGAAAACAGACATAACTTTTATTTTCCCCGAACCATTCCCGAAATATCCCGATTTTTATCGCATAAGAATATCATAATTACAAAATTTATTTTTTGTAATTAAATAGTTTTTTTTTGTTAAAAGAAGTCCCACTGACATTTTTTGTGATTTAAAACATGCATTGTGATCACTAAAAATAATATTTATTACGAAATAAGCTCATTACGTATCCGAACTTATATTTTAAAGGTTAGACCAATATGGCTGTGATTTCACAGTTTCTTACTTCGTAAATTCGTGGCAAAGTTTCGCTAGGTACATAGTGTGAAATACCAATTACGAAGTGAGATATTTTGAATTCAAAGTGGGGTCGGAGAGTAAATACGTATACGGAGGTGAAAAAGTCGCTTATACTACGAACTCACGCCGGAAAAATGGCGTCGCTTGTCAGGAAAATTTTAAAACGTCGTTCGCCAATCAGTGCGTGGCAACGTACGTGCTAACCGGAAGCCCGTCCAATCGGGAACCTTTCGCAGCATGCAGTAGCCAGTCAGCCAGAGTCTCGTACAGCCAATCAGAGAGTGGATACGCTCACAACAAAGAAACCGCCATGTCCTTTCGTCTCACTGTACTTGTCTACTGTGCTTCTTCTGCCAGAGGACGGCATCGAAAATGAAGATGAAGCGCGTCAAGAGAAAAGTATTGCCATTAAAATACTTCCAGGAACTGAATTTACATATAGGTTTAAAATGAAAGAACTCGACCAGGTAACCAAAGATACGAAACTATGGAAAGTTCCAGGACACGATAATACAGGAAGTTGCAAAATTGCATATCAGTACTTAGGGAAACATTCCTCACATCTGGAGGATGAAAACAAAAATTATATGAACATAGGTCCGCAAACGCTTAGTTTCTTTACTATGACCCGTAATAATTACGCACAGTGTATGGCCCACGGGCTGGATCATGTTCGTTTGCATGATACACGACACATCGCACTACGACACTGCACCTAGAACAGCAGGAATTGCACAGGAATTAGTTACACATGTGTGAAAGTCTATCGAAGGCACCAAAGGAAATGTTCAAAATGCCCTCCATCAGCACAAACACATGTATAAACCCACCGTTGCATGGACACCCAGATGCGTTGATGAATTCCTGTAAAATTCCTGATTATTTCGAAACCCGCCATAATAGAGTTACGGAGGTTGCCCGCATCGTCCACTGGGGTTGCATACACAAGTTCCTTTAAATGTCCCCACAAATAAAAGTTTAGTGGATTCAATTCAGGGCTCCTCGGGGGCTGGTATGGGGCTGCCAACTACATCTGCGATGGCATTCCACAGTAAATGATCCAACCCTCTCGTCATACACTGTATGTTATGTGTTGCGGGCTGTAGTAAAGAAACTAAGCATTTGCGGATATATATTCATATGACATTTTTTCATCCTCCAGATGTTTGGAATGTTTCACCGAAGTATTAAGATGCAATTTTGCAACATGCTGTATAACAACAGAAATTATTAAAATAGTTTACCCTCAAATAAGACATGATCTGCTGAATATAATTAATTATGGACTGGGACAAGGGTGTTTCCCAAGAATATGAAAAATGAAGGCATTCTAAGAGTACTCTACAAAGGTGGCAAAAATGATCCTACAAGTCCGAAATCGTATCAAGTATTAACATTATTACAGTGATGGGTGAAATGATAGAGACACTGGTCAATAAACGTCTAATAAAATTAATGGATACTAGAAATGGACTGCAACAGTGACAGTATGGATTCAGGAAAGGCAGAGGTACAGAGCGAGCAGTCTTCGAAGTGAAGACGAAGGTAAAACTATCACAACAGGGTATGGTCTTGGAATTTTCCTACACATAGGAGGAGCATTTGACCACCCGGGAATGCGGCATTTGGCTGAAAGAAACCACAAGGCTCAGTCTTAGGGTTTCTTCTATGGGATGTCCTTTTCGACAGTTTACTGCAGATGACCATACCAGCTGAATGTGAGATTTTTGCCTACGCAGATGATGCCCAAGTAACCATGCCAACATGGAGCAGAAGATAATTAGAAGCCAAAACTGAGGAAATACTAAATAAATTAGAAGAGTGGGGGAATACACTGAAACTCAACTTTGCAGTAGACAAGACAAATGCAATGCTTATGTAGGGCAACCTCAAGAGAGCACCGATAGTAAAATTTCAAGGTAGGTCCATCATCAAGTTGAAAGACAATGTAAAGTATCTTGGTGTGATTATAGATAGTAAATTAAGATTCCAATGACATCAGATACTCACTGGACAAAGCTATATCCATCTACAGCAAGACGAAATCTGTGTCTACAGTCTCCTGGGAAATTGACTTTAAAACTATGATGACACCATATAATGGTGTCTTCACGGTAACTGACATGTATGAAGCAGCAGTGTGCTACACAACAGCATCACAACTACAGATGAAAAGTTGAATTTTAAATACACAGAGAGCAGCGTTGTTGGCCGCTACAAAGGCATATAGAACAACATCCCTGGATGCTCTTCAAGTGATAGCTGGATCAATGCCCCTGGACCTTTTGATTAGAGAAAGAGGTGAGATAATGGAAGTCACCGAAGATAGAAAAGCATCACCCCAGTTGAAGAATAAGAGAGAAAAAAGCAATATTCCAGTGGCAGCAGAGATGGCAACATTCTGTCAAAGGCAGAATCACATATAATGTATATCCGAGTGTAGTAGATAGACTGAATTAGCCCTGGATCGCAAAATATAATTTTACCTGTCACAGCTGTTGTCAATACATGAGAACTTCAAGGCAAAATTTTACAACTCCAATTTGGTGGAATCACCAAACTGGGTAATTTATGAAACAGAAGATGATGTCTAGCATGTGGTGCAAGAGTGTCCCAAAATTTAAGATATAAGAATCAGACTGAAAAGGAAGCTTGAAATAATGGAAGTTGAAAAGGTTGGAAGAGTTCGATGAATGGTTCACTTACAACCAACACATGGCTGTCCCGTATCAAACAGATAATCCCGGAAGTGATACAGTAAAACCGCTATAGTAGTGGGAGCGCACCCACTGCAAAAACTGAGAGTTTCCCGATGAAAATTCTGAATAAACTTGATTAAGGTACAACCATTTGGCGAATGGTTAAAGCGTGTGTGTGGGGGGAGGGCGTAGGCTAATGCTCCCCCGGCCTATTTATAGAAAAAAACACGGTGATGACTACGATGACCCGGCAAAGATCAAGGATAACGAAATTGGAGAAATAAATACGGAAAAAACACTGAAACTAATGCGGAAGTAGCAACTGAAGATGGGAATCGAGCCTTGATAAAGACGTGACTCGGCGAGAAAACCCGCCTATCAGCGGCATCGTATGGCACGATTTCCACACGCGAAAATCCGGGAGTGATCCGGCCGGGGATTGAACCCGGCTCGCCTTGGTGGGAGGCGATCAGGCTAACCGCTCAGCCACCGTGGCCCCGAAGGCGATCGAGTAAGGCAGTAAAGGTCCCCTTCTCCGCTTACTTAGCCAACACTGATGAAATAAGTTGTAATGTAGTGCATAAATATATAGTGCCACTATAGAAGGCGTAGTGCATAGAATTAAAATCGAACTGAATTGTGGGGAACGGTGGTTGAAGGCAAGTCAACCGCTCCAAAATCATACTCCAGGCGCCAAGAACAATCACGAATGAGTAAAATACATAGAAATGACAACCCACTTACGTGGTGAGATACGTGTAATAATTAGAAGAAAAAAAATTAAAATACTGTTGTCCGACAACGGGAAGCCGTATGACAAAATAAAAATCTAAGGAAAATCAGTAAAAGCAAAGGATAACTTATATTGGCTATTCACAGTAAAGTGAGCACTTTTTATAGAGCCTGTTAAACTCTTACTTCAAGCTGATTTTTATCTTCTGCCACTTTTTAATATAAACATTGCCCTGTGACTAATAAACATAGTGTATACATTCCATTAATCTCGAAAATTAACGTCCAAAGTTGCAATAAAACATAATTATTATAGGCCGTTCACGGTAAAGTGAGCACTTTTGAAGCCCTAGTTATTTTGTTCTTTCAGCCATTTTTTTAATTTTTTAACCACCTTTTTAAAGAAATATTTACATGTAAGTATTAATCACAGTGTGTATATTCCACGACACTCGGAAGTTAACGTCCAATACTAAAATAAAATATATTTATCGACTATTGTTCCAAATAAGAGGGCTTTCAAAAGAGCTCATTTTACCACGAATGCCCTATAGCTGTTAATGCCTTTTGTGAGGGGCTTAAAAAGTGCTCACCTTACCGTGAATAGTCTATACCCCTGCATTTTCCAGAAAGGGCACAGTTGTAGGGGTGGAAAGTCTTGCATGCGTGGTTCATCCTATGGCTGGCCATGTAAACCAAAAAAAGAAATATCTACTGTGCGGGCCGAGTCTGTTGGCAACGGGAGCAGGGGGGAAAGGGGAAATGGGGAATTTAATCGAGGAACAATTTCCCGGCGAGAGTGTTTTAAGCAGCCCGGGGGGGTCAGAAGGCGGCAACCCGACCTCGACATCTGGACCCTGGCGGCTGGTTCAACGACTTCTGCGTGAGCTGCGGCGTTATCTGCGGAGGCCTTGGATGTCGTCAGGAAGTCCCTGGACTAGGTCATTACGTCAGTGCGAGGCGGCCCGAGGTCTGGCGGGGGTCGCGCAATGCGCATGCGCTCCGTCATCGCCTCCCGACATAGGTGAGTCCCCGGGAACGCCCGACCCGAGTGTCATTCCGCCGCCGCACTTGGACCTAACCACTTGCTCGTCCTATCAGCTGGAACTGTTCCAGGCGCCTGCTGCTTTGCTTTCGAGGAAACGCTGAAGGTAATCTCATCGCCAGATTCCCTCTCGACGAGAAATTCTACTTTCTAATTGATTTTAAATTTTCTTTTAGATGGTACTAGTATTTAGTTGATCATAACTTCACACCATCAGAGCTTTTTTCTTTTAACTAACGTAGCTGTGGAAAATTTAATTTCAAATCCTGGGCCATACGAATGGGCACAAGTTATTGAAACACAGAGTTTGTTTCCATTTAAAATGTTTATTGACATCGTAGGAACGCCATTATGTAATTCCTTTGAAATGTGACAGATCACTCACCTGCTATTATGGTTAAAGGCATTGCTGTTTTAACTTTCAATTTTAACTTAAACTTACAATGAACTGTGGCCAAAGTGGACATTGAATCTTCAAAAAATTTCCTTCCGCTATACTGGCGACGATCAATAATTATTTTGAGCTATACCCAAATAGATTTACTATGTATCATTTTGGAACGTTTGTCATATGTTATCAATTTAAAACTCAATCAGGTTTTTTCAATTAGTTTTCCACATTTTAAACTTTTTTTTTGTAACTATTTGATATATTACACTAATATAAAGAGGAACGGAATGCTTTGGTTTTCTAGGAGTGAACACATATCCTTAAGGAAAACTTACTAAATGATGTTGGTCTGGGACTTCACATGACTTAATATTCGAAATGAAATAAAGAGGAAGACAAAGAGAGAGAGAGAGAGAGAGAGAGAGAGAGAGAGAGAGAGAGAGAGAGAGAGCAGCTATGTTATCGTGTATGAAATATTTATATTATTTATAATTTTGTTTAACTAGCAACAGTTATTTAAGTTAGTTCAACTGGCAATACAAACATAAAGTTAATCATTTACAAATAGTTTTTTCTGTAAAATTAAAATTCTTCACAAACATGTCTATTTTGTTGCACATTTATATGAAGTTCACCCAAAAAAGTTGTACTGAGGGTTTAAAATTACTATTTGAAATGTTTCTGATTTGCGTATATGCTTGCCCGAAAATCGTCATTCTATCAGGTAAAAAAAAAGTAGACAGAATAATACTACAAAAGTGACGAAGAAGTTTAGGAAAATAATTAGGAAGTTCACAAAAATCAAAGTAAGGTTTACGAAGTCGATTGTAGAAGACTAAAACCGGTAACTTACTAACAACTACTTTAGGTCAGTAACCAGAACAGTGTTTCCATATTAATTAATCAAATTTATCTATTCGCATCAGAGATTCACTCGCGATTAAGCGACTGAGATTTGGTGTGGCTTTAAATGAACCTCTATTTTCACACTAGCGCACACACGCAATCTCTGACTGTATCTCATAACACAGATGTGTATGAGTGTGTTTGTGTATATTATACAACGTGATTCCGAACAACACCAACAAACTCCGGCGGGTAATTCCTGGCGACAAAATGAGACAAAAATATCTGTACCACTTTTTCCTTAAAGTGAGTGTTAAAGGGAGCTACTCGCCCCTAAAAACCACAATTTTGAATGTAATTGTGTTAAAAACATCAGGAAATACTCACGACTAAGCAACAAATCGGTGAATATTGTTTTGTAGAAAACAGATATTACATCAGTGAAAATGCGGTTGGTAATATCGCCCCCCCCCCCCATCATCATTAAAATAGGGGTTGCCATCCTGTCTTTGCACGAAAAAATGGTAACAATAAGCTGTAAGCGGTTTGTTGAGATGATTGAAGAACCAGCGCATCGTGAGGTTGAATACCACGTGATGTTGCACCACCCCATGGTTGACGTGTTGCCAACCTCGCAGACCACTGTCTGTTTTGCATACGTACTTTCCGAAAGGATTTCGCGAAAACGGTTCATCCGAGAGTATTTCGACAAGACGACCATTTTTGTTGGTTAAGATGTGCTGATTCTTAAGTCATCTCAATGAATAGCTTACAACTCACTGTCCACATTTATCGGGAAAAAAATAGGGTGGTAACCCCTGTTTTCATGATGACGGGGGATGATATTACCACCTGCATTTTCACAGGTGTAAGATCTCCGCTCTACACAGCACTATTCACTGATTTGTTGCTTAATTGTAAGTAGTTCCTGATATTATTTTACCTCTAATGCATTCAAAACCGTGGAATTTAGGGGCGCGTAGATCCCTTAATAATTGCTTTAGGGGAAAAGTAGTACGTACGTTTTCGTCTTATTTTATAGTCAGGAATAACCTGCCGGAGTTTGTCGGTGTTGTTCTGAATCACGTTATATACAGAGTGTAAACGATAAGTGTTTACAACTGTACACAGCAGTGTACAGGGCTCCGAGACGAGCAATTTGATGCAGGATACTTGTGGTCCATAGGGTCGGAAAATTACCGCTGAAGCGCTTGACAAACATGTACTAAGGCACGTGCAGTGCGCCGCTGTGGGCCCGGCCTTTAATCGACCTGCTGGTCAGCTGAAGCTAGTTTGTACAGAGGACAAATCGGGCAGGAAACGTTTAGTAATTGCTTTTGTTTGAAACACATGTTGCAATTTCATATATTCTTTCCTGATTTATGTAACTTGTCTGTAGTATTGTGACAATGCAACATGTGTTTCAAACAAAAGCAATTACTAAACGTTTCTTGCCCGATTTGACCTCTGTACAAACCGGCTTCAGCTGACCAGCAAGTCGCTGCACGTGTTTTAGTACACATTTGTCAAGAGATTTACAGCTATTTCCCGACCCTCTAGATCACAAGTGTCCTGCATTAAATTGCTCGTCTCGGAGTCCTGTACACTGTTGTGTACAGTTTTTAACACTTATCGTTTACACCCGTATATACGTGTGTGTGTGTGTTTCTTTAACACATCAGAGTTCTAAAAATTTGTATACCGGGCGGACGTCTCTCATATCTCGTGGCGCCATAATCGAGCATGATTGTTAATTCAAATGGAAAAACTGATAAATGGAAGTGGAACATTTTTTCTCTGATATGAAATAGGGTGTAAATAACGTGATTTGTATGTGGAACATGTAGCTTCGACTCATACCTGCGGTTCGTAAATGTGTTTTTTCTCGACAAGTGAGCGGTGATTTATTCACTCTAGACGTTAATATGGTGTGTTCTGCTACATTCAACAAGCCCATGTAAATTGTTGAGACTTGAAAGGAATTTTGAAAGTTTTTAACACCAGGTCATTCAGATGAACTCTACTGTGTACAGTAGTGTGGGAATCAGAGACCACATAATTCCGCGCACCAGGCTAGACGTCACACGACTATATGTTATCTTTGAATGTATAGTGCAACTAGGGTGAATAACTAGACGGAGATTTTTGGACATTTGCCATTGCGATTCAGATGTCTGTCATGGAGAAACAAGACTGAGCACGAAAAAATACTTTTAAAAGACAAGTAACCCAGATACGATGTGCTCAGTCTTGTTTTACCATAACAGACATATGCATCGCAATGGCGAATGTCCAAAAATCTCCATGTAAACTATATGTTAGTTCCACGTGTGTCATTGGACCATGTTATCCGACACAGCCTGCAGTATACTCTTGAGATAATATTAAATACTCAGTAATACGGTAGCTTCGTTCTGTACGCACCAATCAATCAGTAGAATTATTCTTACTGAAACTTTTGTTATAGTCTGTTCACGGCAAAATAAGCATTTTTGAAAGCCCTGCTTAAGATCTACTTGTATACACGTTGTGTATTCTTCCGCTTTATGTAAAATTAAAATTAACATGGACCTCATTTTATTTATCAGTTGGTCAAATGAAACTGTGAAATTATTAAAAATGTAAATACTTTACGAATCTGCTCATTTTTACTCCTCGATGCATTGAAAAAAAAAAAATTAGAAAGCGAAAGATAGAATTTTTAGTTATCACAAATGGTTACCTAACACTTTTTATTCGACGTTAAGATATAGAACTACTTTCTTACTAACTTTACTGGGCGAATGTCACTCAGTGCGCCCGTTAAAATATATGCATGCAGGGGCAGTGACTTTTTTCTAAGGTTCGTTTCTAAATTGCTCTTTTTTTCGTGAACAGCCTTTACTGGGGTGTTACTTACAGGTTAATCAATGGCATGCACTGAGGGTTTATTGCCAGGTCTATGTAATGCCTGGTTTTCGTGTACGCCGATCATGCCAAACAAACAGAGCAGGCAGAACCGATGGTTGTTCATTTGTAAGCAGAGTTTCTACGTAGCCATTTTGCTGTTGAATTCGTGATTTATAACGCCAGGATTCTAATATAAATTATAGATAACAAACTAGATGCTGTCGTCTTTCCACTCTAGTTTATTAATTCCATTACAGTTCAATTTATTTACTAATTACTAAATGATTTTCAAGAGATTGTGATTTTATTTTTACACCCAAACCTATTTTACATTTTACCTGTCTACTCATTTCCAAACTACATTGATTTAATACAAATTTTGAAAAGAATTAACGTTTATATTCACGTATTTCATTGTAAACACGTACATGGAACTATCCTATGCATTTACATCAATACACGTCGATTATCCAAGTAATTAGTAGTATAAAATATGTAAACCAGCTGACTTCTGAAAAATATCGGCGTTGTCTGCTCTTTCCGCGAGCAGAAAATATCGGCGTGAGCTCAACTTTTCTGCGCGACTCGCGCGGAAACCGAGGACGGCTTCTGATTGGCTGTTCTAGTCTTCCGCTCTGTCTGTTTTGCGTGATCGGCGTACATGTGACTCAGCATTAATTCACTAGGCATCAGCACAAATCACTATTAGATCAGTGAATACCAGCAAATAATCAGTACAAATTTTGCTAATTCCAATGGAGCAGTTTAGACAGGTCTGCTGTTGAATTCTCCGGTTCGGAGCAGTTTAGACTATAGTTCATTTGCGGTATCGTCACGCTTTTTTGGTCAAACCTTTTGAAAAATCACCCCCTTGTTTGACGCGTTTGGATGTTTCGCAATTTTTCTATCATGTATCATAAACGTTTTATACTTCTTTTAACATAAAAGTGTCTTATTTGTGGTTGAATTGTACTCTTACTTAAATTTCATTCACGCATTATTTCACTTATGATTGACATGGATAAAACAGAGATGAATTAGGTTTGTTGGTAATAGCCAGTGAGACATAGTTCTTTTGCAAAATGTTATCAAACCGAGTGCGCACGAATGCGGCGCTTTGTACCCTTGGTGCCATTCTCTAGACTTAGTTAAGCTTTGTTCTCATGAAGCGGAGACATTGTCTGAAGGTGTAACTTCAGCAGGGCTTCAGAAAAGTTGGAAGTAAACATGAATGAACTATATTTCTATTTCAGATTCTATGGCCGAGTGAAACAGGAGAATGAGGCGTGACTCAGCCAAGGAACAAATGACATATTCTTGAGTATAGAGGACTGTGGAGTCCAGCTTGGTTCCATATTGAAGTATGGAATAGTAGGATCTCTGTCGATTAGACACATTCCTTGAGAATATTTTCTTCTGTCGCTCTAACTACTACCATTCTACATCAGAAATCACTACATATACTTCGCACTTGATTATCTCTCATGAGTGTCATAACTATTGCTTCTAAACACAAATAGCGCATTACTCTTTCCATGATAGTATTTTATCGCAAAATTCATACTGATTGGAAGTCATTGTATTTTCCTGCAGGAAGTACGTATTGTGCACTCATCATGCAAGTGCTTCGCTATTCGAGTGAATGAACACTCAAGTGTGGAAGATTAATTATATATAATTATGCAAAAACGATTAAGTATCCCATTCTGAGAAATTTATCGTCGAAAGATACCCTTGCATTCTTTCTTTTATACGGGTTATTATTATATAGAATTTTTAACTGATTTTATTCTAAATCGCATATTAGTAGCACTGAAATTGGTTGTGTAAAAACATACCAAGTCCCGTGAATTTCAGAGGCAAAGATGGTTGTTAGTAAAAATGTTAATATGGGTTTGGGTGTATTGCCATATTTCAATCTGAAAAGTAAAAATGTCTTAGTTCTGTTCTGACTTATCAGAAACCTTCTACCAGCTAACTTTAAGAAAAACAACGCAGGAAACGCAGTTTTGTGGCTTGGTCCCTTTTTGCGTAACTAAAACCATATTGTCTTTTGAAATACGATCCCCTAGAAACCCGTCGAGCAGCGGCATCGTCCGGCCCGACCCTCACATGCGAAAATCTGGGAGCGACCCCGCCTGGAATCGAACCGGTTTCGCCTTTGTGGGAGGTGAACGTTCTGGGCACTACGCCCACCGCGGTCGCCTCCCCGGGAGCCACCCGCCATCCACGCTGACCCCGCCTTAAGCTGGGATCATCGTGATGACTTACAGCTGCAGTTTCTCATGCCCGGTTGCACCAACATCTTCCCCGATTCGAGATCGAATGATCCTAGTTCCGAACAAGGATCCAGTTTGATCTAGGTTCCAATGTAAAAGTGTTATACCAACGAAACTTTATGATTCTTGATCTTCGATTCGTCGATCTCGGTTCCAAAGTGAGAGATCGATATTAAGTATGAGACAAATTTTGCTACTGGTTCGTAATATATGACATCATGGAAGTAGGCGTATTTTTCACTATAGATAGAACTAGATGTACAATGTTTAATCTGTTTTAAGTGATTTATTTTTGTACGAATTTTATTGAATAATATTCAAGTGTGTATAATGTTGTTTTGATTTCCCAAGAAAATTAGCGAACGTAGTTCTATCTGTTGGCGTATTTTCAAACTACATTTGTCGACGATGACTGCTGATCTCGGATCGAGATTTCAAACCGCCAATTTTGGCGGTTCGAAATGAACTTCATCTCGATCTCTAGTCCAGTTCTAAACTCAAATGGTGCAAAAGTTTTATGTGTCGATTTTAGATCCGATCTCGGATCGAGTTTCGAACTACAGTGGTGCAACCGGACATCGCTCAGAGCCGAGCAGCATCTATGTTGTACGTCAGCCGCAGCAAGTGAAGAGGAAGTAAGTGAGTCATTTGGACGCATAATATGGGGATTCCCTTCTGTAGCGAGCATAGGCCATGAAGCATGTAGGCCGAGAATTACCCCATTCAACAAAAGCAAGCTGATAAGAAGTGAGTCACTGAGTTGTACTGAGTCGCCTACCGCCTCGGCTAATGATTGCCGCTCACTTCGAGAGCTGTGTTGTTTGGCCTCCAAGTCGCTCGTCTTACATCTGTGACGTTTCACATGACGTGGCTTTATTGGTCTGGACTGTAAGCAGCGGGAAACTGCGTTCATTGCCGTAAGTATCTCAAGGGCGCCGCCTACCCCACTGTAAAATTTTCCTGGTAAACTTCCTAAACTGTAATGGAAGTGTTTAACGTATGCAGTGTATGGTAAAGGCTGTTCACAATAAAGTGAGCACTTTAGAAATGAATCTTAGAAAACAGTCACTCTGCCCCTGCATGCATATATTTTAATGGGCGCACTGCGTGACATTCGCCCAGTAAAGTTGGTAACGATGGATGTAATGTAGTTCCATATCGCAAAATCGAATAAAAAGTGTTTGGTAACCATTGTGATACGTAACTTTTTTTTTTTATTTACGTATCGAAGTGTAAAAATGAGCAGATTTGTAGAGGATTTACTTTCGTAAAGTATTTACTTTCTTAATAATTTCACAGTTTCATTTGACCGACGCATGAATTAAATGATGAAGCCCATGGCAATGTTCATTTTTCAAAGGCGGAAAAATAAACAGCGTGTATATAAGTAGATCTTAAGCAAGGCTTTCAAAAGTGCTCATTTTACATACATTGAACAGTTTATAATAATACTACATATAAGGCTGAAAACATGGAATGTTAAGTATCGCTACTATACAAAGTTGGGAACTTTCCTACGCATTTGACTCTTTCTCAAGCAACTGTAGGAATGTTACTATGCATGTACGGGAAAATATTTTACTATTCGCGCTTTGTCCTTGTACGTATATACTGATATGGTGAATTTACAAATAGTTTCTTAGAATGGAGCTGGAATTTCGTTGCAATGTGTTGGAAATGCGCCTTTTTTTCTTTTGAGAAACCACTTAACGCGTTGCCATAATACCAACGTACGAAAAGTGGAGTGGGGAGAGTAAAGTGAGGTGAGTATGGATCAGCGCCGGATTGAAGGGGCGGGGAAAACGGGAGATCCCTGAGAAAACCCGCCGATTCCCACAAGCGAAAATACCGGAGCGACGGCGTCGGGAATCGAACTTGGCTCGCCTAGGTGGGAGGCGAGCAGTCTAGCCACTACCCCACCGCGGCCCCGATGCATGAGAAGAAAACACGCTTCAGCCGAGGTGCGAATAACACTCCTAAATACACCACGCTCATTATAAATGCTATTCCCGAGCCTTTCAACACAGCTAGAAACGTTTTTTCCACGCGGCTGTATCTCGTAATACTGTATAAACTGGTCGGAAACATGAGAAACTTTAAGAGGGACCTGAACCGAACTTTGGTTCACACTTTCCACCAATAAAATGAAAGTATCACCGTTAAGTCCCATAGGCACACACGCAGTACGACGGAGACGCTGCACGCCACTTCAGCTCCTTGCGTGTAGGAGCGATGGGGCACTAGGAAAGTGTGTAAGCGTCACCCTTATCGCTCCCTTGTTTTTGAACTTCAAGCACGCTAAATAGTTCCAAGTTGGCGGCGTACTTGTCATACGGGTCTCATCGTGAACACTTGTGTTTATTGTAGGGTTTTTTTTTTTTATAACAAACTGAATTATTTCAGTGTAAATCTTTTTGCAGGACAGCAATACACGTCGGAATTTTGTTGTTGTTAATTTATTAATTTGGTTATCGTTGTGGCCGAAAATTAATGAAACAATAAAGACAATATATTGATAATTCATTTACTCTTATAATTAATCGAGAATTACATATATTCACATTGTCATCTATTAACACATTATATTTTTCTCTAACTCCACAGATAACTGATAACAAAAGAGGAATGCACGGAGTAACGTGCAAGGTGACTGTGCGCTCTAGGGAGTGCACACGACATTACAATTCTCCCCCGCTATAGGGGAGCTCTCTCTAGTAAAGACTGTAATCCCTGAGATAAGCAGGTAGCCGATGTTCTCGCTGGGCCGGCTGTTCCGGCGGTTGGAAGTCCACGACTAGTACCTCTTCTTCTTGTTCGATCGGGTCAGGCTGTTTCGCCTCGGGCAGCACCACGTCTGGGTCCATGATTTCTGTTAGATCACCCAGGTTTGGTTTGTTTAACTGACGATCATCGCTCATAGGGCTCTTGGGTTTAGGATCGAAATGAACTGTTTTCATGGATGGAAGCGGAATCTCTGTTGATCGGAGTTGGTCGATGTGCCTTTTAAAATGGAAACTGTTATCAAGCTCCACTAGATAATGTAGCTTTTCCAGTTTCTTCAAGACCTTTCCACATTTCCAATGAGCCTTGTTATTCTAGTAGTATCTTACTGATATACGTTCGCCCTCACTAAATTGGCGTGCTGGTTGAGTTGGAGCTGGTGACTCGTGGAATTTTATCGATCGCATCCAGTTGGATTCGGATCTGTCGATTCAGGTACTGTTCCGCAGGACCCTTCCAGTTGCTCAAGGGTGTAACCCGGTACCGAAAAAGGATCTCCTGTACTTTTTGACGGATAGGTTTTACGTGGTTGTTAATCGATGTTTCAGCTTTTGGACATTGTATTCCGCAAGGCCGTTAATTGCTGGATGTCCTGCTGCACAGAATTTCTGAAAGATACCTGCTTGTTTACAGAAGTGTGCAAATTCCTCACTAGTGAGGATCGTTGTGTTTTCTGGTACCATAACTTCTGGAAACCCTTTCCTTGAAAAAAATATATATTTAGGATCTCGATACTTGACTTTGATGTAGGCGCTGATAAGCAGGGAACAATCTCAGCCCATTTCGATTTGGCATCTACCACTACCAAAAAGTGATGGTCTTGGTAAGGGCCGGCATAATCTATATGAGTTCGTTGCCACTTATGTTCTGGCTCCTCCCAAGGATGACTTGGTGACTTTGGCTGGACTGTTCTTGATAGGTACATATTCTGAACAACTTCGGACAAGATGTTCGATATCTGAGTCGGTTTTCTTCCAGTATACATACCGACGTGCTAGCTGCTTCATTTTTGTGATACCCACATGAGTTCGATGTAATTCGTTCAGAACAGCTGACTGTAGGCTAGCTGGTACAAAAACTCGTTGACCATGGAAAAGAATACCACTTTCGATGATGTAGTCTGTTTCACTGGTGTTTTCTTCTTGTAAGGATTTCATAATCGTTTATCAGGTAGCGTCCTTTTTCGTTTCCCCTTTCAGGAGTTGGTAGGTTACAGTCGAGACGCTGATTTGTTCTATGGTAACATCACAGAGCTGCTTCACTTCATTGTTGATGGCACTAGCAGTGTAACTGTTGATGATGATTAGGGCTCGAGAGAGGCAGTCAACATTACTGTTTTCGATACCCTTCTTGAAGTCGATAGTGTAATTAAACTTTGACTGGAAGGCTGCATAGCGTTGAAGGCGACCTGCTGTCATCTTTGGTAGGGCGACACGGCGATTGAATAATCGTGTTAACAGCTGGTTGTCAGTAACCAATTTGAAGTTACGGCCAAATAGATACTGAAAAAAAAAGTTTGACTGTAAAGACAATGGCCAGAGCCTCCCTATCAAGCTGGGAATAATTCTGTTCAGCCGCAGTTAACGATCGAGAGGCAAATGCGATAGGATGTTCATGGCCATCTACGATGTGTGATAGAACCCCTGCGATCCCTGTTGGGCTTGCATCACGGGCCAACTGGACGAGGCTCCATGGATAAATCGACAGTAGTATGTTACCATTTCCAGGAATCCTCTTACATCCTTGTTGATTTTGGGCGAGGCATGTCGGCAATAGCAGCTACCTTTCGCGGAGATTTCGATATTTTGTTGAATTCGATAACATGGCCCAAGTATTCAATTTGCTGTTGGAACAATGAGTATTTCTGCTGGTTCAGATGTAGGTCGGATTTTTGTAGTTGACCTAGGCAGGCTATCAGGTTGTGCTGGCACTCCTCTCTGGTTGATCAATGGACGATGATGTCATCAAAATATGACATAGTTTTTGGGACATCACGCAGAATTTATACAATAATCCTGTTTAATTCTGATGGCGCAGTTTTGATACTGAAGGAGAGAGTATGGAGTCAATGAGTTCAACGATGTGTAGATATTTTTTTGAATTGCGTTTGATTGTTCATTAACTGGAACATGTAAGTACGCCTTAAATAAGTTGAGTCGGCAAAAGAAACGAGAATTTCGGAGACTGTTCAGGATATCGTCGATTTTCCGAATTGGGTAGTGGGCATCTTGAAGTCGTTCATTCACACCCACTTTATAGTCAATGCACAGGCGTACTCCCCCATCAGCTTTTGGAATCACTACCAGTGGTGACCCTCAATCACTTGTTTCCACTTTGCTCAGGACTCCTTCAGCTACTAAGGTGTCAAGTTTAGCATCTACTTTTTTCATGAGTGCATATAGGACATCACATTCTCCACGAAAAAACAGGTTGTGCTCCCTTCCGAAGTTTAAGCGATACCACAACTTCACGAATTTTTCCGATCTTCCCACTGCATAGAACTGGATACATTAGGGGCAACCTGGTCCATGTTTTCGATGGTATCGATTAATTTTACAGTTGATACATCGGTAGCATTAGTATCGAGGTTGCGGAGGTCGAGACCAAACTTACGAATCCATACACGTCTTGCAATGGCAACGTATGTTTCTGGTACAATATACAGCTGATTATCGATGACTGTTCCATTGAACTCGGCTTTGATATTGATCTTACCACCTGGCACAAAAACATTATGAGTATACGACCGAAAACTGATATCTGGTTGGTGCATGGTTACACTTAGATTGAGACCTTCATATACCTTACCTATATGGTAGAAACGAAAATGCGGCACCCGAGTCGACTTCGAATTCCACTACTTTTGTTCCGATACGAATTCGCGGATAATAACGTTCAGTAAATCCATTAACAGCTTCATGTTTCAAATTTACGATTTGGGACACAATCCCGTATAGTCAACATAGTTTATCAGTGGCCTCCCTTTGATCACGAGCCTGATATGTTGATATCTGCTTGGTTGATGAGTGATTTGATGATTGATTTGATTTTGCTTTCTTCCTCTTGAGAAGTGCTGAGAAGCAAACTTTGATTACATGACCAGTAGCTTGGCAGCCAGAGCAATGTAAATTAGATTTATCGATACGGCAATCTGGTGAAAGATGGTTATTTCCTCCACATCTCAGGCATAAATGGACAATTCCTAGTTCCTTATAATTGATCCTGGATTTCGATCTGGAATATCTAGGTCGATGTTGGTTCTGAGACTGCAACTGTTGGCGATCTCGTGCGGGACGACTGTGTTCTTCTTCCCTTGGTAAACTTTGTGGATATCGAAGGTTGTTGATGTACCCCCATTCTGGGATTTCTGCGAAAGTGCTTTTGAATTTGCTTTCGATGATTATAACGCGGTAGCTTTTAACACGAGCTCATTAAACGCTACTTTGTCAGACTGGAGAAGCTGTTCGCGAATACAGTTATCACGTAACTCACGAATAAACTGAGCTTGCAGAGATGTGTCTGCAATTTAAACTTTACATTCACACGGCGAAATAAAATCACAGTCGTTTAGCTCACTATGAAGGGCGGCGATAAAATGTGCAATTTTCTGTTCACTGGTCTGGTACTTTGATAAGAACTGGTATTGAGACACAAGAGTATTTCTCTTGGGAACTAAATGTTTTTCCGACATTCCCATAAGTATAGCATAGGTAAGTTCTGACGGTTCTTTCGGTGCTCCAAGCGCTGAGATCATGTTAAAATCTCTGTTACCAATTGAGTTGAGAAGTAGTTGAGCACAGTACTTTTTATCGGAACTCACCTTCTTCATTTGCAGGTAATTTTCAAAGTGTTTTTATAATTACGAAAGCTTTCTTTTGTAGAATCGTAATTATCGAAATTTGGTAGCAACGCTGTATTTAATGTTCCGGATGACGTAATAGTACTACCTTATTGCTGCTGTTGAGCTAGTTGTTGATTCTGGATAAATGCTTCGATTCGCCTTTGCTGGCTTTCGAGTAGTTGACGAACCTGTTCTACGTCAATTTCTGCTTGATATTGTTGATGTTAAGTCGATGCACGCTTGATATCAGATGTTTGACAAGTCGATGGTTTGTTAGTAAACTGTTACACTAACCTGAATAGCAATTCTTCACCTCGTCGCCAATTTGTTGTGGCCGAAAATAAATGAAACAATCGAGACAACACATTGATAATTCATTAAACCTTATAATTGATCGAGAATTGCATATATTCACATTGTAATATATTAACACATTATGTTTTCCTCTAACTCCACAGATAACTGATAACAAAAGAGGAATGCACGGACTAACGTGCATGGTGGCGTTGCACTCTAGGGAGTGCACATGACACTACAGTTATTGAAATATAAAAGTGGTTGTTGAAAATGTCAAGGTCAGCAAAAATCGCTGTATGTAGCCCTCCTTTTACGATATTTATTTGCTAACATGTAAGGTAGATTATTTAGGCAAGATTTACAACAACCCTTCGCGTCCGTCCATCCGTCATCCGTCCGTCAATCACGTGACCAGCAGCCATCAGATGTGGCCATTAATTCTATCCGTCCGTCCGTCAAAACCTTGGCGAGCTTTAACTTTTGACGTACGAATGGGTGAAATTACAACCTTCTAAACTTGCACGTTTTGTTATTTCTTCATCCCGAGTTCTTTACAAGGCTGTGTAGTGCGTGCAGTGTTTTGTTTTGGCTGTCTTTTGTTTTTACATGTTTGTTTTAAGTAAATGTAGAAAGAAGTTAATTTACATTTTTCCTGAAGATAAATTGATGATTACGTTTGGAAACACGAGCTCCTTTTGTGCAATAGGAAAAAAAAATGCTTTATTTGCTATTAAGATTTTTTTCTACATCGATTAATTTCCATTACGTACGTGTATGGTTGTTTTAGGTACTTAGAAACACAATACCGCAACAGATTTATCAATTTCTATAGAGAATGTGTTCCTATTTGTAAACAGTTTTGTTTTATTAGATTGCAGTAATGAATGTGCGACGGATGTACGAAGTTTGGTTGTAAATCGCTCGGCTGGGTGACGGACGAACGTATGTCGGACGGACGCGACGGGGTGTTGTAAATCCTGCCTAATCCGCAGGAAATAAAAAAATATTGATCAGTTAAAATTTTTAATGTGCAAATGGGGTTTCAAACCATGGGTTTTATAAAGGGGTTGATATCCGAACCCAAAATTTTTATCGTTTCCACTTTGTTGTTCAATTACACATTATATATAACATCAGATGGGTTAACTATCTTTCATTCTTGCTGAGTTACTAGCAGAACACATCTGCTTCAGCTACACGTTCAAGGGTGGTTACGCCTTACCAGAATAGATGTAGTCTACAGGTCGTGTATGTATGTATATATATATATATATATATATATATATGTGACGCGTTCTCAGGGAAGGTACCTTAGGGTGAAAATGTAAGTTTTACAAGGATCCCAAATAATGTTAAAATTGTCTGCAAAAACAGACCAAAACCCAAAAAATTAGTTTTCCATCCTAAGGTACCTCTGAGAACGCATCACATATATTCTAGTTATTTTTATGAGTCATAACCTGCCTTAATTTGACGGTGTTATTTGTGAACATCCTGTGGAGTATAGTCTATTCGCAGTTTCTTCACACTTTTTGAATCAAACTTTTGAAAAATCACCCCATGTAAGACGTGTTTGGTTGTTTTGTAAATCTGTGGTGTATCACTAGTGTATTATACGTGTGTCAACATAAAAGTACCCTATTTTTTTTGTTAAATCGAACTTTTACTTATATTTTCTATATAAATTATAATATGTAATTTATAATTAATATGAATCACAATATGAGGGAAACAGGTGTATTGGTAATGCGCAGTGGGGAATAGCTCCCATGAGAAATTATATTGAACTGAGAGCGCAAGAATGCAGTGCGTTGTCCCCTGGGTGTCATTTTCTAGACTTGATTAAGTTTTGCTGGAATATGGCTGAGGAATATCCTGAACGTAGAACTTTAGCAGGGCTTCAGAAAAGTTGGAAGTTACCGCGAATGGGCTATACAAATATGCCGTTTATAAAACCGCAAACATTACAGCTACGAACTGAAAAACTCTTCCATCATTGCATACGAACACAGACGCTGTCGACATGCATAAACTCTTGGAGGAAAATACCGTAGCATCCATCAATGACGCCTGGCGTTGCGTGGTCGTCGCTTTGAAACGTCTGTGGCTGAACGGGCGACCATACTTAAAGTCAATGGTGCACGAAAGCAGTAAGTTTACCCGACTTTCGTTATAACTTGTTTTTCAGAGGGCTTATCGAAATTTTTGGCACGACAAGACGTAAATATTTATTTTTAACTACTTCTTAAATTGTTAAATATTTACTATAGCCTGTTCACGGTAAAGTGAGCACTTTTTAAGGCCCTCCTAACAGGCTTTAACCACTAATAAATATTTTTTTGTAGCATCAAGCATTAAATTTTGAGGGCGGTGAAATGTATAGACCGTGTTTATTCGTCACATTGCATGTTTATATTAAAAAGGGGTGGGAAGTTGGAAATAGAATGAAATGAAAAATTAAGAATAGCCTTAAAAAGGGCTCACTTTACCGTGAACAGCCTATATCTTTATTATTCTGTGAACACTAATGGAAGATGAGAAATAAGATATTCTTTCTTATCTTCCATCAGCGCCCCGATAATAATAATGGTAGTGAATATCTATCAATGCAAGGTGTTCGAAATTATTCTTTATGTCTTGTCGTGCCAAAAATTTTGAAGAATTCTCTGAAAAACTACTTTTGACCAAAATTAAGGTAGATACACGGCTTTCGTGCACAATCACCCTTAATGTCACAGTGTTCAGCTTTCTAATGTGATTGTAAGGGGCATACGAAATTTCGCGAAAAGATTTCACGACCTGTTGTATTTTTTCAAAACACTTTAGCTCGAATCCACTTTTGTGATTGGGTGATATAGTTGTTACGCGCTTTAAATGTCTGTCCCCGAATCAGAGACGTAAAGTAGCGGAGTAACTTAATTTTTATTGGCCAGTCAACTAAGAAAATATTTCTCACAGACACGCGCCGCCAATAAGCAAAAGGAAACTGCTGGCACGCTCGTGGGGTATTGAAATTTAGCAGGAGCGGAAATTTTTTCGCGAAATTCGTGTATCCCTAGTGATTGTCCCTTTGTGCGCCAAAGAATTATAAAGTGAAGTTTCATTAACTTTGCTCGTCATTTAAAAACTTAGTTACACATATTTGGGTCCATAAGACTTATTGGGCAGTGGCGTGTGGTGAACTGTTACAAGGTAAGCTGGCGTTAGTTCTGTGTTGTACTCTGTTGCTTGCAAGCATACATCCCCACCAGCTCGGCAGGTGACGTCACAGGACGCGTGTGGTAGGTCGCTTGCTGCTCGCTCGTGAGTGGTTGGAATGCACCCTGTTTTCCTGGGCTGCACAGTGGTTACTGGCTCCTGCTGCGTGCACCGATAATGTAAAGGCTGTTCACGATAAAGTGAGAAGTTTTAAAATCAACCTTAGAAAAAAGTCACTGCCCCTGCCCTCATTTATTTTAACGGGTGCACTGAGTGGCATGCGCACAGTAAAGTTGGTGATGACGGATGGAAAATAGTTCCATATTTTAACGTCGAATAAATATTATTAGGTGACCATTATGATAACTTAAATTATTTCTTCCGCTTTATTTTTTCTTAGAGTAAAAATGACCAGATTTGTAACATATTTACTTTACTGATTCGCCTGACCGACGCACGAATAAAGGTATGAGGTCCATGGCAATGTTAATTTTACGTAAGATAGAATAATACACAATGCGCATACGAGTAGATCTTAAGCAGGGCTTTCGAAAGTGCTCACTTTACCGTGGACAGCCTATACAGCAGTGAGCAACTACCAGCTTACCTCGTGACAGTCCACCACACGCCACTGGTATTAGGATCAATCACGCGATAAAAATATAAAACTAAACCCGTTGAGGAGTCACACTTTTATTTATTTACCAATTCACTGGGCTATATCGGACTCAAATTAAGAAATTACTATTAGTCAATATTTCATTTCGTAAGAATAAAACTGTTATTTGTAATAATTTCTCAAATGAACACGATGGATTTGTAAAGCATGTTAACTCCGTCGCGACACATTAATTGGCAGTCAACGCGCGACTTCATTGGCCGACGACCAGCCAATAATAAAGGTATAGCCAGGACTAATAGAGCGGTGGTATGTGAAAATACAGTGACCAACACAATCGATATAGCTGAAGTGAAAATATAAGCAGCTCACTTCAATCTTGTCCTCAGTACCAGTACATTTGTGCACTCCTTTAAGTGTCAAGGAAGTGGATGAAAGACGCTTGAGTGGAGTGAAAAATTGATATTGACTCAGATTGCAAACGAAAACACTGTGAATCGACGTTGAATTGCAGTGCATAAAGGATAATAGATATTAAATACATAAATTCTCGGTTTTGACGAGGCAATATAAAGAAAAAGAAGAATCTACAGAAGACGTTTTGTTCAGCCCTTCATCAACAACGAAAGCTACTCCTCCTTAGTTGCCTGTACGTCGTCAGCCACTCAATTCCACGATCTTGTACCTTCTCGACCAGCAGTGTGCAACCTTCAACCACAAGTTGAGGGCCCAAGAAAACCGAACAACAGATGTCGCAAATATTTTCTTTGATGTTACTGAATTTAGTGTACCGTCTCATCATCCAGACATCACAACCATAAGATATATATGGCATCAGTGGGCCGCTTTCGGGCGCTTCAAATCAGCAAGATTTACAGTTGGTAGAAAAATTGCAAAAGTGCAGTTCAATGCTAATATTAGATGGTTCGTCAGGCGCTAAGAATAACCTCATTCAGCTACTTACTATCGACACAGAGACAAGAAGTGACACGATGAATACATAGTCATGTCAGAAGAAAAACCACCTGAACACTCTGCTGCAAACACAAATGCAAATATTTAAATATTTCCAAAATAATACACACTGTACCAAGATTCCAGAGGTAACACACAATTAGGAGGGAAAACGGAAAATTCACGAAAAATTCTATATTTAATGAACCAAGCATGCTCAGCAAAATTTTACTAAGAACATTTCCATCTCTAGAAACAGATACGTGTGTAGTTGAAAATGCAACTACTAGGAGATCAGGAAAAAAAACATTTGTAATCCTGTTATATATATATATACACACACACACACACACACACACACACACACACACCTACTTGACCTTCTCTTGTGATTTTCAGTGGCTTTAACATTATCGCTGTAGGAAAAGAGCTTAACAAACAATCCAACTATCACGCGTTTTAACAACCCCCCCCCCCCCCCCTAGACCTCAAATTGAGACGGCAGCATTCAAGCGGAGAACAAGTCGCCCGGCAGAAATGTGCTGGTTAATTGAAGACCATCGGGTAATATCCGCCAGGTGTTGTAGCCAGGTAATATTACCCTGATATTTTGACACATGTAAATATCGTTGAGGAACTTTTATGGCGAAAATGGCGGCATATTATGGCAATACTTTGATGTACTTGGACTAGTTAAGTGCAATTAATGTTATCGATCATAAGTTTATACAACAACGAAACTAGTGAAAATATTTATACACTTACGATAAGAACTTCTCTAATCAGATCTCCCATGTTCGTGGAATACTATTTAAACTTAAAAACCAAGTTAAGCATGTAAAATCTAAAACCATCTGAATCTTATACACTGTAATTTATTAACTCATTGCACCAAATTGAGTTTATGTAATCATGGTTTAAGTTTTGAAATTGCTTTGGAATCTTCCTTTTATTGTATTAATGACGAGGATACAAATTCGAAACCATCTGTGTCTACTTTACGTTATCCTTGATGATATCCTCTCGTAATTTCATAAAGCAATAAATGTCCAGTGTTGTTTATGATATTTTTTCGAGTATTTGAGAAGTGACAAATGGCATGGCGTGACAATGTATTTATTAGTTTACTGACTTCTTTGTTATAAATAAGTTTACTGTTTATAGTGGGCAGATTGCAAAACCATACACGAAGTTTTACTCCTATCAATTATGTCTTCAGAAATAATCAGTAAATATGTGTGAACTGAAACTACCATTTTCAATCGTAGCACTGAAAAACAATTTTTGCCAAGAAAGAGTAGGTTCTTTTTTTTGCAAGTTTCTAAGTGCAATTTTTTAATGTACAACTATACATTTATAATAATGCGAAAGGGTTAATTTCAGCTGGCATAACTAACCCTATGAGTGTCACAACAGGAAAATTATTAACACCTTTAAAAAATTTGTTCTAACGTCCATTTAACTCCTTGTCTGAGGAGTCGGAGATAAATGATTATTTGCGTACGTAAAAATTAAATCTTTCAATTTTTCGAAAATACCAATTACATTGCAATAAAGCCTAAGTTAGTAGATAAAAAATTTAAAAAACATATGCAAATTTATATGAATGACTTTCGTGATTGTTTTTTAAAGTACTTTCATTTCGGGAGTCACAATGGCAGAAAGAGGAGCGTTCAGGGCTATATTTATGAGTAAATTCTGGAAGACAACATTTTAACCATATGTTGGGACATAGGGCCCAGCCTAGGATTGGTTAAAACGTAATTCAGTTATAAGTTGGTCTGACCAGGTATTTCCCATGATTTCGCACTGCAGAACTTCAAGTTGGCACGCCAATTTGAAGCAGTGTAGTTAGAAAGGAAGTTGCATGTGATGCAAAAGTAAGGGTCACGTTCAGCTCTCCATTGCTGTCGTGTCTCGAACGCACAAAATAACTCCAAGCAGACGCAGCATTTCAGAACAAAGTACCAGCACGTCTAATACTAGCGTCTCTTCGTCTTTATTACCGCTGTCGAGAGCTATCGGTCTGTTGCACGCATCCCACGTTTGATTCAGCTCGACTACAAGACTTCATGCTAGTTCAAGGTATTAAACACGAGTCCATGTGAATTCAATGCAAGTGTGATTTCCACCCTTACGTCTCGTAAAGCAAGCATCGAAAATTTAATCTACTTAAATATACACGTACAGGCTGTTCACGGTAAAGTGAACACTTTTTAAGGCCCTCCCAACAGGCCTAAACCACTAATAAATAGATCTTATTGTAGCATCCGGCATTAAATTTTGAGGGTGGTGAAATGTATACACTGTGTTTATTCGTCACATTGCATGTTTATATTAAAAAGCAGCAGGAGGATGGAAATGGAATGAAAGGAAAACTTAAGAAGAGTCTCAAAAAGTGCTCACTTTACCGTGAACAGCCTATACATCTCACTATCTAAAAATAAATTACACGAGTAGCTACAAAATACTTATGTGCAGTAATCAAGCCTGACAACAAGCTTGGGGCTGTTCACGGAAAAATGAGCACTTTGAAAGCCCCACTTAAGATCTACTTGTATGCACGTTTTGTATTATTCCGCTTCATGTAAAATTAACATTGCCATGGGCCTCATCACTTTATTCATGCGTAGGTCAAGTAAAACTGTGTGAAATTTTTAGGAAAGTAAATATTGTACAAATTTGCTCATTTTCACACTTCGAAGCATTAAAAAAAAACGTAAAGCGTAAGAAATAATTTAAAATTATTACAAATGGTTACCTAACACTTTTTATTCGACGTTAAGATATGGAACTATGTTCCATCCATCGTTACCAACTTTACTGGGTAAATGTCACTCAGTGCGTCGATTAGAATATATGCGTTCATGGGTAGTGACTTTTTCTAAGGTTAATTTCAAAAGTGTCCACTTTATCGTGGACAGTCTTTACTTTTCATTATTCTGCACAAGCAGAAAATTATTAACATGTATACTTCGTTGAAATAACACGCCGATTACACTGTTCTATTTTCGTATGCGTTATCTGGATCTTTTTTTGCCACAGTGCAAAATATTTTCAATTGGTAGTCCGTAAAACCTATACTTAATACAGTGCGCTCAGCGACAGTTATCATTTTTCGTGACTTGTATTTCTGGACTGATAGTGGCGATCAGTCAGCAGCCTAATCACTGCGGACTTCGTTTCTCTCGTATGAATATTTATTTTTGAATTTGCAGAACTTTAATTTTACGTAATATCGGAGCATATAAAAACGCAACCAGATTTGACTGAATCATTCTGGTTTACAGTGCTATAATCTTGCAGAGGATGTCATATTGCAATTGCGCAAGAGGTAATAATAAGTACATAATAATTTTCAGCCCGTTCATCTTCCTATTAGTTTAACATATTCCCCACACGGAAGACTAAAAAATATAGGAAGGAAATCGTAGTGTCCGCCATACAATATTTCAACAAAAAGAAATATATTTCATTTTGTGATATTTGCCGGTTAATACAAGTTTTATCAATTTGCTCCGATAGCAGTTTTTCTTCAATAAAACAGTAAGTATACGAACTAAAAGAAACTATTACTGATTCTTTGTAATGTTTCTTAGACAAAACCCTTTAAAAATAGCAAGTAACTGCACTTTGGTGGCTGCATACCTTTCTCGATACGTCGTTTACGCAGCATACTCTTTAGTACTTTATTCACGATTCTTGGTATGCATTACGTGGTTTGAGGGCTCTGCTGAGTTGTAACTTTGTGTGAGCGAGACACAGAATCGATAAAGCAATAGCGGCCTATGCACAGTTGTATGTAGTAGAGCTAAAGTCGGGTTTCAACCTTAATGCTAACAATATAAACAACTTCGTATACAAAATATTTAATCCCTGTTCATAAGTTCCTATTGCGCTATCTAAATAGTCGGCAGTTTAACTCCCAAACAACTTTATTCCTAGTATGCCCGTTTATTTATGGAATTCTGCAGAATACGTCAGAAACTAGCACCAGTACGAACATAGCTTTATTTATGGCATTCTGCAGAATACGTCAGAAACTAGCGTCAGTACGAACATAGCTTTATTTATGGCATTCTGCAGAATACGTCAGAAACTAGCGCCAGTACGAACATAGCTTTATTTATGGCATTCTGCAGAATACGTCAGAAACTAGCGCCAGTACGAACATAGCTTTATTTATGGCATTCTGCAGAATACGTCAGAAACTAGCGCCAGTACGAACATAGCTTTATTGTGGGTACAGACTGTTCGCTGTAAAATGAGCACTTTTGAGAGCCCTGCTTAAGATTTACTTGTATGCACGTTGTGTAATTTTTCACCTTATGTAAAATTAACATTTGCATACGCATCGTCACTTTATTCATTTGTCGGTCAAGAGAAAGTGTAAAATTATTATAAAAGTAAATATGTTACAAATATACATAATTTTACACTTTGATGCATTAAAAAACAGAAAGCTAAAGAAAAGTTAACACAAATGGTTACCTGGCACTTTTTATTCGACGTTACGATATAGAACTACTTTCCATCCATCGTTACCATCTTTGCTGGGCGCATGTCACTCGGTGCGCCCATTAAAATATGTGCTGGTAGGGGCAGTGACTTTTTTCTGAGGTCGATTTCAAAAGTGCTCACTTTATCGTGAACAGCCTTTAACCCTACTGGCTGCTGCTTGTGCAACAGAGCAACAGTAGCTCTTCTCATAATCTCCACTGTACACGTTATACGACTCTATGTTGGCAAGTACTTTGCAGACCGAAAAGTCCTTGTGTTGGAACAGTTATGAGAAAGTAGTTTATAAATCAACTGAAGTTAACGTGTTTATGAAAGCAAATATAGAAAAATCAAGAAAGGTTGAGTCGAGTTAACACACCTACATTGAGTGCAATGGCGAAAATTGTGTACTGTATTTGTCTTCAGAAAATATGTAGTTTTAAGCTGCATAACCTTTGTATTCGTTTTTAGATTAAATCGTAACATTACGCTGGTTGAAACGAATTGTACGTATGAATGCATTCACGTCACCAGTTTCAACCTTCAAACCGAGCGCTACGATGATTGTGTGAAAACGAAACGAAAGACGTTCGTCATTGGCTAATCATCAGCCAATAGAGTACCGAGTTTATTCTGCCCCAGTCAAATCATCTTTACTGTGTAAAAGTTTTTTTCAATCAAGTATTTCCTTTTGAATTGTTATAATAACAATATTCTCGTCCATAAAATTTGTTGTTACGTTATTGCAAGATCCTTATAAGTTTCGGCTCTCAAGACCTCGCTGTTAAGATCCGCACGAATATCTCCACTCTTCACTCATCCTTATAAGTACTAGCGAAACAATTAAGTTTACAACTAAGAAGTTTACTGGTTGAGAAAAATTCCAGGATTGAGGTGCTGAGTCCTAGAGCGAAAATAGCTCCGTCCTTTTTGCTGCGCTAGACGAATGAATTTGCCGCAGCCCACGCAAAAATAACAGGCGTGAAAAATATATTCTCTGACGTAGCACGTAGCACCGCAATCTAATGTAAGCTGGCCGCAACTAAAACTCAAGCTCTCGTTGCAGACGAACGCGTAAAATCGGCCGTTCGACGTCATTCTTCCTCAGCGGTCGGCGTGTGGGATTGGAACTCCGCTCGGACTGAAAATAATTATACTTAAATAAAGGTAGTTTCGTTATCTACTATGTTCTTGAACATTCCACGCAGGACATAGTCGCGGATTACCTGCGGACACCACAGCTAAGAGGTCGGCACTCTGCGAAGAAAATTGTTCACAAGCAGAAATCATAAATTATACAGACACACAGTTTCCTGAGGTTCGGGCAATGACACGAATGTAGACCCATTATTCAGTGCACATGTATTTATAATACTAAGGATAACTGATAAACGAAGGGAACTGCTTTTATGTTAGGACCACTGTGTTTCTGGAAATAAATGGTTAAAACACGGAACATATTCCCACCAATAAAGAACTAAGATAAAGATACAGACTTCCTCTATTTATAATATAATGTCGTCATGTTTAGGAAGTGTAAATCAAATGTTTTCATGATGCGAAAAATACATACTCAAATGCTTTGTGGGGACCGTGGTGGTGTAGTGGTTAGACTACTCGCCTCTCACTTAGGCGAACCGGGTTCGATTACCGGCGGGGTCGTATGCGGGAATCGTGCCGGACGATGCCACTGGTCGGCGGGTTTTCTCGGGGATCTCCCGCTTCCCCCACCCCTCCACTCCAACGCTGCTCCATACTCACCTCGCTTCATCCTCATCGGCTCTCAAGATATGGCTTTCAAGAGCCGCCCAAATATATTCACACATTTACTCAAATTATTTGTTTTATGAAGGCGACCAAGTTACCTTACAAGATAGTGCAGAAAAATTGCAATATGCAGCAAATAGATTTCGATAATAAGTTTGGCAATTTTAGAAAGATTCGTTATATCCTTACTACTATATAAATGCGAAAGTGTGTTTGTTTGTTTGTTTGTCCTTCTTTCACGTCAAAATGGAGCCACGGATCGACGGGATTTTTTGCACAGATATAATAATTGGATGTCCAGAAAGTGACATAGGCTACTTTCTATCCCAGGAAAATATCTCAAACGGTTCCAAAAAAAGATGATTAGGGATATACATAGGTACTGGATGAAACTTTTCTTAGGGTTACTGCATTAAAAAAAATTGTTAAAATGTTCTCCTTTCTTTTTGGTCGATGGGCTATCTTACATTCCTTCCCAAGAGCCGCAGTAGCTCAGTGGGTAGAGAACCCAATAGTGGGGCTGCAGTAGCGCAATGGGTAGAGAACCCGATAGTGGGGCCGCAGTAACTCAGTGGATAGAGGACCCGATAGTGGGGCAGCGCGCGAAGCAGCGGTTAAAAGCTAGTTATCCACAAATTTGAATAATAAAACACGAATCGAGCACTTTAGTTGTATATATAATACAATAGAAATAACTGTAATCGTATATGGGAAAAATTAAAAGAGAATCTAGAGTGATTCTAGAAAGAGATAAGAATAAAATTCAGACCTCTAAAATTATATTTTTACGAATTAACCATGGATACAACAGTTTCAAAAATACATTAATTATGTAGCCGCAAAATATCAACGTTCAGATAGCACATTATTTCGAAATTTTTATTAAAAATTAAGCACTTCCTGTAGCATTTATGCATAATTATAGGTTAAAATGTAATTGTAAAAATGGATTTAATAATGAAGAAATGTAATTTAGCAAAACTCATAAATATATTAATGACGGCTGAAGAAAGTTGAACGAAAATTTAATGATTTGAAATTTTTCACGCGATTTTACAGACTTAATAATGTTGTGCGTCCACGGTGTCGCTGCTGCCGCTGAACACTTTCAACTACCACCCCTCTTCCTCTCTTCGAAACACACTCAGTAGGTAGTCAGTAGTCAAGGCAAGTGTACGGGCTAGTAGCCGAGTGAGAAGAATAGAGGGGAATAGTGCGCGGTGTCGCCGCTGCCGCTGAACACTTTCAACTACCAACCCTCTTCCTCTCTTCGAAACACACTCAGTAGGTAGTCAGTAGTCAAGGCAAGTGTACGGGCTAGTAGCCGAGTGAGAAGAATAGAGGGGAATAGTGCGCGGTGTCGCCGCTGCTGCTGAACACTTTCAACTACCACCCCTCTTCCTCTCTTCGAAACACACTCAGTAGGTAGTCAGTAGTCAAGGCAAGTGTACGGGCTAGTAGCCGAGTGAGAAGAATAGAGGGGAATAGTGCGCGGTGCACATGCCAGTTTGACACAATGCTAGGGGCAACGTTGACGCAGTGGCTAGAGCGCTCGCTTCACACCAAGGCGATCCGGGTTCGTTCGATCCCCGGCGGGTCCGCTCCCGGATTTTCGCATTTGGGGATCGAGCTGGACGATGCCGCTTGCCGGCGGCATCGTCCCCCGCCCTGACGTTCCAGCGCCGCTCCATCCTAGGGTCTCATTTCATGTCATGTTCAGGGCTGACGGGCACCTACGGATCCCAGCTGGAAAGCCCGTCACTGGGAGGGTGTTGCCTCGCCCGGCGTACACCCCCACCCGCACGAATTAATTTTATTAATTCTCATTTCTTATTATTTCTGATTAAAATATGAGTTAATTTATTTTAATCATATATTTGCTATTACGTTCGATTGTGCTATATAAAAGTGAACAGTTGCGCAGTTGCGATAAAAACTGTATTAGATTATTGTACCTTGTTATTAAAGCCTAAATCATAAAGTGTTATAATACTGTTAAGTGGGACGCTTGAGGTGTATATCTGAGTTCGTGAGGGAAGGAGGTCTTATCAAAAATAAAATAAACTAAATTTGTTTTCTAATTTATTCTCACCGCTATTATTTTTACAGCAGCAAAATATATGTCTCCAATATTATTCATTAAATCTAACAGTGAACGCAATATTTAATGTATATTTAAACTATAACTTACACTTTTATTTATGTATCTGTTTGATTATTGTCAATTAACTCTTACTCATCATTAACACATGTTCAATATATCCGTTGCCATCATTTGTAATGTCCTGTCACTCACGCATCCAATCCAGTAGTCCAGTCTGCCAGCCGCACTTTTCACTGCTCTGCTGTTCGCAGTCGCAGACTTTCCTCCCGCTGGTCACTTCTCTCGCCGCACGCTTCTCTCCTCGCTAGTCGTCTATCACTGAAACTCATCCGTTCGACAACTCAGATACGCCTCAAAGGCATACATGTAACGCTGTTGTCAGAAGTGGGATCATTCATCTGATCTTTCCTAATATCCTCATCACTCCAAGTAGGTTATCCATCACAAGATCAAGAACCCGGGATTCTTGTCCTCCGTACCTTCAGCGATTCACCACTCTTTTCTTCCTGCCGTTCATAATGATGACAAAATGGCTCACATGGTGTCATAAACAGTGCATCTGCATTACCGTGAAGGCGTATAGATCTGTGATTTATTTCTAAGTCATATTCTTGAAGATGCTGTATCCACTGTGCTATTTGACCTTCGGGGTTCTAGAAATTAAGTAGCCAGCGTAATGAAGCATGGCCGCTTCTCAAAATAAAATGCCTGCCATAAAGGCAGGGGTGGAAGTGTGAAATTGCCTTCACCATGGCCAGAAGCTTCCTGCATGTTACACTCTAATTTCTCTCAGACTTATGCAATATCTTACTGAAATATTCTAGTGGTCTTTCCTTTCCATCTTGAACCTGGCATTGCACAGCTCCATTTCCTACATCACTAACATCAGTGTCAAAAATGGATATGCCGTCACTTTTTGGGAAACCCAGGACTGGTGGAGATATCAGAACTTCCTTTAGCTTATGAAAAGCATTTTCACACTCAATGGCACAACGAAATTTTCTTTTTGCTTCAGTCATTTCATATAGTGACTTGGCAATCGTGGCGAACTCAGGTACAAATCGACGGTAGTGGGTACATAATCCCAGAAAGCTACGCACTTCGGTTTTGTCAGCTGGTCTCAGTGAATTTCTTATCGCTTCGGTCTTCTCGGGGTCTGTTTCAAACCCCTGGGCTAACACTACATGCCCCAAGAAATTATTTTCTGTTGAACATGTGGCACTTCTTAGGAATTAGTTCCAAGTTGACTGCGGCCAGTTTCTGGAATACAGAACTTAAGTTTATCCTTACTACTGTATAAATGCGAAAGTTTGTTTGTGTGTCCTTCTTTCACGTCTAAACGGAGCAGCGGATCGACGTGATTTTTTGCACAGAAATAGTTGAAGGGCCGGAGAGTGACGTAGGCTACTTTTTATTTCAGGAAAATATCTCATTTCTTTCGGAAAATTCTTATTGTAAATAGGTACTGGATTAAGCTTTTCTTAGGATTGATTACAGCATAAAAAAAGCATTGTTAAAAGAAATGTTTCGTCATTTTTCCTTTCTTTTGTTTTGTCTTTTTCCTTCCAAAAAGCCGTAGTGGTCTAGTGGCTAGAGTTATTCCAAGTGGGGCTGCAGTGACCCAGTGGCTATATATATATATATATATATATATATATATATATATATATCAAGTGGGGCCGCAGTATCTCAGTGGCTAGAGCAACCAATAAGGGGGACGCAGAAGCTCAGTGGCTAGAGAACCCAATAATGGGGCCGCAGTAGTCAGTGGCTAGAGAACCCAATAGTGGGGCCGCAGTAACTCAGTGGGTAGAAACCCTATATAGTGGCTTAGTGTCACAAAACGTCATTATTTATCCCTATAAACACGTCCGTGAAGCAGCGGGTAAAAGATAGTGTATATATGTAAATATATGGCCACTACTTTAGTTTATATATATATAAACTAAAGTAGTGGCCAAATACCCGGGGGAAGAGGGAAGGGCTATTCACGGTAAAATGAGCACTTTTGAAAGCCCTGCTTAATATCTACTTGTATGCACGTTGTGTATTTTTCCGCCTTATGTGAAATTGACATTGCCATAGACCTCATCACTTTATTCATGCGTCGGTTAAGTGAAACTGTAAAATTATTACAAAAGTAAATATTTTATAAATCTGTTCATCTTTACACTTCGACGCATTAAGTAAAAAACAGAAAGCGAACGAAATAATTTAAGTTATCACAAATGGTTACCTAACGTTTTCTATTCGAAGTTAGTATATGGAACTACCTTCCCTCTGTCGTTACCAACTTTACTGGACGCAATGCCACTCAGTGAGTCCGTTGAAATATATGTAGATAGCGGCAGTGACATTTTTCTAGGGTTGATTTCAAAAGTGCTCACTTGATCGTGAACTGCCTTTAATAAGTATTATTTATTGTAAACTATTTGCCTCATTCTTAAAAAAAAAAAAAAAAATGGTATTTTAACGTTTCAATTAATTTGGTTTCTTAAAAAATTGTAATACGTATTTGATTTCAGAATTTTTTTATAACTCGCATTGCCTTTTAAAAGAAAGAATTCAGTTCTCTATTCTCTTAAATATTTGTAACTGCTGTTGTTTAATACCTTGGCGTAAATGAAAATAAGTGTTACATTCGATGTACAACACACATTAATACAGATAAGATCAATATATTAGAATGAACATGGGAGTAGTTACAGGAAATGTTAGACTTCGCCCCTCCCCCCCCCCTTTTTTTCTCTTCCTCAGCCAACACCGGGAAACTAATCTTTCTTACTTATGATGACAGTTAATAAATGGCTTATTTTTGTTTAGCACACGTGTATATTTACTATGAGTAAAAATATGCAGTTATTGAATTTTAGCTTAGCTTCTCAAATATTGCCGTAGTCATAATTTTATGCACACCAGATTTTGATATAAAAAAAAAATCAAGCTGTATTTGACTTCTAAGTGTCGCGGTGAACTAGCGGGTCTCTGCAGCTGAAAATGTGTTCGGGGGCGCGGTTATCATTTACTTTTCTGCTTATCTGGAGCCTCCTTACGTCTTGGAAACAATGGGCGGTGTGGAAGTTACCATGTCACGAAGTGTGGCGGTCACATGCCTCTCAGAATATCGTATACTCCACATTAATTATTAGCCTTTGCATTCGCGTTGTATGAAAACCAACCTTGTCTCTCTTCTTTTTCTGCTTGCAACGTGGTCAACAAAACTTGTTTATAGAGGTCCGCAACTAAATAAACTGAATTTTCTGAAAACTTGAAATTATGCAGTGGTACAAATTTGCCATTTTATGGATATTTATAGCACGGCACTTTCGACGTAAAATAAAAGGGAGACAGTCGTATCGCTTACCGCCCATTAGTTGAACTACAATACTGGTTTACGCTCGGAAATTTGTTTGTACTTCCGAATAACATCCGTTATATGAAATATGAGGAAAGTAGCCAATTTTAGTGACAAGCGAGAGGAAGCACAAATCTTTTGCCGGACTGCTGTCCTAGAGAATAAAGTAGTGTGAATCACAGCCACGACTGTGGAGATTCCATAAAGCGATAAGCTGCTGAGTCATTATCCCCGGGGCACTTGCGCCCTTGCCACCCTTCTTTCCCCTCGCGGACAATCAAGGGTCATTGCTGGTTGCCTACTTACAGCCGTTTAACTTTCTGTAGCTTACATAAGCAATGCCATCTCTGGAGACAGAATCACACTAACTTTCCCTTCCATTCAACCTTAAGGCAAAAGTGCCTTTTCTTCCATGGAGCAACACTGTAATTAAGATAGGCAGCTGTAAACCAATTCAGACACAAATCAAAGGAAACAAAATAAACACACTAAAAGTGTTAAAATTTAAAACTATAATAAACAAAATACACACACGTACACACATTAGTGGAGGGAGGGGTGATTACGGTTAGGTTGGTAACACTAAGTAATTACTGGTGAGCTAGCTCAACCACATTTTTTGCGGACGGAACTTTTTAAGGTAAATAGTGACTGACTCCACTTGCCTAAGACGATGTTATAGGCAATTCCAAAGTGTTAACTTCTGATCACGAGGATCAGTGTTTAATACCGGGAAGAGCGATTTTTTAGGCGTAGTTTGTAAACTGCGTCTAGTTTAGCACCTCCTGGCATAAAAACAATGGCTTTAATAAAAATTCAATAAAAAGACCAGCGTAAATTGGATTTGGCCTTACTGTCTCCCTGGCAATAATCTCTCTGTGATGTACGTCAGGGCATCTTTGCATAAGAACCTGCCACTATTCTAGACCGTAAAACCCTTTCTGTAATTTCTGCGTTGACATCACGCTCGCAGCTGGTGATCTTCTTCAGTCGTCAACGGAGAGAGGGATCCGACAGAGGACGTACTGTCGTATTCGCCGTTCAGTTTCCCGGTCTGATTGTTCGGTCCCACGTGTATTTCCGCCACGGCCATCCACCACGTGACGAAAGTCACGGTATCCTTTTCGTTGGAATTCGTAGGCGAGAAGAATCCATAACACTGCGTCGAAAACAGATAGGAGCAATTTAGCACAATACAGTACTTCTGTATAAAGTTCTAAACAAACAGTAAACGACGATCGTCAACCTCTGACAAAATATGTGTAAATAACACCCCCGGCCAAGAACCAAAATAGTGATTACTACTCTCACGTCACAGTTAAATCTTGAATAATCCATTCACGGTTACTTCAGCCTTTTCTGAGGCCTTGCTAATGTTCTATTTCCAGGACATTCCCCCGCCTCGTGCAAACTAAGCTTAACTAAGCCTGGAAGATTACACCAGGGAGACAAAGCACCACATTCGTGGGCAGTAAGTGTAACAGTATTTTATATAAGGACTACTTCTCACTAGGCATTAGAAACACACCTATTTTCTACGCATTTTTCATTAAGATTATTTATAAATGAAGCATTGTAATTTATAGATAAAATATGAATAGCATTTCAATTTAATAGAAAAAAAGTAACTTTTATGAACACAAGTATAAAACGCTCGTGATAGCAGGCGTATTTAGGAAATAACTAACAACGTCATACACTGAGAGATTTTTCAAAGGTTTGATTCAAAAAGGTCGAAGAAACCATGAATGGACTATCAGCCTGAGTATTTTCGCAAATTACAAGACGAATATATTATTAATTATCAAATCCAAACGTACAATGAAGCTCGCCTCGCTCCCTTTGCGAGAAAACAGTCCCCACAAATAAGGGTGGCCTTGAAGGTAGGGCAAAATGTGTGGCTTATTCGATTAGCGTGTTTATAGTTTACACCTACTTTGTGCAAATCTATTCTCTTTCATCAGTAAAACATCGTTACCGGTATTTCTAACTGCTTGTTATTTCCCCATTTTCGAGGGCGAATAATACCATTAATAATCACTCCAGACAAGAAGTCGAAAATATTTTCTACCTGGGTTTTCATATTAAATCATATCTGTACGGTTGTAACCCTAAAGGGAAGAAATAGGGTAGAGTGCGCACACGAGTTGAGCATCAGCAACTCTCCGTGTTTCAAAATTGGACGGCTTTTCTGTCGATAACACTATCAAAACGAAAAATGGATAGTATTTGAGATTAGAACACTATGCAATCAAGTGATTTAAAACGTATGTACACTTCTTCTAATCTAAATTTAATACATCGAGATTACATTCAAGTTGGTCAAAGTATTCATGTAAAACAGTAGGCCTGTTTAAAGTGAAAAGGAAACAAAGGATTTCACTAAATACAATGCTGTTGTAATTTGGCATTACGATATATAAAAATATTTTCTAAATAAAAAAAAAGTAGTGATTCTCGTTATTTACTGATTAAGCCATAGCATAATATAAAATACATTTAAGTATTTTTTCTCATCTAGAAGCCATATAGAGGTACAATAAATTATTAACATGGCTGCTCTGTGTGAAGAGTGTCTCCCAGATCAAAGTAAGCAGTGACCAAATAACCAAAAATTCCACTCTAATTCATGACTAACCATGGAGAATCGGTCACTCATGGCTGGCCATGGGGGTGGGTGGGGTGTCGTGGTTGTGGGGCGGGGGGGGGGGGGGGGGAGGGCGGCGGCCGATCAGCCAATTGATTTCAACCAATCAATAGTTATTCAATCAATCATCCACTTGACCATCAGTTCACAGATTTGCGGTCGTCCTAACTTTCGTCTGCAAATCATACAATATATAACAAGTATAAAATCGTAAACAAGCATTACAACAAGCAATAAGTTATTTTATTCATTGAAATTGACAATAAAGATATTAGAAAAAATGTTGCGTAAAATTTATTTGTACAGTATATACATTGCTGCCAATTTAAACAAAACTTTAAAGGAAGATGTTAAAAAACTGGTTATTTTACTAAAAAAACATTCTGCCGTCTATCGGCGGCCATAGAGTTCGGGTTCTGTTTTCAAGTCACTTGTTCGAGATGACTTCATGTTTGTACATCAATTACACTTTAGGTAGACGAGGCCTGTGGGTGGCACATACTACGGCCGTAAAAACAGGTCTGGACATTAGCTCGAAAAGTTGACGCCCTTATTGGCCCATTTAGTTCATGAACCCAGCCGCAGAGTGCTGCTACCGAAGTAGTGCTGTTGACATGGCAAGCATAGGGAGGGGAATTGCAATCTTTTCTTAAAATGGGAAAATGATTTCATATCTTTATGGTGTTATCGCTATACCAGCAACTCTAACAACGCTAGTTTGCTTGCAGCGCTCTGAGGCTACTGCATGAACTAAATCAGTCAATAAGTGGGTTTATTCGCTAACATCCTATATTATAAGTAGACGATCTCTGTCTGTCTGTCTGTCCGTCTTTAATACCTCTAAGTCCCTTGAAACTCAACAGAAGATCTTCAAATTTTGCAGACCGAATGCCCAGGGTGCAATACAGGTCAAGTTCGAATTTTAGCAAGATCAAATTACGCAATCATTACCTTTTACCCTAAAAACTCATTTTTTAATTACTTTTTCCCTATGAAAAGTTTCGTATTAATGCATAGAGAATATTGCATGGAGATATGAAGGTAATGGAATGTAATTTTTGTTTACTTTAAGTGTCTCACTTCAATGTTGAGTTAATTAAGTGAGGCCACAGTGGCTCAGTGGATAGAGCTATTCCAAGTGGGGCCTTAGTTGCTCAGTGGATATAATTATGTTAAGTGGGGCCGCAATGGCTTAGTGGATAAAACTATATCAAGTGGGGCCACAGTGGCCCATTATATATATATATATATATATATATATATATATATCAAATGGGGGCTTAGTAGCTTAGTGGATAGAGCGATTCCAAGTGGGGCCTTAGTGGCTCAGCTCAGTGGATATAACTGTGTTAAATGGGGCCGCAGTGGCAAAGTGGATAGAACTATATCAGGTGGGACCTTAGTGACTCAGTGGATAGAGCGATTCCAAGTGGGGCTTTAGTGACTCAGGGGATAGAACTATGTTAAATAGGGCCGCAGTGGCAAAGTGGATAGAACTATATCAGGTGGGACCTTAGTGGCTCAGTGGATAGAGCGATTCCAAGTGGGGCCTTAGTGGATCAGTCGATAGAACTATGTTAAATTGGGCCTCAGTGGTAAAGTGGATACAGAAATATTAAATGGGACCGCAGTCGCTTCAGTGTTAAGTTAATTTCACATCATTTCATTATTACCTACATATATATCTATGCAATATTTTTTTCAGTCTTTGTATGATACCCAAATTTTTTAACATGGTAACTCTTCTAGCCCCGTGACAATACAAAGAACAAAGGTCACAGGATGGGTCTCCTAGTTGTTAAATAGGCGAGTGTCCAGACCTGTCTTCTGCGACCGTGGCGCATGCAGTAAATAAACATAATATCAAATATCATGAGAAAAGTTCAATACAAACTTAACACATAAAATTGATAGCAATATCTAAATTGTCTAAGAAGTTAAAAAGTCATACATGTTATGCATTATGTTAAACTTAAATTATTACCGTACAACAAGAGGATTTTAAGATAGTAAACAACATTTATAAAACAACCAAGTAGTTACATTTTTGCATGTAGCCTAAGTAAAGACATAAAAAACCAAACACTGAATTGTAAGGATTATTCTTTACTAGCTTTCCTGTGCTACTTCGTACGCATGACATTTAGGACTTGAAATCGCTCTTGGGAAGGAAAGGAGGACAGCCCATAGACAAAAAATATAAGAAGAAATAGGAACTTTTTTTTAACAATATTTTTTAATTATGCAGTAATCCTAAGAAAAGCTTAATCTAGTACATATTTACATACCTGATAATCATATCGCTCTAGCCACTGCGGCCCATTCGATATACACTGGGTCACTACTTCCCAGCTTGATATAGTCATATCCATTAAACCACTGCGGCCCCACTTGGAATAACTCTAGCCACTGGGCCACTACGGCTCTTAGGAAGGAAAGGAGGACAGCCCACAGACAAAAAAATTAATGATAAATAAAGGAACGTTTTTAAAAAATGCTTTTCTTATGCAGTAATCAATCCTAAGAAAATCTTAATCCAGTACCTATTTACATCCCTGATCATCACTTTTTTTCCGGAACCGTTTCAGGTATCCCGATGAAACAAAGACTAAGTTGGTCCTGGGATTATTATACATTTACTGTGTAAATTTGATTTCAATACGTTCAGTGGTTTTTGAGTTAAATCCGGTCGGACAGATAGACATACATACAGAGAGACATGAAAAAAATTAACATTATATATGGCTTGGTAATTAATTATACTATACGAAAAATTCTAAAATCACAGACAGGCACTTATATTTTATTTAGTAGTATAGATAACAGTCAGCTGGTCCATGACTAGAATAAAATATTCAGTCATAGAATAAAAAGAATTGTAATGTAAATATTTTATCTTATGTTTAAATGATATCGTTTCACCAAAACAAAGATTTTTATACTGAGACGGAAGCAAATACACTAGTGTATTTGGTTTCACCACTGTTGACCACGTGATTGACAGACTGGCAATGGGTGAGTGAATGTTGGCAACATGCGCAGAAGACGAAAATCCTTCTATAGGCTGCTTACGGTAAACTGAGCACTTTGAAAACCCTTCTTAAGATTTACTTGTATGCACATTGTGAATTATTCAACCATAGGTAAAGTTAACATTTCCATGGGTCTGATCACTTTATTCATGCGTCGGTCACATTAAACGGTGAAATAATTAGAAAAGTAAATATTTTAAAACTCTCCTAATAGTTATTTACCCCCTATGCATCTAAAGAAAACAGAAAATTCAAATAATTATGTTCACTGTTTTCAAATTATTACTAAATACTTTTAATACAACGTTTAGACATGGAGCTACGTTCCATCCATCGTTACCAACTAACCAGTCTGTCTCTTCGCTAAATATATATCCAATTAAGAGCAGTGTCATTTTCCAAAGGTTGATTTCAAAAGTGCTCAATGAACAATAAAGAGCCTACAACAGACGTATGAGAACACGCTATCTAACGCCACCTTATTCTCGTCACAGTTACGTGCTTGTAAGCAGAGAGAGCGAAGTGAGGTTAAGGTGGGTTTAAGATTGACTTAACAGAATAAGTGTGCTGTGTGCTTAAGATATTGTTACAAATTCTCTCTCTAGAAATTAAGTGGTCTATACCAAGTTCGTTAAGGGATGGAGGTCTTAATCAAATGAAAACATTAATTATAATTTCCTTATTTTATTTACAATAACTACTGCAAAATTCTTTAAACTCAAATTCTCACAATAAATTGAAATCACTTACTGTTCACAATTAACACCAATTAATAACATGTATAATTACGACAAAGAAATCAATGAAATTAAATAATTAAAGACCAGTCCCAATAGACAGTGTATCAACATATTCAATTATTTTATAATTTATGCGTCCATGTTTAACAGTTCGAATATTTACAATAAAATCAGTATTACACTTCCATTCAGTCACACCTCAGTTCAGTCCATGTCCCGCCAGTCGCAATGTTCTAGAGTCCTGCTAGTGCCCTCACGCACAATAGGCTTCACTCGTCGGTTTCACACCCTCTCGTCCATTCAAGCCACGAACACCTCATTCGCCGTCATCCCGCAATCTCCAGTCGTCGTCCACACCTCTCTTCGCTCGCGCACACTCGGTCAGACGGCCTCCATCAAAGACTGCCGGCCGCTGGGTTTCGGCAGTATATATAGTGTCTTAGGCCGCCACCTAGAATCTTCCCCAACTCGCGTGATGCTTCGCGGAGTGCTGAGGCGCCAGCCAGTCCCACCACAACATTCTTGCGTCGTCGCTAAACGTATCGGAAACTCTAGCAGGCAAGAGGGGGTCTGTGACGCCAGCAAGTCTCGCCTCTGTCGGCATTCACGAGATTCCCAGAAGGGGAGATCAGGAGGCCGCGAGCGCATCGTTCTAGGAAGAGGGGAGGGAGAGGTGGGTCTCCGATTACGGCGCGGGGCAGCTGAGTCGGCGCCAGCTGCAGCACGTAACAATATGAATCAATGTGTTCAAGGGTATTATTTTATGACTGTCGTGTGTGGGTCTTGACGGGTCGTGTGCATTCTTGGCTTGACTTAAGATATCGTTATATTTTATATCTTATGTATAGTCAATATGAAGTAGCCAATCAGAGACCACTGATATTTGTTGTTGGCATGAAACTGTATTTACATTTTGGATTTAGGTTGTGTAGTATCGTGAAATCGTATGCAAATAATTATTTTAATCGAGAGACGTTATCATCTTAATTTAAAGAACAGTTCATTGTAATGTTATATTTTTTGGAAGAGGTTATTGCATTCGTTTTAATTAAGCTTTTCAGATGTATTGATTTAAATGCCCAATGTTGGCATTGGCTTTCCCTTCTATAAGATATCACAAGTTTTTCCAAACGTTTACACGAGCAGTAACCACAAATAATTCAATATATGTAAATAATCTTCACTCTTGTCCATATTTCCATGTTATGTCAGCTGATTTCATCTTCTACTATTCTGACTGGCTAGACAGTTGCTAATTCAATATGAAACTGCAAACTTCTTATTGTTCATTTTCGGTGTGCTTATCGAGTCATTAAGTACAATTCTTAATTATTCAGTCTTTAATCGCAAACACACCTTTAGGACGGCGCGTGTACTTGCTTGCAGGGCGTGATGACGGGCGAGTGCGCCGTGTGTCACCAGCCCGCCACGCAGACGTGCGCGAGCTGCCATCTGAGGAACTACTGCAGCTGGGAGCACCAGACCGCCGACTGGGAGCGGCACATCGCCAACTGCCAACCTTTCAAAGTAAGTCACGCTGCCATCACGTCGGGAAGTTCAATGCTTCTAGTTTGGCAACAAGAAATGTTCGCCACCAGGGGATCGATTAAATATAAGCATAGGTTGTTCACAATACCATGAGCACTTTTGAAAATAGGTCTCATAACTTTATTCATGCGTCCATAAAGTGAAACTGTGAAATTATTATAAAAATTAATATTTTAAAAGCTTTTCAGTTTTACACTTTGATGATTTAAAAAAACCAGGAAGCGGAAGAAATTATTTCACTTATCAGAAATGTTTACCTAAAACTTTTAATTCGATGTGAAGATATGGAACTTTCCTTCCATCGTTACCAACTTTACTAGGCGCATGTCACTCAGCGCGCCCGTTAAAATATATGCATGCAGAGGCAGTGACTTTTTTTTCTAAGGTTGAGTTCAAAAGTGCTCAATTTATCGCGAACAGCCTTTACCTGACATTTGCACCAGCGCAACGCAGCGCAAATAAAACTCCGCTGCACTAGCACCCATAACCACGAATGCAATTAAATACACCGCACGCAAGTGAGCGGGGCTCTTTGACCACACATTTTCACGCCCACTACCCGAACTACAGTGGCCAATGAAATAATTCGTTACAGGGTCTTCCCGGCCACATTGATACATAAATTGCAAAGGATTTTATATGCTCTACTGTGTTTTTTTAAGTGGCCGTGAATGATGTTTTTATCGCGCCGAAAAGTTGTTGATATTTTATAATAGTTATAACCTAAACAACTGACGGGTATGTTTATACTGCGGCGTTTGGACGTGGAGAGCCGCTTATTTAACTAATTGATGAAATGTGACTATAGGTGATTAATACGTGGACAACTATATATTTTTAGCAGACAAGAAATTAAAATTTTAATTATGCAACATATCAGCTTATAACACTTGAGATTGTGTTTTATATATATATATATATATATTATTTACGTTAAAGGAGAGACGTGATAACGTATATTATAAGCGTTAATGCGATTTTTTACTGTGTTCGAAGTGTAACCGACCTAATATTGGGTATACTTCTTTTTTTGTTAGAAAACATTATATTCTTCATGGCTTTTTTCCCCCAGTTCATTACAAATTTCCGTATGGCTGATATTTTCTCCGCAAATGCAATTGGCGCAGTGCTCAAGTTGAATATTTAGGTTTATGTAAGTTGTGTTTGTAGTTTGTTGCATTCGCAGACTTCAAATGATATTCGTGTTGCATGTCGTGCCATAAGCATTTTTGTCACCAATCGTCGCCGCACCCTTCGAAAGTTAATGAAACAAGACTCTTTTGTGTTTCATAACCAATCCCGCTCCAAAATATGAAGCAAAAAATTTTAAGCACTTCAATTAAGATTTTTTTTTGGACTGTTTTGATGGAAATTAAAGTGTTTTATCTTATGTGAAAAGTTAAGCCAGAAGCACCCTCAGAAAACATCCTTTCTCCATTCTACCTGTCATTCAAGTTATTGTGCGATATTATTTCAAGAAGAAACTACCTGGGATTTTTTAGTGTTATCAAAAGAAAGCAAGAATATTCATGTGTCGTAAACAGTTTCTCTCACGTTCATGCAAAAAAGTCTAATTTATAAGGAATGCAACTGAAATAGTATCCTAATTATTGGATACTGCTGTACATCTAATAATGAACATCTACTTAAAATGTAATTAAAGTATTTCCCTTAATAACTTTATAAGTACACGAGTAGGTAAGTATTATTAAATGAATAGATACTGAATTATTGAAAAAAAATTATTAATTATAACGTAATAGTTAATAAAAAATGCAAATTATTTAGAATTATATATTTATCAATAATTTATAAACTTTATACGGCGTGTTTTTAATCGGGACTACAGGTTGACCTCGAATGATACTCTAAATAGTTCAACACTGCGCGCCTTCGAGATAGAAGGCGCTCTGCGAGGGCAGAGCGCCCTCTATCTCGAAAATGGTTCAAGATATAAAAAAAATGTTTAAACAAACGTTGTACAGAATTTAATCCTCTACAATATTTATAATAAATACAAATAGCATAAAACCCATAGGAAACGAGATATTTGAAAATAAATGTGTAAAAAATCGATTTTTTGACATTTGACCTAGAAATATCTGTGGTCGCGGACACCCTACGATAGGTAGGTTTTGAGACAAGTTTTAGGGTGTCAAAATAAAGGTTTATACAAGTTTATAGCTGACTATCTCTCATTCCGAGGTGAAACCCCTAATATTCCTGGACTACAGGGAGATGGCGCGGGTCGCCCTTGGACGCCCCTCGTGTGTTCGCGGCCCTTCCCCCGCTTCCACGAACCGCTTATTATCGCGGTTCTCGTGCAGCGGCCATTACTTCACTCTTCCCCGCGACGAGTCTAAGGCCGTGTTCCGTTCCCTGCACTGATGCGACCAGCTGCATTGCCGTCAGTTGTTTTTCCGTTACTCCATGCGTTTTTATGCTGGGCTAGGGAATGGAGCAACTTCAATACTCTGTTTTGCAACTTCCATACTCAATTTTCGGCGCATAATTTGAGTGTTTTGATTACGAATGGCAAGACATATACGGCGATGGTAAACCCGTGATCTGTCGTACGATTTGACAGTATAACGTGTTTACAATTGTCATATATGTAAAAGAAGGCATAAAAAAAATTAATCTAATTCTAAATATTTAACAGCCACCACGAGTACATATTAACATCAAAGTCTTACACACAGCAGATTAACATGTCACAGGTTGGCATTCCAACCTCTTTTATTTTTGTCTAGTTACGTTTGCTTGAGTTCTGTTTATTTTATATCAATGGAAAAAAGCAACCACAGTGTTTGGATCGTTTCGTTGAGAAGAGAAAATTATGCTTTGGGGGAGGGGGGGGGGGGGGGGGGGGTAGTTTTACACCCTTCGTGAGACCATTGTTTTCATGGAGCAGTGGAAAATTTTGCTCGTATGGAAATAACATTCATTATTGTAACTTCGAAAATTTTAACTTCAATAGAAAAACAAAACGAGATTAATACATCACTGTTCGTATTCGTACAGACGCAGCAATGTACACACACACACACACACACACACACACACACACACATACATACACACACATACATACACACACTTTGTCCAAAGTTAATCTTACACACGTTGAATTCACGATATACGCAAAGAAACAAACAACATTTACGCACAACAAAATTATCGAAAGTGCGACTCTGTTAGGCCACCTGCATTTCAATAATTATAGTAACAGTTTACAAATACATCGCCGCCGAAGCTAACCTCAAAATTCGCACGTTTCTGGCTTTTTTTCCCGTCACTGTGACGTCAGCGCAGGAAGCATTTGTGCTTTTTCGTTGTGCTGTTTATGCGTGAGATTGGCCGGAATTAGAATGACGTAGAAGGTGCACCAATGCGCCTGCGAAATGGGATCGGAACTAATTCGCTGGGCGTATCTCGCATTGTGCAGGCAACGGAACACGGCCCAAGAGACGTGATTAGAGCCGCGCCTACAACAACTGCCTATAGTCCATTCACGGTTTCTTCGGCCTTTTTGAATAAACCTTTGAAAAATCTCCCCATGTATGACGTGTTTAGTTATTCCCTAAATACGCCCTGTATCACAAGCGTTTTATACTTGTGTTCATTAAAGTTATATTGAAATGTTATTCATATTTTATCTATAAGTTATAATGCTTCATTTATAAATAATCTGAATTAAAAACAGTGTGAAAATAGGTATGGTGGTAGCGCCTAGTGAGGAATAGTCCTTATACAAAATACTGCTACTGTCAGTGTGCACGAATGTGGTGCGTTGTCCCTGTGGTGTAATCTTACAGGCTTAGTTAAGCTTAGTTTGCGCGAGGCGGAGGAATATTATGGAAGTAGAACTTTAGCAGGGCTTCAAAAAGTCTGAAGTAACCGTGAATGGACTATATACATGCAATGTCATGTCAACAAGGCTGTGAAAACTGCAGGCCGCCCAGAGTTTCTGAAGGGAGGTGATCTCTACAGTGGTTCGCCAATGTCTTTCGCCAGGGTGTCCCAACAGTCGGTACCGGGTCCTGGCATCAATTACACAGAGCAGCGAGATTCTCCTGGATTATCATAATCATACGCACATTTACTCCTTCTTTATCCGATACATGGAAAACAATTTCCCTGCTGGCCACCCTTTTGTCACATGTTCATGCAAACTTTTTATCTTTGAATTTTTCTTATCCAAGAAACACGTCTAGCTTCTCGGTGTTGATTTGTCGAAATATTAACTAACGTATGTATACTTTTCCCTATCTAATACGGAGAATAGTTACTGCCTAACCTTCAGGTATGAGAGAAAAAAGAGAAGAAAAAAGGAGAAAATTGACCCGAATATGAGCGTGTAATTCATGTATTTGTTTACAGCTTGTCTCAGAAAGATAGTCTTTTTCTAATTTCAGCAGTTATTGTGCGGTATTATAAAATGTGACAATAACGGTACTAGTAAAGTAATTTTTTCTGTAGTCATAATTAATTTGGTATGTGCCAAGACTGTGAGATCAGCTTTATTCTGACAGGTTGAATTAATAATAACACGTGGAAAGGTTTCTATGAGGAACAGTTTAACCACTAATTTATTACAAACAGCATCTTAGAACAAGCTGTTAACATGGAACCTTTTGGGTAGTTGACCCAAAATCTATATACACTAAAAATTAATAAAAAATAATAAATAGCTGTAATTACGTCACTTATTGAAAATAATCCACGTTGCCACTCTTAATTTTAATAATAATTAGCGGATCGGAATTAGCCTTTTAATTAATTAAACATTTTATTCCTTCTTCGCCACCTTTTGCGAGCAGTTCTCGAATTAATTTCAAAACGATTTGCCGCGATACCTACCACTGCACGTCCGCACAGTATTTACTCAGTACGATACGGTTACTGTCGTTCAGGTTCGTTGGTTTGTAAGAGGAGATATCTCTCCGACAAATTATGCTCAGAAGTGTTTTGGCTTGAATAAATCTAAAGCAACTGCAGATAGACTGGCTGTATATGACTGTGTTCCGCGTGGTGAACAAGATATGTCTATCAAAGAACACCACTGAAAAAAGTGGAGTTCGCCACCTTCATTTGTGTGGCAGCTTGTATTGATTCTTCCGCCATGCAAAGGCCGCGGTAGCTGAGCGGTTAGCCTGCTCGCCTCCCACCAAGGCGAACCGGGTTCAATCGCCCGGCCGGGTCACTCCCGGATTTCCGCATGCGGGAATCGTGCCGGACGATGCCGCTGGTCGGCGGGTTTTCCCGGAGATCTCCCGTTTCCCCCCACCCCTTCTCATCGACGCTGCTTCATACTCTACTCAATCACCTTCATCGGCTCTGCATTTACTCACTCACTTCCCCCATTCTTAAAATTAACATCGTAAGGTCCTAATCACTTTAGTAATGCGTCGGTAAGGTGAAACTGTAATTATTATATAATATAATAAAATGTGCTAACTTTTACACTCATGCGCATTAAAAAACACATAAAGGAAATTAATTTATTCTAGTAATCATAAATATTTACCTAACACTTTTTATTCAACATAAACGCATTGGACAGTAGTAGGGCCGGTATTTTTCACTTCTGATTAATCGGATTATAAATTTGGTATCAAAAGGCTAATTAGATTGGTTGAAAGGGTTAATCCGCTTTTTATCCGAACTTGATCATATCAAAAAATCCTTAATCCGATCTTAATGCGATTAAAAATTCTTAATCCGATTAAAAATGGAAAGGGTTAAATTTATTGAAAGGATTAAATTTATTTAAAGGGTTAATTTTTGTTGTTGTACTTCTTTCTTTTTGGGTTGGGGGGAGGGTTTAGCAGGAGCTCTGATACGTCCTCACCCTTGGAACTCTGGCAGTCGATGATCAGAGTGGTGGATTGCAATGTCTTATATAGGTGTAGAGTTTAGTGCAAGAGTGGGCTAAGGTCAATTTTTTTCTAATTTTTCTAATTTCGAGGTGTTTGGAGGGATGTTGGTGGTAGACCGGCGATTTTTACGATTATATTAAAACACACGAGAGAAATTCAGAGTGTTAAAATGATTTCTAAGATTGGCCTAAGTGTAAATTTTATGTTTTTTGGTGGGATATTGCTTGTAGATGGTAGATAGGCGATTTTGAAAGATGCTATTTACGCCTGTTTTCGGAATGCAATTAAACATTAAAGAATTTCAGAGTGTTTTACGTATGAATAAATTACACACATCGAATCGGAAATTTCAAACGACTATGTGAATAATATGTGGAATTATGTTAAGTCTTAAATGTAATGTGAATCTCGAGTTTAGAAATATAATTTACACAAGAGAGAGAATTTTAACTACGTGAATAACACGAGAGAGAAGTGCAAACTCACTAAACGAATTCCAGCTAGTCAGTATGAATAAATAACACGATTCAGCCTGGAGAATTCAATCTTACGACAAAAAAACTCTGAATACGATTTATACCAGACACAATCATATACCTGAAATATTAAAATAAGTCCATTCGAAGTATGAATGAGTAGCACTTATGTCGAACTGTGAGTAGATAAGTGCAGTGCATCCGAAAGGCAACCGTGTTTAAATTACGGTAAATGGTTATGAAATTCACTGCACTTGTTAACACAAACGATATTTTCGTAGACCGAACACAGGAATCAATTACTTATAACAAATGCAGTATATCGATCCAAAAAGAAAACAAAAGTTAACACACGAAAATTTATATTTTCCCAATCAAATACTATTATATTAAATCGTGGCTATCACTAGAGATGGTCCGTAGGTGAGCTAACCTGCATTCGTAAGCTCGTCGTCTGCCAAGTGTCTAGAGGTGCTGTTTATGAAGGAGCTGACGACTAGCACGTCTGTCTTCCACAAGTGTTGAAGAACGACTGAATATGGCGCCGACTGGGATAGCTGAGATCACTTCGCTCCCTGCCCCTCGTCGGAGTACGATTTCGGGATGCCCACAATCATCTAATTATTTCAGTAATTTCTGAAGATGGCGACTACTGCCTACTTGCGTGCACATTGGGATGGCCCTGCCTGCCAACCCCTTCCAACCTAATCCCCTCAGAACAGGCCCAACTCCACGATGCCAGCCACCCCTTCCACCACTCTTCTGCGAAGTCCTAGGGGTCAGTCACCTGTCTGTCCTCGATTCTCATTTTTTGCAACTGATTCAAGATGGCGACAACTGCTTACTTACACTCTGATTGGGTCCTGCTTGCTCGTAGGCACCCCCTACATTCCACCCCTTGTCTTCAGAGTTGCTCCTACTCCACATTGTCAACCACCCCCTCCTACCAACACCCGAAGCTTTCTTTGTGTGGAAAGCACCCCTCCCCCACTATACTATTCAGAAAGTGTATTTTCTAGTCCTTCAGCTTGCTGGCCCTTCACCCCCCAGAGCGCTACCTTGGTTATGAAAGGAGCTTGCTTCAAGGTCAAAGCGACGGCTTCCCTAAGGAGGTAGCAGTGGATTTGGAACTGACCGGGGCTATTTCTCCTCTCCTCTACCAACTGTTATTTTCACTCGAACACTGAAACTTCCTCCTATATTTTGGAAGGCAAGAGCCTAGAACATTTTCAGAGAATTTTAAAAAAATTTGCATCTCTCGTCGATAAAACTTTATTTGTCCTCATCACTACGAAATACATTCCAGATGTTTTTAACACACAATAAATTCAATTAAAAAAATAAACCATTTTCCACCCAACTATTTTTTCCCCCTGTTTTCCAACAACTTTTAACTAATCACTGATTAATTTGCATATTAACACAGCTATAAGACATAATTTGAACTGGCTAAGATTTTAAACATTGCTAGAACACCGGTTTTCAAACACATATTTTTATTCAAGTTTAACTATTATGTTGTAAGTAAATACTTATGTTAAACTTTATTTTCAACCATTGAAAACATATGTTAAAAAACATACTGGAAAAGTTGTTTTAGTTTCAATCCGACATATATTTATTCGTCTAGTAGACAAAAATAGGTATTTACATATATTTTTTCCTAGCCCACAATTTTTAGGGAAAGGGAGTCGACTACAGCGATGTGTTTTTACAAAATATATGGGTACGAGTCATTTTAAACCTCATGTACAATGCCAGGTAGTGTATAGCTGATAATTGAGTGTATGCGGGAGCGGGCGAAATTTAGATCTCGAGATCTTATGAGGGGGAAACAAGTCGAGAAGCACTGGGCCAGACCAGGTCATGCGCGGGCAGGAGATATGCATGCAGCCCATCAGGCGAGGGAATGCTTCAGAAAGATGTCGCAGTCCATGTCACACGCCACTATCCATACCCGCCTGCTTCTATCTGTTCGACAACTTTCCCTTCATGCAGAGTCTGATGCTCGCTGCTGCCACCTGTACAATAAGACTAGGAGGGAGAACTTCCTCCATCCCTCCACCCCCTGCCACACCCACCAAACTTCACTCCACTATGTGCGTTGCGCTGGCTGGAGCTCACGGTCATTAAACACCGTGCTTTACGACTTGTCTCGCCTCACCTATTTTTCCCAGTACAATGCTTTTCCATTTTATCAAAAGCGAGCGGACTGTGTTTACGATATTGCATTTCAGTTGAAGTACACTTTAAACATTACTGTTTTATAAAATTGAACTATTTCAGGCAAAATGTCAACCCATTTGTAAGTCCTCCGCTATGTGAAATTTTTATATATTAACTGCTTATTCGATTTGTTGTAACGTTCCACAGCTCTCACTTTAAGCTCGGAATATGTTGCGTAGTGATTAATACCATATTCGGTTGTTAGTTTCCAGAATGGTGCAGAAAAAAATTCAAATCCTCTGTCTGTTTGGAGCGATTCTCTTTCAAAACGATCTTCATTGCATCGGTAACCTGTTTCCCAGTTTTGTTTTTCAAAGGTATACCCCTTGTTGTATTTTGAAAGAAATGTTAATTGGACACGAATCGGCTTGAAAAAGTTCATTTAAAACATGAGTTATAACTCTTCTTCTAGGATATCTTATTCTTGCGGGAGCATGAAGCTCATGAGCAATCTTACTAAACTTCATTTGTAATATAACCGTCTTCCATTAACTCTTCAATAATATAAACAATTTCGTTCATATGTGAATTATTACCAGACTCTCTTGACACGATGGGAAGTTTTATTCTATCAAACAATTCGTTAGGATTGTTACAGTATACAGGTGAAAAGCGAATGTCAATCTCATTTTTATATATTCCACTTCCAACTCTATCTCCTATTAAATGTATTTTCAGATGGTTTTCATCTCCTGAACGAATATTTACATTCGTTCGACGAATAAGTTCTTTATATTTCTGCAAATCGGTGTCAGAATATCTATTTGGAAAGTTTTTAAACAATAATTCGAATGATCCTTCACTAACCCAGTTACGTAATTACCTATATTGATTTTATTCTCAGGCAAGAATTTAATTACCTAATCTCCCAGGAACCAATTGTTTTCATATCGATAAACACCAAAGATCGTATCATGTGTAGACATATATAGTTTTTACGCTAAATTACATCGTGTTAATTGACAAAGGGTTTGCCTTTTCTTTTTTAAAGCTTCATTTTCTGTTTTAATTTCCAAAGCTGCTTCTTTAGGTTTATTCAACACAGAACGCAATGTATCCATTCTACTGATAACAGGTTTAAATATTTCTTCGTTTAAAACATCCCATTCCATATGGGCTCATTTAGCTTGTAAATATTGATCTTTTACAGCAGATATAACGTTATGTAATTGCGAAGCAGAGTCAGACATGTTTTTATTATATTTCATTAAATTCAATCTATTTATAAATGAATTTAGTCATTGCTTTTCTAACTGATGCAGTTGGTCGATTACTTTGAGCTTTTTCAATCTTATCGACTTTACTTAAAACATCTCATTTTGTTAAATTTTTAGCTTTTAAATCATCAATAAGATAATTGATTCGTGTTTCCAAATCATTATTTTGTTTTCTCTAATCTGTTTGCATAACTGAACCAAATCTTTTATTAATAAATAAAATTAATCTCTAATATATTTTGTTATTTGTTCCATTCGTGTTTCAAGTAGTATTGCAATAGTAGCGTTTACCACTTCATTAATTAAAACTCTTAAAAATTTTCTTGCATATCTGTAAGTTGTGTTGTAAAACCATGTTTGTCATATCGTTAAAATCCTTACTGAATCCATTTAAACGTTCTTCTATTCTAAATTCATTACTCTGCAAATCAGTGCTAATATTGCTTAAAATGTTTGCAATTACACTCATATTTCTATAAACATTATCATTCAAATCAACCACCTTTATTAATTTCTATTGAATGTTGTTTCATTGCAATTTAAATACTTTTAGCGTTATAGTGTTTAAGTCTTCCACATAACATTTATTTACCACATCACTATCTTTCACAAATCACAATTTTCCTCCCCATTTCTGGTTAAACAGCTATTGTAATGATTGTGTTTTAAACAGCTATGTCCAAACTTTGAAATACTCATTGTTCTTCGCCTGGAAGCAAAAAACTATCAAAACCAGACCTATATCTGCCTTTATATAGGGGAAGTGTTGGTAAAATCACCAAAAACACATATTTTTCTTTCCAACAGTAAAAACACATATCTTTAAACTTTGTAAATGTCATATCGCCTAAAACATGATCATTGTAAATATATTGCAGATTCATATTATCCATTTTAAACTTAATTACCATATTTGGATTATCGCGTAAATTATGTTTCGGTATACGTGCATAACTTTGCGATAAATAAAAACAATCAACATTTTAATATCCGTCAAAACTAAAGTATTGCTGTATTTCACCCTGCGGCTCACACCAAACATCGTCAAAAATAAATACGGAATTGGGTAATGTTTCATTCGGAGGCACTATATCTTCTTTATTTGTAAAAGAGAAATAACGCATTCCTTCAATTAACGATAAAATGGTTGCTAACCTTTAATATTTCTCTTGTTGTATTGTTATAGAAAATACATACACGTTTTCAAATTTAAGTCCATTCGGATGCTCTAACAATGACATAACAATACAAATTTTTCCACACGAAGAAGGACCGCTTATTATTCAATGTATATTTGATGGTAAAAGAATACCATGTTTCTGTTAAATTACGATTTCTTTCGTATTTACAATTACCGGGAAATGTACATTTTGTTTTATAACCTTCATTTGTACACAATTACACAGTATTACATAACGTATTAACGTAAAACTATAAATGTAGATCTGTATATAGGCTAGCGTTCAGTTGAAAACAATGCCTTTTAGTAAACATATCAAAAAAGGACGTGGTGTATTGAATACATTGATTAATAAATTACCATTTGAACTACATTTACCGAACTACCATTGTTGCGGACCAGATACTAAACTTGCAAAACATTTGGCACGTAATGATCAAGGAATAAACTTTGTGGATAACACGTGTAAAGAACACGATATAGTTTACGATCGAACAAACTATTTGAAAGAAGACATATAGTGGATACAATTCTAGCCGATAAAGTAGCAAATATAAGGAAGAATCCATCTAAATCTACAGGTGGAAAGATTGGAGCTTGGGTTGTTGATAAAGTTATGCGCTCAAAGGTGAAGAGAGGCATGGGCTTAAAATGTAAAACCAAATGAAAAACAAAGAAAGGAGGAATCATTCCATTCCTATTTCCAGCATTAACAGCTCTTGGATCAATCCTCAGATGGGTTTCTGCAATTAGTAGAGCAGTTAAATCAAAAGGTAAAGGAATGTATTTGAAACCGTATAAAGTTGAATAACGACGAAAAAAAATACAAATCTGGAAAAAAAAATGCAGAAAGTGTTAAATAGTCTTCCAAAACATGCATTAACAAACAAAGATATTAATGTATTTGTAAAGAAACTGGATATTCTCTATTTCCGAGGTGTGTATGTGAGAGACAATTTACCAAAGAAACCAAATATTCGTGAATATATGTTTGTTAATTTATATTCGAACAAAATGAAGGAACACATTGGGTTGCATTAATTGTAAACGTAAATTAATCAATATATTACGACAGTTTCCGCGATTTACATCCTCCAATTGAAATATGTAATTATTATAAAAACACGCAATTAAGATACAATTACAAAATGGAACAATTACCAAATACAATCAATTGCGGGCATTTATGTTTATGTTTTTTGCCTATAAATAGAGTATATAAGTAACTGTAATTGTAAAACATATTAATAATATGTTAATTAAGTTGAAATCAAGTGGAAATTCGTCACAATTGCGTGCTGTATATTTCCCTGCATTAGAGATAGATGGAGAATGGCAAATAAGTGTAATAGAATTCGGTACTTACAACAGCATACCAAACATTGATATGCATAACCAATAATTTATGGCTGATATTGGTGAAAAACATACAGGATTGTGATACCGGTAGGATCTTATAAGTTGGATGACCTTGAAACATTCATTAAAGCGGCATTACCTGAAGATGTACATTTACGATTATGTGGAAATCCAAATTCGTTAACTAGTGCAATGTATATTAACGTCGATATCGATTTCTCGGAAGACAGTTCAATTGCAAAGATGTTAGGTTATGGACAGAGACTGTATCCTGCTAATGAATTACACGAATCGTCAAAACAGGTTAATATATTGTCGGTAAATGTATGTCGTATAAATGTTAATATTGCAGGCGGTTCATATTTGAATGGAAAACCGTCAAATACACTACACGAATTCACGTGAGCTGTGGCTCCAGGATATAAAATAATTGAAAAACCGAATACATTGATATATCTTCCAGTAATAGTGAATCGTGTTGATGAAATAGTTGTTTCAATTGTCGATCAAAACAGGAAACTTATTAATTTTAGAAACGAAGAAATTACAGTTCGTTTACATTAAAAAAGGTATATAAACACCTGCATGGCATTGCGCATTACAATCATAATGGTTGTATAATAGTAAATTCGGACGTAAAGTTGGCGGTTCTTATAAGAACTATGTCACTAAGGAACGTATTTCGAAGAAAGAAAGTGTAAAAAACATAAACGCAAACATAAAACGCTCACTTCAAATAAGATACCTGTGAAGTTAACACGAGGGAACGAATTGTATTTAAAAGGATTAGGATATACTGTTCATAGAAATGGAAGACATACTTAATGTTGAAGAACCGCTCACTTATGAAAATGCAATCACCAATACTCAAATACATGTGTATGAACCATTCCGAGCAGGTCCGTAAACGTTTCCTTCGGAAATAAGGATTTCAATACAAAATCATGATATTTACACGTTACCATCGAAATCAAGTTTAAGGTTTAGAGGAACAATTAAAAAGACAGCCGATGCAAGTAATCCAGCAACTACAAAAATAATAAGAAATGGAATACTTCACTTAATCGACAGAATTGAACATCTGCTAAGTGGATTCGAAATCGATCAAACACGAGATGTTGGAATTACTTCCATGATAAAGAACTATCTCTTAGGAACTGTAAACAATATTTATACAGGGCTTATGGCTGGGTGGAACAATGCTATTGATTACTCAGTACAAAAGAACCCTGGTGGAAAATACGAAGTTGTTATACCGTTAAGTAGGGGTTTGGGCTTTGCTGAAGACTACAAACACATCATATCAAATGCTAAACAAGAATTAGTTATTCTGTTCAGCAATATGAGGAAGGTGTAACATTTGAATTAAGCAGTGTGGAATGGTTGATGCTGCATATTGAAATTAACACTCATGAACATGTAAAGTTTTTAAAAAATTTATCGAAAAAGGGAAGAATCTAAACATTCCATTCAGATCGTGGGCTTTAGAGGTTTTTCCAACACTGCCAACATCACAAAATGTCATTTGGAATATGAAATCAAGTTTTTTGTCTGAAAAACCCAGATATGTCGTCATTTGTTTTGAAACAAATTGACAAAACAATTTAAACGCAGATCGATCAGTATTCGATAATTGTGATATGAAAAGTATTAAACTGTATCCAAACAGTCAAGCTTACTCCTATGCCAATGGAGAATTCCTTATTTTGTATGATATGTACTCAAAGTTTCAGGAAACGTATTATAACAAAATTAGTTCACCAATCCTAGAACCCGAATCATTTAAAACCAGAGGAACGTTATTTGTGTTTGATGTCAGCAAACAAGATGACAGTATTACCAATGACGTGATTGATTCATGAATTGAAATTAATGCAAATACACCATTTCCAGCAAATACGTAAGCTTGCGCTCTTATAATTCATGAAAGATTAGCAAGTTACAATGTAAGAGATAAGTTGGTGAAAATAATGAATTGAGTCAGTAGGTGACGATCCACGGCTGAGACGAGATGTTTTGCAATGTGCAAGGATTTCAGTCTGCAGAAGAAAAATGTATCATTAAAGAATTAGCTATCACTGATTTGGAAGAACAAACTACTGTATTTAGCTCCAAAACACCATTTGATTGGAAATATCTCAACTTCTAAATACAAGAAAACGATTAGATGGGTTACTAACCATCACCATGGTTTAAAATGGGAGAGTGGATGTATAGAGTATGAGAACGTTTGAGATATTTGCAAACATTACCTAAATTATTGTGAAATATATGTAGGTGGAGTTGAGCAAAAACGTGATTTCGAAAGTGTATATAACGGGAGAATACAATCGCCCTTCGTTCAAACAATTACGTAAACAAATGGATCTAATTCAATGTTTTTCTCTCTAGAGGAAAACTCAAAATTAATGTTAAGTTGGGCAATGAGGACTGACTGGGGTGAAACAGACACTAATGATTCACCTCCCGAATCTCCTGTGGATATTAGTTGAGTCATATGCCGTTATTTAGGATGAGTGCAATTTACTATAGAAAGTCTTTGCTTGTATGTAATCCACTACTTTGTAAAGATGGATCATCAAGACAACGAAATCACATGCTCGTGTATACAGAAATAAAGATGTAAATTGAATATCAGCAAGTTATTAGCACATTGAAGTAAACCATTTCACTTTGTTTCGGAAAGAAATAGTTTTAGCAACTTTTTATGAAACAGCTAGTGTTTGTTTAGCGTGCTAAGGTTTTGACCAAGTTCTACTTGATAGTGTTTTGGGACGTCTTGTACTTGGTTGTATTAAAATAAGTATGAGTAATTTGTTTTTGCTTTGGAGCAAAACTTTTCTACTTGCTTAAATATGTTGCTCCGGTGCTAAAATGATTATTTTGGATCATCCTGTATTTGTATTTTTTTTTTTTAATAAATAAAATTTTAAATGAATCCCTTTATTAAAATTTATTTACTCCATTTTTTTTAAAAGTGAACTTATTTTAGTTAGAACTCAGAGAGGGAAAAGTTCTGGAAGCAAGCAGGCTAACCACTTTTCCATAACTGGCAATATAATATACCATCCCGCATAAGGCTTGGTTGATATAAGCTGGGTTCGAGTCTTGGTTAGGTATGATTGTAATAATGTAAACATAAAAATAATAAAGAATGAATCATGTATTAAAAAATATATAGATTTGTTCATGCACATTAAAAATGTAGGTATGCTCAATTTTATATTATGTTTAAACTTAAAATAAATTGCATGGAATATTTCCGATTAAATGTTATTAACTTTGTAATTTATACTTGCTTCGAAATTTTAGAAGTATAGCATTTGCCAATAAAAAAAAAAAAAACCGTTACGTTTAGAGATCTGAGGTCTTAGCAGTGTGGCCATTCCCCTTCAAGGTTAAATTTCAATAATACCAACTACAGAAACCGAGATTACAGAGGTTGGCAGTCTGAGTCCAACAAACCCCCGCAGAACGCATTCTGGTTTTATTATACCCTGGAGACAACCCTGGCGCCTAGCTTTTCACAAAGGAAGCGACGAAGGACATCGCCATCCCTGGAGGGGAGGGCATTTCAGGTCAACGATTTTTTCAACCGTCGAGACTAACAAGGTCAAAATGTCTTCCTAGCTGTTTGAAATCTCTCGAGCAAAAATATTTTGTCCTCTATTTGATAAAAAATTAATGTTCACTTTGCAAACTCCATTGCGCGGGAAAATATACAGAAATAAAAAAAAAATACACATGACTTTTATAAATATGAACAAATATTTAAGAAAACAAGTTTTTACTCCCCCATACTAACCTGTATCAAAATCAAATTCGATGGAAATATCATTAAAAAATTTTTTAACCAAATTGGAAACATGTTCGGATACATTAACGGAAAAAAATATCCGTTTATGTTTAACATAAATATGATTATCAATATACAGATTAAGAAAACGGGGACATATTTACTAAATTAGGTCGTATCACATTTCCTGATTTAGATAAGATATATTGCGAACAAGAAAAAAAGATTTCCTTTAATAGATTAAAGTAATATTAGAGAAGCTTAAAAAGGGATTATAGCATAGTTTTTAAAGTCGGTGGTGTGGGAAGAGAGAGGAATGGGTGTTTGAACTTCCGACTTCTGATTGGAGGGGAGAAATCAGGCTTCTCGTAGGTTTTACCTGGGAATTAGAAATTTTAATAAATAGGGCTTCAGCCTCTACGCCCTATACACTTTTTCCAGTTGTTTGTCAGTTCGGTTCGCTTTGCAATGTCGCGGTTGTATGAAGACTACTTTCTTGGCTTATCTATGCAAGATTTTAACAAAGAGCTTCATGATTTTGATTGGGAGTATTTCAATAGAACAATCAACGATTCGGAATATTTAGTAAGTGGTTTATTAACTTCTTTAGAGGAAGATGAGTTAACCTTCACATTGCAACCAGTGATGGCATCATTATCACTATCTACGAGAGTGTCTACAACGTCGTCAGCCACTGCGTCCACACCTTCCAAGTTTGTAGCACCGTCTGCCACGGTGCTCCCACCTACAGAGTTTGGAGCCTTAGATTTAAGAAGAAGAAAAGCAGGTGAGCAACAACTGCCAACGCACAAAAATTTGCTCCTGTTGTAAACCATTGGATTTAAAGTCTCCCTCTCTAAACGTCTCTCCAAGAGCTGTATTTACCAATGAAAATTTTGTTGGAGGAATTAGACAAATTTTTGAATTTTAATTTTGTTGTATCGCCTGCTCCAAGTCAGACATCTATTGAAATATTGTCACCTGAAACACTGCGAGATAAATTAATTTCCCCGCCTCCGCCTATATTCAATCCGTCGCTGCAAGAAATTATTTACAGCCCAATCTCCTTACCTCCTTCACCTCCTTCATCAATAGTTGTTATTCCAGTTAAGAAATGCAAATTAAGCTCAGGTCTTAATCCTAGATGTAAATTGTATTGAAAAATTCGCATTTTCAGCAAGAATGATTCCTTCCGCAATACAATTTCACAAATTTTTTCATTATTAAAATATTGAAATGATATTTTGCTTGTAATAGGGTGAAATTTTTTACAGCTAAATGATTGGAAATATAAAATTTTAACTATTTATAAAGATAATTAATTGATTTTAAAGAAAAATCATTCAGTCGTAACGATTTATAAAGAAATGTCATTGATTTGTAATGATTTTAATGAAACATAATTGATTTGTAACGATTTTCAAACAAAAATCATTAAAATATTTAACGATTCCAAAGACTAATCATTCAGTTTGATAAAATTTTCTTTCAAGCCTTAACGATTTTGAATTAAAATTCATTGATTTATAATGATTTAAAAGAAAAACCATTCACTTGTAACGATTTTAAGGAAAAATCATTCGGTTGTAATGATTTATAAAGAAACGTCATTGATTTTAAAGACAAATTATTCATGATGGAAAGTTTACTAAGAAACTTTATTGTTGTTATTATTTCAATCATACAATGATGCAAATTTTGTTTTCACTTTAAACACCTTTTGACATTGTAATGATGTACGATGGAGTTTTTTGGTTAAAAAGCCTGTTTGGCTTGTACATGTAAATGATAACATGATGCACAAAAGAAATTATTGTATTTATTTCATAATTTGTGATATATAGATTAACGATTTCGGTATGTAATGTTATTCAGAAGTTAATGCTAAACATGTGTTTTTCATTTTAGGTTCTGATGTAGTATGTTTATTGCCAAGATGTATAATTTATTCTATCTTGAAAGCGATTATGAATTTTTTAAATAAACACTTTCTTTCAAGTTAAAACAAATAATGTGACTTGTTATTTATTTTTTTAATACATCATTTGACTAACTTTTTTCAATAATATCTTATGTAAAATGTGTGATGGTATAACAGCAGTAAAGAGAAATGAGTGTGTGTCTATCAGTATTGGTAAGCTGATGACTTGTATTTAAAAATCCAGGATAACTTTTTGCTTGCTTTCTTTACTTAAAAAAACTTACAAACATTTGAATTAAAACAAACTTAAAAAAAACATATATATGGAGAAAATCAAACATAGCTGAATGAATGAATGAAGTTTTGCAAAGGAATGAGGCAACAGGTTAGTATCTTGAGAGGACCTTCGTCCACTCTGGCTATTCAAGTTGAAAGTTGTAGTAAAACAGGACGGTTTCCTGACCAACTTGAGTGACATCCCAGGGGAATCTATTGAAAGTGAACCTCGCATACCTTCACAGAGGTAGGGAGTAAAAACCTCTGCCCCTCCTTGCCTACGATCTATGTCTGCACTGAACATAGTCCAGCAAACATTTTTAAAAATATTTAATTTTACATGTATACAAATTACAAGATTTCCTGTTCAAGATGCAACACGATGATGTCTGGAGAAGAGGATAAAAATAATATATTTACACTAGTTTTTAAATAGAATAAAATTCAACACAAGTTATGTAATAAAACCAAATATTTTCCCGCAAATTTACAAGAATTGAGACATTTTAGTAAAAAAAATTAAGAACAATGTTGAAATCGCTATTTTCTAACTCCGAAAAAACATGATTTCAGGCTGTATTCATAATTTTTCGTTAAAATCATGTCAGAAACTGTTAAAATATTAAATAAATTCAAATACATACATTTTATGTTACATGGAATACATTTATGCTGTTGGAAAGTTTATGGTTAGACCTAAAGAAAGGAAACACATTGGTTAGCACATTCGCCTCCCCAGACGGGTCACAGCATAAAAATAATTTTTTTTTTCGCAGAGTGTGAATGTCGTGTTAGACGTTGGTCGGACGATGTTGCTTGTCAACGTTTTTGATTGGGAATCTCTCTCTCGTTTCCCCTAGTTTCATGCGCGTGTGAATCGGTGCTTCTCCCCTTGCTTCACCCTCATTGGCTCTCAAGAATCGATGTTAAGAGCCGTCTAAATCTCTCCCAATATGTTTTTCTCTCCTATACATCGAATTGATAGTAAAAACATTTCTTAATCAGTAAATACTTGTAGAAAACATTTCTTAACAATTTAATAGAATATATCTTGTTTGAATACTTGTAAAAATAGTTCTGTTTTAACGAGTAAATAAAATAAGTCTTGTGTTTCTGTATGAATTTACAAATCATAGTTCGCTTGATTCAAATATACATTTCTTGCTGTTGGAATTTAAAATCTGGGGCTTATATTGTGAACTTTATTTCAAGGACTTTTAATATTTTTTATTGAGTATATAGTCAACCTGTTGAGTAAGGTTGAAGGGACAGCGAGTCGGACCAAATCTCTCAGGGCATGCATTCAAAGGATCGGCGACATGAAGCATGGGAACCAACAGTAGAAAAAAACATGTTCTGACTACTCTAGCAAGGAGGATGCATTGTCTTGAAACAGGTAGGGCAGGGATGCCAACTCACGAAAAAATACAAAAAAGCATTCTCAGGGCTGACGCTGGGGTGCGTAAAACTGGTTTTTGCGAAATCCGGGCTGGATTGATACTGGAGGTCTTCAGAAAAAGTCGCCTTCAGGAGTATGGTGTGGTAGGGGACATGTTCCTCTGGAGATGGGCCATTTCTGAGGGGTGTATGTGGGAGGGTGTGCCTGGCATCGTGGAGTCGGGTCGGTTCTAAGGGCGAGGGATGGGAGTGGGTGCTTACGAGCGAGCAGGACCCGATCGGAGTGCAAGTAGGCAGTTGTCGCCATCTTGAATCAGTTGCGAAAAATGAGACTCGAGGACAGATGGAAAACTGTCCACTAGGACCTCGTAGAGGAGGGGTGGTAGGGGTGGCTGGCATCGTGGAGTCAGGCCTGTTCTGATGGGTGTAGATGGGAGTGGGTGGCAAGCAGGGTCCTTCCAATATGCACGCAAGTAGGCAGTTGTCGCCATCTTGAGAAATTACTGAAAACATTTGACGATCGTGGGCAGTCCGGAGTCACACTCCGACGAGGGGCGGGGAGGTGTGCAGGGAGCGATGTTACCTCAGCTATACCAGTCGGCACCATATTCAGTCGTTCTTCAACGCTTGTGGAAGACAGACGTGCTAGTCGTCAGCTCCTTCATAAACACAGCACCTCTAGACACTTGGCAGTTGACGAACGTACGAACGCGGGTTAGCTCAACTACAGACCATCTCTAGATATAGCCGCAATTTAATATAAAAGTATTTGATTGGGAAAATATAAATTTTCGTGTGTTAACTTTTTTTTTCGGATCGCTATACTGTGTTTGTGATAAGTGAGTGATTTCTGTATTCAATCTATGAAAATACCATTTGTGTTAAGAAGTGCAGTGAATTTTATAAACATTTACCGTAATTTAAACACAGTTGCCTATCAGACACACTACACATATCTACTCACAGTTTGGCATAAGTGCAACTTATTCATATTTCGAATGGATTAATTTTAATATTTCAGGTACATGATTGTGTCTGGTTTAAATCGTATTCAGAGTTTTTTTTGTCGTAAGATTTAATTCTCCAGGCTGAATCGTGTTATTTATTCATACTGACTAGCTGGAATTCGTTTAGTGAGTTTGCACTTGTCTCTCGTGTTATTCACGTAGTTAAAATTCTCTGTCTTGTATAAATTATATTTCTAAGCTTGAGACTCACATTACGATTAAGACTTACGTAATTCCACTTATTATTCACATAGTCGTTTGAAATTTCTGATTCGATGTGTGTAATTTATTCATATGTAAAACACTCTGAGATTCTCCAACGTCTAATTGCATTCCGAAACAGATAGTTTAACATGTAAATCGCATCTTTCAAAGTCGTCTATCTACCATCTACAAGCAACATTCCACCAAAAAAAATTTCACTTAGGCCACTCTTAGATATCGTTTAAACACTCTGAATTTCTCTTGTGTGTTAAAAATATCGTAAAAATCGCCTATTTACTTCCAACATCCATCCAAACATCTCAAAAGTAGAAAAATTAGAAAAAAAAAATGGCCTTAGCCCACTTTTGTACTAAACTCTACACCTATACAAGACAATGCAATCCACCACTCTGATTATCGACTGCCAGAGTTTCAAGGGCGAGGATATGTCAGAGCTCCTGCTACCCCTCCCCCAACCCAAAAAAAAAAGAAGTACAATAACAAAAATTAACCCTTTCAATATATTTAACCCTTTCAATAAATTTAGCCCTTTCCATCTTTGATCGGATTATGACATTTTTAATCATATTAAGATCGGATCAAATTGGATTAACTCTTTCAATCAATTTAATTAACCCTTTAATATCAAATTGATAATCCGATTAATCAAAAGTGAAGCAGAAACACCTCCGCTCCTACTACTTTGAACTACTTTTCGTCCGTCGTAATCAACTTTACTGGATCTGTGTCAGTCAGTGTGCACGTTAAAACATATGTAAAGACTGTTCACGATGAAATAAACACTTGTGAAAGCCCTGCTTAAGATCTACTTGTATGCACATTGTGTTTTCTTCCGCCTTAGTAAAAATTAACATTGCCATGGGCATCATCACTTTATTCATGCGTCGGTCGAATGAAACTGTGAAATAATTAGAAAAGTAAACATTTTACAACTATGGCAATTTTTACATTTCGATGCATAAAAAAAACAGGAAGTGAAATAGATAATATAAGTTATCACAAATGGTTATAAACACTTTTTATTCGACGTTAATGTATGGAACTACTTTCCATCCTTCGTTACCAACTTTACTGGGCGCATGCCAGTCAGTGCGCCCGTTAAAATATATGCAGGTAGGAGCAGTGACTTTTTCTAAAGTTGGTTTATAAAGTGCTCGCTTTATCGTGGAAAGCCTTTATTTGTATTAACCTCCACAACAAGGTTTAAGAAAATCACCTTTGTAAGAGACGCTCAGTGACTCTTTCTATAAGGCTGATTTCAGAAGTCCTCATATTATCGTGAACAGCCTTTAGGTTGGTACGGTCAGTAACGTTGATGTCAGAAATGCTTATTTAATAGTGAAAACCCTATAACTGCACAACAGCGTCCTTAACTTAACTGTCCTTTGGAGGGGACGTAGCTGCCTTCAATTTTATTATCGCTCCCTGTACATTTCTTACTCCGGACCTCATATCTCAACTGAACGTCTGCAAGTCCAGGCCATAAGAACACCATCAGTAATGTAGGTTTACCGCGCGCTCCACCAGCAACGTAAACACAGTTTGTCGGTTCTAATCCATAGACTAAAGATGAGGTAGACCGCTTGTTCGTCTTCTGCGCATGTACCCAACATTGTCCTACCCCAAACCCACATAACTGTCAAAGTCACATGGTCAACAGTGATGAACATGTTTGTTTATATCTTAATTCTTAAATGACAAGCACTATTATAGTAATAAATTACTTTTGCCAATTTAAAGTTAGTCAAACTGCATTACAAATTGGTTAGCGGACGTATAATATCATCTCTAAGCATTTGTTTACAAATCAGTCTTCTAACCTAAGATCTAAACCACGCTATTTTCGCTAGACGTGTAGGCAGAAAAACAGTTCAATGTTGGTACACGGAGATTAGTTGTGCGTGATATGCGCCCAGTAAAGTTAGTAACCATGAAAGGGAAGTAGTTCCGTATATTAACGTTGAATAAAAAGTGTTATGCAACCATTTCTGATAACTTAAATTATTTATTTCGCTTTCTGTGTTTTTAATGCACCGGAGTGTAAAAATGAGCGGATTTGTTAAACATTTCTTTTTCTAATAATTCCACAGTTTCACTTGACAGACGCATAAATAAAGTGATGAGGCCCATACGAATGTTAATCTTACGTAAGGCAGAAGAATACACGTAGATTGTAAGCAGGGCTTTGAAAAGTGCTCATTTTACCGTGAATAGCCTATACATAGTTATCAAAAACATTCCAGAAACAACAAAATTACTGCACGAATTAATGTAGCGAAGTTTCAGTTTTTTTTCCCTAGTGATGGACTTAATGAAACTGTTAGCTAACAAAATATTTACGTGTCTTCACGCAGAATAACAGGATGCGAACATATTAAACTCCGTTTACACTGGTTTTAAATTTATTTTAAGTCTCCCGCCTAAGTGTCACTTAAACTGCATTGCCGAGTGTTTGAAATATACGTTTTTTTCCCCCACGAAACTATTAAAGGCGCATCCAATGTGCTGATATACCTTTCCCATGTCTCTACCAACTTTACAAGAAACATGTCTGTAAGTGGGTTCCTTAAACTAAAGGCTGTTCATGGAAAAATAAGATTCTTTTATGTTGACACAAGTATAGAATGCTAGTGATGCGTGACATATATAGGAAACAACTAAACGCGTCACACATGGGGTGACTTTCGAAGGTTTTATTCAAAATGTGTGAAGCCCTGCTTAAGATCTACTTGTATGCACGTTGGGTATTTTTACACCTTATGTAAAATTAACACTTCCATGGGCCACATCACTTTATTCGCGCGTCGGTAAAGTGAAACATAGAAATTATTTAAAAAATAAATATTTTATAAATATTTTCATTGTTGCACTTCGATACATTAAAAAAAGTAGAAAGCGAAAGAAATAATTTAAGTTGTTGCAGATGGTTACCTAACACTTTTGCTTTGACGTTTAGATATGGAACTACCTTTCATCCATGGTTACCAACTTTGCTGGGCGCATGTCACGCACTTCGCCCGTTATAATATATGGCGTCAAGAGCAGTGACTTTTTTCTAAGGTTAATTTCAAAAGTGCTCACTTTATCGCGAACAGCCTGTATATGCAGTTAAGGACGGGGAATTTATTTTCCAATGTTAAGCAAACCGTTTATAAACTGTTCAAATTAAAAAAAAATCAAGGACCTGCGTACGTTCTCGGTTGACTTTTCAGGAATTTGTGATTAGGCAAGCGGTTGCTTAGTGTACAAAATATTTCTTAACGACCACTTGGGGTTATCAGCTGTTTACTGGCTTTCATTGCACCAGCAGCTTACACACCCACTTAACATTCGTAAAAAGGGTCTTGGTCAGAATAACAAATTACGTTTCTGATAACGATGTGTATCTTTTAACCTAATTATTCAAGTTCGTCTGTGCCAGCCGCCAGAAGAACAATCTGGTAATTATTCCCTGTGACCTGTCCCCCCCCCCCCGCTTCATAACGTAATGAATAAAAGCTATACATAGTTACAAAATACCAGTTCCTATTTATTACCATAACTTTGTACCGTACATTTCCCATTAAAACGAAAGCTTTTACAAGTTCCTCCTTTCCAGCACATTATAATTAGAGACCCAGGAATTTCGTGGATTAATTCGACAACAAGATAGACTCCACGATCCTTCGTGCATTCGAGCATCAGTTAGTAGTTCATTGGCTGATACTCCAATGTAACCCCAGACCAGGTAGCACGAGATTCGGTTCTCATTTTTCTTGCAGGTTCGTTATTGGTTGAAAGTCGTTCGGGGCGTGTCGAACAAACTAAGGAGCAATGGAAGAGCAAACACATATGTACGCGAATGCAGGTTAACTTGTCCTCAGATGAATACGCGAAATTTCCGAGTCTCTAAATTATAATTAAGGTCTGAAATTTGCACGCGGGTGCGAAGCCCCGGGTCACAGCTAGTGATACATGTTTTTTTTTACTCAGAATCGAAGAGTGCGATCCGCATACACATTGAGTGACCGGCCAGATGTGCACATCTAACAGTGTCATGGTCCTTTAGGTACGGGTGTCTTGTCCGGATGGCGTTCTCCGCTTCCAGCAGAACCATTCTCCGAGCCACACGTTCCAAATGTTTCAAGAACTGTTCGCAAGGCAGAATCACAACGAACATGGCTTGGTCACCTTGCGGTGTCGACTTGAATAGGTTTGTTCGGAAACGACCCGCAAGATGGCTGCAAACTGACGACGTTGTCTGCAGCCAGCAACCGAAGATGCGATAGTCTATTCGCGGTTTCTTCACACTTTTCATCCGAACTTTTGAAAAATCGTATCATATGTGATGGTGTTTAGTTGTGATGTTTCCTGTACGATATCGGAGTCCGTCGTAAACATCAGCTTGAAACTAGCTCAGACGACAGTACGAAGATCTTACGAAAAAATATATATAATGTTTGTTAACAACAGGAGTGACAACAGTAAATAAGTAAACGATGACGTTAATGTTCACTGGAGATTTATTGTAGTCTCTTGAAAACAAACAATCGACACTCGCAGCTTACAAACAAAAAAAAAAAAAAAAAACAATAGACAGAATGCCAGCCTTCACAAAACCAAACTTCCCACTTCGATAATAGATAGTTACAAGACGATAGATAATCGTTACTTTTCTCTCCCGGCGCCCTATCGACTCCTCGCACCGACGGAAAATAAATTTAATAGCTTTATGAAATGTCAGGAATACAAATGAAAGTTAAAGTCGCGGGTGCTTGTCGGTGCGAGTCAAGCGAACACTCGTTGCAGACTGTTCGACTTACAGACAGCTGACAAACTATTGTGACACCCGAGAAAGGTCGTGCTTCCCGTATATATCGATCGAAAGTTTCCTCATCGAAAAGTGGTCAATTCATAGCATCGTTTGGTGCGGTAAATGTCCTGAATTCGGACGTAGCTCTAGAAATCGACGTATTGTTTTCGAGCTGTCGGTCACGTCAGCCAAGGGTGACCTCTGTTATTTTCCTTGTTTCGCCATGTCGTGCAATGCCGCGGCTGCGCGTCTAACCCAGTGAAAAGAAAAAGATGCGAATTCATCACATTACGCCTGTTGATAACGCCTGTTACTACTGATGCAATGAGGAAATTAACATAATAAATGTGGAAGAACGAAAATGTATAAAATACAAACAAATTATCATTGTCACGACCTTTTAAATATTAAATTAGTTACTATCCTTCACCGAAATATAGAAAATTGAAATAATTCCAGAAAATTTAAATTATTATAAGTATATTGCAATGCCACAAGTTATTTCCTAAATATGCCATCTATCACAAGCGTTTTATACCTCTGTTAACATGAAAGTATCTTATTTTTCGTTAATTTGAAGTTTTACCCATCATTTATTTATAAATTATATTTCATTTATAATAAATATGAACAAAAACGGTGATAAATTTGTATTGTAAAGGGCTTTTGAACGCCCCCCGGTCTTGTCCTTGAAAGCTTAGCAGGATACGTCTTACAGACTTACTTTAAACCTAACTTAAGTTAACGCCCATGCCTTGCACGGGATTCGAACCCACAGCCTCCCGCACCCCAAATCAGTTGCGCGCTAACCAACTGCGCCACGGGAGGTCGACAAAGTGATAAAACGTGTGTGTAGGTAGCGCCTAGAAAGAAATAGTTCTTATGCAAAATATCATTACAACTGTGTGCGCACGAATTCGGTGGGTTGTCCTCTGGCGAACCAAGGCGAACCTGGTTCGATTCTCGGCGGCGCCGCTCCAGGATTAGCACGTGGATATCATTCCGGACGATATCGCTGGTCGGTGGGTTTCCTTGGGGATTTATCGTTTCTTCTGCCCTTGCATTCCGGTTTTACCCTCATAGGACCTTAGACAACGCCGGAACTCATCACTCTTCGGGTTGCCTGCCTCGACAACTGAGGCACAGAGTAGAGAATCATCACTACTGATTCTCCTATTTAGAGGCCAACAATAGCACTTTAGAGAACCATTTATACGCTTAATTACTTAAGAATTAACTGTGTAGATACTACTTGTTAAAATTGTCCAAATACAAAAAATTGCTGCAGCACAGAACCCAAACTCGAGATTACATTTAAATATTTCTTGCCAGTAATGTTGTATTTCCTGATTTCTCCTTCCAATTTATAGCGATTGTGACAAAGTCAGCTATCTTCTAGGATCATTTGAGTGAATCGTAGTCATTTCTTAGTCACGTTTTGGGTCGTCATACTGTTGAAACAGAAAATCATCCTGTAGAGTCTTAATTTTTGTGAGCTTCTTCATGGGTGCCTTCGAAACACTTTCACGTACGACCGGGATTATTCTTACCTTTCTAAAACCACTGTACGCCTTAAAGCCCCAAAATAATAATGTAGCCACCGCCACTGAGCTTTACCATGGACGTCCACGGTATATATCCAAACTGTTAAAAAGTTTTTTTCAGACGGAACGATAAACTCCGAGAGAAAAAAAAAACACGGGCTTTTATTTACACGTTTAAGCAAAATTAAGTATACCCCCTCCCCATTATATTTACCTCGCTTACGAGTGTTTTTTTTTTTTTTTGTGGCCATCGTCCATTAAAAAGAACATTTCGCAATTTTCGGGACGTTATTACTTTTGCTTACGTGAACGCCTGGTTTTTCTGCAAGACAGAATGAACTTCCTAATGTGTTTCAAGGCCGTCCGTCTTATAACTTGTTCTTCAGGACAGAATGAACTTCCTAATGTGTTTCAAGGCCGTCCGTCTTATAGCTTGTTCTTCAGGACAGAATGAACTTCCTAATGTGTTTCAAGGCCGTCCGTCTTATAGCTTGTTCTTCAGGAACGAGGCAAGTAGCTCGCTTAGTAAGTTTCAAAATACCAACTGGCACGTAAGGAAAAAGTACTAGGGGAATAACATTCAAATTTATGTTTGTAGGCAGATAAGTAAAACAACCGAATGCCAAGTGTGTGCACAACTTTTTATACATATTATATTATATTTGTCATTTTATTAATTTTATAATAAAAAAACAAATTTTGACTGTTTTTTATTTTAACAACTTATCTTTCAAAATGCGTATTAATAGTAATAATGTTTGATGGTATGAATTTGTTTTCCATGGAGATAAAACAAATCTACATTGCCAAGCTTGTGTGAACACGTAGAAGAATCGTTATTAACAAACCCAAATTAAATATGTCTATAGTATCAAAATCGTTGCGGCTCCAACGTGAATTTGTTCGGGTCTGTGTGATCTGGAATTCGTTTCTTGAACTGGTAGATGTGCTGGATTGTGTAACCGGCGCATTCCAGATCTGCCTTGATATCAGCTATTTCAGTTGTGGGGTGGAGATCAAATGTTACTTTTTGAGGGAGCTCGGAAGCTTGGCAAAAAGTGAAATAGTTGATGTAATTCGCTTCGAGCATTGTGCGAGCAGCTTTGTAGTATTCTGGAATTTTTGTGAGGATGTGTTCCCTGAGCAGTGGGGAACGTCAGGAACCACTAATCTGAGCTGAGTTTGTCGTTTTTGTTGTGTTTGAGGTGCAGCCGGCTGTGATTGGTGGGTGGGAATGCTTAGAGAGCTGGGGTTTTTTACTGTGGAGGTTTTTTCTGCGACCTCTTGTAACAGGGAGAACCTATTTTGAACAGAAATGTTGTTGGACCGTGCCTCATACGACACTGAGTGGAGAAGCTTGTTCTCCTGTGCGGTTCTTTTCTCAGGCACGGAGGATGTTCTGTCCCCCTTTCTTTTGACCAGCTGAAAGTCAGTTTCCATATTCATGTTCTCATTCTCTGCCGCCGGTGTTGTTGATGGGAGAAAGCTGGTGTGCTACGTAGGTCAAGTGTCGTTATCCTAGACATAAATAATCATTCGTCTATCAATGGAAAGCAAAAGATTAAAATAGTAAACCGTTTTCAGAATACAAGGCTATCGAAAAATAATGGTACAATTAAAAAAAAAATCACAGCTTCGAAACTATTTGACCAATTTGGTTGGTTCTTACACCAAAATGTACAGAAGACTCAAAGTTTTGCTTACTCTAAAATTTCTATGTCCCAAACGTTTATAAAGAACATTTTGTACGGTAGTCTTAGGAATGCCTGGCTTCAAACTGAGTTGGGAAATTGACTAAGGTCTGCGCACACAAGATAGCCCAAGTTGATCCACCTTTTCTTCGGACGTTCTCGGCCGTTCTATTGATTGTTTTTTTTTTTGTACGCTACCGGTTTCATGGAAACTTTTAACCCAAAGACAAATAGCCCTCGTTTTGGTACACATTGCCCCGGATACTGCCGTATAACATTACGTAGCACAGTCACTACAGAATTGAACTCCGCGAACCATAGAACACGCTGTGCTTTCTGCTGCAATGTCGCTATATCACTGGAGGGGTTGGGTCAGATGTCAGATGGCGCGCTCCCTCTGCCATAATTTAAGATCGGTGTGAGACTAATCGAACCCTCCCTGCCTCCCCCCTCAAAACTTTAGTTTTTCCACTACACTTTGCAGCAAGAATCAACTAACTCCGTTAAATAGTTTCATCGCTATAAAGTTATGAAATTGTACCATTCTTTTTCGATGATCCTGTGTATACTATAAAATAGTGGCAAGAGTCGGTGACCCCAAACCCACATTGGTACCTACTCCCGTCATTTATCATCCTCTCCCTCCTTCTCATTCTCCAAATCCTCAGGAGGAAATCGAGGGAGTATAACGTTTAATTTTAGTTTATGTATCCTTTCGCCACCAGTTGGATGCTACACCAAAACAAAGAAATGGGTTTCGGGAAAAAACATTGCGTGTTTAGGACATAGACGGACAATTACTGGCCCAATAGAAATTACTAGTAATAAGAATCGCTGTACACGAAATATATGTTGCTTTAAAAATTATGCAGAGCTCGCGGAAAAATAAAACTATTAGTATCTGTTCGTAAATTTGTTATTTTACATACGAAACATTCATTTGAGCGTTATAGTCGGTTAGGTTCGAGAAAGAAATCACAGATGGCGCGCATGACATGATTAAGTGTGTGAACCGACAGATAGCAGCAGGTTCGCCGCCTCTAGATCCTGCTTTTAAAAACTTGACTTTTCTCCTATTACTGTCTCGAAACAACACGAATCAAAAATATATTTCGTCAAATTATTTTTAAACATAATTCAATATTATCATGCAATATTTCTGTATAGGCTTTTGGAATCAATATCAAACACATATGGAAAGCATGGATGGAAAGTGGGAATACGACATGAACAAATCTAAGGTCTGAAGTCGTGTTTCATCCAGCTCTGAATCGTCTTATTGAGCATTTCATTTTGAACACCTATACATTACTACTTCAGCACGGAGATTAGTTTGTAACACTTACAACCACTGTTTTGTGACCACGTCAAATTAAATATATTAATTAATCTGGGAACTCTTTGCTATCGCGTAATTTACACTTGTCTAATGTGTATCGCCAGTTCACTCAGAATAGCCAACTTAATATTAACTTTTGTTCCTTCGTGCATCAGCTGATACACAATTTTGTAAACGGCACTTTGTTTGTTTTGTATTCGTCAAGTTGCCACTCATTACTGTCAAAATCTTGCCATCTTATATGTGATAGACCACAGAGTAAGAGATAGGCAGTAAAAGCAGGAAGGTTCAGCTGATTCAATTAGTGAAGAAATTCAATCTTCTTCATTGTCTTTTGAGGAAGTTAGTTGGTGTAATTACATCTAAAATACCAGGTAAAAAAACCGGTGGCATTGTGTCATTAAGTAGCAATGATAATGTTATATGGTCTAATGTGAAAGAAGAATTTGAGCCAAGATAGTCAGTCCCACCTTTGCGGGAGTGTGCCATTTTAGCATACTTGAATTGTGGCTCTTCAGAATTGCATGTTTTTTTTAAAAACTGTTTCCAAAAAATTTGTTCATACTTATTACCCAGTGCACAAATAAAGAGATTATAAATTCTTGAATTGGCATTGAAAAAGAGAATTTCAAAGACAGATGAGGGTGAAATCATGATAGCAGCTTTAGGTTGTTCGTTTTTCTCTTTATTGGTCCTCAAATGCTTCACTGGGAAATGAGGCAATCAAAAATGCAATGTCGAGAGATAGGTGCATGTTGTTGTTCTCGAAGCTTTATTGCAATGAACCAGAAAAGTCAGACAGTGTCAGTAAATTGTAATAGCTAGAATTAACTTCCTGTTTGAAGACTACATTTTGGACATGTAGAATAGCAGATAGTGCTGTACAAACCATTGATAAGTCCATGACTAAATTCAAGGGGTGATTGGTGCTAAAACAGTACATGCCGCTAAAGCCAGTAAAGAGAGACATCAAGTTATGGCTAATATGCGACTGTGACTGATTACACTTATGATATTTAAACGTTTATTGTGGAAAAGAGACCATACATACATACATACATACATACATACATACAGACGGCATACTAGGAGAGAGGGTTGTTGCTAAGTTGGCGGAAACTATTTCTAACCCAGATACAGTTTTATGTTTTGACAGGTTTTTTTTTTTACTTCAGTACATCTGAAAGACACTTTACCTAATGCAACAGTTGGTACTGTAATAAAGATAAGGAAAAATGTTACAAAATTTGACAAAAAACTTTGGCAGTCAAGTAGTACGACACTTAAGAAATAATAGTTACTGTCCCAGCAATACCAAAACAACTGTGAAACATACCAAAAAAAATGGAACCCAAATTTATGTTCAATGCCCTGATGCGGTAACTTTCTATAATAAGTCTATGGGAGGGATAGGTATTGCTGACCATATGGCAACACTGTATGATCAGACAGAAAATCTGCAAAATGATGGAAGAAAATCTTTCACAGGCTTCTAATGATTTCCGCTGTAAATATGTGGATTGTTTTCAAATAGGTCACCGGAAATGATATTCCATTTCTACAGCTTCTTGTCAGTTTAGCTGAAGGCATGATTGCTTGTGAGAAAGAAAGGGCCCAAACAAGATGTAAAGAATCCAGAGGTCGTCCGTCAAAATAATTCAAAACTACGATGAATGTAGGTAATCACCTTCCAGTTGAAGGGAAACAAGGAGGAGATGTTATCATTGTTCAAAGCAGAAGATTGAAACAAGAACGAAAACACTTTGCCAGATGTGTCAACTGCCTGTCTGCAAAAATTGTTTTGCTCCATATCACACCTAATCTAACAGCAGCAATATATGTTATTTGCTATCAAGGGTGGGATATTACTATACAGGAATAAATATCAATGGAAATAAGAAACATATTACAGACATAATTCTCTGAAAATATTTTTGCTTATTCCATTGTGGTAACTAGTTTCACTCAAATGGCAAAATATTCCTATTTGCAAAATGTGCAAGTAGTACGGTAGTGATTTTTGTATAGAGTATATGTTGTTTATATTGTTACATTTTTCAAGTATCAGGAGTGTTACTAGAGCGAGGAAATGAAAACAAAAGGCAATGTTAGGAGGTTACTGAAGAATTTTTTGTTTTATTATTTTGTGTACTGAATGTGAATGGAGAATGTAAACATAACATGTATATGATAATACTTTTTTGTATTCTGTACATCTTTCATGCTCTTATTATGTATGGTTATATCAAAATAAATATTCATTTAAAAAGAATGTCAATTGTCATATGTACATAGCAACCTAATGGGACACATATGTCTACCAAAAGGCGCTAATGGGACATATGTGTCCCAGACTTATTTCCGAAAAACCTCTTTTCCAAAAAATCGTAATAATTTGAATACATGCTTCTTAGAAACACACTAATGTATACATGAATTAAATTTGTCTGTAGTATCAAAATATAAATCAATATTGAAAGGGTGAAATCACTGTGGTCCCGTACTGCAGGTGGAGAGGAATGACTTCCTTGGGCGGCACTTTGTGGCGACGAGGGCCATCGGCGTGGGTGAGGTGGTGCTGAAGGAGCTGCCATTGGTGATGGGGCCATCGCGACTCGCTACGGCCGTGTGCGTGGGCTGCTACCGCCACCTGCCTGAGCAGGAGGAGCAGCTGGTGGCGTGCCGCATGTGTGGTTGGCCTGTCTGCAGCGATGAGTGCGGCCACTCCGACAGACACCGGCCAGAGTGCGAGCTCGTGAGGGCGTGTGCGAGCAAGGTGGGTGTGCATGCCTCTCTCCCCCAACACACCGAGCGAGGTGGTGCACCACTGGACTGAATATTCGGCAGGGCCTGGGTTCGACTCCCGAGATCCGGTCATCCACGCTTTACTGAAATCAATCCAGGCGAATGCTAAGGACACTGCAGATTTTATACCTTCCCCTTTCTTGCTCCTCTGAGCAACTTGCTGTCTCTAAACCTCGCTGTCGACGAGATGTTAAGCTCTATTTACCCATCAGCAGTATAGGGCTTAACGTCTCATCGACAGCGAGGTCATTAGAAACAGAGTAAGTGCCCAGAGAAGCCACAGTGGGGAAGGAATTGGTCGTCGCCATTACCTATGGTAAGAAACCATCCAGAATTCATCTGGAGTGATTTCAGGAAACCAAAGAAAACAAAAATCAAGTTAGCCAGACCAGGAATCTAACCCAGGTTCTTCCTAATCCTAGTCCAGTGTCTTATCACTGTGTCGCCCTGCTCACGACGTGTACAGCAGGAATCAAGGGGCTAGCACGCCACACTCCCATTCCTCATGGACTCATGCACGATTTTCGCACATGAAAATGTTCATGCTGGTCTGCAGTCTTTCCTCAGAGTACTCCAGCTTCCCGTTCTGTCTCTTTCATCTTCACATTCTGTGGCCTTTCTAGCTCACTTTACCTGCAAGGGTGTAGAATACATATTTGCGAACTACAAAGTGCTCTCTATATCTTACTTGGGATTCAAACCTAGAACCCATCTCATTGCAGGCTGATCTTACTGCCAACTACCTGTACCACAATAGTTGCCTTACATTAAAAAAAAACATTATATATGTGTAACAGAGTAATGTGGAAGATGTTACTAAGCACTGCATGTCCTGCCCTACCAGATAAGTTCAAACCATTTTGATTTCAATGTCTATTCCTGTTAAATCCACATCAAAAGCATGTGTCCTCAAAACAGAAGGCTCTGGGTTTGCATCTCCCTTTTGACTTAAGTGTTAGAAGTTTGTGTGTGTAAGTTTCAGTTAGTGTGCAATGACACAATCAAATAATAAATTTGTACCCTCACATATTTCTAACATTAAGAGTGGGATGTTTTGAAGAAAAACAGTGATATTGATTGACTCATGTAAGTTAGAGTAAATCTCACTCACTACAACGTTACTTCATTAAAAATTTTCAATATTGTTAGCCATAGTTAGCATTTATTTTCCAGGAATTCAAACAGATTTTGCCTTGGTTTTGTGTACAAAATTAATTTTGACTAACTGTAAATTATATGAAAAGTACATATATTACAGTGTTAATTTATTCAGTAGCATATATGTATGTTCTCATCATCTTTGCATATAATACAATGTTAACAAAAAAAGTGATAGGGTTTTAATACCTACTTTGAGTGCTTGGGAACTTAAATACTGAATTAGTTTTTCTTATGGGAAACTGAAATTTTTACAAAAAATTTTATAATAATGTATTTTCCAAGATAAAGTGCATTTTATTCTATAATATTTAATTAATGACTAAAACCATATATCTTGCGCTAACCATTAAATTACCTTGGCTGGCACTCACTTCAGCAAAGTATGAATTTTAGGACAAAAAAAATTAAACTATCGCAATAAACCAAATCAGCACATTGCTTCTTATCTGAAATAGGGTCATTACATAAGGGTCAGGTGTTGATGCTAACCAGAAATTGCTGCACTATCTGGGAGACAGGACTGTTATTCCTGACCAGATAGAGAAATGCTCAGATAAAGTGAGATGTGGTAGAGCAGTGAAAGAATTAAGATGGTAAAATAAACCTACATGAGAACCTAAAATTCTGTGGTGGTCAAAGAAACAGAAGCACTCAAGAAAACGCTTGACAATGGAAAAGTTAGTCACCCCATCTCACAATGATCCCCACTAAAATATTCCTGAAGTGTCAGTGGCCTCAAACAAGGTAAACTACTGACAAACCTCGGAGCCAATTGTACGTTACTTGTATTACTGAGCAGCCTCCTACGAGTTACTAGGTTGTGTTCACCACCACCTTGCACATCACCACGTGATATGGTCATAATTATAGGAATGTTTATAAAAGTAATACTGCAGGTAGATTTTCATCCTCTGTACTTAGCACATCTTCAGGAGCACGCACTCTTTAAGGTCTTGTTGATCAATTTTGATAGTTACAACTTGTGGATGATCCGCAACATCAGTGCACAGGAAGAAACCATTGTATGTTACACACACAACTGGAAGGGTTGCATTTATCAGACAGCTTTTATGGGAATTCGAACACATTAATATATGCTCTGGAAGATTATTGTGTATACCATTCAGCATGTATGCCAGTCTGGTAATTTATTAGCACATCAGTTCATCCCTATTGTTTATTTAAAGGACTGAACGCTTCTACAAGAAATAATTGTGTGCACGCATTTAAAACTCGGTGTTGACTGAATTTTTGTACGCACCTTTCTATTCTTAGTCATTATGTGTGGTTTGCAAATCCTAATTAATGCACTACAACTATATAAATGTTATAAAGTTACATTGTTGCTATAATAGCCTTGGACTTCTTTAACTAAACCTGTGTAATAGTTATTCGATAGAAGCAAACTATTTAGAAGGTGATTCACAACAATGATCAATGTCACCTTTAAAGAGCACGACAATCAACTGAGCCTTGAAGCAGCCAATTAGAGCAAATTTCTTTGCTTAGCAGGCTTAATGAAGAAGCTAATTAGTTTAAAATACTGTTAACTGCCGCTGTTGGTTATGAAATCATGGCTGACGGCTGTATACTCTAACAGCCAGACAGTAATAAACAGCAACTGATTATAACAGAAGTCCTCATTGTCATTGATCATAACCGACAACAAACTAAACTACCACCACCAACAAAAGTATTTCTTCTTGTATTAAGTGTAATGATTTTTCAGTGTATTTTATTGTTATTAAAATCACAATGTCTTCAGTCATAAAGCAAACTGTCCAAAGGAAGACCGCAAATATAAGAGGAAAATACAGTTTCTAAAGGAAGAATTAATTTAAGAAACCTAGCACGGTTTTCCTAACAAATTAATTTTCTTTAGTAAACGACCATTGTGGCTGACTTCTATACTTTTGTCAGATGTGTGTAATCAAACAACTATCAGCTTGAAATGAAACATGGCTGCTTTTCAAAGTTAAACTTGAAATTTTATAACAGAGAAATAATGCATAGTTTTTCTGTGTAGTCACATTACGTTCAAAATGTCCAGTCATGAAAACGTCCATAAATTCTTTGAATTTAATTTATTTATCCCCAACACCTGTGTCAATGGTTCAAATGTGATGTAAACGCAAGGTCTGGCAAGTACAGTGGATGATAAAGACACTCAAAATGCAGGTTTTGGATGGTCATAACTGTTGCTTGGGTAGTATAAAACCAAGAACTTATTTGTAAAATGACCCCTGTAGTCAGTAACCAATGTTATTTTGAACATGCTCCAGATTAATTATCAATAACAATTCTCTCTTCCACATGAAAAACATGCAATTTTACAAGAATCTGTTTACCTGGAAATCCTTTCTATTTTTTCATGGGAAAACCCTAGAAAAGTTTTTTAACCAACAATATTATTCTTTCTATGATGAAATCAAAAGACAGTTTATTTGTATTGTTTTTAGCTGAAAATGGAAGACCTCAGAACTTCTCATCCACTCTACAGATGCCTTACAGTTCTAAGGTGTTTACAACAGAAGAATTTGGACAGGAAAAAATGGGAGATACTAATGTCCTTAGAGTCCCATTATGAAAGAAGAAAGAAGAGTGGAGAGTATGAAAGTGACAGAGAAGAAATAATCAGTTGTTTGCAGGAGTTTTTCCACCTGTCAGAAGACTTTACTGAAGAAGATATGCTGAAGGTCTGTGGAGTATTTAAGGTTAGTTTGTGCATAGGTGTATAAATTATTTTATCAAAAGATTCTCTTACAAACTGCCTCCAGAAAATAGGTTTATTTTCAATTTAAGTTTTGAGACTCAATACTTAAAATTTCTTCTCCCACTCTACGTGGGTTGAAATGTAGAATAGAAATTCAGCAACCATGTGCATGATATTAAACAGAAAATTTAGTTTCAAAGCACTTGCTATTTTTATTATTATCTGTTAGCAAGTAGTGAAGGTAAACAGCAATCCATCTTGCTCTTTAAACTTTTTGATAATTTAAAATACCTTCAGGAATACGCATTATTCTTTCTTGCTTCAAATGATAAGACGTAGCAACTTCTTCAAAATAGTGTTTAGTGTAACATGCTTAAATGAATTTCCAGAACAGTAAACAGTATACCCTTCCTGAACCAACAAATGGTGGTGGAGACATGGTGAAGGATAAAGGAGTATGCTGTGGCAGGAAAAAAAAAGGGGGGGGATAAAAGAATTAGAACACACATTCAACCCGTGCAACAACCTAAATCTCAACGACTTGTAGGGGAGGGAAATGTAGGGAGACACACGTCGACGAAACCCCTAACCACACTATCAAGGGGCAAACATCTTCACTGTTGAGACTCTCTCTCTATAAAATCCACATCAACACAAGTAAAACACAGCACATCTAAATAGCGGCAAATAAACTCCTAAAAAAAAACACTGGAGAACTGAAAAGTCTCAATCCTACATCTCCGACCTAACTTCACGATTGTACGGGGGAACCCACCACAAGGCACCTGAAAAGGGTGGCCTTGAAGCCCTATACTTCCAAACTAAAACATTACAAATTACAAGACACTAGTAGAGCAACTAGTTCACTCAGCAGTCAATGCAAGAGGTAGTACACAATCTATAAGCAAGTCATTGACAAAATTTTGAAAAAATTGAATAATTATTAAATAAATAATTTTATAAATAAAAATTATTCTCTAAATCTTACTTATGATTTCCATAACCACCAGATTCTTGAAAGACGGCAAAAAAAGGGGGGGGGGGGGGAGAGGAAAGATGGTCTATCATCTAAAAATAAGGGGAGATTTTCAGAAGAACTTTAATGTGATAATTTAGATAAATTCTTAATATTTTTTTTTAAAGAAAAGGTAATAACGATTATAAAATTTATAAACACTGAGTAAAAACAAGTATAGTAAATATAATTTTTAAAGTGAAAATAATAATTAAAATACAAAAGAAAATACTGTATGTTTCTTGATGTGGTGCCCGAGCGGTCTAGGGCTGAGCACAAACACTCAATAAGAAATACTCTAAGTCAATTTAATACTTTTAATTAGATCAAACGCTGAAACTGTTACACCTTTAGTTATACATTTACTTACTTGGCGATGTGGCGGAAGACGACATGGGAATTGTTAATATAGAATAAAATAATAATGGCAATAGAAGCAAATTCATGATATGACAGCAGTGGTGAAGGAGAATGGAGTCTCAGCGCAGCTCAGGCACGTCGTTCCAGGCAGTGATGTGCAGTCTCTGGTGTCTTCTGCTGAAGTCTCTCTTCCTCAGGCCGTGCATGGCATAATAAAGCAACATGAGTGTAGTGGGGAGATGTCTCCCTCCACCAATGAACTGGAACTTTGCACACGGCCCCAAAGTATGGTATTGAAATCATGTGACGGGAAAATAGCACGCGATACAGGGTGTGATAAAGCACGTGATTCTAGGAGTCATGGGATGAAAATACCGTGAATAACAGGATGTATTTCCCGTCAAACGTGGTTAGTTATCATAGTCACGTGGTGTTGAAATCACTGCAGAACTTGATAAGTTGTGAAAATACTTCATTAAAATGTTCTCTATATGAACTGGAATGCTTGCAGAGTTGAATTTGAGTTGTATGGAAAACAAAATAATTAGAAAAAAAAAAAAAAAAAAAAAAAAAAAAAATGCACGCACAAAAAAAAAAAACCAACAACAACAACTTTCCATTTCTGCTTAGCAACCACAAAACAAATTATTGAATGAACTTCACTTCATTATAGAACAGTCCAGGTAAATAAACCACATCATCACTGACAAACCGCTGGACCGATTGAGGACATATTTACACCATATGTTATTGAGGTAGAGAGTAAAGTTTTTAGTTATGTTTCATTCCAATAGGTGGCGCTGGAGTTAAATTTCTATATTTATGGGCCGATTTTACTAATACTTAGAGGAAATTTTTGTTGATCTAAAAGAGAAAAATGCCAGCAATACCACGGTCAAACATTGGTCGACGTACCCAACGTAAGAGAGAGGACGTATTGAGAAGGCAAAATAGAACGTGAAAACGCGCTGCACAAACTGAAGCGGCATGAACACAAAATCGAGAAGCACACAGCAGGCGGAACAACGTTCGACAGAATCAGCTAGTTTATTATAAATCTCTTAACTGCACGAGCTTCTATTTTTCTTTGATTAAACATGTAGCCAGTAAGTAATGTTCTGTCATGTAATCTCAGCTAGATATGCCAGACTGTGCTTTTGAGGAAGAAATGTAAGAAAAGCTGCAGCAGGGTGTGAGAGGATCCCTGGCTACAGGAAGTTGCATTGGTAAAGTTGAAAATACAGTATTTTTGAAAAGTCTGCATGTTCTTAGAGGTGAACAAGCTATATTAAAAGGTAAAGACTTAACCAAGGGCACTTGAATATTCTGCTATAGGAAATACTAACTTCTATCCATAATAGGTTAAATCACGTAGTCTCAATTAGATTACAGTATCATGTTTTGTATACCATTTTTACTAGATGTCCACTGTTTGTAAACTTTCACAAATGTACCATATCTACATTGCTACGGGCTTGTATCAATAATTACTTTTTTGTCTGTTAAAACTGTTGTTTTATAATGCTCCTTGAATTAATTTATTTGCATGAATGCTTATAAATCTTTTCAGATGATATAAAGATGAAAACATTAATTAAATGTAAATACTGAAATGAAAACATCACTTTTCAGGTTTCACAATACCACTTTATATCATTTCAAAAGAACAAAATTTTGTAACCACTAATTTCCTTACATTTTTTTCACTTCAAAAACAGTTATGAAATATGGCACTAGAGGTATTTTGGGGTGCCTGAGAACCTAAACGTTAAACAGGGTTATGATGTAAAAAGTAACGTTTACAATTAATTTATTCATCTACATTTTCCAGGGACATACCATAATGTAGCAGAATCTGCTATATAACATTTGTTGAACACACATACTGTTTTCACTGACACTGTGTATAAGTGTTTAAAAATTGGAAATTGTAGGAACATTGTGTACTGCTTGCCCCCTTTTTACACTGCTAGTTGAAAATTAATAAACATTTCACAGATCAATGGCTACATCAGTTGCCTGACAGATCCGCCCCACATCACTATATACAACACGGCCTCATTCATAGAGCACAGCTGCATGGCAAACTGCTCCAAAACGTTTGCAACAGACGGGGAGCTACTGCTGCGAGTAGCAGTGGCTGTTGTGCAAGGGGAACATCTGTCCATCTGCTACACGGACCAGACATGGGGCACCGCCCGGCGACGCTTCTCGCTCGCTATGGAAGAGCTGGCCTGCCAGTGTGAGCGCTGCAAGGACCCCTCGGAGTTGGGAACTTTCTACAGTGCCATATGCTGTCAGAACAGGTAGCACCATCTCTCTAACACATTGTACAGTAATTTACATTTCCCTTTGTGCACAAAATGTCTACCTGCAATTCAGAGGATGAGAAAATTTGGCATCTTTTAAAAGCCAAGGTCTTTCAGTACCTTTCTGGTGAAGTGATGTGGAGATAGAACAGTGGTAGAAATCAATGGGAAAAATGAGAATAGTCCGATAAAACCTGCCAGTGAACGACAATGTTCACCACATTTCCCACATGTGAGAATCAGGGTTTGATCCTATTGAGAATCGAACCTCATTCACAACATGGGAGGTAAGTTGTCTTGACCACGATGTACTTGAAATTTTGACCCAATGGATGATGGAGTGGGAAGGCATAAAGGCTATTCACGGTAAAGTGAGCAATGTTCATGTGTGCACATGCATGTGTGTGTGTATATCATTAACATAAAACAGTAGCTATCTTTAATAGTTTAATTTTAAGGACTTAATTTCAAAACGTGACCATTTTTATATTTTGTAAACCGTATTGCAAAGTTGTACAGGCTATTCACAGCAAAGTGAGAATTTTTGAATGCCCTCTCATTTGGAATAATCGTCAATAGATATAAGTTATTTTAGCCTCAGATGTTAACTTCCGAAGTGCTGTGGAATATAAATACTGTGTTTTATTTTAAAATGTGGTTAAGGAATAAGAAATGGCTGAATGGAAAAAACTACCTACTACCTCAAAAGTGCTCTCTTTACCATGAACAGCCTATACCAGTATGTAACCTTCAAGAACTGTTTTACTCTATAATTTTTTATTTGGAAACAACATGCTCGCTGAACATTAAATTGGACACTGGCACAAAAGTATAAATGTTACCTATTCTTTCCTGTGAACATGATGTTAATTTACACAGAGTACAACTTTGCAATAGAGTTTAGAAAATACAAATACAAATGGTCACATTTTGAAATGAAGTCCTAAAAACTAAACAAAATTAAAGATAGCTACTGTTTTATATTAATGATTTATATATATATATATATATATAGACACACACACACACACGTGCACACACACATGCGCACACACACACACACACACTCACACGTACGCACACGCATACACACAACACACTCACATGCCATCTTTTCAACAATGATTACGACGACTTCGCTTAATCAGTGAGCAAGCTTTGCTGCTTGATTCCTAGTTTTCATTGTTACCACGCAAGACTTCAGATTGACGTCATGAGCCATGAGCCATGGCTCATGGACAGATGCTCCAGCCTGAAGATTAATTATTCACTGGCCAAGCCACTGAGGTTATGCATCCAAGGCATTTAGTACCACAGCATGCTGCCAGATGGCTCTACCTGTATGTTCCGCCGCATCTCAATCACCAAGTCAGCCGGTGATGTCGTGCATACAAGAAGCTATGCTATAGCTACCCCCTCTCCATTTGACTGACTGACAGCTAGAGTATAAATAGCGGGCCGCAGCCCTTAAACCCCAGTCTGCTCCGGGCCTTCACCGCATTCGTGCCATAGGTCCCAATGTCTCGTAAGCAGTCTTAATTTTCTCCACCACAAGCTTTGCCAGAGATCTTGACCAGTCTGCTCGTTTGCTCAAACCTACCTTGTTCCTTAGTCTTTACTGCAACTCGTTGCCGGAGATATCCTTCTACCTCACCTGCACCCGCAGCCTTGCTCCTACCAGACTTAGTCTTCACTGCACTCTGTGTCGAAGATTGTTACCATCGCCAACGTTATCTTCCCACTAGACACTGCGGCCCCTTGTGGGCAACACACGTAGTAGTACCAGTTTAAGTTAGTTTTGTAACACTCATCGACCCTGCAACTGTTAGCCTAGGCCCACGTTGCCTTCACTTGGCTCAACATAGGTTAAGCTTCCATAAACTCTTACTGATGTTAGGAGGTAGTGCGACCACCACTCTGTTTAGTTCCATTACAGGAATAAACATACTTTTTAGCCAACTAAAGGATATCTTTCCCGTAGTGTAATTCCTCTCCCAGTGGACTTCAGGCCCGTCCCAAGGGATAGCAGGTGACTGGGAAAATTTTACTCAGCAACGCAATACACCTATTGAGTACCCACACACGCTTTGGACGGCCACCCTTTTGTGCACCATGGTGTGCAGAATGGTTGAGCCCCGACACTAGGTACTCAGTCTCTTGAGGTCAGTTTGCCTGCTCAGTGGCTACTCTCGCCACCATGCTTCTGGTGCCGGAGTTAGTGTTCCCTGAGTTGGGGGGAGACTGTTCTTCCTGGGACACTCACCCATGGGTTGGGACTGTCCGCCGGCGAAGACGTGACTCTCAGTGTTCGCCACGTTCCGATGCCGAGTTGCCCTATAGGGCAACACTTCACCTGCTCCCCCTTGCACAGACGTGAAGGGTGATTCTGTCCTAATGCTCTACTCTCGTCCGAATGGTATCCGAGAGGAGGTTAGACAGGTGTTAGACAGGTGCTCATTGCCTATGGGCATCAGGAGGAACTTAACCCCTTCCTGGCCGCACTCGTACATCTCTCACAGAGAGAACAAGCCCAGGCATTGCATCACCTGCAGCGACTGTCCACTCCAGAGATTCTCAAGGACCTCTTCGAAGATCCCATTCGCTTTAAAGAGGAAACACACTTTAGTGGACAGGATAGGTCCTTGGGGATAGCCAACCCACGCTTTTGGGGATTTGAGCCGGCGGAACCAACCCCAGTGACCAACACAACCTTGGAGCTCCTGTCTACTGACAAACCCAGTTCAAACTCATGCCAGCCAGAGTTGACCCAGTTTAAGCAGCCTCCACAGGTTACCCATCACCCAGGTATAATGCCCACTGAAACGCAAAGTCATTCTCATGGAACCTGATTTTGTGCCCTGCCGCAAAGCTACCAGGCCAGTTCTTTACACTGGATGCACTCTAGTTTCTTGTAAAGACTAAAATAATCCCAGAACCCCCTCTCCACTGGGTGCACCTGACGTAGCACCTAACAAAAATGCTGTGGATTATTGTGGCGTACTTTAACAGTCCCAAGCCATCATAGATATATATATATACACACACACGCTCACACGCATGTGCGCGCGCACACACATATATACACACACACACATGCACACACATGCATGCACGCACACGCACACATGCACACACGCACACACACACACACATGATATCCATTTGATGCATATTTATTAGGACTAGTTTAATAAAATGTCGGTTGTAAAAATGTAGTAAATTCCCCATACCATATTATTACTCAGTGGATACATTTAAATTACAATGTCATGGTTTCTACTGATGTTTCCAGCCACTGTGATGGGTACCTCCTGCCCGATAACACCCTCATAGACGCCAACACAATCAATGAGGATTACTGTTACTCTGGCAAGAGCAGCTGGCGGTGCGAGAAGTGTGCAGCCGTCATGCTGCCCCCCGACGTCACTCTGTTCCTGAAGCAAGTAGAGGGAGACGTGAAGAGTGTCAACACTCCCGAGGAATGTGAGACACTGCTGGACCAGTTTGATGGCAAAGTTCTCCACAGCAACCATTACTACCTCACAGAACTGCGGATCAAGTTGGTAGTAACATACGGCAGGAACAACCCAGGAGGACTGCAAGAAGTAAGCAGTGACTTGCTGGACAGGAAGATTGAGCTTGGTCGTCAAGTTTTGGCTTTGGCTGACAAGCTTTTCCCAGGTAACCTGATGAACACATACATGTTACATATAAATGTTATAATATTACAACTGCACATTAACATGAAAACAAAACATTGACTTACATAACTGAGATGGGTGTATCGGGTAATTAGCCTACCACATTTATTTAACATTGTAGTAATTTCCTTGAAGTCACAAATAAAATAAAAACTGCAAAATTGCAAAAATAAGTGTGTACATATATAAACACACACTGTTTTCTTACTAATACATTTCTTAAATGAAAAATTACTTCTCTTATATTATTTTATAATTTTTTAAAAATAAAATCATTACATTCAATACATTATTTTTTATAAATTTTTACTGAATTACAATCATTCTTTCTATTACTACATTATAAAAATATTATTGACAATTATTTTCCTATCCTAGTTTGTGTATTGTTGGTCTTTATTCATTATTTCTCTTTTTCTCCTATTTCCTACCCTTCTCATTTTAGTCCTTTTATCCTTCCTTTTTTCCTTGCAGTCTTTCTCATACAGTACTTCAACAATTTTCTTTCCTCCATTGACTTAACTCTAACCTTTTTTTTCTTTTGCTTTTCCTCATTTCTTTTTTATTTTTGTGTACCTCAAAAAATTTTGCCCTTATCGTTTTCTTTGATCTTACTCTATTTCTGAATGTTTGCTCTGTGTTTCAGCTAACTCCCCCAAGCTATTTTTTCTTTCTTTCCTTTTTTCCTGACTGTCCTTTTCATCTTGTATATACATTCAAAGTTTACCAATTCCTCTTTCTTACATTTTGTATTAGTATTGAATGTGTGTCCTTTTTATCTATCTGACCCTCCCAATAATTTCAACATTATTTTACCCTCGTTTCTTAATTTTGTTGTTCCTGATTATTTCCAAAAAAATTCCCGCTACCCTTTCAAAACTTAAGACTCTCATTTGTATTCAACAATCTCTTATCATCTAATGATACCAAACCCTGTTTGCACATTACCTCATCTTTACATTTCCCTCCCCTGTCTTGTTTATTTACTTCAACCCTATCATTTTGTTCAAATTTTTTGTGATTTAAATTTATTTTCTATTACCTATGATTTTGTTCACTAATTTACAAAAATTTTCTAATTTATTAAAACCCGTTTCTATTTCTTTCTTCATAACCGCACTACCTGTTTGCATTTTTTCTTGCATTGTTTTGATTTTCTCAAATAACAAACTTAAGTTTTTTCCATACTAAGTATTTGCTTTTCTATTGTAGTTTCTTGAGTTACCTTGTTCCCAAATCCTACAAAATTGTTTTTCTTCCCTCATTATTACTCATAAAAAAAAATTGTCAAAAGTACATAGTACTTACAAAATTTTCTCTTCTAACCTACAAAATTTAAAAAAAATTTTCTTTATCCTGCACTTGCGTTTCATGGGAAACTGCTCCTACAATGTCCCTCGGTGTGGAAAACTGCTTAGAGCATCTGTAGACTTATTTCAGATGTTTTCAGCATACGTCAGGGTCCCAGATCTCAGCACTCCCGTAGCCTAGACTCTATAGACGTGTAGCAATTCTCTTTCCTGGGTATTTTTCTTCCCTGTACAAAAGTTCGCAGCTTCCGACGATCATAGGTCTATAAGTTTGCTCTTCAGTCACATGTATTAGTCACCAGTTGTAACATTTCAGTTAAATCGAAGTTTGAAATTTACAGCTTCTCAATTTTTTATTTCCTCGTTCATCGTTTCAAAAAATTAACACATAATTGCCACTTCTTCTCAAACAATAAATCAATCTTATTAGTATTCCATTATTAAGGGTACTATGTACTGACATGTTTTCCGTGAAATCGTTGTTTGCACCTAAACGTGTGTCTCGGTAAATAAATGTTCTGAAAATACGAAATTTTGCCAGGAAGGATAAAAAACTATTGTCTATGTCACTATCTTTCTACTTTTATCATGTTAAGTGTATTAATGGAGAAAAAAAAACCATGAAACTGGTCAAATATCACATTTTTTAAGCTTGCCTATGAAGTTCCTTTAAGTGGTAAGAGAAAAGCACAATATATGCAGGTAGTTTGATCTGTGTACTTTCTTTGTGTGTAATAAAACCCCATAGTTACAGATCTAGTTTACACAGTAAAGCGTTAGGAGGGAAACAGTGCATGCCTTGCACGTAGGAGCGATGAGGCGCTAGGCATGCATGTTAGTGTCACCCGTATTGCTCCCTCACTTTTTGACCTTGAACGTGCAGGTACATAGGACCCTTAAGTGTTCATCTTCAAAACATCTCGCAGCAACTATTTTGTTAATATTAAAATATATATTATCACAATTTTATTACGTTAAACTCACCATGCTGACGTGTGCCCAACTACTGACTGTGTGACAGGGTCCTTGAAATTTGATGTGCTAGACCAAGTGCGCGGTTATATTCAGGTTTATCGGTGTCTGGCGAGAGTTGTTAGCTACTGACGTACTCAGATGACCTCCGTGATGCTGATGAAGCTGAAGTTTCGATTCTTGGTCTCAACTCAATGGATGCTGGATTGCCTCACGCCATATTGACTATTCCAGGCAGCAGATTCCCGGCTCCAGAGCCTGGGATTGGCCAGGCCGTACCTATCCGTGGTCCTGTAAACCAGTCCTCTCAAAACCGGGTGGTACTCTTGGCTGGTACGAATATGAGGTGGAAAATGTACAAGTACCATGGAAGCAGTTGCAACTGCTTGGCGCCTTAGTGTGACTGCGTGGTTCCATTCCACATGCCATTCCTGCGTAGGAGGGGTGAGTGCAGACCACTGTTTGGCAGCAAGAAAAGCTAGGTTTTGCTCCCTACGCCTTTGGCCGTACCTTACCTTGTAAGGCCTAGAGTGTCACTGCTTAAACAACGCACATAGTGCAACTTGAAGAGAAACAATTTAACAGTGTCAGTCCAGTAGCTGCTGCTGGCACGAGCTCCGTAAAAGTCTCCACTGATCCTCCACGCTTGGCGGGCTGTTCAGAGACATTGAGCTGTTGGTCCACCAATGCCTCTACTGGATGTGAATTCAGGCAAGGTTGAACTGCAAGATTCAAGACTATGGTCACTCCAGCACTATCAGTGCTCGAAGCAAGGGAATAACCTGGGCTTGCTGCCCCTCCTTGGATGAAGGTATTGCTAGTGGTTGTGGCTCCTCTGTTCCTTCCCTCCAGCACTGCCAGTAGTTGGGAAGAAACAGGCGGCTGTCTAATGGGTGTGTTTTAGAAAAATACTCTGTTCCTGTCGGCAGTGCATGGCGTGAATTGTTCCTAGCAGGAAAAATAGAGAGATACTCTGTAATATATATATATATATATATATATATATATATATATATATATATATATATATATATATATATATATATATATATATATATATATATATATATATATATATATATATATATATATATATATATATATATATATATATATATATATATATATATATATATATATATATATTATATATATATATATATATATATATATACAAAATTATTTTTATTGAAAAATCAATAAACACATGACTCATGCTACCTCCTACCGAACAGTGGGATGCTGAAGGTTACCTACGTTATCCAGGTATACGTGACCTGGACCTAGGTTAAAAAAGGAAAGATTGTTCTAGACGTGAAAAATACTCTACTACTAAACTGTACTAAATAAAGCGGGTGTCTAGAATAGACAAAGTGAAGTTAACGAGTGTTAGCGTGTTCGCTGTTCGTTGGATTACTGGTTGTCATTGGAATTAGCCGCTGGAGGTGTACTTAAGACTTGGTAGTTGGCAGATCTCTGGAGGTCCCAGCACTGAGCAGTGCTCAGGATGTCTTAAGAGAGGATGCAAGAATGACTCTGGAGCTTCGCTGCGCACAAACTTATATACTTATATAGTGCTAAAATTTAGGCTGCCGCCGCAGGATACAGGGAAGGCATGTGATGTCCTTCTGCCGTGAGGCTGGCGTAGGAGTTAGGAACCCTCTTGTCAGCATTCCTTGGTTCGTGTATCTTCAGTGGCGCTCGGCTGCGCCCGAAGTGGCTGAAGCTTGTAGGCACTCAGTACATTTGGGGGGGGGGGGGGCTAACATGCCCGCTGGTTGCGTAACATTGTAGCCATGTGTTCGACCACTCGGTAGATTTAAACGGCCGAAAACTTACGGGCAAAGTAGAGTGAGCACAACTCTCAAGTGGATGGTTAAAGTAGACAACTGTTACATAGGTTAAAGTAAGAGTATACTTTACGTAAAGAGCGATGAGTCATAATCGTTGTTTATTAGTAGTATATAGCGGCATGCGTCAATGTCCACCCTTTGATTTCTTCTAAAGAAAAATTACGTTCAATTTTACTTCAGCCTTACCTACTTCTGTTATCTGGTCTCTGATTAGCTGTCGTTTGAGCAAGCCACATCTCTCCTCCAACCAGCAGTGGTGATACAAGAGATAGCCAGGATCATTTTCTTTCATTTACGTGTTTTATAACATTCAATGCTTACTACCCTCTACAGAATAAATGAACAATAACAATAAAAAACTGGAATACTGAAAATCCTCAAAAAACAATGAAATCTAACTAACATATGATCTCCATTTCAATAAACTAGTAACCAAAGATTATACTGCACATTGTTTAAATCATATAATAAAGCTCAATTTGGAAATTATATGATATGAATTGTCACCCTAAGCAAATACTCTGTAATCACAGACAGATATAATATCTAGAACCAAAGTTAAGTATAACTCCTGAAAAACTGCAATGTAACAAGGTAGGCATGCGTATGCAAGGACACTAAAAAAATTAATAAAGGTAGAACACTTTAGTTTACAAGTTTATAGGGCGGCAATCAAGACAAAGATAAATACAGATCTCTCACTTCTAACTATACCTAGCTGCATTCGTGGCCCGGCGTTTCCACTAAAAATACTAAATTACTTTATATTGTGTTTGAGGACTTCTTCACTGATATTGCCCATGCGAATGCAGACCAAGACATTTCTTTTGGCATCGCTAACTAACTTAACTTCTGTGCAGCATTGTAGCAAAACAGAATAGCTGACGTCTCCAAGACCTACATCATACTGCGTGAGAAGAAACGAGCCGAAAGTTATCTCAAAATCACAACATTTTCAAGCTGAGATTTGTTAAAATTTTAAATAAGTTCCAAACAGGTAACACAATAAATAAGATACTCATTCCTAAGCAAAGTATCAGCTTCACAACAAAGAAATACATTAAAAAAATTTACCAAAATCACAAACTTCAGTAATGTTTCTAAGTACAGAGTTCTATGAGTACAGAGTTCTATGAAAATAAACTAATATTATTTGTTTAAATACCTTGTTTAGCAACCGAAATTTAAAATATCTGCTATTAATAAAAATTTAACTGAAATGACAAATGATTATTTTCAAACATAATACTCTGGATGAACTTTTATTAAAAGTGAAATGTTACCTGTGGGTAAATTTGCAAAAATACAAAAAAATGTTTACAATAGGGATGGGTCGAGTCGATTCTTCGATACCGTCGATTCTTACGTAATACTCGGAATTGATTAATAGATGTTTTGGACATCAATTATCGATTCCTTGTGTCTACATTGCATCATATAGCCTATGCTCCTATGAAAGGTATTTTGTTTTAACTGCTGGAAAATATGATGCTGCGAATTTAAGAGCTGCCAAGTATTACGGATTTTCTGTAATTATTACTGATTTTACGTCCAGTTACGGAATTACGGACGCTTGGTTGTTTATTACGGAAATTGATAGCCTTGACAATACATCTGATTTTTTTCGTATTTTTTTTTAGTTCGTATATATTTACTGTACGATGTATTGTCTTGAGTACGGTAAATATCCTACTCTTACCAGAAGCTTGCATGCGAATCAACAATTTTGATATTCTCTGCACACAGCGTGATACATATTTACGGTACAATGTATTGTCTGCAGTACAGTAAATATTGTACTTTTACCAGAAGCTTGCATGTCAGTCGACAGTTTCGGTATTCTTTGCAAACAGCGCTATAAATTCTGTATCACGAGCAGTAAAAATTGTGGCAACACTGGAAAGAGAAAATAGCACTGTTGTCACTCATTAGTAATGCGGTGCCTCCATTATGTATTTACTCTGTGGTCATCGTGTGTTATACAGTGTTAGGCCACCTTCCTTTGCTGCTGGTGAGCACTGAAATCACTGATGATTTATCAGTGTTCGCCAGCAATAAGGGAACAGTTGTCAGTAAGCAGCAAATATTTCCGTTCATCAGTAAACTGGTTGTTTCGGAGCATCTGGCAGTAGTATTCCCGCGTGCAGAAAAATATAAACAAGTATGGCGGACACACTAATCTCACTAATTTTCATACAGCATTTGGACTAAAACAGTAAAAATGTTATTCACCTTCTACTGCTTTTTGGGCATCTTTTGACGGCACATAATATTATAATTAATTGCCTCAGTACCTGTACCTTCCTTTAGTATAATTTCCTCAAACATGACTTGAACTTCCCACCAAACCTAGGGTTTACCTGATGACACTGACGTTTGAAATGCCAGAAAAATTGGCGATCTCAGTAACAGTTGTAGTCTCGCACAGGGTACCTCTCAGATGCGACCATCAGTGACCATCAGTTACCTTCAGCATTATCAGAACAATAACTGATGTTACTGAATTTACTGACCAGTGAAATCCACGAATGTTAATTTTACTGAATGAATCTGCAAATAAATTATTTAAGTCTAGTGATGAACAGACGTGATTTTAGTGAAGTAAACTTGCAAGGATTACCCCATTGAAAAACACGTGTTCGAGAGGTTGCGAATTTTACAAACAGTAAGGTTGCATGTTTTGTAAATAATATATTTGTAAACCGTTAGATGATTAATGGAATGTGCATTGATTGAAAATCTACACTTTTCAACACACTTGTATAACATGACACTTGTATTTTTTTGTAATAGTATTAATGATTTATGAAAATTTCAGAATGGATTTTTTTTATTAACGGTAAGCTCTAGATCTATACATCGTTAGTTGATTTACCTATGCTGTAAAAAGTATGTTATAAAAAGATTTATCAGGAATTGAACCATCACTACTTTCTTCAATATTACGCTATGCTTAAAAACAACATAAACAATACTGATAATACAATAAACAATAAATATACAAGAGAATCAGAATCGACAACAGAATCAGTATCGGGATCGGAATCAAGAAAAACTGGAATCGAGCCATCTCTAGTTTAGAATAAAGTTACACTAAATAACCATCTACTTTAATCTATCTATAGTACAGCTGTATGTTTTAATGGCTAAAGTCATTCATACCCAGCCTGTACCCAATTAGTGCGTGAAAGGCTGACCCTAGGTCGCCAACTGGGGATAGAGATGCGGACATCATGGGTGGGCAGCAAGGCAAAGGTGACCCCAAGAGTTGTCTGCGAGCCTTGGCACTCAAGCTAAGCAAGCTGTAGTAACATAGCTGCAGCCATAATGATAAATACTAAGTTGTGCAAATAAAAAAAAATTACAACATATATAGACACACACACGCACTCACTCATGCACTCTCTCATGTGCATGCGCGCGCACACACACGCACACGTGCACGCGCACACGCGCACGCACACACGCGCACACACACACGCACGCGCACGCACACACACACACACACACACACACACATATATATATATATATATATATATATATATATATATATATATATATATATATATATATATAGAGTCCCACGAGGACTCTTTCAATCACGTATTTTCGTTGGTTTTATGACCAAAATTGATTAAAACATTCACCATATTACCCCTATAGTAAAATCTAAGTGTTGAGCCAAAAAAGGTATTCAAACTAGAATAACATATGCACACACCTGTGCATGCCATTAATTATTCCAAGATTCTGGTAAAACTTTCTTAAAATGGGTGACTTATCATGCATTTTCATCCTTAAATTTTCACCTGGCCATAAATTTGACAGCCACTTAAAATTTTAGCTCTGGCTTATTTTACAACAAAGGTAAATATTTCTTATTTCAGTTGTACTGTTTAATATTCAAAAATGTAAATCCACAACTATTTCAAAATTAAACTGAGAAAAATCTCTGGCTTCTAAGCCCTAGCAGAGGCCAATTAATCTTCCTGAACAGCCCGTTTCCAAAACGGTGGGCAAAACAAAACCATGAATGAAGTTATTCCATCAGCCCAAAAACGGCGGAGAACTGACAACATACAGAGTATCATCTTCAGGAAAATCTAAATTATTTTTTAACTAGAAAAATTAAGGTTCCCCCTCTTATGTTTACTAATAAATATCTTATTAGAATTTAAGAAGCGATTCCTTATTAAGTTGTGCAGAAATACTTTAACTGCTCATTTTATGCATAAAAATCCAGAATAAATAAAAAATTAGAGCGTCAAAATGACGTTCCTGCATCTCCTGAAGGGTTTTACATTTCTTTATTACCAGTGATCAAACTGAATACCTGACCTGTCATCTAGGGAGACTTCCTTCGAGCATTGTCTCACTATGGGGGTAGCTACAATCATCACCAATAGCGACCCACTGTTGCAAAATTCACTCTCCCAATTAAGCCCTATAGGGGTTACCATAATTCACAAATATTTAAGAACAATCTAGTGGAATTATCTGTGACGTCACCTCCGTTATATTCAAACTAGCCATACATAATTGCACGCGCAGGGATGTCTTTTCCGCTGCATATCGGGGAAGGAACACTGCTGAACTCTGGTGGCGGCGGCTTCAACTCCAACCAGGTGAGTTGCGCCCGTTAGTATTCTTGCAGACTGTGGCGCAATACAGTGCCAGTCCACCAAGATACATTAATTTGTGCGGTATTTACGCTACTACGAGCCATAAATCCACAAACGTGGGCTTCCATCATATAAACGTAAGTGTTTATGGGTGTTAGAAGTAAGTTTGTAGCATTATTTGTCCATATTCTGCAGTTTGTTCCAACACACGTATTCCGATCAATACTTTTCCTGAGGCAGACAGGTGAAAACGGTGTTACATGGAAAATCGGCCAGGGGTGGAGAGACAACTGTATGTAAATTTAAAAGTACGTGAATTTTTAACATTTTAAATTTGACGTTAAGACATGGAACTACTTTCCCCGCCATCGTTACCAACTTTACTGGGCGCATGTCACTCAGTGCACCCGTTCAAATATACGCAGGTAGGGGCAGTGACACTTTTCTAAAAGTTGATTTCAAAAGTGCTCACTTTATCATGAACAGCCTTTGTATATATATTTGTTTAAAAAACACACAAAGTTTCCAGGCATAACAACTGGAATAAAACACTGTCTTATATTCTAATACATACATAGATACCGTACTCACATGTTGGTTCTTAATATACACATTTAATTGATGACATTTTCTCTTGTGGATGTGCTGTCACAACCTGTGCCATCTGAAGGAGGTCCAGTCCAGCAAAATATCACCCACACACACATCTGCATGTATGAATGTATCATTCACTATTTGTGTGCAAGTATCAACCTGCAAGTACTGGAGTACTTGTGCTTATGACTTTTCCATCTTTGAATCAATTATCATCATAATATTCAAAGGGTGAAGAAGAGCACATTACCTTTACCAAACTGGTGATGTGCGACCTAATGTATGGTAAATGTGTTGCAGCGGAGAACCGTGTTAGAGGGCTGGTGATGTTCGAGCTGCATGATGCTCTGGCAGAACAGATGAGGAGGAAAGCCAACGATGGATCTCTCAAAACCATTCAGCTCAAGACCAACATAAAGGTAAAACTATGTTTTGTTCTATCATTTAAGATTTAAGCTGGCAAAGCTGTAGAGGCAGACACTGTATTAGTTGTATATTGTCAACTTAAGTGACAGCATCAGGCAACGCTTCCACCTTTTGGATGAGTCTTGAACAAACACCTCTCTATCTACACCCATCTGTCCACCACACTTCTTACAACTTTCATCCGCCTATCTACTGGTTTCCTTCCCTCCACTTTTATCTTCTTAATCCTCTTCAGTATCTTTTCTTCTCCATTCCCTTCACAGGATCTCACCACCTTAGCCTCTATTTCTATATCCCCCTCTCTCACCTTTTCACTTCCTCATTGTGTGTGCATCCATGTTGTTGAGATTTCTCAGGAACCGTATCTCACATTCCTGCATTATCGTACAGCAACCCTAATTGCTTAAATGCTATTTACAGACAGCAAAAAATTTACAAGGTATATAAAAAATAGTGTAAATACCACCAAGTCGTTTGAGTTTCTAATGTTCTTCCTTACAGTGCATAGTTGATCATGTAAATGCAGTATTACAAAATTACTAGCAGTATTTAGGCCTCAGTTACTCAACCACTGTATTCAACACTGTACATAACATTTTTTTTTTGTCATTGTCGGTTTTGTATCTGTATTTGTATTTAATGAATACATTTATTTATGCACTGCTATTTATAACTATCCTTGAGTTTTCTGTTATTACTTGGCATAGTAAATTAAAAATATCTTTAATCATTTGATATAAAAATTATGTGTGTAGCCTACTTCTGTCATGCATACATAACATTAAAAGCTAACCATAATTGAAAACTACCATTTTTAATTATACTGTGATTTCAATTACCTGCAGTGCTTTATATTTACCGACATGTTGATGCCACACCTGACCGAGGGTTCTGTCAGGATGGATGGGGTCTTCTAGTTTCCCCTTTGGAGTGAGGGAACAATGTACTCCAGTTACAAGGATAGTTGGGTTGGTGATGTTGACGACTGCCTGCCTTGCATGAAGTCATGTCAGATCAATGGGGTGGAAAGAGAGTTGTATAACGATGTAAGAATTAGCACTGGGGCAAGGGACATGTGGCTAGACTTTGGGTGGGGTAGTTGGAAGAGGGGATATGTCTTGTGGAATGGACTGGTAGTCCAGCAGAGGTTCCTTAGCTATATCCTCTCAAACTGGCTTCTGATTCCTGACTAGTTGCTCAGCCGAAGTAAGAGCTTGGTTGCGAGCAGCATCTTTCCTTAGGTCAGTGTAAACCTTGACAGCCCCAGTTCCCGACTCAGCAGCCTCCCTAGCCAGAGCCAAAGCTCGCTTAGCTGCTTTCCGCCACACAGCTCGGTGGCACGGCATAGGGATGATAGTAGTGTGAGAAGTAGGTGTCTGGTGGGTGTGGGCATGGCTTAGCGACAACAATAGAGTCCAAAGTGTGTGTGGCAGGTTGAGCGAGGTCTGCCTCCCAGAGATCTGTGGCTTCTCTCACAGTGCCGATACCAGAGCGTTCTGTGTCTCTCTCATACGAAAAAAAGTTCAGCTGGGTTACCACGGACACCCTGAGTGCTTCACAGGGTTCATGATGCACTTCCCTAGCAGGGCCACCTTCAACTCATATCAGGAGAGCAATTGGTTGGTGAGGCAACTGCTGTGGGACCTTTGATGCTTATTAGGGTGGAAGAAGGTTCTAAAACTCCTTCCTCGTGGCAACCGACAAGGCAGGTACTGCCCCCAGTCATCAGCGATGAAAGGGAGTGCTGTTTGCAGCATGCCTTAAGGGCAGGAGGAGAATACTATACCTCTATGCCTTAATGACAAGCAGGTAAATGCTCGATTGTTAATATGGGTAGAGATTATGCACTCCTTCCCCTTGTTGGCAGACAAGATGGGACTACCACCATACCCTTACCAACAGCACAGGAGGTAATACAACTATCCACAAAGCATGGAGGGAAGTAGGAAGCAGTTAGAGCAGCATGTCCAGACCCAGACGTTTGTTTCAGGATTTGTGGACAAAAGGGGAGAAAGCAAGGATGAGGATGACAGAAGAATAGTGAGCAGAGCGTAAAGAAAACATGAAGGTAGATGTGATTGGATTTATTGGGCCAACCAATAAGTCAAACACATCTGGTCTTTACCATGTCTGAAGCCTGAAGGGCAGTCCCTAGGATGCCAAGGAGTATCCACATACTGTGTCTTGCGTGTTGCTGGAGAGGGTGATGGTAACACCCGGAGATCTCTTAGAGTGATGTCCTAGTGGCAGGCCAATGATCAAAGTTTTGAAGTTCCTGTAGGTCGTGGCGTTCTCTTGTAGGTGGAGGAAACAGCAAAGTTAACCCACAGCGATACATTGTAGCTAGTCGACGGCAGCCAAAATGCTGGAGAGTGACTAGCATGTGGTTACGGTGGCAGCAAGTGTGTTGGAGTTAAAGGCGACCAGTGTGTGTTTGGGTGTTTTGGCTGAGCAATGGTGGGACAACTGCTGAAGACAACCTTGAACCACAGTCTACGGCCGGTATTTATACTCTGAACTTAGGGTGAGCGCAGGGGTCATGGAGAGGGCAGGAGAGAGAGCAAGACATGTTGGCTGCATGGCCGGGCTGTGCAGAGGTTACACCCCTATGCTGCCAGCAGCCTGAGGGGAAGTAAGCAAGCACTCGCCCAATTGCTGAGCAGTATTGTGATGCGGGCAGCCAGCATACAAACAGGGGCAGAGGGTCCATGTACGGCATAGCGGTTCTTACTTAATGTGGAGGGGGGGGGAGGAACAGCTGTGGCAGAGGCTATAAGGTTAAAAGACATTGCCCATGGCATGTCAAGTTAAACCATCTATATCTAGATAAGCTGAATTCAGCTAAAAGAACTGGAAAATGGTTATAATTATAACAGTGTCTTCAGTACCATAGGAGTTGAGTGAGATGGAAATTAAGCAGCAAAGGAATTCAATAGCACAGAAAATGGAACCCTTTGAGAAAACCCACCAATCAACAACAATGTTAAAAATACTTCTTATATGAAAAAATTTGAGCATGGTTCCCCAGAAAAACCTGAATCACAATAATTGGAGGCCAGTACACTTCTTAGATGGCTGTCATGTTGCAGGAGTGCAAGAAGATGCTGCATGGAGCAGACAAGCTGCTAAGTAGCGAGCCAGAGGAGCTGCCGGAGGGGGAGGTGGCAGTGGTGGCCAAGAGACGAATCCTCGACCTGCAGCAGTGCACACACAACGGGACGAGTGACGAGAACACCTCGCCTCTGGATGCTCTGCAGGCCATCATCAACCCCAGCCATTCGGCACCGCTCACCTAGAACCACACCGTTCCACAGCAGTGCCACACTAGCAACACCAACTGTACCAAAAGACTTTAATAGAGTACACTGGGAGGCAAACATTTTATTATTTTATGTTTGTGCCAAACACCAATCAACATGTTGACACTTTATGTAATGTTATATGTAGCAAATAGTACCATATACATTAAATTAAATAAGCACATTGGTGCCTATATTTTACAAACACTGAGACACACAGATTAGAACTATGCAAAAGTTATCTTCTATTCAAATTTGAAAAACGCAGTTAGATTATTTCTCTGTGTGATTAGTAGTTCATGACAATTTTTTTCATGAAAATTGTTTTACACATTAATGTGCATTACTTTTTATACTTATGCATTCCAGAAACAGAAAAATTGTCATTTAAACGTGTTATTATGCAGAAACTTAACAAAATAATTTTTTGAGGAGGAGGAAGAGGAGATGAGATGAGATGAGAGTACATGTAATGTCTACAGTCTTGACAGTTTTTGGCACACATATAAAATACAATTTTTTGCAATCCAAGAATCAAAGCAATAGAAAAATCACAGATAAATTCATATTCCTGTAATAAATCTGTGATGTAATATTCAATAAAAGCCACGACAAATTCAAATATTTTGTTTCAGTTTTTTTACTACTACAGTGAAACCCCTATTTTACACTTTTCAAGGGATTGGAAAAAAATGTTGCAAAATGCAGGAAAGTGTAAGAAAAGGGAAACTTATACTGCAAAAACAGACATTGAGACAACAACACGTGTGTAAAATGCAGGAAAGTGTAAAATCGGCGGGTGTGATACAGGGGTTCCACGTAGTGCATGTTGACGCAACTAAGATGCACACTCGACTTTGTCACATCTGAACACTGTGTCATTAACGTTACTTGAAGAGGATGGTCACATGCCTACAGGGTACTTCTTCGCAAGGAAGGATGATATTACACACACGTTAGTCCAGCTTGTGCTGCTCACCATATTCTACAAACAGACGTCACAGCAACACTCCAAAGGGAGATTGTACTATCGGCCGAGATACCGAGCCTGCCACCGCGCTCTGCGGAGCGCCAAGGGAGGGCACCACCCATACTAAGATGCAATATGGGCTGAAGCTTACAGTGTCAATGATTCTCAAGCAGCAAAAGATGCCAACAGACGACACAAGGCAGTGGAGTTTACCTCCCTCTTCACCCCCCCCCCCCTCGCCCTGCTTCAACCTGTCCACACTAAACCTGTATATAAGGTCTTGCACAGCCCGAAAATGACAATCCATTCTTCTTCCACACCTCTGGATAAGGACGGAACAAGTCTCTACCTGCGACTCGCTATTCAAGTCTTTGTTTACCTCCACTGCTCTGGAAAGGGCCAGAAGAGGAAGCCACCAGTAGTTCACTCTCTAGTTCGCCTTGCTGATTCCATCGCTCTCTTCAGGGCTGGAAGAAGTCAACTATTGATGTAGACTCCACCAGAAGCATCTTCTGCACCTGTGGCAACATCCTCTAGATCTTCTGGAAGATTTCACCAACAGCTCCTGAAATCATACACAACTCCTTCCTTACCTCTCACTGGTAACGGAGGTCGATGGTCCCTTTAGGACTACCACCAGCTTGCCTTACGTGATGGTAAATGCAATACTTACCCCTACCCTTCAGGTAGCAACCTCTAACAGTCCCTTCTGGACAAACAGACAGATAGTTAGGGAAAGTTGTAGTTAATTATCTAGCAGTTTTATTGCCTGGCTGTGCCTAGGATAACTTCTGTTTAAATTGAAGGTTGAAGGTTAGTTTTAGGAGGTAGTATGGGCCATCCTGTATATTTTCTCTGAATATATACATGATCTTAAAACTATTTCCGTGTACTGATTTGTAAGTGTAACTGTGTTAACCTCGCATAGAAACCAGCCCACTAGAGTGAAGTCGAAGAACCACGCTGACCAAAGCAATAGTACACATACCCATTAAACAGCCACCCATGCTGTGCCTCCAGGTATAGTACGATAGAGCCCCAACCATTAGCAAGACCTCCACTAGGTGGCTAGCCAGCCAGGCCTACCTATACTCCACCACAGCTCTCTATGGAGCCGGAACGTTGTAAATGTTGGTTCTGAAGGACTGACTCCTGTGGATACCACACCCAAGAGTCGTTGCAGTACAGCTGGAGGAAACCCACCACTCTGTCCACCGCTCTTCACGGGGCCGGATGAAAGGAGTACAGGGTACTCACAACCGCAAGGGTGGTGCCCAGAGGCAGTCTAGAAGGGCAGCTTATACCTCCAGAAATAACTTAAATTGCAACCCAACCACACCACCTGCACTTTGCAGCACATCCCAGTGGGGCAGAGTTCATACCACCTGCCCAATGGAGAGGCCTCACCTCCCAGTTCCGCCCCAACCATTCTTCCCACCACTCATCGAGACAGCAGGTTCGCCGCATCCACTGGTTGAGGCTATCCATAGACGAGAGGAACCACCTCTGGGTATAGCCAACCCTTTGTTCGGGGGCCAGCAGAATGTCAACCGCCAACCTACTCCAGTCTCCAGCTAAGTCAGCAGTGCAACACATCCTGGTAGGACCCACAGCAGTCACCAGCCTTCACAGCAACAGGAGCAGCAGTCTCCGAGGAACGTCAACAACCAAGGTAAACCAGTTGGTAAGGGCCAGCTTGTCCGCAGGGCCGTGACAGTAGCACCTGACTTTGTTCCAATCCGATAGGCTACACGCCTTGTTCTATGTACCGGCCGAGTACTAGCCAAATACTAGGTCATTCAAAGATATTTATTCTTGTGATACTGGCGTCATGAACCAAAGCCATAATATTGACAACAAATTTCTTTTGAGTTTTACAGTATTTACAAAGCTGCTAGTGTACTGTATTTGTCAGTTTATTTTTGTGTAGATTGATGTACGATGCCTTAGGGTAGGTGCCACTACAACCCACAGCTTGCGAAGGCTCTCCAGCAGCTTGTGAAGGCTATGCCAACCTACAGTTACAAAAGCTCTCCTGCAGCTAGTGAAGGCTTGTCCACCAGCCAACCACAAGGATGGCGCATCTCTCCAAAACTCCTTGACTCCACGGTAGCAGGTCGTCACGACATATTACCCTTCTGGACAAATTCCCCTAAGAGGAACGTTGTAAACAATATTATTTTTAATTAGTCTTTTAATTGATTTATTCTTTTATTAGGTTCACCTTCGCTTGTAGTAATCAGTGTAATTTATGCAATTCTCAGTTAGCTTGTATTATCCAACCAGGACTTCCACTTTCATAATTCATAATAATAAATATTACATTAATTTGAAATCATTGACTACTGTAATTTTAACTATAGTTCCTGGTTCACTTGCGCTAATTTAATTCTAACAGTGAAAATTTATTGCATCAAAACCCCGCTGAGACTAAGTCATGAGGTGTGCTGAACTCCACAAGCGATGGGGCTTGAAGGCTTCGAGTCCGAAAGGAAATACAGCGGTGCCTGAGTTTCTGGTGCTCCCTCACCTAAACTCGGTGGTGTCCTAATACCCGACCGCACATCTTTCCATCAGTACCTCGGGTGTGTTTGAATAAGACGCACCCCCAGGACTGCACGTCTGCAGAAATGTCAGAATGCTGGTCTAGATACGGGGTAAGAAGGGTGGTGTTCAGAGCCACAATCAACGCACAGATCAGCAAACATTACAGAGGTTCATCAACACATAAAGGGACGCAGAAATTAAGTGTGAGGATATGCTCCCGTCTGCGGACTCGGACGTTAGACCACGGCCCATCTCACTGTTTATTCCCCTTAGCCGCGAGTCAAAGCTCAATGCATATTTACGTGCCTGTTGGCCAAAACCGAAACAAGAACTTGCACGCCCCCTCTAGCCGGAGATCCTATCGCCCGCAGTCACCATAACTCACCCAAGGCCAATCATAGGAAAGATGTTCAGAATATGTACTCTCCACTTAGCTTCCGGGAAGATTGTTAAGGTTCGACTACCACCGAAAGTCACCCCAATGCCTCGAGTATTGGCCTTCCCCTGTGAACTATATTCCCACACGTCGACCTACACTGCCACTGCGGATCGCACCCATCCCTCCGGCAGGTTCATCCACTCCCATTACTATTATCGATTAATCCACCATCTGATTCATACCCCAGGATAGCTGGCATCCCGTATCTTGGCAGCTCTAGCGATGAGGAAGATTGTTCATCCCGGATGGGAAACTATCACGGTTCAACTCACTCTGGGGTTTAACTTCCCTCCACTCAGATGGCATCCACCCCCTAAACAGCCCCCCATAGAGCCTACCACGACCCACCGGGCTCAAGTAGCAACCAAAACGCTGTGGTAGGATCACTCGCTGAACCAGAGAGGGCAGTCAGCACTTCAACAGCTTACTCAATAGTAAGGACGTGTGTCAACTTTTTGTCGCATAATTAATGTAACAGCCTTGGTAATATACAAATGTGATACATAAAAATATTAGTGAACACCTATCTCAAAAATGGTAACAAAATCTTCCATTGCCACTAGGTGCTGGCTGCACATTTATGTGGCAAAGTCGCACAATACGCTCCATAGATTCGTATATCTTTGGTATTACAAAATGTTTTCTTTTGATTACATTTTATGTAAACATGTTTTTCAGGGATGTCAATATATCAATTTTTCTCAATTCCGATTCTCGATTCCAACTGCAAAACCTTTCACTCGATTCCACCTTTATTCTGATACCATGAATTTGGATATAGTTACTATCATCATGTGCCTACTGTCAATGTATCCTTTCAAAATTTTGTTTTATAGGTCAAATTAGACAGACACAAATATGGAGACAATTACAGGGAAGACTTTCTGATCTGCTAAGTTAAGTTAATTTCCTCTATTTATGTAACATTCAGACTTATCTAAATAGACCTAACAATTTCATGTCAGTATTTTGATAAATCTATGATTTATTTTAAATGAAAATATACACAGTATTATACAAAAAGTATAACAAAAGTTCTCAATTTCTCAATGCAATATTTTAGGTCAACTTATGAAGCTAACCAATATATACTGAAATACAAGTAACCTTTCATTTAGCATTGCTAAATGGAAATGCTCCTACCGGACATTTTAAGTTGCAGGGACCCTGGATGACTTGCTGCTACACGCATCTTTGCCCAAAAGATCTTCTGAAACATCATTATTGGCAATTGTCTTGTACTCTTGTTAACATAAGTGTATTTTCAATCTACTAGCTGTGCGACAAACCCCACCTCGTACAATTTTCACTAAACACAAATTGTGAAATGCGTAATTTGGGTAATTTACGTCAACTGAAAAATAATTCCACACATCACTAGACATTTTCTTTACGTCTAAGTAAATAAAATTCTCAGTACAATGAAAACTTCAACACTACCCACTTTTAGAAAAAAGATATGAAAATTTTTTGGTAAAGGTAAACACAAAAAAAAAATTGCTGTCAATTTTGACTACTTCAAAAACGAAAAAGTCACACACAGGAAATATGTATGGTATGAAAAATGTATCTGTTCTTAATCTAACATACAGTCAAATAATAGGTAAACAAAATAAAAATCCGAAAAATTATACTGGTTCAGGTTCTTTTTGCTCCCACTACTAATAACTATCACGCAACAGACTAAAAGCCAATGCATGTTCCGCATCAGCGACTCGCAACTGTAGGAGCTTGCAGCTAGCGAGAGTTATTATCTACAAACTACGTCTGGTTGCAGACCGATGCCAACTTAGGGCGCGCGGCTTATCAACTAACGCTAATTGCAACATTTACCCACAACAAAGTGCTATCTCCAACAGTATCTGCATGTGCAGTGGTGGTCTTTCATCTGTGACTGCCAGTTTGTTTTAGTGTTTCGTCTACACGGGCATTTACAGGATTAGACGTTGTGTGGTAGATTCCCACGTACATTTGTAGCATTCTTGCATTAGTACTGAATCATGTCACAAAGTGCGCAAAAAAGAAAACGAGTGCAGTTTTCCCATTAAAGCCGCACCAAACAGTACATAGCATTATGTCGGAGTGAAGTGAGGCATCCAAATACTGATAATAGTCGTCTGCCACATGGCAGCCATCCAGATAAAGACTCTAACCACGAGTGTAGATATTCCGACTATCTATATCATTTCATTATCGTGGATAATCGAGGTTCTACTATTATCTAATTCTTTCATAGTGCCATCATTGAATGGTTAATTCCGGTCAACGCATGCGAGTTCGGTACAGGTTCAGTCTACTTGGAAAACCAAAGACCTGGTGCTGTGCAACATAACCAAAAAAACCATGTGAAGGTGGATGAGGATTTATTACAATTAACCGTTCGATTCTAGATTCTTCGATACCTGTAATAATCGAGGGTATCGAGGAATCGACTTTGACAGGCACCGTTTTATTTTTTTTGACCACGTAACATATTGTTAGGAATCTGTTTATTTTATTAGTGGGGCAGAGAACTATAGTTTATCACACATACTATACTTCACGAGACAAGGTTGTTTTGTGCCTCTACTTAAAAGAAAGTAGCGATGTTTTGATGATGCAGTGGAAGATTTTGCTTGTACGGAAATAACATACAAATTATACAACAGGTAATTCAAAAGTTGAAATATCACCGAAAGAACAAAACCCTATAAATTGATGCTATTATTTGTACAGATGCAAAAATTACACAATAAACATTTTCAGTAAAGTTGAAAATCGTTGGGTTTTTTAATGAACTATACTACAATAGGTGAAATCAGTATCGATTCCAGTCAGTATTGTAGACAATGTAAAGTTTCTCAATGCCTGGAAATATAATGACTGACAAAAGAACAAACCAAAAGCCAAGTAATATGGTAGTAATTAATGTTCGTGGTAGCATTTTCCGAATATGCGTATGCTACTTTATTTTTGTGCCATCACTAAAGTAGCCAAAGTTTGTTGCAATATGAAATAACTTTTATGTGCCATTTTCTTTTTGTAATATTATCAAACAATTTTTTTTCTCAGAGAAATCTTTGCCAAAATGAATTTAAATCTGACAAAAAAATTCACCAAAATCAGCTAAAAAAAATTGACGAAATCTAGCAAAATTTTTTACCACAAACAGGAGTCTTTAGGAATGGTGTTTACCAGGTAGCAGAGATAAATCAGAACTCTGTGGACAGACTGAAATGTATTTTTTATTCAAGAGAGAATAACACACTGTGACATATACTAACTTTTAGACTCTTGTAATCCTCAAGCAACCGGAGGAAGTTATGTTACAAACAGGTGAAGGGGACCGTTAGGCAAAATGACAAGCTAGAGCAATGGACTAAGGAAGCTGTGAGAACGACTTTAACACTACTGTTAACTAGTGGTGTCCAGAAGGAACGGGGGCAACGCTTCCAAGTGGAGTGTGTGTAAAGGGGGGTTGAAGATGGCTTCGACGGTAGCTAGCTCTCGTAGATATGTAGGGAGCAGAGAGCCCTAGCATGGCTGTGGTAAGGTGAACTGTTGAGTGATCAAGGCAAAGTGGAGACAATTTGATGATAATTGGCAATCTAGGGGGCTTGTCCAACCTTAAATACAGTCAACACTGTCTTCACTACGCTCTGGCATGTTCAGTAGGGTGGCTCCTCCCTTCATGGGCTGGCTAGGCAGGAGTGCTGGAGTGAAGTGCGTATATATGTAACTGGCAATGTGAGTTCGTCTGTCATTAAGGGTGTCCAAGGTTGGGAGCACGCCTGTCAGCTCTGGAGAAAAGCAGACTCAGAGTTCGATTCCCCCTTTAGTTACTGTGGCGTTGCATGGGCTGAGTGAAAGTAGAGGAAAAAATGATTGTCAGTTAAACATCATGCAACAGCACAATTACTCAAAGGGCAGTATTCTTGGTTAGATATATAGAATGACAGACAAACACAGACAGACGCACATGCACGCACACACACAAAAAAAAGGTGAACAAACATGTTGATGCACGGTCACAACACTTTGCTGGATAGGCCTGCTTCTTCAGGTGGCACACTGCAGTTGGGTGAGCGGTGGTTGGCAAACAGTGAACCTAGTGACCAGGCGGTGAACTAGGGTGAGGCGGAAAATTTTTAATGTGGCGGAGTAACTATCTTATGTTTAAGCCAGGTGTTTGGTTGAATAACGTACTGACATGCCAGTTCCTTTCTTCTCTCCAAGTGAAACATTTGTGTGTGTCTCTATCTCTCTCTCTCTCTGCTGGAGCTGTGGAGAGGGAGAATGTTGCCATGCCTGTGATAGAGAGCAGTAGCCTGAGGATGATTCCAAGAATGTGAGATGAAGTGTCAGGCTCCGTCTTCCACACAGCTGACTGCTACCTATTAATATGTGTCACACAACCCCATCCTCTCGCAGCCGCATGCCGAAACTCATTATAAGTAATATTTGTAGTGAATAATTTTTTTTTTTTTTAATTTGTAAGTGAAAATACAGTACACTAAGAATCATGGGTAAATATGATACAAGCACGCATATAATCAGGACAATAGAGCATAAAATTTACCTGCAGCTCTTGGTGTGCAGCCACTATGATGAACTTGACGTGCGACAGTTCCGGCTGGTTGACTGTCCCTGTCTTGGGTGACTTACTCGACGCTAGGTAAGTCGCGTCCCAAAGTGGCTATTCGACTCTGGGCACTGGGGCCCGCCTGGTGTACAGCACAGGCCTGGTTGGCCGTCGACTTGGTACAAAGTCTGGCTCTGCGAGTTTCACCCGGCATGGAGCAGATTTAGGTTGGGTACAGTAAGGTGGCATAGCTGTTCATTGAGTGGCTGTACTGTCCCTGTTCCCACTACCTGGGTGGCACTCGACTGGGGGTGGTGTGAGGTGCTAGGTTGCGGTTCTGGTGTACTGGTGGACCTCTCGCCAAACAGTGCCTCCTACACTATGGGGTGACGGTTGGTATAGATATGGTGAATTATCTCGGCAGTGCAGCCTGTACAGGTGGATTGAGCAGTCCGGACCTGCTAGGAAGGATACATAGCCACTGTGGATTTTAGAGACAGTCCTTGCCTTCTTGGCCCGTCTCTCAACTCCATCCCTAAAGGTGTAAGGCATTAGGCACAAAAGTCGGGGTTGCAGGAGGTAGGCAGTTGATGTGTGTGTGTGTGTCCAAGTTGGGTGACAATTACTGCCGCCAACGTCTCCTCACTCATGACTCCTCCACCGGGGTGGAGAAGGTTCGAGCTACAGAGTGTTGGTTGCGGGAACCGCATGGTGTTGTCCCGTGGAGGTAGGTTTCCCTGCACCAGAGCGCAACCCTCTCATCACCACAAAGTGAGTGGTGATAGTTGAGCACTCTGGCCGGCAAACCGATCCCATCAAGTGTCGTGGCTCTACCATTCCTCTTGTTGCAAGGTACGGGTGGCCTTCCAATACTGGTGAGGTGAGAGTCCAGTGGTCACTGGTCTCCCAGGACTTCAAGAAGTTCCCCTCCTCGGCACCACAAAGTGAGCGGTGAGATGGGGGGGGGGGGGGGCGACTTTGAGCTGGCAAGCCAATTTCTAAGGGACGGTATCCTAATGTCGTGGCTCTACCATTCACTGCCGAGGCAGAGAATGGGTGGCCTTCCAAGAATGTTCTGTTGTGTTGTACGTGAAATTTCTGTACATTCTAACCCGGTCTCATGCTGAGTCCTCCAGCTCCGATGACACAAGGAAGGAACTCAGAGTGAAAATCAAGAGATCTGGTAAGATCAGTGTTTACTGACCCTAATAAAAATAAACACAGATTATGGAAGTACTATTTCCTAAATCCACACAGGCTAAGTGGAACGTGAAACACCCTATCTTAAACAGGGGAAGGTGCCCTGTGCAAAACTAATAGGAGCGGCAGTAGCTAGTGCGTGTTGCGTACAATTAATACTCGGGGCGAGCTCTGCTCTCTGTGTGTCCGTAATTCACTGAATGTGTCTCAGTGTGAAGCTAGTGACACAGCTGGTTCTTCCTTAGGTAGCATAGGAGAGGATCTTCGGCCCCATGAGGTGAGTGGTGAAGTATTTGGAGAGGTGTGAGCCTCGGCACCAGTAGCTAGAGCGATGAGAGCTCAGGAGAGGCAATTGAGAATTGAAGCAGGACGGATGATCTGGAAGCTGGGACGCATCTCCTTTTATACTCCTCAGCCATCCTTTCCTTCACTGAGGTAGAGCGTCTGGAGAGTGGGTTAGCAGGTGCAAGCCCAGCACCTAGATCCTTGATACATGCAGCGTAGTGGAGAGCGGTGGGATCTAGGCTTCTTACGTGTGATTTCTATTATTGGGACGTCAGTCTCGGCCTGGTAGATACATCAATATTCTAGGCGGCGGCGGCGGCTGCGGCATCTCAACTCTGTAGACAACTGCCAGAGATGTAGATGCACTGATAAGTAGTAGTCATTTATATTAATATTATGAAAGACGTCATGCGTCTATACAAATTATCTGCTGTAGATAAGAAAATTCTTTTTTGAGATGAAAAACATTATTATAAAGCTACAGTTAAAAAATCTGTTATCTAAATATTACAAAAAATCTTAACAATGCTACCAGGACTCAATATGGCTTGAGAACACAAACAACATAATTGAAAATAAACTAATTTATTATGCAAATTCAGAACTGTTCTTTGATCATACATTACCACATAAATGTCACAATTGTCTAAAATAATTTAGTATAATTTAAGAAAGATCAATTGCATCTATAGGTACAGAACTGAACTTCTGCCATAAGTGACAGAAAAAAAAGTTCAGAACCACTTAAACTCTTTATTGTACATTTCTCCTTAAATTTTAATCGATACACAGAATTAAACAAAAAGGAACATAACACTTGTGCAGACAGAAAACTCATATTTATTCTGCTCAGTGTGCTCCAATCCAGAGAAGTGGTGATCGGTGACAGGTGGGACTTCAGTCACCTGTGCTGTTTTGACTTGAGCTTCTCACGCTCTCGCTTACTCGACATGGCCCGGTGCATCATTTTCTCATACTCATGCTGATCAAGGGAACGTGAGCGCATATGTTCACCTCCATGATGACCTTCTCTGCTACGTGACCTGGAGTCCCGGTGATGCTTATCTCTACACAAACAAATATATATACATACATACATATATTTTTAATTTGGTACACCTTATTATACCCTGTTCATGTTTAATTATGCACTTTTGAAATCAACACTTCAACAGTTTCACTGCTCTTACTTGAATGTATTTTAATGGGAACACTGAGCAGCAAGCACCCAGTAAAGTTGGTAATGAATGGGGGAAAGTAGTTTCATATCTTAATATTGAATTTAAAGTATTAGGCAAACATTTGTGAATACTACAATAATATATTTTTCTTTTTGTTTTTATGAGTGAGTGATTGAAGAGATTTGGGCGGCTCTTAACACTGAAGTCATGAAAGCCGATGAGGGTGAAACGAGGTGAGTATGGAGCAATGCCACAAATATGGACGAGAGAAACAGAAGATCCCTGAGAAACCTGCTGACCAGCAGCATAGTCTAGCATGAGCTTTGTTTTAATAATGAATATAAGTGTAAGAATTAGCAAATTTGTGAAATATTTACTTTTATAATAATTTCACAATTTTATCTAACTCCATGAATAAAGTTATCAAGCCCATATCAATGTTAATTAAAAAAATATATAAAAGGACAGGAATCCATGTACTCCGTCTAGTACATGTCAACAGGCACACACACAAAGTAGGATGACACATTTTCTTTCACTCGGATGCACGATCATGAAAAAAATGTGTCGTCCTACTTTGTGTGTGTGCCTACTGATAAGTACTAGACTGTAAGTACTTGGATTCATGTCCTTTTATATTTTCTTAGTAGCCTAGCGGCCTATTTGCAATCTTAACTAACATGTTTACATTTTGATCTCCCGCTATCTTGTGTCCATCCTTTGTATAACTATCATACTTTACTGTGTAATTCATGCTCATTTCTTTTCTTCCTTACACATCCCACATTCCCAGTATGTTTTTTTCAATTTCATTTTCACGTATTTGCACCTTCCCGCACTTTTATCAAAAGTTTCACATGTTTACCTCTGCCATAAACACATAAAAACAAGAGTCCAGCAATATGTCTGAAATGCACACATTCTGGGTCAAAAAAGTTTGGTACAATGCCAAAAAAATGTCAGCTGCCTCAAATTATGCAAGTTTTTTTCTATCCTGCCGTAAGTTAGGCCTATCCCCATGAGGCCTAACCTCAAAACCGCCACTTTTTGCCATGCCACCAAAAGTGAGGAATGAAGTCTCAGCATTATCAAACCTGCATTCTCTAAACATGACATACCTCATTCACAAACATTATGTATCAATTGCAAATCATCACCTCACCTTATTACTGTCCAGCATAAAGCTTCTTATTCTTACAAAATCACCCCTTCTGGCCCAAGTCAACAAAATCCTACATGCCGCAACCCTACAACTCACCACCTGATGAAGCTGGCTTAGCCAGTAAAACGTGGCGATCGCGCAACCGCGGGAAAATATGTGTCATCCTACTTTGTGTGTGTGCCTATCGACACGTACTATAGTACGTCTCTCGCTTAGATTGCAGTAAAGTGTGCATGATGCATGCTGTTTCCAGATTGGCTAGAGTTAACAGCCAAGAGGTTATGCTGTGTTTGCAGAATAAGTTCATACATACACAATTTCATAACAAAAATGGTCAAATTGTATAGTAGGGTATAAATATAAAATTGTTTGTTTAGCTACCCACTGCAATCTAAGAGTGAGGCGCACTATAGACTGTGAGTACTTGAATTCCTGTCCTTTTATATATTTTTAATAGCCTAGCTGCCTATTTACAATCTTGACTTGCAATGGAAGAACACACAATTTGATTACAAGTAAATCTTTTAGCAAGGCTTTCAAAAGTGCTCAGTTTACTATGAACACATTATATAATCTACAATGTTGTTGCATAATCTGATCAAATTATACTTGTGTTGCAATCATGTACAGTTTCCTCATGCACTTTTATAATTACAAATCTATGCTACTACTGTATTTGAAGGAATATTTTATGGTTTTATTTTTAGCTCTATTTTGATTCAAAAATTTTAGATTTCTGTTAGTGTTTATATTTTTGTAAATGCTCTGTAAAACTAACAAAAATGCATATTTAAGCCATATTCACACAAAATTTGTAATACATAGCATTTTAAAAATTACATAATCAAGAGTAAGCATTTTATTTTTCAAATAAAACAATGAAGACATATAATAGCATTTTGGGTATAAACTGTTTTCTCATACTCAAGTTGAAGTTTCTAAACAACACGTGTTTGCTATGGTCAGTATCATACAAAAATATTCTGCATATAATTTGTAATAAGAAAAACATAGAGATTTACTGATAAAATATAGTACTTTTGCTTAACAGTGACGCATGATGCCTTTTTAACAATGAATAATCAACTTCAACTCATCAATGCGCATGCCTTTGCCACTCAATTCTTCACACATGATGAGACGTCAGGAATTGTATGTCTACCCAAGGCAAAGGACGGACTCTCCAACACCAGACTGTATTATTCACAGGCCAAGCCACAGAGACTATGCTTCAAATATCATCATATTACTACAGCTTGCCGCCAGACGGCCCTATGAGTACGATCAACAAGCCATGTTCCTGGATCCAGCGTCGGCCAGTGAAGTCACACACCAAGAGGATATATGCGACGCTTACCTCCTCCACAACTCCAGCCAGGGTGCGCTGGCCAGAGAATAAATAGTGGGCCGCTACTCTTGTAACACCAGTCTGTTCTGTTCCTCCACCATACGCTCATGCCGAAGAAACCATCAGCTCCCTGGCTCTCGCGGTACGTTAATGCTGAAGGAACCATAGACTTCCTGGTCTTCACTGTGCCCTGCGTCGAAGATCACCTCCAACCACCTGGTCTTCATCACATTTTGTGCCGAAGAATCCTATCTTACCCCTTGCCTTGTCTTCACCGTATTCTGTGCAGAAGACTACTACCATCGACGAACGTCATAACACCTGTGCCACTTCCAGCCCCTTCAGTGTAACATAGTAGAGTAGTCCAGTTTAAGTTATCATAATGCTCGTCTACCCTGCCATTGTTAGCCTAGGAACAGGTGGCCTTCATCCGTCTCACCTTCATCCGTCTCACGTAGGATTAAGCTTCTGTAAGCTCCTGCTGGCGTTAGGAGGAAGTGTGAGACCACCCTGTGTATTTCCGGTGGAATAACACCACCATTTCCACACTCACACAATCTCGAAGCCATCTACTTACTGCTGGTATCCTATCTATTCTGAGGCTCTCCAGAAGTACCTAGAGGGACTTGAGCTCATATTCATGCCATATTCCAATTGGCACTTTTTATTAACAAAATGGTCATGTGAGACAGTTTGTCTACAAAATCTATGACGTATTTTGTGTTTTTTGTATTTTGCGTTTTGTCAACTTTGAAGCTGACAAATGACTAAATACTAATTTACCAAATTGCTGCCATATTAGTTTTGCCATTTCAATTGTTTAAATACACATAAAGGCAAGGTGATTTGGAATTTTAAAAAATGTGTATTGTACTCTCAATAATTATTTCACAAAGCAAGTTGCTCAAAAATTCATAACTCTGAAATAACAGTTATGCATCATATTTGTTTTATATTATTTTAAAACTTAAAGAACTTCAGCGAATAAATACTTGACACGTGCTCCTCTCTTGCTTTCTGGGGATAGAGGTGAGGGCTCTGATCACCCTCCATGGTTCGATGGAAGAGAGGGGAGTCAAACCCCAGTGTGAGACAGGCGTATGGTGAACGTTTCCCACCCAGGGAGTTCAATTTATCTCACAACTAGAGTTGCCAACAGGTGGGACACCAGCTGTCCCAGGGGTATGTGTGGTAAAATAAAAGAATAATATTTAAATGAGGGTGACTGTGGTGATGGGTGATCTGGCTGGATATACAGGGGCTATCCGCAAAGGCCTTGTCAGTTGGCATGCGGAAATATAGTTGGCAGGGGAGGGATTCGCACAAGATTTAGGTACGACCTTAGGCGGGAGTCGAACCCATATAATTTTCCCAGAAACCAACTTTTAAACAAGAATTAATGGGGGCCTTCTCTGGAACTACCTTGGCAGGGGTAGTACTTGTTACCTGAGGCAAGGTCTCAGACTGTGTATGGCGAGTCACCTCCGGGTCGTATTCTGGCCAACACGCACCTAATAAATGATCATACGGGGATGCTTGTGTGGGAGGTAAGAGGCGAGTTAGGCCGAGTTATGCATTTCCGTCGGCGGGGATTCTACCTTGCTCGTGTTGTCACTTGCTGGATTGGCTTTGGGAGCTCTTTCTAATGCACGATGTTCTCTACGTCGTCTACAGCACTGTAACCCATCCTTCTTGTTAGACATCTGTTCTGTCCTGTGACCTTTCCACTGACGTGCAGTCCTTGGGGCGTGGCTTGTGCAGTCACACCCAAGGCCCTGATGTGGAGACGTGCAGTCCGTTATTGGGACGTCACTGGAGGTCGACGAGGCAATACTGAAAACCCAGGCGCTTCGGCGTGTCGTTTGCAGACTAAAGCTTTCCACAAGCTCAGTCTCCTGTAGAGTTTGTTGCACCTCACAGCTAGTCTCCCGCAGAAGTTACTTACTGAACCTAGCACAAGCTGTACTAATACACTGAAAACTAAAATGCTAATGACACAGGGACTAAAGTTAAATAGCGGTAAATGGACAAATTAAGATTTACATAAATTTTATTACGTTCCTCAGGAAATGTGGAAAGTCCTGGCTAAGAAATACAGGAAAGAATTAACTAACTAAAGTATCAGAAAAATAATTAATGCACTGAAACAGGCGAAGGTGTGTCTGATAATCAATTAATATAATTATGCAGAAATTAATCTATGGCAAATTTACGCAATTTTACAGCATCTCCCAATTCACAGGGGTTTATCCAGGGGGTAAGCTAAGGTGCGACAGCCTGCTGCCGCGGAGTCATGGAAGTTGAGTGGGGTAAAGGGTGCAGGATGCAGGAAGCAGGATCACCTCTGGAGGTGTTACTGCCCTCATAGTCAGCTGGTGCAGTGGTGGACGAGCCTTTTCCAAGCTGCAGGGAATGGTACAGCTTTCGCAGTTTGCAGATGCGGATTGAAGTCTTCTTGCATGCTTCTGGAGGTTGAGCTGTGTTTCAGGCTGAGGAGAGGTGAGAGAGTCTTCTGCAGACCAGGGAGTGCTCACTGACCTATGCAGCTGGTGAGCCCGGCGTCTCTGCTGGAGTGTGGTACCAGACTTCCTTATATAAGAAAAAATCCCTTGATCAGCGAACTTTAAGGGGTGTGGGGTAGAGTAGCCTTCCAATGTACGGGTAGGTTTAACAGGGTTGCGGCAGCACCGCTCTTTTCTTATGTCCCTACTTGGAGGCAACGACAAATTTAAACACCTCTTTCTGAGGCTGGCGGGATGTGACATCACAAGGTCACAGAGGTGTTGCCATCTAGTGGGTTTGTTGGAACTTCTTCCACAACTAAATAGTGGGGTAGTGGTTCGTCAAAAATATTTTATTTATTTGTGGTGGTGGCGCTTGCATGCGGGATTCCGGGGAGCATGTACATTTCATAACTAAATGCTTCAATTACTTTTACGAATGTGGCTGTCAAACGCGTGGAGTCCCCTTGCTTAATACGTGACATTACTTTGCCATTGTTACTGACTTGCCCCAAGCTCTCCTTGGCTCGAGATGGGGTGAAGTCGCACGTAGCGCACGTATCTGCGCTGTGCAGCATGTTGGCATATATTATACTTAAAGGTATGTAAAATTCGCAATTGCGATAAATGCAAAATAGATGCGAAATTTTATGTTTTTAGTTAAATATTCACAAAATTTAATGAAAGTTCATGAACGGTAAAAAATATCTTAATTAAGTATCTTTTCGAGTAACTATCTCTGCTTACGTTTACTTGCAGTTTTATCACTGCAGATATTGTTTTTCAAATAAAATATACGAAATTAGGTAAGTAAACTGTCTGTTTTAGCGGCAAAATACACATCCGTGTATATATTTTGCTTGTAGCAAGGCTGCCCTCTTGCCGGCCAAACTCACACCCCTCTGCTCCCCCTTCAAAAACCATACACAGGCTGTGAAAACTCTGTTAAATACGTGGTGCACATCCAAGACAACTTGTTACATTATTGCACGAGTGAAAAATTATTCATTTGTTCTTATTTCATTTTACTTCCTTACAAACTAAGTTAAAACATTAAGATGTACTGTATTTTGACAAATTTTTAAACGTGTTTTGGGGGTAACATTTTTTTATGCCATTATCTTGTAAATAAACTGTACCCCACTTTTTGTAGTTATTGTTTTTGTAAAAGTGTGCAGCCTGTACATGCCGAAATCTATTAAAATTGTTGATGTAGCAATAAAAATAATTTTAGTGAAAATGCATTAATACAATGTCGAAACTTAACAAGGATAACACGAAAAAAAAGTTTTCAATTCTATTTTCCCAGTTTTTATATGCTAAAAAATGCTACAGATCACACAATAAATTCTATAAAAATGCTAGAAACCACAACATAAATGCTATAAAACGTGTTCATAAATGCTCTTTTAACGTACCTCTAGTCATACTATATATTTTTAATCTTTGTACACAGTTAATACTGGACTGTCCTTGGTGTTTTGACTAAACAGTACAAAATACAAATTACGAAAAACAAAATTTAAAACAAATTGGAACATAGACACATTCACCCATGCCAGTCAAGCACACAACTACTTTCAAGGACAGAGACTCCTGGTCACCCACACAACAGCCATCATCCACGCCCATCAAACCTAGAAAAGATCTGCCATCTTCTTTATAAGCTTATACTTGGGGTCCCTGACAGGTAAAAGGTACCTGCCTTACAATATAGTCTTAAATGACAAGTAATGAACAGTATTTGTACTACCCTCTTCAACAGACCTCTGAACAATGTTAGAAAAATTACGGATAAACTCAACGACACTTTCAAAATAAAATCAAATAAGGAAATATTTCCTCACAAGAAATAAAAAAGTCAGATAAAATAAATTATAATTTATAGTACGTACATAATTGTCTTTTTACCTACAAATTACGAGAAGCTACAACAATAATACACCTGCCTTTTGTAACAGATGTGACCAAGATGTAACAACTTGCAACATATCTTTATATCCTTAATTCTACAACCAAATATAATTCGAAATTTTTAATGCAAAATTCTTGCTGTGTACACTACATACTTTCTATAATATTTTCATTAAAAATATAAAGTAGTATGTTATTTTATTGTACTGTCAAGAGTGTCAATATCCACCTCAAAGACAGGAATCTGCTACTGTGCTGGTATGTAAGCATTTATAACTTTGAATAACAGAACAATTACAGCTTTTTAACAAGTCAAAATTTCCACACACAGCTAACTACAATTCATTTAAAGCATCCTGTCACAACTACAATACAACCATTCCACAGCAAAACGTACCTGCTTGATTTGTGACTCTTGCGAGATGGGGTCGGTGAGTGTGTGGGGCTACGTCTAGCCTTCGTTTTCCTACTCTTCCTATCATATGGTGACCTGGACCTGGACTTTGATCGAGATGGAGTCCTTACCCTGAAGAGTAAAATGAAAGTACTAAAAAGCTACATAAACCCATCTACAGTACACACTCGAAAACACACTAGCTGGATTGTGGAGGCGGTCATGGTGAAGTGAGACCACCTCCCCCAACATGACAAACAGACTGAGTCCAGATGAAGTCAAACCTGGATTTTTGCACATGGGAAAAACAGTGAGTGTTATCTTGTCCTGTGGGTTTTCTCTGGGTGTTCGCATTTCCCATATCCATGTGCTGAAAACCTATGCTTTAAAGCACTCCCAATTCTCTTTCACACTCACTAATTAGATGGATTTTACACATTATTCCTCTAAGGGTGAATCAAATGAAGAGCATGACATCTTTTAAGTAAGGGCGGATCGTCATGGTCGGGCTGTTTTTATTTTGTGCGAGGACAGACACACCGGGTTACTTTTACTTGGCTTATGACGTACTGGAGCCCTGCCGGTATAGAGAACTGGCAGAGTGGGTTTCCGGCTCAGAACGAAACTGGGGACGGCGAGTACGACCTTTCGTCTGATTGGACTTACTGTCACCTTTATATCTGGGTGAATGGTGGGCTGTGGAGGCTGACCCTGCAGCACTGGTGGTGACTGGTCGGTGCTGGCATTGGGACCCGGTGCGTCGTCGGACTGGTTGCCCCTGATCCAGTGGTTACCTATACAAATTGGGACTTTCTTAACCCTTAGAAAAGCTTTAATAATGGGGTGAGTTTCCCCTGTGGTTTTAACTGGAGCTTCAAACAAAACCGGTACAGGAGCTGGGAAGGGAAGCTTCTCCAAGCAACAGGTGGCCTGAGCCTGTTCCTGGGAACTAGGACTGCTAAGTGCAGTCAGGGTTGGGTGTTAAGCCCTTGTTTGTACTTGGAGGCAGTAGTTGCCTTTTTAACCCTCTTTTGAATACCACTTCGACGGGAGTAGGACATGGAGAAGAGTACTACTACCGGACATGTGAAGTTTTAAGCAGGCAATGTTTGTCCATAGCTAGGTATACTTCCGCAAGTTGAGGTTGACAGACCAAGGTTGTACCCTGTACTCACTTCGTGCTCCGCACCAGGAATGCGGTGGACATAGAGCATTGGGTTAAATATAGCTAACAACTACAACCCTTGGGTGTGGGTCCACAAGTGATCAGATCCCCAGAACTAGGCAGCAACTCCCTCCAGCACCAGAAGCATGGTGGATGAAGTATTACCTAGACTGGTTGACTAGACATCTTGGAGATTCTAATCCTCATGGTTGTAGCTCTACCTTCATATACACTGGAGTGTACAGAATGGAAGGCCGTCTAATACGTATGTTTTTGATGTACGGCATCCCTGAAGGGGAGCTCGCAGTCCTGCACTAAGTTTCTGAAAATTAAGGTTAAGTAAATACTCAGCGTCTCCTGCTTTATCCTTGACGGAACTGATATCTAGGTAGGAAACAGAATAACACACTTGGAATAATACTCGGCAGTGGGATAAAAACGTGTTTACTCCCGGGAGGAATAAACACGGTGGTACCTACTACTTCCTATCAAACAAGATTTCAACGGAAATTAAGCTACGGTTGACAGATGAAGGTGACCTGATTTTGAACTAGGCAAGATAGAAAGGCTAAGTGGCTATGAAAACAACTCGACTTTAACTATTTATGTGTGGTTGACAACTTCTTCGGGGGTTGGCTCTGGAGGGTCTCTGGAGAGTGCTGAAGATGTCGACAAAGGCGTTGCTGAGCTTCTGGTAGATTTGGAAGACCTTGATGGCAGTTGTTTGGACTTGTGACTTTGTAACTATGGATTTAATAGAATTTCAGACCAGCAGTATTTAACAGCAAAACTAATATAGTGTATTTTACTGACCCCTTAATATCTTTGTGGGACTCGTTTTTAAATTTCCCGTGCACCTGCCTTGATGCGCATTCTTCATTTATCAATGCTGTCTCAAGGGTTGGCAGTCCTGAGTTACAGGAAAAAAAAAGAGCAGTTGCGTTTTAGATATCATGGTGGTAAGTTGAGTTGTGTGCAGCTGCTGCCAGTCGGTCGTTTTATCGCTGAAATTTGTTATATAATTCACTAATGGCAATTTAATTTTAGTGGTGTTAAATTTGCCATAACAGCAGTAGAAGACCCCAGCATGCGAGTTGGTGAAGCAAGCTGCTGCTGATTGTTCCTTCAGCAATAAGAGTACGGTGAAGGAACAGTCTCTTCGGTGAGGTCGTGAGGACCTGTTGGCTTCCTCCGGCACCTTGCAGTGTGGTGGAAGAGCATAGGTATTTATACTGACCCCTTGTCCGGGTGATGGGAGGAGGGTGGTGTGACGTCCTTAGGGCGTGACGTCGCGGGCCGGACAGAGTTTCAGCTGCGGTGGCATAAGTCAGAGCTTTTACTTGTAGTACCATCCCTTGGCACGCTATGGTACTATGTGGCCTTGAAACGTTATCTTGGCGGCTTGGTCGACAGCTCATTTATATTTGTGGAAATGAGTGTGCCATTTTACAGTGGGGTATTAGGACAGAGCCAGATGCCTTACACCCGTAGGAGTGGTGTTCAGAAGAAGGTTAAGAAAGAGAGTGCTATCTCCAAGAATCCACCAGGACTTAGCATCCTTCCCAGCAGGTTCGGGCTACTGAGTCCACGTGAACAGGTTGCTTTGCTGATGTCATGGCTACCACTTTGTTAGAGCCGCCCACCTGTGTTGCGGAAGGATACCATCCAGTAGTGCAAGCGATCCTGTTCTGCAAAGGGTCCACCTACACTCCGACTGTACTTAGTAGCTCCACGCCAATAACAAATACTAGCACCACATACGCAAACACCACCATTCCAGTCAAGTGCCTCCAGGGTAAAGGGAACCGTGCTAGTACAGCCACCTGCAGGACAGACACGCAGTCATCATAGCGTTAATTCTGTCCCGCCACCTAAGCCTGCACCACGCAGAGTAAAACTGCCAGAGCCCAACTTTGTGTCAAGCCGGTGGCCTACGAGGCCAGTACTGTACTCTGGTCGGGCACCAGTGCCTAGAAACGAATAACCACCCAGAGACGCGTCTCACATAGCGTCAAACAAGTTACCTAAAAACTCGGGGAGCCAATCAGATGGGACTGTCATGAATCAACGATTATCAATTTTCTTTTGATGTTTAAGTGTTTGTTGCTCTACTTGTTAATGTGTTAGGTTATTGTTAATGTGTTAGGTTATGGAGCTTCAGGACACTCCAGATACAGTCCTGTGGTGGAGCATAAAACCCCCCACCCCCTTTATCCGCGATTGGTTAAGTTATTGAGGTTTTAGAAGTATGTTGTTTATTACCAGTTATGGCTCTTATTTAGTATGTAAAGTTAAGTTGTTGGCACAGTTCATGCAAAAATATGTTAAACATGTCATTGAAAGATTGTTTCTCACAGTTCAGCAGTCACAATATGAAGTGGTGATTTTTATATGATTTAAATCACCTTTCTGAGAGAGACAAACTTAAAGTTTGCTGCAGGTACTTGCAAGAACATCTGACAAATGGAGATGTATCAGATATTAATAGGGATGAACTGTATAATAAGATACTTCATGTTGGGTCTCTCCTCGATGAGACAAAAAAGAAAAATATGTCTCCAACTGAAGTGCTGAAACTCATCAAGAGTACTGACCGAAAGGACCTATATACTAAGTCCACCAAAAAATTTCCAAAAATATACAATGTTCGAGAAATATGGTGGAAATCATATTTTTTATCTTGCTTATGGAGAAAGTCAGTTGTATTTAACCAAAGAACTATATTTTTTTATATTGTTGTAACGATCTACAGCAATAATACAGACAGGTAACATCCTTGAATACAGGAAAGTAATATCCTGTATTTATTCATGAGAGACATTTGGGTGATTTGTTTATATGTGGTCAGGAGGGAGACAACCAAAGTCAGGTCCACCACCCCGGACACCTGTCTCTTTAGAGACACTTAGATAGGGAATTGTCTTGAGTTCACGAAGTACAGCGAATATCTTACGTGTCTAACACCATCTACTGAGGTAAGGCACAGGGCAGCCAACCCCAGGTTCTGGAGCCAGGAGTCAACAGCATAGAATTGATAGTACTGTGTGGAACGACACAATATCAATGCACAGTGACCCTCCACCAGCTTCATTGGTTCCAGTCAGCCAGCATCTGCCCACGACCTCCAACCGAAGCAATCATCAGTAAGTCAGGTACACCAAAGCCGGTCCAAGTCTCTTCAAATAAGCCAGTTACTGTTACAGTAGTGAGCAGCTTCATTCCCAGTCATCAACTGACATGTCCAGCGAGAGTGGCTGGTATGAAACACAAACTAGATGCGTAGATAATAGATCACCAGCATGCTTGGTCTCACGCTACCAAAACCACTCTGACCATGAACATCATTATAGGCTGTTCACGGTAAAGTGAGCACTTTTTAACACCCTTCTAAATTTTTCCTTTCATCCAATTTCAATCTTCCTGCTGCTCTTTAATATAAGCATTCCAATGTGACCAATAAAAACAATGTATACATTTCACCACCCTCAAAATTTAATGCCTGAGGCTGTAATAAGATATATTTATTGGTGGTTAATGCCTGTTGGGAGGGCCTTAAAAAGTGCTCACTTATTTATAAACAGCCTATAGATAGCCCGTCATGCATTACAATATAGATAAATCAATAATGGAACTACAGAATATGTTCCATGGATGCGGAATTTCAGTCCATCTGAATTCAATACATAAAGGTTCCACTGTAATTGGGAAATTGACAGTGCATTAAATATAGTACTGTTGTTAAAGCCATATTCTCATCATCCCATACTTATCTTATCCGGGTTTGACTGTATGTGGTTGTCACTGCTAAAGATAATATTGCTTCTCTGCTTACATGTGTGGAAAGAGTGGAGTGTAGTGGAGATATTTGGGCTACTCTTAACATCGAGATCTTGAAAGCATATACAAGTGAAGTGAGGCGAGTACGGAGCAGCGCTGGAATGCTCGGGAGGGGAAATAAGGAGATCCCCAAGAAAACCTGCCAACCAGTGGCATCATCCTGCATTATTTCCATGTTTGAAAACCCGGGAGTGACCTCACTGGGAATTGAACCTGGTTCGCCTTGGTTGTAGGTGAGTATTCTGACCACTACACCACCCTGGCCACCCACCTGGAAAGCGGTGGTTGCCAAGCAACTAGTACGGCACCCTAGTGTTCTCCCTCTCTCGACCGACTTGTATGAGTCCATACCTAAGGTCCCAGTTGCACCTGAATAGTATGTGATTTCACAAAATAAAGTGGTGTAACGACTTTTAGAGATGGGAGGATGCGGGAGGGGGAGAGAAAACTTTGGCCATTTTCGTCTACCTTCAGCTGCAACTCGTCACGGTCTGAAGTGCTTTGACTTGTTCCCTTCTCACTTTGTGGAAGTGGTGGTTGACTATGACCACCCTCTCCACGAATTTGTTGTGGAAGGGGTCTTGCATGGGTGGAAAGCCTAAACAAGGACCACAACTTTTAGGTGGTAAAAAAATCATTACTTTATTGAGCACCTGAAAATTAGCAAATGGCTATTAACCGATAAGAGATTATTATGTCATAAAATACTGTACGGTTTCCAAATTAAACTACCTAACATTTACTACCTGAGAAAAGTTACAGATGTACAACACAACCAAACTATAATGGATAATATTAGATATTTTTCACATTCATTTCCTGATAACAGCTAAAAAAAAGTCACGGTTTCTTTTTCTGCCAGTAAAATGGTGTGCAGGGACAGCATGTATAATGGTAGACTTAAATACTAATCATTATGTTTTACCGCAATGATATCTTGAATATAGTTTTCTCATAATTCAAAAGGTCAACACTAATTATAATTGGTAATTGAGTAATACACAATCCAAATTATTTGAGCACTAATATATTAATAAAATATACAAACAAACGTTTTTCTGTTCCAATGACTACTTCCACAACCTTCACCAGTTTTGTAAAGGCTGTTCACAATAAAGTGAGCCCTTTTTATAAATGAACCTTAGAAAAAGTCACTGACCATACATGCATATATTTTAAGGGTGCACTGAGAGTCATTCGCCCAGTAAAGTTGGTATATGCTATTCACGATAAAGTGAGCACTTTTGAAAGTCCTGCTAAAGTTCTACTTCTTTGCCCATTATGTATCCTTCCACCACATGTAAACAAACATTGCCATGTGATTGCCATGTGTTTGTCACATGTTAAAATCAATGATTACTTTTCAGGACTGCCTAAATGTTTTGGACCCTAAGTGATGAGCATTTATAACTTATTACATAATAACTGTAGTACACAATACCCATGAAGTGTGTCAATGAATAGTATATACATATTATAGGAATAAAAACATGTAACATACACAATACATGTAAAACAGGTAACATATGTGATGTATATATATAAAAAACACACACACACACACCCGCACACACACACGTGCACGCGCGCACGTAAAATATACTATAGAAAAATATGTAACATATATAATTGTTTAGGTCATGTCAAAACGCAGATAAACAAAAACTTTACAAAACAAACAAACGATCGAAAAATGAACGCCCTAGCGATGAAGTCATGGAAATCGTGAAACTGCAAACATTAAACTTGGGCGGTGAACAAGGACCAACACGGCACATTAAAAAAAGGACAGTAACATGACACCATAGTTAAGCCAAAAAATAATTTGGAAGGGCAGCCAAATCCAGATTTTGAAATAGACTAGCACTACTGCACATCCAAGGTACACCACTTGTCACACAAATTACCAAACATTTAAAAAGTGTACCACAAACTTAACGTTTCCCACGACTCACTGTTTTCTGAGTGCCCCATCGCTCTGTAGTGTGACTAGTAAAACATCAGCTCAAAAACATGGTAGCCGTGTTTGGCCTCAGCTGACCCAAGTGAAGTACAACTAAGCCATCAGGAAAAAAAAATAGATCCTGCAGGCATAAGGTAGTGGCGTAACGTAGCAGACATCTGATGCGTAGAGTGAGGCAGTGTAAGGCCTTAAATAAATAACCACAACAAATAAAAAAATAACGAAGTAGAAGGGGAAAGGGGAAGGCGGGGAGACAGAACATCGAGAAAAGACGAGGGGATCTGAGCCGAGCAAAGAGTACACCACTGCACAGAAGTAGATGGTGCTAATAAACTTAACGTGAGGTGCTAACGTGGCAGTATATAAAATGTATAATACATAAAAAAGTAAAATACATAAAATATGTGCATGTATATGTACAATTTTAGAATAGTTTTATATGCATCTTTATAAATGTAGATAAATAGTATATTTCAATATAGGCCTATTAAGTATATATAAAATTAAAATAATTCGGACTAAAAACATAAACCTATCAACAAATGCATTTGTGTATACGCACATTTTTTTTTGACACTGTTACTATGTGTTCGTACCCTTCTGTGACCCTCCAAAAATGTACTGAACATTTATACTGTGAATTGAAGTGATAACAGAAGAGTATACCCGGCTTGTAAGTGGCACCACCTTCATTTGTACAAAATAATTCTAAAAAATAATGTATATTATTATTATTTATAGCTAAGTGAAATGCCGATCCGGTGATGGCCACATTTCCGGTGTCTCTTGTGGCCCAATGGGTGCGACATTTCCTTTGTTGTAAAACCCACACAGATCTCAAGAAACCAATTTTACAGGTAAAGTACATGGACTCTCATCATTGTTGTGGTTCCTCCAATGCAATGACTGCAGCAAAACTGAAAACTTAAATGAGAAAAGTATTTAAAGAAAATTACTAAACTTACAAAAAATGGTTCATGCATGCACACACAAAGTTGAAAGAAATGTCTTATTATTAATGTAAATAATTTTTCAATTAAAAAATGTCTCAGATCAATTGAAAAGATTTATTTTTGAAAAAACCAGCTATCAACTCCATATACAGACCTTATTTTCTTCTGTACAAATGTAGCAACATAAACAAACTAATATTATTATCATTATATCAATTGTAGCCAGGCCACTGTGCTTTTGTGTTTTGTATGGACTCATTGCTATAACTGTGAATGTGTTAGGTATGTCAATTGTCGCCCAGCCTTTATTGAAAGCTAGCTCGTACAGCTTCTTTAGAAATATTTAATTTAACACTTACATTGCGTAATGTAATTTAACCTTTAAAAACCATGCATTCGCAAGTAAACAGGATCGTTGGGAGTCTAGGGTGTTGACTATGTCGTGTAATTTACAGTCGCATTAAATTTCAATGCCTACAATATTTTTGCGGCCAACGTGGCAGATGTAACAAACAATTAGGACTACTCAAGAATGCATACTATCTTCGTTGATATTTCTCAAAAGGTAGCAAGTAGTAAGTTGTCTTGTAGAACATCCATTACGAAATTTATACATGGAATTATTCTATATCTGTTGACAATTAATTGCAAATACTTTCAAATTTTTCTTATGGCAAGCATTAAAAAATAAAACAATACTTGCATCAAGAAAGAATGTCCACAACAAGCACAGCTATAGGTCTATAGCTAACACAACCAGCTTCAAATTTTGTACTTGATAATGTTGGAACACCTTTGGTGTAGCATCAAAATGTGATGTTAAGGTTATGTTACCAATAGTAAAACTTAACACTAACTTGGGATGAATAACTACATAAACACAAGTTTGAGGTTAGGCCTGCATTACAAAATAACACAGTGATTTTAAAACATAATAGTTAACGTATAATTATTGACGGCCAAATTTGTACTTGTTATCAAGGCAGATTTAAGAAAGGTTACATGGCTGGGCGTAAATAGACACGTACAGATGTATTTGAGGTTATGCCTACATGACAAAACAACACAGTGATATAAAAACGTGTAAAATTAACGTATAATTGACTGACAAATTTGTACTTGTTATCAAGACAGATTTGAAAGAAAGGTTAAACAGATGGGTGTAGGTAGAAAGGTACAGATAACTTTCTATATTATTTGTCAAACTTACGATATAACATGTATAGGCTAATCATGGTAAAGTGAGCACTTTTGAAAGGCATCTCTGTTGGAAAAAAATTCAATAATTACATTTTATCTAGCATTAAACAGTAATTTCGGAGTGCGATGGAATGTACACACTGTGTTCATTACATACATGGCAATGTTTATTTAAAAAGGCAAGTAAAGGATAATATACAGCTGAAGGGAAATGTAACTAGGGCCTCAAAAGTGTTCACTTTACCGTGAACAGCCTATACTTCGCAAACTCACATGAATATATTAATGTCTCGTTTCTGCTGTCATTCATTTACTTTTATTACCGTTATTTAACTTTCCATTTATAATATCACGTTTCTAACTGTCAATTTCTACATTTTCCTTTTCATCGATATACTTCAAGTGTTCTTTTTCAACGATTTACTTCAATAACGTATTGGGGATAAGTGGGGAAAAAACGTAGTAAAAACTGTTCGGGAAAACACGTCGCAGTTGCAGTTGAAATTTTCATCATTTCTGCAACTCATTTGATGACCTTGCAGGGCTTCATCTCTCCACGAAGAATTAAAGAATAAATACTTTCTGCGAGATTTACAATGTCCTCCTGACGCTGAATATTAGTAAGTAGTTTGCTGAAACTCATAACTTTGCACAAAATAACTAAAACACAATTAAAAACTATACAACCTATAATAAATAAAACAATGCTGATTGCAGATAAGCTGAAAAATAAATGAGAAATATTAAAACACAACAACTTCCAGTTTCCAAATTTGTAGCTTGCCTCGCAACCACTCCACACAAGCAAAGCCAAGCAACAAGCCCGAAGGAACCACAACAACGGACCATTGGTTTTGATCATTGCGCCGATCACGTGACACAATATAATTATGAGTTACAGTAAATACATTATCTTTACTTTAAAGTGTATACAATAAACTTCAAACAACTTAAGTAACCACAAATACACTTGCACAAATACACTTTTAACAATACACTTGCAATACTGCGTTATTTCGTAGAACTACTTCTCACATTTCACTACCAACATAACGGGGTGTGTTCGTCATGCTTAACGCACATAAATGTAGCAGTGGTTAACTTCCCCAAGCAATACGACTTAGAAAACTCTTCTTGTTTAAACTCTGAAATAAGTAACGCGAACAAAAAATTGTCTGCTATATGTAAACATTTTCGCAATGTAAAGTTAATACACTTATTTGGAATGACCAGGGCTTGCTTTACCACCCATGGTCAACACCTTTATTATGCAGGGAAGCTGGAACTATGTAAAAGACTGCTTCTCACAATCAAAGAAAAAAACTCAATGTTACCCCCACCACAATTGAAATATTACAATGAAGAAAACTATTAGTGAAGGCTGCAAACTTCAGGGTGTTTGTTGATAAGTATTGTGTACAGCCTTTACAAAATCTTGCTGACCCCGAATTATTAAATTATATAAATAATGGTATTAGGCCTATAAACAAAAGTGTTTCTGATCTCATAGTTTCAGCGAATAGTGTTGTAAACAAAGGCACTGTAGTTAAACCATATTAGAGTGAAAATTCTGTTAAGGGCAGTCTAAATATATATCATTAAATACACAATCAGTAGTCAATAAACAGCTCAATATTGATGTTTTTCTCAGTTTTTGTGTGATTAATACTCTACTGAAAGTATTTTAGATTAAGTAGCAACAATTTATACCTGGTGAAATACTTCGTAACAACACAATACAAAAGTGATTACCAAACAAAGAATTTGAAAAATAGTGACAAAAAGTGACCAATGTTAAAAAAAAGTGACAAAATGTGACCGAATTAAAAAAAAAGTTAGAAAAGTGACCTCTTACGAGCCCTGGAATGCAAAATTTAATACAAAAGTAAAATCTCATAGTCTTTGGTAACTCACAATTAGAAGTAGGTATCACCTTCCAGTATAACCTGTATGGCCTTGTTTAAAAGTGGCTAATTAAGGTGTGACAACATTCTTTTCTTATTAAATGTCAAAACCAATACATTTCTCAGGATCTGTGGCTAGACCAGTAGTTTAGAAAAGCCTCAGATTCGTCCATGGCTCAATTGCAGGCTTCAGCAAATAGGAATTTTCCAAAGGAGATTCAAGTGTGTGGACTTTGGCAGACACTGTGAAGGCATGGAGCTTTCCTTAGGGGTACTTCCGCTTGCTCTCCTTTCTATCTCAGCTCCCACCTCTCACCCACTCTTTGGGCTGGTTGAAATGACAAGTGTGTCGCTCACATAGGGAGTCAGCTCCACTCAGCACCAGTCATGAAGACTCTGCCTGAACAATGTGCAGATTCATGCAGCTCAGCAATGGTCATAAAAATTATCTTATAAGCAATGCATTTTGGTATAGGTTGTTGACGGTAAAATGAGCACTTTTGAAAGCCCTGCTGAAGATCTACTTGTATAGCGTTGTGTATTCCCCCGCCTTATGTAAAATTAACATTGAAATAGGCCTCGTCACTTTATTCATGCATCTGCCAAATTAAACACTGAAATTATTATGAAAGTAAATACTTTACAAATCTGATTAATGTTTACTTTTATGTGCATTAAAAACACAGAAAGCGAAAGAAATAATTTTAAGCTTTCACAAATGGTTACCCAACACTTTTTATTCAATGTTAAGATATGGAACTACGTTCCATCCATCACTATATACTTCACTGGACGAATGGCCCATTAAAATATATGCATTCAGGGGCAGTGACTTTTTCTAAGGTTCATTCCTAAAGTGCTCACTTATCGTGAATAGCCTTTACTCAATAAGATTGTACTTCAGGATAGAAAAACAGTTCAGTAATAAGGCCACAAGTTAAAGAAAGGTAGGTTGGTAGGTAGGGCTTAATATCTCGTCGACAGTGAGGTCATTAAAGACAGAGCAAGTTTCTGAGAGCAGCAGGAACAGGTAAGGAATCATTTTAGAATTTGCCTGAAGTGATCTTGGGAAAAAAATGAAAACCAAAATTAGAATCATCGGACCAGAATATATACGCGCATCCTTCCGAATGGGAATCCAAATGTTAACCACTGCAGAAAGGATTTTCATGAAATGAAAGCTGTATTACCTGTTCTTCTTCCCCTTTCTACTGTGCTTGCGATAAGGGCTGCGACTCATGCTTGCTGACCTCGAACGACTCCGGTGTTTTGAAGAATAATGTTCTTTGCGACTGAAACAGGATTACATTAAGTAAAATAAACATGGATTAATGTTTGGAAAGCACAAAATGACAATATCTGTTTTAATTATTGTATACAAAAAATGTTCGTGTACTGTTTTTTTCTACTTAATTACAGATGTATAATTTAACTGGAGGTGGACTATTATAATCTCTCTGGAATATCCAACTTATTATTTCATACTGCTTAATAATGTCAGAAGAACAAAACATCTGTTGTTAAAACATTTATTCAATTGAATTTTTTAATGTGCGCACCATACCATCCGATGGTGAAAGTCACTTTTGATTTTGTACCCTGTAGACAGGTCATGCAACCTGCTCTGTACACTGGACGAGCTATGGTACATCATCATCATCACTAATTCTAGGTCAGCCAAAAATTCACCACTTCTTGTGATACTGGCGTCACAAACAAAACTATAATTGACCAAAGCGACCACCTCTCAACCAACGTCATCATGTAACTAGGGTTTTGTGGTGTCTTACCATAGGCCATCGTACGTCAAGGCATTCAATCCCACCACAGAGCAATGCAGTTGCACACTTTGCATTGCACATCTAGAATAGTAATAAGAATTGAAACCCTAGTTACATACACTTTAATACTGGTTCTCCACAACTGTGACAGGTAACTTTTAGTCAAGATCAGCAGCTACATGCGTCAACTCTACATGACAGAAGCTTAAAAATGATTTTGTTCGCATGGTCTCTTATGCCCATAATTACACAAAACAATTATGTGTATATCTGATGCATTTATAGTATGTGCTAAGACCTCTTTTTTTAACACACATTCACTTGAAAGATCATCTGGGTCAGTCAGACCTGTTTGCAAAACTTTGAAACGTAATAATGTACGTACTATTACTTGCAGCATAAAGTAAACTAAACCACAAGCTTCACTGAACTCAAAGCAGAATTTTTACAATAAAAATTGTTAAATCTGACTGCATGCCTCACTAACAAAAATAAATTACAAAAAAAAAGTGCTGTGAATATGTGTAATGAAAATAAAAGAGATGTTACTGAATTTTGTGAAATTAAAAAGAAAATTAACTTCATGAGAACTCAATGTTAACAAGTGTTTAAACAAAATCCTTCTATTTTATTTTTAGCACTTTATCAAGTTTTGCATCACATAATGTTAAAACACTTACTGGAACATAATCAACTACATTCAATTGAAAATATCAAATGCAAACTGGCACAATACCATTCACTGTCATACAGTACATATGAAAAATAAGCAACAAAAGTGATTTCCAGAAGTAAGAAATAAATGCTGTAACAAACTGATTGAAGAACTTAAATAGATTCTGCCAACAATTCAAGTTTGTAGTTATTTTGATACTATAATGGACACAAAAAAATTAATACCAAAAAAATCTTTGGTTTCTATTCAACTAAATGAACATGTAACAAGCACTCGAATATTCATGACTTGAAAATTTTATTACCTCTGGAAACAACAGATACATATTGCAAATTGTGCACTTTCAAAATTCACTTGTGGCTACATGTAAAAGAGCTAATACTAACAAAATTAATAAAGTCCTGAAAAGATGGTGATTCAGTCCAGAACACATCTGTCACATGAATATATCTTAAAAACAAGTTCAATCTTCCCCTGGCATATTAAGTAAACAACCGCCATTTAGATAACCTTTTTATCATTAAGTAAATTTAATGACCACCACCAAACTCTGGCAGGCAAATTTTTACTTATCATTAACATAATACCCGAGTTTAGAATTTCAATTTGAATCAACAGCTGGGTAAATAATTCTGAAACCGCTGGCTTTCGTAAATTGAAATTACCAGAAAGCCTAAGAATTCTACCTTTGCTGTAGTAATCACATGAAACCCCTTTTTTACACTTTTCAAGCGACTAGGAGAAAACCTTAAAAATAACAAGGAAAAAAATGAAATTTATACTACAAAAATCGTAAATTGGACAGAAAAAAATCTTAGCGCAGTTAACACAGTTGCCTTCACCTATAACTGCACTCTCACGTTCATCCAGTAATCACTGTCATGAACAAATATTCACAGGTGGCATTTCCTTTTACCCTCACTGCTATCAAAAGCTGTATGGTTCAAAACATACCTTTTTTCACGTCCCCCTTTTCCTTTCAGAACCTCCTGCTCACTGGAACTTAGTGGAGATTTTTTTCATCACAATGATGTGTCATCTCTCGCTCTTACATCACTCCTTTCCCTTCTCTCTCTTTCTCTCAGCGACCCTTCAATTACTTACGTGTAGGTCGGAAACCCTACTCTCCCCCAACTAATGGCATCCTGTCACACCACAAAACCAGAGCTGCCATGTTTAGGGCCCCCCACACTCTTGTAATAACACCAAGATGTTGCCAGTTGATAATTCCGCCATCCCTCTTTATTTCCCTGGCAGAGGCTAGCAAGCCATGTTAAGAAAAGGGGAGAAGGGGGGTGAGGAGACCCTTTTTTTCTGAAAGAATGGTAGTGTGACATTCTAGCACGAAAAAAAAAAAAAAAAAAAAAGAGAGCGGGTTACTGCTAAAAGAAGATAGGAGAAAAAGAAAAACGAAGCTGGATATGTTGAGAAGTAGGAGTAAGAGGTATCCGGAATTTTTTTTATTTTGGCTTTTTGCATCCAAGTTATTTAATTAAAGTATTTTCCAAACATATCACAATCACCACACATTAATGTAAAAAAGAATAATTTGTTCCATATTTACTAATAGGCGCCATAAATTTTTGGTGCAATTTTATTTTTAAAAATGTTTTCTCTGGAACTTGTTGCAAAAATCACGGTGTGTGTTATACACGAGTGCACGCTATACACAAATAAATACGTATATTTTGTTTGTAGTATGTAATGTGTGATTGCAAGGATTCAAATTTGTGTACCACAGCCTTGCACCTTGTTTTCTGGTTTTGACAATGGGTACAATTTGTGAAGTATGTGTGAAAAGCATTTACAGTGTCTGCATGTATAAGGGTGCAGTTTTGTTCCCTAACAACTTTGATTTAATTTTCATCAGTTTAACTAACAAATTTTTTAATTCTGCCAATTCCAGCAGATTGTTGGGCATAAAAAAAATTTTCATGATGCAAATTTCACCAACAAAATTTTTACACTACGTCTGAAATAACTTCTGCACGTACTTAATTCAACATAATGTTTCCTTAATCCTTTAAGTTGTTGAATTCAATAGATGAAAACTATACATTACTAAACATGATAGTAAGTACAGCAGTAATATTGAACTACCTGTAGAAACCCAACCTTGGTGAGGAATTTATGCTGCGAGGTCCATTCTTGTTGCCACTAGGCGATGCAGAACCATTCCTGGAATGGGTGTTGACGTCTGCATCTGCTGGCTTGCGCAGCGCAGTGGATCCCTGAGTACGAACTTTCTGGCGCTCTTCCTGATACAAGATGCGTAACTCCTTTACACGTTTGTCCAGCTCCTCTGCACTCGGCTGCAGCACATGTAACACACACCATCAACTATGTGCGGCACAGTCCTTATATGGGGGCAGGTGGTACACAGGTAAACACGGCACTAAAAACAGTGAGAAAATAGTGGTTGGTTTTATTTCACAGTCCCTGACTGAAAGAAGAGATGGGTTAAAATTTAAATCTCTTCTGAAATAGCACAGCACCAGACTGCCACAAAAATAAAATTCACATAGTATTATTGACCCATTTTGAAAAAGAAACAAATTTTCTAATAATTACAATGTTATAAAAATTAAATTGTAAAAAGGAGACAGAATACACAAGTACTCAAAGGGTGGTACTCATGGATAGACACACGCACACAAAAGTCAGACTAACACATTTTCCATGCACTGGTGTACTTCGTCTCCTTTTTATAATTTAATTAGAAGCCTAGCTGCCTATTCCTGCCGTATCTAAATATTACAATAAAAATATTTTATGCCGGTAACATAAAAAAAAAAAGAACCAGATACTGTAAAAGTACTCAAATTCAAAGTTCTGGCGGTTTAAGCATACGCACAACACATGTACTGCATGCCTCAGCATAAACACAGCTCACCAAAAAGTACCGATTTAGAAGAAGTCATTATAAAATAAAAATACAGAGTTGTATTATGTTTAATGGAAGTTCTATCGCATTCATTCTGAACAATGGGACTTGAAGGATTGTTATCTTTACCCATCAGAGGTTGTAAAACAGGTAAACACTTGTCATTGTGCATACAGAGAATACATCTCTACATTAAAATTGTGCATTATTCAATACTTACTCAAACTGATAGCTATCACAATAAACAAGCAGTTGAAAAAGCTATTTTTTTTGTCAAGTGATGATTGATTATTACATTAGGATAAGTTTTGAATTTAAATATTGATGCAGGACTACTACTCTCTGCGCTAGTGGAGTGTGCGATATTATACTTACTGCACCAAGAGTAGCCCCATCAGGTTTTGGCAAGGAGCTAGACAGAGCGCTCCTGTGTGGTCTCTGGGGTCTGGTCCTGCCGGGCTGATAGAACCATCCTGTTATACAGAATTGGCCTAGTTGGCTGTCGGCAGGGCACAAAGTCTGTGGTTGTTAACACAACTGGCGCTTAGGAGCCGCCACTCGTTTCTGTATACCTGGGCCACGGACCACTGGGAGTGATCGTGCAACAATTGGCAATGCAGGCTGTGGCCTCAATGTCCTACGTTGAGGTCCAGGTACTGGACGAAGGACGTTGGGAACCTTGTAAGCAATGACAGGAGGTTATGAAGTCTAGGATAGGCGAATCAGTTCAGCAATCCACTGTGAAATCTCCGAAGGACCTGTGCACGTGGGGTTGCTGAAGAGGTGCGAGGGATTTTCTGGCATCACTCGGTCCTGCAGGTGCCTTATAGCATGGGTTTGTTCTCTGGGCTAGAGACTTGCAATGGATGCTACCAAGGCTGAGGCAAGTAATGTCAACCTCACTTTCTCCTCGAGACCCCGTCTCTTGGAGTAGGGCATTAGGAGGCACAGTAAACCACCCTCGTCAAGGATTAGAAAGCAGGCTCTTTGTTTTTCCCAATTACGTGTCGAGCCACGGGCGGACAATAACTCAGTGGACACCCTATTCCAGCACCTGGTCGTGACCGCAGTGTGCACTGGAAGTCAGGCCGCACTGGCTAAGGTCAGATACGTGGGTGTTGCTTCAGGTAAGTCTCCCCAACCCAGTGAACGTCTGTTTCTCTTGGCGGTGACCGCTATGGAGAGGCTGACGGACACCAAGCTGACAAGTTGTACCGAAAACAGAGTACCTGTGTGGCACCCCCGTTCCACCCACAAGTAGATAGAAAGGTTAGCCGAACTAGGCGTGTGTAGGTGTAAAACAAGAGTCTATTGGTTCGCTTGAGCAACTTCCCCGGGATAACCTGCTTTCCCTTCCCTTGAGGACACAACTGGGAGCTAGGTGCTAGGTCTACAGGAAAGGTGAATCTCAAGGTTTGAGTTCAGTTCACATTTATTTCCAGCAATGAGAAATAATGTGGTGACGTACTTGCTACTGCAAATTGGCACAAGCAAATGGCCGGGAAGCTGTTTGTATGTTGTTGCAGCCCGTAGAAGTACCCAGTGCTGTGCTGGGGTGACTGGTGTTTGAAGCATGGCCTGGCCTGGCTAAGCAAAATATCTCTCCTATTGTTGCAGCAGTTCCCTAGGTGTACAACGGTACACTGAGTTGGGTACGATGCAGGGAGACTAAGCAAGGAGAGGTAGGAGCAGTCCTGAGGACTGCAGGATAAAGGTTTCCCTGTCTTGAAGTCGTCCGTGTTGAGGGGGTAAGAAGGGGGGGGGGGGAAGTCAGCAGGCATCTCCACAGAGATAGAGTCACCTAACTAATGTCACAGAGTGGTCAGACCACTATGCTACAAGGGCCTAATGTATTCCGAGATACGGGTGCTGGAAGAGAAGTGAAAATGCAGGGGTTATCTGAGCAACTAGCACTAGTGCCAGACTGGCGGGAGACTTGTCTGAGCAGCAAGTGCTAGAGACAAAATCAGACTGTCTTTGGAGGTGCCAACAAGACTTCCTTTTATACTAACTTGGGCCGTTGCCCTATGCTGATTGGCCGGCATCATGAGGATGAGAGGGTAGCCACAGAGCGGGGGTAGCGATGGCATGACTGGCAACTGTGATGTCACCGGCCGGCTGGAGTAAGGGAAGTAAAGATAAACGATAAGACAACTAGTGCTATCTAGCGGTGGAGAAATGACCACGTTGTTTTGCATGCATAGTTATGGTGGACCGGTGAATAAAATAAACTAAGTAGTAGTAGACAGTACAATCTCAGATCACAAAGGGGGGAAAACTGTGAAATAAATTCCTATTCCAACAATGCTAAACGTCAGGATGGAGCTGAGGTCGCCTGAATACCAATAATAGAGATGCATCATGCATTAATATCTATTCTATACATTCTGTTTCTTTCCGTAGGACAGCCTGTATAAATTTAGTCTTGCAGTCTAAACATTCATCTCGATAACAGTTGATTCCCTCGCCATTCTTTGATATGCATGCCACCTTCACCACCATTGCTGCCAGTTTTCTAAACATAAGTTTGTGCTGCCTGCCTCAAAACCGAATTTTCGATAATATTTAAAGTATTCAATAAGCTACACTTATTGAAAGAACTGACAATGGCATTACGTGAGACATTCTATCACCGACTTGGATCCAACAACACAGGACTACAATCTGTTTCTTGAGTTTCCTTGTCAGTGTCAAAGAACATTACAAGCTACAGGTCATGCATGATATAGATCTTTCAGATATCTTAGAATGGCTCATTGACACAAACATCCTATATTTGGAGCTTGCAATTAGTTCCTTCAGAGAATGGCATACAGTCTATAGTCAAGCTGGCAACTGTTAACTTCTTGACACAAGCATCCCTCTATTCTACAGCATAGCTTGGTGATCTGTTCCACACCTTTTGGTTAACACCTCACAACCACCCCCGCAAGTTTCTCTGGTAATATTTTTTGTTAAGAATAAGGCCATATTTGTTTTAAGAATAACGTAAGTAGGTCAATTTCTACCTTTAGCATCACCTGTAGGCATCACAGTGAGAGAAAACTGTGCAATGCCAACCAATGTTTGGGGACTCAGTGTTGCAGCGACTAGAGCACTTGCTTCCCACCAAGGTAAACCGGGTTCAATACCCAACAGGGTCAGATTTTCACACGTGGGAATTGTACCAGATGCTGCTGCTGGTCGGCGTGTTTTCTCATGGATCTCCTGCTTCCCCCACCCGTGCATTCTGGCACCGCTCTGTACTCACCTTGCTTCACCCTCATCTGCTCTCAAGACATGGATGTTAAATAGCTGCCCAAATATCTCCACTTCACTTATCAATCATTCATCTAATTTTCACTGTTAAAAAATCTAGGTAAGCAAATTCAAGATTACGACATTCCCACCATCACATGAAATGAAGAACAAAACAAACAATCAAGTAAAAACTAGTAAAATAATGTAGTATTAAATGCTTAAATGACAAGAGGCTTAAATTCATGTTTACTTTGAATTATGGTAATTATTTCAATTACCGTACTTTTTTAATCTACTCATATGTAGACACATTTTAAGTTGTAAAATGTAAGGGTACAATTTGTTAAAAAATATTCTTATCCATCACAAAATTCAGGGTGTGGCTTTGTCTGGGACATGGTCGGGGTTTTTACGTTAATACGTCTGCCTTAGAGTGTAATATTTTTTTTGAGATAAGGGAATGAAAACCATATAATGAAATGGATACTTGACTTTTATGGCTTAAAACTAACACATCTTGGTAACATATTTTGTTTGACACCAAAATCAGCTCACTAGCACTGCAAATTTTTGCCCATGCCCAAAATTGCTGCTAGTCACAGTGGACCCCCGAGCATGCCTCACGCATTCACTGTTTCAACTCAACATCATATTATAGTTGTATACCCAATGAAATGAGAGCACATTTATCTCAACTCTGTTATTAGTCACAAAGTTATATCAGAGAGGGATCACCCTGCAAATTTATCATTGCTGGTACCAAAGGTCTGGCCAATTTTTAAAGACATATTCATGTAAAAAGTATTTACGAACAAGTGGTGACAAACTGGTGTTTGGGAATGCAGAGAACAGCATGTTACCTTCTGCCGCCTGTAGAGGCGCAGCACCTGGAAGCAGATCTCCTTGATGTCATCCTCCAGGACCCCGAACACCCCGAACCAAGGTGGGTTCTTGGGCAGCGGGATGTCTAGCTTCCTTGCAGTCAGGTATATGCACGCACAAGCTATTGTCTCAGGCTGGTAGCGCACAAAAACATTGGTACGGAATGAGTCATTCATGTAATTCCTGCAATCATAAATGATCACTAATTACCATCATACGCAACTTGGGGGTAGGCCTAACTCACACTCTACAGATGAGTTTGAATAGTTTGTCTTCTTCCCTGTGTGAGATTATTTTAGCACAAATTGAAACATTTACACTTTATGCATGATTCAATGAACTCTATAATGTAGTATAAATACGGATATTTAATAACATACAGAATTTAGCTTTCAGTTACTAAATCATGCTTAATACTATGGACCACCAAAAATTATAAAAAGCATATCATAATCAATTACTATTTAGTGTTTACCTAAAATTAAAAAAAAATTAATAAAATCAGCACAATGGTTCACGCGTGCCACTCCTACCACTAATCAACTACAATTACGACTCATCCCAAAATGTTCCTACTTCCACTGCTACAGATGTACAGAGAATTTTCTACATGAATTCTCGGCTGCCTACTATACCCAGCCACAGGAACTTATAAGCGAATCCTCGTCATCTGAAGGTTACGTACCCCGAGAGGCACGCCACCCCCCTTAACACGCAATGAGAGCCCACAAACTGCCCAGACCTCGGGCAAGGTCAAGCGCAGCCAAAAAGGCACGAAGCAGAAATGCTGACTACTGCTAACCGGAGTTATTTTACTCCCACGCCAACCAGGGCAGGATGCTAGTCCTCCCCTAAACCCACGCCGCCAGTCTACAAGCTTCCACTATGCAAGTCTGGACGCTGCCGGGCTCGGGCAGTCATTCTTGTTTCTTCTCACGCGTCATCAGTGCTGAGACATACAGAGATATTTGAGCATGCCCTCAGTGGCTGCTCCGTACGTTGATGACCAGTCAAGCCGACGACCAACGAACACGCACTCATACGTATTAAACTCACTTCGTCTTTTACTACACCGGTTTATTAGTTATATATTTTTACAGTTTAGCCATATCTTCTCACTTTCAACATAGGACCAGGTCGCCTACACCTGGCCAGCGTAGTTACCTTCAGCGCTCTACTGCTTAGTAGGAGGTAGCATGTTTATTGAGCCCTCAATAAACATACTTAGTTCCCTATACTTCTGCTTCTTTTCTTTCACAGAGTGTCATTCTATTCACCTGCTAGAAACCAGTTACGATGTGCACTACTGACAGGAACCGGGATGTTTTATATAACCGAATTAGCTTTGACTACAGGCACCCCTCAGGGGTCCATCAGTCCTTATTAGATAGCCATCTGTTGCTTTCCAACCACAATAGCACTGTTAGTGCTGGAGGGGAGGAACAGAGGAGCCACAACCACTAGTAACACCTTCATTCAAGGAGGGGCAGCAATCCCAGGTTATTATCTTGCTCCAGAGCACTGTTAGTGCTAGGGTAACTGTAGCCTGAGACCTGCCATTCGACCTTGTGTGAATGCACATCCAGTATAGGCATTGGTGGCTCACACAGCTCCATGTCTCTGATCAGCCCGCAAAGCGTGAGGGATCAGTGGAGACTCTTAAAGAGCCTGTGTCAGCAAGCCAATACTGGACATACACTGTAAAGTTGTTTCCATACGTAGGGAGCAAAACATAGTGTTCCTTGCTGCCAAGCAGTTGACTGTACTTACACCTCCCACGAGGGAAAGGCAGGCGGAAAGGGACCGCGCCGCCGAACTCAGACACCTAGCAGTCACTCCTGTTCCGGTGGTGATGGTATATTTTTCCCCATCAATTTGTACCGGCCCAGAGTACCATCCCACGGTGAGAGGGTTGGTGAACAAAACTGAGGCAGGGTACATTGGTCAAACCCGCACTTTTGGAGCAGTGAATCAGCTGCCTGGAACCGCCGCTTCAGAGTGGGGCGAACCCGCCACCATTAAGTGAAGACCATAACAACATCACCAACACCAGCTAGGATGACAATGTAAGTCAATTCCAACACCACTCGCCAAACCCTGTCGAGCCTAACTTAAAAACCCCGCTATTGGTCTAGCGACAAAATCCTCGACCAACATGCCATCCAGCTTAACTGGGCATGCGTCAAGTGATTTTCTGGCTCCTGGGACCTCAGCTTATTAACTGTATTTAGCAAACGGCCGAACTAATCAACCAGGACCAAGAGAGGTACGGATCAAGCCGGTAAAACCAAAGGGACTTCGAGGAGTACCCGAAACACCCAGTGGCATCCACAACCATTGAAATGTTGGTGTCAGAATTCTATGCAGCCACAGGCAAATACCACGCCAATGAGCACGACATACCTGATGTACAGTGTAGTCATGCCAACTGTCTGGGCAGTGGCACACTGCGAATAGAATGCACATACTAAGCTAAGATATTCCATTATGCCTGCCTAGGCTGACCAGAACTGGCATAGGATACAGACGGATTGGAATACAGCTGTGCCGCTTGCCGTCAGTAACCCATGAGCTTCTGCAATGAAATCACATGTCCCGGCCGAGCCATTAATCGTATCAAGTGCACGACATGTAGCGAACCCTATCATCACTTATGTATAGGGTGGCCCGACGAACGTGTCTCTATGCCCGGGATGGCCTACCAGTGCAAGAGATGCCAGCGAAAACATACCTCTCACTCCCACAGATCCAAACCGTCCCGTATCTATATACAACCAGGGACAGCACCTGGCCATCCAGCCACTGGCAGAGACAACGATATTCAGATTACCGACTTTGCAGGCCAACCCTATGAGGACCCGGTAGCATTCACACATGAATGTGAAAAAGAGTTCAGGGAAACGGACCTGTCAGCAAAACAGATGGTCGACCAAGCCCAATTACATTCGAAAGGCCTCGCCCTCACATGGTGGAAGCATTATGAGAAATTCCTAATGGATTGGAAGCAGTTCAGTAACAGGTTCACGGCAGAATTTACTGGCGAAGAGGTGTTGGCTAGACCTATGACTCAATTTTACAGCCAGACTCAGGTACCCAACGACAAAGCTGAAATCTTCATACGAAGGAAGGAACAAATGTTTCGACGCTTGTTTCCCGGAGTCAATGAAGCTACTGCCATTCGTTCCATCAGTCAGATGCTGCTACCTAGTCTCAGAAATGTTTTCCTTACAGCTAAACTTACCACCTTGGATGAACTGGTTAACCAAGCCTGAGAAGAAGAACAAAACTTTGCCGCGCAGGCTAGTCTCGAAAAACACGTATCAACTAGGACCCTTGAAATTTGAGCTCCCCCGATTGCACCTCTTAAAAGTGCACCAACTCCAATCCCACTCGTATGGCATTCGTACCTAAATGCTGGTTCTGCCCAGAGAACCACTGGATTAAGGACTGCCCCCAGAAACCAGAGGGAACTACCATTCCACCCAACAATGTTAATCGAATGCCAGCAACTTCCCCCATAAGAGCAATGGGAAAACCCACTCCCGATAGCAAGATGGAAAACGCCACCGCAGGGATGCAAAGCGGGCCACCACCACCAGACACCAAGGGCCCATCATCATCCAGAGTTTAAACGAGGAACCATACATCCCCATAGACACTCATATAGAAGTCAAAATCAATGGGAACAGCGTGCTGGTGCAACTTGACTCGGCAGCTCCTACATCGCCTCTCTGCATCTACCGAATTTATAGTATCACTAGGAATTACAGAAGCAGAGATACAAGGTTGTCCATGGCTACGGCAACAACAGTGCATCATAGACCATGGGCAATGCTGTGTGTACATGGGCGAGAAGGATAGGATCACCGTAAACTGGGACTACAGTCGAGACACCATTGTACCTACACCTATCGAACCCAACCGAATCAATCATGAGCTTGGTGAAATGGAATTCAGCCAGCTACACCAGGTACTAAATGAACATGCTAGCACCTTCGGACAAGGGGGGTTGTTACAACAGACTAGGTCGATTCAACATGAGATCTGGATGACAACCAAAGTTCCTGTGTACAACCGACCCTACAGGATGTCAGCACACCGTCATAACTTAATCATGGAGCAAGTAAATGACATGAAGGAGAAGGGAATAGCGGAACCCTCGAATTCACTGTATAATTCCCACGTAGTCCTCATCCCAAAGAAAGATGGAAAACTTTGATTCTGTGTCAATTATAAGGGTCTAAACAAAGTGACACGTCCTATTGTGCCCCCAGCAATTGACCTAACGCATACCCTGTATGACATTGGCAAGGTGAAAATCTTTAGCACCCTGGACATGGAGTCCAGGTATTGGCAGATTGCAGTACACCCAGAAAGCTGCAAGTACATGGCATTCACTACACCCGAAGGCGAAACTCTTCAATTCCGAGTAATGCCATTTGGATTGAACGCCCCTGCCACATTCCAATGCCTCATGTCCGCGGAGGTACTAACTGGTTACAGCAGAGAGTTCTGTTTTGCATACCTCGATGATGTAATCATTTATTCCAATAGCTGGGAAGAGCACCTTGAATACATTCAATGAGTTCTTGAATGATTAGAACTTCACGGGATGACTTGCAAGCTGTCAAAAAGCTATTTCGGCAAGTCATCCACTTGGGACATGTTGTGTCACCGGAAGCGAACTACCCACAACAGAACTCAATTCAAGCTATTGAAGAAGCAGATGAACCAACAAACAAGCGACAACTACGTTGGTACCTAGGTCTGTGCAACTGGCTATGCAAATTTGTACCAAACATTACGTAACACTTGGCACCACTTCACCCACTACTTGAGAAGGACACTCGGCGATGGGGACCAGAGCAATGACAAGCTTTTAATAATCTGAAAGCCAGCTTCGCAAACATCAAACAACTCCACCATCCGCAAGGAGATCAACCATTAATATGGCAAACAGACACGTGTCAAAAATGATCTGGGCGCAGTATTATGTCAACAAGACGAGAGCAGCCAACCTAATGTGAAAGCGTATGCCTCAACCCGGCCCAACGCTATCATATTAATGAACAGGAATGTCTGGCCATTATCTGGGCAGTGAAGAAATATTGCTATTATCTCGAAGGACAGCGCTTCATGCTGTGGACTGACTTGTAAGCCCTCCAATGGCTGCACGAGTCCCGGAATGCTAAAGCTAAACTCGGATGGTGGGATATGTTCCTCACGGAATTTGATTTTGAAGTTCAACATTGCCCATGTAAAACGATTGACCTGCAAGAGGCCCTGTCCCGATTGGCTACACAAGAGGAAAAGGCTGAAGAGGAATGAAGTCCGGAAGAACAAATCCTCCTCCAGTTTCAAATTACCTGCCACCAGATAACATTGAGTCAGCAGGAGGACCCCGACATAAGCCGCCTACTGCAGGAACAACCCCAACGCTTTGAATTATGGGATGACACCCTAGAAGATCTGGGTTCTGCAGTAGTTATATGCTGATATATGCCGGCACCACCACGACCACCCTCAAGCTGGGCACCCGAGCACAAGGGAGATCCTGCTGGACATCAAAGTTCAATACAACTGGGATGGGATAAGCCACGATGTCCGGCAGTACATAAGCAACTGTGTTACGCGATGCAGTGGCAAGGCATACCTAGTTCGACCTCCTACAACGAAATCACGGAGACCCAAGACATGGTGGTGGTACATTGCCGCCGGCCTCATGGGGCCATACCCACGCAGTACCAAGGGGAACCATTTCCTGCTGGTAGTAACTGACCAATTTTCAAGGTGGGTAGAGGCCTTCCCTCTACCTAGCCAAGAAACCGCCCCAATCATGCGTAAAATAGAGACGGAGATATTCACACGTGGGGATACCCAAAGGCGATATTAACTGACAACTGCAATCAATTCATGAGTCGCCAATGGCATCATACCATCCCCAGGCCAACCCCACTGAACGAAGGAACCAGGAGATCAAGAAGTGCCTTCGTATCAGTATGGGAACAACCACCGACATTGGGACAAGCACATGACGATGATCCTGTTCGCCCTTTGTCGTAGGACACAGGTACTAAATGAACATGAACGGCCATACGCGGCCGACACAAGCCCTAATGTGCACCTTCTGGGCCAAACCCTCTGCCGACCAGACGACTGGCAATGGGAAAGTGAGCCCACCGATGTCTCAACCCGAGGACATCAGACTAGCTGCCCTAGCCTGTACCACTACTGCCCAGAAAGCCCAGGACGAGTACATTTGAAGGAAGTACCCTACACCTAAGACAGGGGTACGGGAATTCTCTCTAGGTGAAACGGTATTACTCAGAGCGCATCCCCTCAGCAAGGCCAGTAACCAGTTCAGCGCCGGCCTCACTGACAAATGGGACAGTCTGTATCGTATTGTCAGCAAAAGAGACAAGCTTTTCGGCTGCTGCATTTCCATTGTATCCTGAAAAAAATTGTCACATTTTGTTTCAAAGAAGCAAAATAATGAGAATTTTTTTTCTGTTGCTTTACATGAGGCACTGCAATTTTATCCCCCTGTTCAACAAAAACAGCATGGCTGATGCACATACATTTGCTCAAAATGTTGATTGCAGTTATAATATTTGTACTGAAAACCAAATTGCAGTGTAAACTAAACTGCTATTTATTTGAAAGTATCATTGATCACATTTTTTAAAGAGTATGACTGTTACTCAAGATTTTCAACTACTATACCATACACGGATTGCTTTTGTTTGAAGATAATCTGTAAGCTATTTTCAAGAAGCTGAATTTCTCATGAAATTTTATGGTGACATGATTGATGCTCATGCTGTTATGCCAGCATGTAGTTGCTGTGTCATCCACTAGATAGCTACACTGTTACTCCAAAGTACAGCAGCTGCATTTGCAACTAGATGGCTACACCGATACTTCAATGTGCAGTCACTGCATTTCTCGCTAAATGGCTGCACAGTTCCATAACGGTAGAGAAACAGCATGACACCCTAAACCCTGTTCCCATAAATACGCATCCGCCCAATCTACTACAACAATTTTCAGTTGTTTTCTGAATAATGTGTTTCACATCACATTTGCACAAGTAACTTTTATGAATAATTTCACATAGTACATATACCTTACCTGAACCGGGCCTTCTAAGAAATTTTTTTCTTAAACTTATCTATATTATTTAAAAAATTTGAAAACCAATATTTTAATTTATTTCGATATATACTATGAATGGCACAGACATAAATAGCGCGGGGGGGGGGGGGATCACATAAATAGTAAGTATAAGTTCACAAACATTTTTTCAGCCCAAAAAATTGATGGTACTTGATTCTAAACGCATTTTCGTTCTTTTAGGAATATTTTTAAAAAAATTGTGCAACTTAGAATAGAGTAAATATGGTACTAACATGTCTTGGTTAGGCAACAATCTTTTTTTTAACAGACTCTAACGTTGCAGATGTCAAAAATCGACATCTGGGAATCACAGCTAAGTTCACTCACTCTGCAGAAACATAATACTTAAGTAAAGGCACCATAATTAGAGAAAAGAAGAAAAAATATTGGATATTTCCTTCAAGAATTAATAAAGTTAAAACAGTTCACATTCTTGAAATCACAAACAGTTAGCAATATGAGCTAGCAGATTACTAGAACAGCATCACTGAGTTCATTAATTATTCACATCACTAAAAACTCGCTTCAGAAGAAAATTAGGAAGGCAGGAGGGACATGACTCACCTTCCTGGCACCCTGGCAACCTACCACACAGGTGGAAATTATTTAGCACGACAAGTCGGCCGAAAACTGAGGTTGAAAAGAAAAGGTCATGGGTGCTTGCCGATGTGGGTGAAATTTGCTAACACGTAGACTGGTGGTCATCTATTAACAGGTAGCAGGCGCTCAAGGTTTATATTGGCACTGCGCTATACCCCCACTCTTGCATCAGGGTGCCAGAAACCTAACCAAATAAGGGTATCGCGTGGTACAGAATCTCTTTGGATTATGGTGAGAACCCCATCACCACCACTTTTGCATGCAAGCCACACTACACAGAAGTTACACAATCCAATTTCTAGAACATCCCAAAAAGAAAAAAAAACTATGACCATCATAATAGCCCTTATCTCCGATTGCTGACACAACCTCAACTGCGACTTTAAAAAAAGCAAACTCATGACAGCTACACATACTAAAATAGCCAAAATGTTCCCTGCAAAACAAAATAAAATAAACCAAATGTCCTGATTAAATTAGTATTAACTGCATTATTACAAGACCAACATCTTCCACCATCCCTTCCCTCTTATTAAACAACACACAGCATCCCAGATGGATTGTGCTTTGGCAGAAATCCTTCATTGGATTTCTCCTGCGCACTCAGGGCTTTGCTTGCCACAGCCCTGCAGGGTTTCATGGCTCATAGTACCAAGCCACTTGAGTCTCCTTGGAGTTTCAGATAAAAGACTCCTTGAAAAAAAGCCTGTTGATCAGTAGCCAGCGACTGTCATCAAAGTGGTTTTGTGCCAAGCGACTGTCACCAAAATGTTTTTGTGCCAAGCGACTGTCATCAAAGTGTTTTTGTGCCAAGCGACTGTCATCAAAGTGTTTTTGTGCCAAATCTTTGTGCCTTTGCTGAGAATATGGACAAGAGAGCTTTGTTGGTGGATGATTTACAGGTGCGGCTGACTAGTTTGCTGACCTTATCATGGCCTGGGATTTTAAAGTCCCTTCCCCAACATTCTTGCAGCAAAGCTATGAGTTTTCCATTATATGACCATGATATACCAAGCCCTGTGGGAAGTGTGATGGTGATAAGAAGCATGTGAGGCAACCTCATGCTTAGTGACACAAGGCTCACCATCCAGCCCAGGTGTATGGGAGTCAATAAGAGCATGTTGCTGAAACTGTCAATCTGCATAAACACCCACTGAACCACAGCCAAGAACACTGTGACCTTAGAGTGAATGATACGAGAGGTGCTCTGACCCACTATCCAGCAAAAAACAAAACAAGAGCAACACCCCCTCACAAGATACTTAGAAAAACCTTTCACTGAATGCAAATGCTTAGTTAAACTATTCTACGTATCCATTGAAATGTTGCTTATTAAAACCTTCTTTAATACAACGTTGTGTTCTTTCCCTTTGCAGGCACTTTAATGTTAACATTACAAGGGTCATTCATCTAGATGAGGAACTCCTTTATATAGAAGGAGGCCACTAGCTTAGATGAATAAATAAGAACATGTCTAATTTATATATATATATATATATATATATATGTCTATATATATATATATATATGTCTATATATATTAGAGAGGGAGGGAGAGAGAGGGAGAGGGAGGGAGAGGGAGGGAGAGAGAGGGAGAGGGAGGGAGAGGGAGGGAGAGGGAGAAAGAGAGGAAGAGGGAGGGTGAGGGAGGCGGAGAGGGGCGAGAGGGGGAGATGCACGCACGCGCATGCATGCACACAAACACACAAAAAACACCCCCCCCCCCCTAACTGTATTTTATTTATTACAAATTCAATTTGACACACATCTGTATCTTCGGGATAGTGGTTAGAGCGCTGACTGCCCTTCCGAGTTCAGTAGGTGATCCTACCGTGGCGTGTTTGTTGCTACATCAGCCCGGTGGGTCGTGATAGGTTCAATGGAGGGCCGCTTAGTGGGAGGATACCATCTGAGGGGAGGGGAATCAAACCCCAGAGTGAGTCGAACCGTGATTGTTTCCCGTCCGGGGAGGAAAATCTTCCTCACAGCAAGAGCTGCCAAAATGCGGGACGCCAGCTGTCCCGACGGGTGCAGGTGGTGATATAGATTAAGCGATGATGTCAGCGGGGGTGGATGATCCCACTGGAGGGGTTGATGTAATACGCAGTGGTCGTGTAGGCTGGCATGTGGGTACATAATTTACGGGTAAAGTAACCACGTGGGATTTTGGGGTGACCTTCGGTAGTAGTCGTACCCTGATTACCTTCCCAGAAGCTAAGCGAATTATACATGTGTTCCGTATCTCTTTCTCCTGGTCTAGCTTGGGTGGTGTTTTAGTAACTGTCGGGGCAGGGGAGTTTTTGGCTGGAGGTAACTTATTACTTCCTGATTGGGCCATAGCCAACAAATATCCAAGTAGGCATCTAACTCAGACTGGTGGTCACCGGGAAAGAGCGGAGAAATGGGTAGAGGTGTAAAGTCGGGGTCCAAAAATGGGGGCGTGTCTTCACTCGTAACTTCTGCGTCTACCTTTGAGTTAATTAACCTCTGTAAAACTCGTCATTCTCTGCGCCAGTTACGGCACTGGATACGGGTGGTATACTGTGGATCTGACCAGCCGTCTGTCTTTCCTGCACACATGCAGTCCGGAATTAGGACACTACCGAGGGTAGGCGAGGGAGCACCGGAAACCAAGGAGCAACGGTATGTCTTTTCAGACTCAAAGCTTTATTCAAGCTCCGTCTCCTATGGAGTTCTGTATGCCGCACGACTATTCCTTAGTGGGGTTTTATTGCACGCAACCAAAACGTTTCACTGACAGAATATTAATAAAATTAGTGAGCAAAAAACTAATATTAAAATTACGGTAGTCAACGAATTCAGTTTTACGTAATATTTATTATGATTTTAGAAATAGGAAATCCCGGTTTGATTATACAGTCTAACTAAAGAATTAATTATTTACTTCACTTAATTCAGGCGAACGTAAGCCTGTAAAAAGAATAAAGCAAAATTATTCTGATTACAAATTGTACGTTAAATTTACGTCAGTTTACACTCTTTACAGCGTATTCTCTCAAGGGGAAATTTGTCCAGAAGGGAAAATTTTGCGACAACCTGCTACCATGGAATCAAGGGAGTGACTGTGATAAAAGAGGTGCAGGGTTTGTGCGTCGGGTTTACCTCTGGTGAGACATGCAGTCTTCAGTTGCAGGAAGAGCCTTCTTCAAGCTGCTGGAGAAGTTGGAGCCTTCTGCAAGCTGTAGGAGAGGAGAGAGTGGTCTTGCTCAGACCCAAGGAGTGCTCGCTGACCTATGCGGCCAGCAAGCCCGGCGACTTTGGCAAGAGGCTTACTCATTCCTCCTTATATAGTTGAAAATCCCTGGAACAGAGATATTCTGAGGATGCGGGGGAGTTTAGCCTTTCTTTGCAGGGGTTGGTTTATCAGGGTGATGCCGCCGCCGCCTATTTCTTACCTACCTGCGCTGAGGCGACGACAAATTTACCATCTCATTCCGAAGCTTGGCGGGTAAGACGTCACGAGGCAGCACAAGTGCTGTGATCCTGTGGTATCGGTTTAAACTTCCTTCTCAGCTATCTCAGAATAGTGGCTCATCGGGTAAAACAATCTTGACACAAGGGGGTCGCGACCACATTCCGAAATCTGGGTGGGCAGTACAATCTATAATTAAACGTGTTAATTATTTTTACGTCCAAGGCTGTCCAATGCATGGAGTCTATTCTATCGACATGTGAAAAGTACTCTGCCACTGTTTGTGACTTTCCTCCGAGCTCTTGCTTGCTCATTTATGGGACGAAGTCGCTCGTAGAGAGTGCAGTCGCGCTTCGCAATAGTGTGGCATGCGTCAAATTAAAGCTGCTATTATTTTTGAAGAACTATAAAGTTAAGTTTGACGCATGCCTGCATGCTGCGCCACAGAGAAGGGCACTCTACGACCCCAGGGGTGATAAGAAAACGAGTGGCGCTACTGCACCTGATAGACTTGCCTCTGTGTTGAACGATACGCTGCCCCTGCCCATGGAGAACTGCTGACACTGGGTGATTTTTGTATAAATAGGAGACCAGGAAGGTTCACGAGCTCTACCCCCAGTCTGCACAAGACTCTCTCTCCTCTCGTCAGCAGCCTGTGGCAGGGCTCGAACCACCATCCAACTGCTTGCAAACCACCAGCGCTCCTTCCAGTGCGGCTTGAAGAAGGTTCATCCTACAACTGACTGCCCAGGAACAACTCATCTCATCCACAATAAATTCCACACATGTATCCTCTACCCTCATTTCAGTCAACTTCCATTGACTCCAGCGGTAACAGGTCATTGCACGATTACGTCCCCTTGGATTGAGACCCTCTTAAATTTCACGCTGTAAATAGCGTTGGTTGTTGGTTAGAAAATTTGCTTAATTAATATTTTTATTAATGAATTTCCCCCAGGCTTGCCTTCGCCTGTTGAATAACACATTTTTTTTTTTCTCCAAAATATTTTAAGCATTTTAGCATATTTAAAAAATATCTTTTTTAGCTTAGCCTCTAGAGTGTACAAGTCAGCCGGGACTTTCCAATGTATTTCCTTAAGATGTAATAAAAATTACGTGCCATTCAAATTTTGTGTGTCAACTACCGTAACTTAAAGCTTTAATTCCCTTGATCATTTTTGCTTTATTAATTTCTACTACAGTGTGGTATATCATTACAGAATTCCAGTTAATTGTGCAACAGTAAATTTCAATCTCACGTGTCTTTTCGGCCGTGAAGTGTTCTGAATCCCTAAGTAGACAGGGCCTGGTAAAGGACCTATCACTGAGATTCCAGGACACCCACCACCGATATGGGGCATAAGGTCTCGATACTTGGGTTGCCCATTAAATGGCAGGTCAGCGGGAGTGATTGTAGATTTTGACCCCCCTAGGACTGCACGTCCGCAACCCCGGCAGATAGCCTTTCTCTTGTTCTGTGTTCTTTTCAAATGTGCAAACAACACGGAGGTACAGGTAGCCGTCAGAGGCGACACGAGAAGCACGCAGCAAATAAACACGCCATCATTAATGATTCAAACCCAAGTGTACTTGTTCCCCGTGAGCCTGAGAATGAACAAGTTGACTTCAGCGTAACAACACATCCAGATCTTGAAACACAGTTGAAACTTTGGTTAGGTTGATGTACCCCCGACGAAGATTCCCAGAGGAAACACCCCCACCGAACCAACCCCTAAATTTACATTGAATTCTAGTACTGAAACACAGAAGTACCCCTCTCACGAGACACCCATCAGAGTTAGTATCGTAAAGTTAACGTCAGACAAAGTAGTTTGGGTTCGACATCCGAATGCAGAAGCACTCCTCAGCTTCTACTTGGTTAAGTTGGCCTCCAGGAGAACAATCAGGGTTAGAATCCCTGCCAAGGCCGTTCCCAGAACGTCCGGAGAACAATTCCCAATCAACTTTGTTCCCCCTCGACAGCCAACGAGGCCACAGCGGATAAATCTCGTAAGTCCTTGCCAGATCGCTCACCACCACACACATCCACAACTCGTAACCGACTGAGCATTTCAACCTTATGGGACCACTGGCATCCTGACTATTGACATCCCTAGTGGTAAGGAGAATAAGACTACCCAGAAGGGACATTCTAACGCTCCGGCACACCCTGGGGTTTGACTCCCCTCCACCTCGTAAGGTCAGAGAGGGCAGTCAGCACCCTAACTGCTTGCCCACCAAGCAAGAGAGCATTGTGCTTCAAGTTTAGCAATGAGAAAGAGTAAATAGAAACTTATTTCAAATTGCAAAGGTTAAAAGAAGCAAAATATTAAATATGAAAGAACCAGGAAGGGGCCGGATGCCCTCCGTGCCCCTCTTAATGAACATTGTATGCTTAATAAAAGTATTCATTAATTAGTAAAAAGATGTCATGCTATGGTAAAAATGTCTTATTTTCCAATATATATGCTAAATCAGTCACCTTTTTGAGATTTTTTTTATAATGTTGCAAACACGTGTTAGGTAATACAAACTTAATTTTTACAAACTGCAAAAAATCTATTCCCTTCAGAGTTATATTTTATTAAAGAGGTTTCACAGTACTCAAAGTTATTTTCAATAAATCCACTGTAACATTTAAACACAGACAAACTTATGAAAATAATGTAAACACTGCATCTAAGTTTTATAGACTATCCTGATGAGTTTGATAAAACTTTTTAGGAAAATTAATATGCTCTCTTCAAAGGAAACTAGAGGCAGTACCTAAATATGAATAGCATACACATAAATTCCTTTCAAGATAAAAATAACATAGGGCCTTGACACAAAAGATGCCAGGGCAACGCAATACTCACCATGCATTCTGTACAAATGTACTGTTGCTTAGATAACCCAGAACTCTCAAGTACATTACAATCAGCTGTAAAAAAATAAATTCAGCATCAGTCAACATGACTAATAAACTATTCTGCATGCAGTTAACAACACTGAACACAAAATCATACAGCAATTGAAGTAAACTGCAGAATGAAAACTATTCCTAATTTATTTGGTTCTATTCACATTAATAGTAAATAAAATTATATTATAATTCATAGACAAAATATAGACGTTGAAGCTCAATTTACCTGAAAATAAGATACTATTATGTTAGACATAAATATAAAGCCCCTGTGACATAACATATTTATAAAATAACTAAACACTTTATACATGGGGTTGTTTTTCAAAGGTTTTATTCAAAACGTGTGAAGATACATCAAATATACTACCTATCCTATATGTGTAAATCAGCTCGATACACACTCAATACTTACTTCATCACCTATACGTGCAAAGGTGCTCAACTGGCAAACAGTCTTTCTATCTGCCACTCACCTTAACGTGGCTTTAATAGGTGATCCTTTATTTCTATGTCACACTTATAAAGCTTAATGTGTATTCTTGACATTGAAATGAGAGCTTGGAACTTGTCTTTGGGCACAAAACATTTCTTGAACGGTTTTTCTGTTTCGACACATCTACAAAATAACCAACCATTTTTCAAGAATTACGTCCGCTACCAAACCTCTGCAATGCACTTTGTGTGCCAGCCACGCAGAGTCCTTAATTACAACTGTATGAGCCCCTATGCCTACATGGCATACAAGCAACTTCCCAGCATGACAATGCATGAAGATGGCCTATGCAAAGTCTACGAACAGTACCTTGTGTGGGTGCATGAGGTGGACACAGAAGCCTAGCTCCTTCAGCACTCTCCGCTCAGCCTTGATCACCTGTGTTTTCTTTGCCACATAGTTCTGGTCCAGTATCATAGGCTGAAGTGTCCTGCAAAGGGTGCAACTTGCTACAAACACACGTGCCTTCTGATGAGTATAAGCTATGGAGAGGATCAAGGAAAGACAAAGTGGAATGGAGATTTGGGCAGCTCTCAACATTGTGGTCTTGAAAACTGATGAGAGAGAAAACCCGTCAACCAGTGGCATCGTCCGACACAATTACCCCGTGCAAAAATCTAGGGAACGACTTCACCGGGATTTGAACCTGGCTCGCCTTGATGGGAGGCGATTAGTTTTGAGTACTACACCACCGCGGTCCCCAAACAACAAAGGAAAGGAAACATTGAGAGCAGCATATGCACACATGTCCAAACAATCTGGAAAGTGACAGCTAATTTAAACTATTAATAATTAATAGAAAGAACATCAAAGCACCTAGAAAAAAAAACTTACAGAAATTAAGTATTGCATTTGCATTTACTGTACTTCATAAATCCAACTCAGACAGACATGTTCTACATTTAAATAAGGCACTATATTTGAAGAACAGTGAATATTGAAAGGCTATATTCATTTTGCAGCTCAGTAGACTTTGCAAAATTTTGTATGAAGATGACCTACCCCTTACCAACGAAAGTATGTCAGGGTGAAATTAACTAAATTTTGGCTCAGTTTGGGCTTATCTTTGCAGAATGTAACATCAATCCCATTTTCAAATTCAGTCACTTTAGAATTTTCAAGTTGATGTCCAAAATGTTACACAAGAAAATTTTCTCTGTTATAGTAGTATTTGATTGGCTCTTAGCTGCAGAACGTACAATTCCAAATGTAGTAGAATTTAGATAAGTCTGGCACAATGAGACGCAGGAATGGATTCGGATTCGGCCGGCCCCCATGTTGTTATGTCATCCGTCCGCCATCTTTGACCCATATGACCTCGACCTTAATATTTGACCCTTGACCATGACCCCGGTGACCTCTGATCCCGAAAATCCAAAAATATTCTGAAAAAATTCTTTAAAAACTATTTAAAAAATTATTACAAAAAATGTAATTAAAAATTGTTTAAAATTTCATTAAAAAACAGTTAAACCGCCCCCCCCCCAAACCCACCAATGCTTCCGATTGGCTAATTATTGCTTAGTCGGCAAACCTCCTTCCCGCCAATCTCTCCGATTGGCTAATTACTGTTTAGTCAGCGCTCCTCCACCACCTCTGTTCGACTGTCGACAAGTCTCCATCACGTCCATCCCCTTCAATTACTCCCTTTTTGTTCAATCCAATGTTTCCCATTGACTAATTAGTCTGCATTCGCTCCACCCACGTGAAAACCCTCCCGATTGGTTAATTTTCTCGGGTGTGTTCGGAAACCTTTGTTTCACCAATGTTTCTCATTGACTAATTAGTGATTAGTCGGCAAGCTTCCACCACGCCCGTTCCACCCGACCAATCAGATGCGTTCACACCATCCCCATCAATGCTTCCCATTTGCTAATTAGTCAGCAAGCCTCCACAACCTGCGTTCCACCCCCCTCCCAACAATACTTCCACTGGCTAATTAGTCACCTCCATTCCACCCCCCTTAAACTCTGGCTTTATAAGACGCGTTCCCTAGTGTCTTTTGGAAAGTTATACCCCGCTATTTCGAGAGGAGAGCCCGGTGATCATTATGTTTCAAACGCCTGTTACAGTAGCCATGTCGTCAAGTGCAGACGAAACCATCAGCAACGCAGAAGACACTGGAGACAATATTCTTCAGCTCATCCTAACGATATTGGCACAAAGAGCAACGTCGTCCAAGTCGTCGACTGGCACGAACCTGCTACCAGCATCCACCAGTCAACTCGTACCAGCCCCCGTATTCAGCCTACAGAGTATTCTCACCCAGCTTAGCAAAGAGTCCCATCAGCTCCGACTTCGAAGACTGCAACATCAAAAAAGTTACAGTCACTCAATTTTCTCCATTCTGGTCGGAAGATGCAAGCAAGTACAGTGAACTGAATTGGGGGTACCGACGCGTAAGTTTTCAAGATGCTAGAGGCGTTCTGCAAATTCAATTTCACGGTGGTGCACTTCACTTATGAGTTTGAAGGCTTTTACGCACTGAACTAATTAACGTGCAAATATAAAAACTGCTAGGTGTACAATTTATGCACTGACTCTAAGCTTTCTTGTTCGCTGTAGGAGTTGGTAAAATCAAATTGTAATATTCATGTAAGCAAGGCAAGAACGTACGAAAGTGTAGTGTACAAACTGTTCCGAAAAAGTAACAATAATTATGTGTGTAAATGACAGGAAAAATGTGATGGACATAACCACATTGTGAAAAGGCAAGGATTTCCAGACTGGACCTCCAACTGCACGCCTTTTCCATACGAAGTGTACCTAGGCTCGAGGCAAAGACCGTTCACCAAGTCTTCTCGCAACAACGGAGCACGTCCCAATGACAAGTTTAATCCAGAGAAAAAATACGCAAGTATATCTCCTCTACTGCACAGCATAACCTACACGGACCAGCCGTCAGCTACTGTGACTGTGGAGCGGTGACGAAAATGTTCATTTCCACCTCCTCAAAAGAAGAATCATCTATGGTAAGGCATTTGAATTAACAGAACAAGAATGTGATAGTGACGAGAGTGCGGTTCATTTGTGCCACCCACAAACAATGTTCGCCACAAACATTTGAAATATGAAAAAAATAAATTGTGGGTGAAAGACGTTCAACCAAGTACAACAGGGAAAATTGTGAAACTATTCACAAAATTAAAAAAAAATTTACAAACTCTTTAACGTATGTTCGGAATGATATGACGGTGCTTGGCACAGTCTGGAGGTTACAACGCCATCAAACCTATGGCCACAGATGCTTGTGTGCGCTTGCACATGAGTTTTTCTCTATCTATAGAAAAACCCAGATGATGAAAACCTTCCATTCCCCCATAATTTTTTTGTAGTGGAAGAAACATACTCTGTACATAGCATATCGACATATGTGATTAATAGTATGGATAGGGAAAGAAAAGTATCTTAGGTGTAAGAAAATTCATTATTACGTACAGAGAAATGTAGACATGTTTTATCATCACATAGTTTTTCTTTTGTTGCTTTTTGTCAGTAAATACTGTATGTTCATCTTGTAAAATATTTTCTTTCAAATGTTTTGTTAAAAGAATTTTTTCATTAAATATATGTTTACCTTGTAAAATATTTTCTTTCGAGTTTTTTGTGTAAATAAAATGTATGTAAATACTTTTACTTTCAATTTTTTTTGCAAGTACGATGTATGTATATATATATTATTTTCTTTAAAGAATTTTCTGCAAGTATGATGTATCTATATACAATGTAAAATAAATATTTTTTTATGTTACAAGTATTGTGTAATATGTTTTTATTCGTATTGAAATCATTTAAAAAATGACAAGTTATTGTTGCTGTTCCTGCGAGCGAGCAATACAGAGAGAAGCTGGTAAAAAACATTTTATGTTTTTTCGGCCTTTGGGGATATACACATACATAATTTTAAAAAAATGTACTCCGGATTATTGTACGTCCAGAGCCTTATTGCTTCAGCATTGTGTGATGCATATAGTCCATTTTTACACTTGTGAAGTCTTGAGGCGTATGTCTCTACCAGCTGCCTAACCGGTGGGCATCAGCGATGTCTGTAGAGGTCTACAATTTTTGTACCGGCAGGACACACACTGCGCATTGCCGACTTTTGGCAATTAAGATCCACGAGGTAGTAGGGTATTATGGCTTCCTCCAACACTTTGCGTATGTCCCCCTACTGAATATTTCCATCGACCCACCTAAGCCAGTGCATCTGTAGGCGGTACTTCCACAGTATTGTGCGGTCGAGGTGCTTGATTGCATTGGTGGTAAAAATGTAAACACTTTGGTTTGCTCGTCGTCGTCGCTGTACAAAATGGCATTCTGCTTGATGGTGTTAGAGTCCAGCGCACGAAACCCTTGGATATTGAAAAACATTTTTTCACAGACACTATAAATTTTTGTACAAAGTTATTTTACACTGTGTTTTGAGTTTGCTTCCTCGTCATCGGGTAGTGTTTGCCAGTAAAAAAACTTGCACTGGGTCTTCCACGGGGAGGGCGGGCATGGTAAATGCATCTTCTGGAGGTATGGTTTATATGTACAAACCTTGCACAAGGTCAGGCGATGTGGGGACGCCTTCTGTAGGTACAGCTTGGGCATAGAAACCTTGCACGGGGGGCGGGCACTGCTAGGGCTGCTTGGCAAGCCTTGCTCCAGCCCCTGCTGTGCGGCGTGTTGGGAACTGAGGAACACCCTCGAAACACTTTCACAGGAGGCAGTCCCGTACGTCTTAACCCAGCTGTAGGTACGTCGGCAAATACTTGGATATGGATGAAATTTTGTACAGTGCGTACGTCAGCAGGAACTCTTTCGGTAGGTATGGCAACTTGTCCCGTTTGCCCAGGGCATACATTTCTAAGAGGGAGGTTAACTTTTCCCAGAGACCCTCGGGGACACGTCTTATAAAGACAGAATTTAAGGGTTGGTGTGGGTGGAACGAAAGTGGTGGAGGCTTACCGACTAATTAGCCAATGGGAAGCATTGGTGCGGGTGGAACAGAAGTGGTGGAGACTTACAGATTAATTAGCCAATGGGAATCATTGGTGCGGGTGTAACGGAAGTGGTGGAGGCTTACAGACTAATTAGCCAATGGGAAGCATTGGTGCGGGTAGAACAGAAGTGGTGGAGGCTTAACGACTAATTAGCCAATGGGAAGCATTGGTGGGGATGGTACGAATGCATCTGATTGGTCGCATGGAACGGGCGTGGTGGACGCTTGCAGACTAAACACTAATTAGCCAATGAGAAACATTGGTGAAACAAGGGTTTCCGAAGACACCCGAGAAAATTAGCCAATCGGGAGGGTTATCACATGGGTGGAGCAAATGCCAAATAACTAGCCAATGGGAAACATTAGATTGAACAAAAAGTGAGTAATTGGAGGGGATGGACGTGATGAATGCTTGTCTACAGTTGCACAGAGGTGGTGGAGGATCACCCACTAAACAGTAATTATGGCCAATGGGAAGTATAGGTGGTGGAGGATCGCCGACTAAAAAGTAATTATGGCCAATGGGAAGCACTGGTGGTCATGGGGGGGGGGGGAGATTAGCCAATGAGAATCATTAGATTGAATAAAAAGTGAGTAATTGGAGGGGGTAGAGGGGAATAGACTAATTGAACACAAAAATATATTGCAAGGGATGGAACAAAGGTGAGTAGTTGATGGAATGAATATGCGGGGGGAGGGTTTTTTAAAGAAATATATTTTTTTTTATAAATTACTAAACAATTTTTTATTATGTTTTTAAATTGTTTTTTAATTAAATTTCCTGTAATAATTTTTTAATAAATTTTTTATAATAAATTATTTTATCATTTTAAAAGGTTTTTTTTTTTTTTTTTTTTTTTTTTTTTGACCAGAGGTCACCAGACGGGGGTGAATTTACAACATGGGGGCCAACCAAATCCGATCCAGGATCCAGTTGTGCTAGACTTCTCTAAATCCTAATACTTCCAAATCTCTCACATTCACTAAAATGCAAAGTAACATAATCATTTGCAGGATTCCGATACACATGCAGTCATTTGACCTCTATTAAAAATATAAAATATACAACCTGTTCATTCAATACTAGCTTATTTCTGTATCAGGAACATAAATTACACAGCTTTTGAAATTACTAATTATTTAATATTTTAAACATGCCTATATAAATAATACATAGGATAATACTATTTTTTATCACCACATTTAAGCGTAATGTACCAAAGATTACAACATACTTTTGATTCTTCACTTGCTTGACGTGGTTGAATACATTCATCACATCCCGTATACTGCGTGGAGCCTCTTCAATTTTCGACGCCAGGCACACGCATGCCATTCCAGTTGTCTCCATGTCATGTCGCACAAATGATTTGGAGTAGTAAAATCTCTGGAAAAGCACCTGGCCTGTTGCCATGGAAACCTATGACAGTGAATCAGGCCATCCTTACTTAAATTAAATTGTGCAAATTGTCCACCAGACCAGGCATGACACAATCTAATAATTATATTTCCCTGGGCAAGAGGTATATTTCTCTTCATAAAGAGCATATTGATACAAGCTGTTCACGATAAAGTGAGCACTTTCGAAATCAACCTTAGGAAAAAAACACTGCTCCTACTTGCATATATTTTGACGGGTGCACTGGGCGACATGCACCCAGTAAAGTTGGTAACAATGGAGTGAAAATAGTTCCACATATCTTAACGACGAATAAAAAGTATAACATAACCATTTGTGAGCAATTAAATTATTTCTTTCAATTTTGTTTGCATTGAAATGCAAAAATTAGCAAATTAAAAATTAATTTACTTTTCTAACCATTTTACAGTTTCAATTGACAGAGGCATGAATAAAGTGATGAGGCCCATGGACATGTTAATTTTACACAAGGTGGAACATTACACAACTTACATAGAATCAGGTCTTATGCAAGGCTTTGAAAAGTGCTCAGTTTACCACAAACAACAGATATCAAGTTGCATTAAGGCAGGACTAGAGTGGCTTCAACTGTAAAACTGCAGCCGGCTGTACAACATGCAGTAGTACCTTTTCCACCCGTATTCTATTTGTTCATACCATCACTACAGAGCCTACCACAGCATAATGTGGAGGTGGAGGTGAGGGAGCTGGAAAAGGTGTAACAAAGGGCAGTTAGATGAGTAAAGGGCAGGTGGAGAAGGAAGGGGCACAATGGTGTGGATGAAGCAAACTTTTGACCATCGTCCATCAGTGATGATGCATGAGATGGACTGCAGATCATTGAAGGGCAGGAAAAGTGTGAAGAGGCTGGTAGGTTATACAGGATGGTGGATGGAGAGGGAGGATGGGGGAAGCTAAGTTGCTGGTAGTCTAGGGGGGTGTACAGAGGGAGAGGTAACAAGAGTGGTAAAATACAGAAGGTATCGAGGAGAAAAAAGTGGGGTAGGCAATCCATGCTTGTGAGGTCGCTGAGGAAGTAGAATTTATTGTGGGAAGAGGTAAGGTGCTGCAAAGTTCACGAAGAGCATGGAAAGGAAGTATGAACAGTTGGGCAGTTGCTCAAGAGCAAGTATAGCATTATTATTAAGTCACAAGTGTAGACAATGTATGGTGTCATATTGTTCCTACACATCCACCATTTTATCAACACTGTTCATTTTATTACTAATGGATCGTAGAAATCAAACTGTCCAATGATGAAAACCATACGACGAATACCCATTTTATTATTGTTTCTATCCCACAAATTTCCTCAGCTTCAGTCACTTTTTTTCGCCTGAAGATATAGATTAAAGTAAAGTCAGGCAGCAGAATTAAAAAGCTCTCGTTGAGTGCTTTATGTAGTCCCCAAAAGCCTATGTACCTTACCATGTTTCATTTCAACTCACCTGCGGAAGCCTTAATAATATCCCTGCTGTCTGGATTAGCTCACAGCCCAAAATTCTCAAATCAGTTTCGGTCTCGAAGTCCAATCCATCTTCTTGAGATGGGGTATCAGACAACTTTTCATCGGGAAGAAGGGAATTTTTCAAAGTCAATACAACTTTTCCGTATGGTTTAGATAAAGTTTTCGCAGTACGGTTATTTTCAGCACTGACGGCAGATGCATTCATTATTGACAATATTCTGCAATGATAACAAACAAAACAACAAACCAACACACAAACTTAACCTCTCATAATTTTAGAACATGTATTAGAAACAAACATGTCTACCATAGATAAACACACAATATAATTTTCAGAAAAGATGACTAAAATTTAAATAACAGCCAGGAAGTACTTCTTCTACTTTTTACAAAATACTAAACACTCTCATTAAGAGCGTTTATATGTGACAACTCTATTTGAAAAAATTTATAACAACATTAGAAAAACATAATTTTCTTGTTTTACTTTTATGATTTTGTCATAGCTGTAAAATAATAATAAAAATTGCCCAACAGTTGGTTACAGCAGTTACGATTTCCCTCATTCTTCCTAATCCAACTGTTATAGCACAGTGACATTGTTTCCATTTGCAGTGTTGCAGTATTTGTTCTTGTTTATTAGTAATATCTTAGCTTTTATTACTTTCTGACTCACTAATAGTTAGAGCAAATAGTACCAGTGCCATAGTGTGAGGAAATAAGCAACAGTGCCAATATATTTATATAAAATAGTGAGTGAAATCTTCATGTTGCCCAATGGTAGCAAAGGTCACATGTGACTGAACCTGTGGACATGTGAGTATAATTGTCTGCATTTTGGTAAAAGGAGATTATTTTGCCCAAAACTTTATTTTCGTAATGGAAAAGAATAAAGTAAATGAAATACCAGCTGTGTTTTTTGCCCCAGACTTTACTCTTTCTGACAATGACTGTAATAGTGATTCCGACACTGAAAATATCTTACAAAATGAGCGTTTCCCCGCCATCGAAGAACCATTTGAACATATGGAATTGTTCAGGAGAAAATAGTGGACATAGTGGAGCAGGGCAATCCACATCAAACCAATCAAATGCAGTATCTGTAAACACTGTCCATCCAGAAGTTGTGTAAGCATGGAAAAGACGGAAAAAAGAAAAGCCTCAAGTCGGTTGGCGTTTGCCAGAAGATCTGTTGTGGGAAGAAAAAAAATGGCAATACACATTTCTCCATCCACCATCAGAACTAATGTCACATCTCGAGTATTTCAATAGTTTCTACAACAAAGAGTTTATTGAGTACATTGTCTATCAAAGCAGTAAATATGCTTTTGAGACAGACCATGTGACACCAAACTTTACCACATCGGAAATAGAGCAGTACTTGACCATTCTTTGTACGTGTGCATTATTGACATGCCACAATACAGACTGTGCTGGCTTAGTGAGAGCAGATATTCTCCAATAGCTGACGTAATGAGTCGCAATAGGTTCGAGACTATTTGAAGATATGTTCACTTTGCGAACAATGGCACATTTGATCCTAAAGATCCTCACAGAGATCTGTTGTTCAAAGGGCGCCCTATTCTTCAGCACATGGAAACGATTTTGTAAGACCAACCACTGGAAGAGATGCAAAGCATTGTTGAGCAAATCATATCATTCAAGGGCCGCTCAAGCTTACGTCAGTACGTAAAAAAAAAAACAATCCTCATAAGTGGAGTTATAAGGTGTTTACACTGTATGGTTATTCAGGAATGATGCATTAATTTCGAATATATATGTATATACATATATATATATATATATATATATATATATATATATATATATATATATATATATATATATATATATATATATATATATATATGAATATATGAAGGTGATAGTACGTGAACGGACTTCGGAATAGGGATATCAGGCAACATCGTCATCAAACTTACTAGTATAATCCCTGAACACAAAAACTAAAAGTTGTATATTGATAACTGGTTCAGTTCATTCTCACTTGCCAAACAGCTGCAAGGCAAAAGAATATCGTGTGTTGGAACCATACGAGAAAATAGGATTCCGAATCCACCTTTGAAGACAGACCAAGAGTTGAAGAAGGAAGGAAGAGGGGCCCACAGTTGTGCTGTGGATTCAAATATAGGTGTTGTTGTTGTCAAGGGGTTCGACAACAAAGCCATCAACTTCATTCCTACAATGCAGTTATAAAGCCAATTCGTACGTGCAAAAGATGGCCTGCAAAAGATAAGAAGCACATTCAAATATCTCGTCCTGCAGTTGTATTCCAGTACAACAAATTTATGGGTGGGGTGGACCTCGCAGATATCCTAACCGAGCTGTACAGCATATCTATGAAGTCGAAGAGAGGCTACATGAGAATATTCCCCTGGATACTCAACATTGCAGTAATCAACTCATGGCTGCTTTACCACAGGCACCATGCACAACTCAAAACTCTTGGCAAAAACATGTCACTTTTACGGTTTCAAGCCAAGATTGTTGTTGGACTGGAAACTTCGGCCAAAAACATTACAAGGAAAAGGGGACGACCTAGCAAAGATTCACCGTCTCCATCGGCTTCTAAGAAGCACCATGTTCATCACAGTTCAGTGATTCGCATTGAGGTGTACGATACGATTTTATAGGACATTGACCAGTCTCTTCCAGGAAAGGGCGCTGCAAACTGTGTCTTAAAGGATTCAACAGAATTTGATGTTCTAAAGAAACAAAACCCTGTATTGTTTATTAAACTTTCTTTAATAATCGAATACATATTTCATTAAACACAGACTGTACAAACGTAAAATCTCACCTGCTGCTACATGATTACGACTGGATTCATCTGTAGAGATGCCTCTTTTTTTTAGAGCTATGTCTATTTTGTGTGTGAATGTCATTTCTGTGAACGAAGGCACTACACCATTTTTGAGACTCCAAACAGAAAAAGAAAACTTCTTTATCCTTAACATCATTCACCAGTAGCAAAATTAGCACAATAAAAAGACACCGAGAACTAATAGTTATTTTAATATACTACTCAGTTTGGGATCCTTGAAATCATGCTCAGAAAAATGAGCAGAACAGATTCTAAAAAATTGGTACGGTCTTTGACTTCCATACTTCTTAAAAACCACATTCAAACCCTTCCTTCTGCATCTCCACACCACCAGGCCACAACTGAAATAAAGCTCATTACTCGTTTATTAGTAGTATTTGATGGATTTGTTGGGTTAAAAAACAAATAGTAGGTAATGTATATATTTTGAACATGAACTGAAGTTTGCAAGTGTTTTTTGTTTATCAGTCAATTGATGTATACTTACACATCTTGGTCTTTGGGGAAACGAAAAAAAAAATTCGATTTAGATGCCTTTTTCACATTGTAATAACTGCGGCTATAAACTGGACATAATTGTCTGCAATTGCAGTGCAGCAGAAAAGCACACAAAGACATTTAAAAAAAACAAAGAAAAGTGCTTATTGCACAGGTGGTTTTTGCGCTACTACACAGCTGGGAGTGTTCATCAGTCCAGCGCTGGTAAATAGTGTGCGCTTCGCATTAGCCGACAGACAGCGTTGCTTGGACTCGGAGTTTCGAGTATTCCTATTATACAGTATTTGGTAATGCCACAGATAAATGTAGTGACAATATAAATTTGCAATGGTGTACACTATGTGTCGATTCTTTTCCTAACCATAGTTGTATTTTAATTTATAATTATTTGAAGTGTTTTAGTATATGTAACGAAGTTCTATCAGAGTTAAATGTTTGTTTAGATATTAAATTTTCTTCGGGAAACATCCCGCTAGTTCCTGGCTGACTTAAAAAGGTAATCGCCAATAAGAGATCTGGTTTTATGCGATAAACTTGCACACCATGAGCATAGAATTATATATATATATATAAGGTTTTTGTGTTTTATTATAGTGATATTCAGTATGTTCATTTCACTTGCATGGCCACCGGAATTTAAGTTCATTATTTATAATAATATCATGTAACGATCACGGTCATGTGATCCAAGGTGGGAATACCAACTAACCTGCGGGCTCCATGCCCACAATCATTATAGTAGAGTCCGGAATTTGTCGTGGGGTGGTCGCGTCGTGAGGCTGCTCTGGGCCTGCAACTTTTTGTTTCACCGTTCATCATGTAATTCTGTTTAATTAACATTAAATAACAGGAACCTTTGTTTTTGTATCCCAGAGTGAGCTACACCCTACATCACTGGTCCATTTGTGCATGGCCATAGCGTAATTGTGCACTTATAATTTCACGCATGCTACACGCCTTTTTGTCGGTATTAGTGAATGCCCACTTAAATGGTGAAGTGTAACTTAAATGCCTGTTAAAAGAAATTAGAGGTAAATTATACAACATGTGTTAAAGACTGTGTTATTATTTACATCTGGTCGCATCTCGACCATTCTGCATACGTATTTGATTAATGGCATTGGGAGGCCTTCATCCCATCCAGAGTGAGTGGCATTGGCGAGGCCGACAGCCCCACTACACAAATTATAACAGCAAGACAACCAGCAATAGTACTTCTGGAGGCGGAGGAATTGGGGGACAAGCCGCAGGCCATCGGCCACACGATCACTGCACCTTTGTGCTTTCCCTTAGCTTGCGCCCTACCCAGAAAATATCATAGTATTTTTCATTGTACTTATCCAGTACCTTCATCCCCAATGGTCCAGCCAAAAGCTGTCAATTCAACAGTATTTTATGTAGTTTAATGGTTGTTTACATATCACGTGTTTCATTCCCAACTCATTCATCAGCATGTGTTATGTGTTTACTACGTATTTTTCAGTGTTCTTTAATTTATATTGTGCCTCCTCCACCGGTGTTTTACACCAAGTAAGTTAAACGGCACTTTTGTGCAAGAAAGTAGGGGCGTGTGATGCATGGGCCCGTCACCGCCGGTCCTCACATCCGCACGCCAAACTAGTCAGCCTTCGGCAGCTGGAGGGGTGAGTCATGAGCTCACACACATCCTGCTCATTCGTCCTCCCATACACCGTTTCTCTCCAAATGTGCTGCACATTCCCATAAAAATGCCTGTGGGCATGCTGTTAGTGTTCCTGCAAAAGTGGGTAACATTTGAAAACAGTTTGGTGTTTTCTTTTTTATGTCGTCGTGTCTCGTGTCGTGTGTGCCCGGGTGGTATACAACTTCTGTTGCCAATCATCTTTAACTTGCAATATATGCTAATTTACCGGAAATTCTTTACATTCAGCCACCCGGGACAACACCCGTCCACTCCCGGTTGGTTTGCATCACCACCGGGAGCTTAATTGTTCAATTAACCATTGTGTAGCCAACATGACTTTTTAGCAGTTTAACCATCACCGACAGGTCTGAGTTTGGTACCAATGTTTAGTTGTTCCCGATAGGAGTGTGTAAAGTTACGGACGAATAAATACATTCACAAAGGAAAGTGTGTGTTTAATTCTGTCTACGCCTCAGGGTGCATAAGGGCACGGGTCTCATTTCCCACCATTTCTCCAATGTGTATTCAATGTGCTTTATTCATGAGTGTTTTGTACTGCATTATTTCCATGTATTTAATTAATGTGGCATGTGGTCCCCGTGAGTGTCCACAAAGCTCTACATACAGGTTTTTATTAATCATTCTTCAAGGAGCGAGGAAAGGAAGGCATCAGTCGTCGGCAACATGACCTGGAGCATCAACAAGACTCAGCTCTACAAACTTGGCACCGGCTCTGGCGATGCCCGGCCCCGGAGAAATCATAACCTGTTAGCCAATTTTCCACTTAATTGCTCCTTTTTTTCATTTCTCTACACCACGCAGACACCCAACCATGTTTCAAATTTGTATTCAAAAGCAGGTAATCTAGTGGTACTACCCACACCACTTTTCCATACTGGACTCGCCCAACCCTTTGAAGCTATCCTTACCACTAGCCATTTTGCCCACCATAAATTTGTCGCAGAAGGCATCAACACTCTACCAGGCATTCGTGTGCACCGGGTCCAACAGAGCATTAATTCGTGTAAATAGTAATGCAGCCTACTAGTGCCAACAAAGTGGTCAAGTGCTGCAATAGTGTAATGCTGGGCAGAGTAAAGTTAGTTCCAAAAAGTGCAGCATGGCCAAGGAACCTCATGCGCTCGCCCACGGTGATATGGAAGTAGATCCCTAAATCCCAAATATTAGCAACACTCACGAATGCAATGTCACGCCATAACATCCAATGCCATTATAAAGTGTTTTTTTTTGCACCCTAATGCCTTTGCAAGTGTATTTTGTGGAATGTTGTGTTCTCTAATTTCACGTGTTTCCCCATTTCATTTACATAGAGTTGGTTATGTCCATTAAAGATATTGTGATAGAGTGCATTTATTTACATGTTAAAATCAGCAAAGTAAGATGAGCAAGAGTAATGCGTATTTTTGTTGGTGTAAGAAAGTAGCTCTCGCAGCTTACCTGCCTGCCCTTGCCAGCTGGCATGCCACACGGTGCCAGTAATCAGTTTTTTGTGTCTCAAGAGTGCGGATGTGCTGACCGACGTCATTGTATTTTCGTGCGCTCGGGCGGCCAGTAACTTCTTGTAACAACCATGTTTACTGATACAAACAGCACTCGGGTACAATGGTATTATGGTGTGCTGATATTTAAAATATTCCCATGCAATGCTATTTGTGGGGAGGCAACGGGTGCTATCCCGGTTGGCTAAATAAACAAAAGAGGTTACAGAATGATTATGCTATTGCAGAGAAGTTACCGGTAAAACTGATGATGCTAACCGGGCATGGGAAACTCGTGGCACGTGCTCGCGCAGACCGACACCTCTGGAAGATACTCGCTGACTGACTTTGCACTGGCATGCACGGGCAGGCGAGAGTGGGCCCACACACCGAGGAGGGATCTACGTACATGGTCATAACAATGGATATAAAAATATAAATACACGACAACTCTCACCTGCCTTGCAAAAGTACATATGAAATGATGTGGAAATAACACTTGTGGGGATGAAGAAAAATACGCTGGGCTGAAACACTCCAAAACGAATGAATATTTGGGAACTGGTTTTGACATGCCGTCTTTCCTGCACACTTAACCACGTGTCCCTTAACGTGGCCACATTCCCTTGTGATGCAAAAATAATACTTAAAACAATGTGCTATGAGACTTTCTATGTATTGCTCCTCTTGGGGAGTCTGTTGACATCCGGCCGGTGAGAGCGTTCGAGACGCTGCACAGCCTGCCCTGGCGTACTCTTGCTACACTCACACTCCTTATGCCGCACTAAACTTCGCAACACCAAGGTGATTAAACATAGAGTGTAGTTGCATGCTGCACTGAATAGTAGTAGCAGTCGGCCTGACAAGCAGGCTAGGATAGGGAACGAGCACACATCAATCTTTTGTGCACGGGTCAAGGTAAACTATATTTGAGCTGCATGCAGTGCAACTTGTTGTACCATAAGGAGTGAAATAACACACGGAAACAGGAAACATTGAATTGACTCGTTTTTCAGTGTAGGCAGTGTAAAATACGATCAGAAAATCAGAACAACACTGAGGTGTATAATTGGGACAAGTTTTAAAGTTAGCTGCAAAAAGTAAACACATACAACCACGACGGATGTATAGGAGGAATAAACTGAGAAAATCAACAATGCAACATGTGTGGAACAAAATCACATCAACAGTGTCAAACAGAAGTGGAGCGAACAACTGTAGAGGGAGCACATTTCACATGCAGAGACACTACAACCACTAAGAAGGAAAACCTTGCCATACCACACATCACCAGCACACACGTGGTTCCAGAAAGGACTTCGGCACCAGAACCTCTGCCTGTTCTGATGCCAACCCTCCTACTCCTGCCTTTCCCATCAATACTTCAGACACAATACATTCCACAAATATCAGCATATTAACCCACTCTGATGTTCATCCCGTACTATCTCGCAATGTGGCCAAGCCTGCCCTGTATTTTTTCAACTGCAACCCCTGTAACAACAGTGCCACCGAATGTCGACAGCGTAAACAAACTCTCACCCACCGACAACAATAAACCTAAAACTGCAAGTCGGCCAACATCCACACTTTTCCAGATGTTACCCACATTTCCTGGTGCAATAAATGAGGACCCAGCAGTGTTCGTGCACGACTGCACTACATACCTGCAGCAGTATGGAGTCTTAGACGATGAGTGTCCTGGTTGCATCGGCAAGCAGCTGGTAGGCGAAGCGCGACAATGGTGGAATTACATACACCATTATGGATTAACATGGACAGAGTTACTACATTAATTCCAGTGGAGTTTCGGAGGTACGTTTGCATCTAAGCAGGCACAAAACAAACTCACAATTACAAGAATAGCAACCTGGAGAAACAATGACTGCATTCGTTAACCTAAAGACCCACTTGGTTCGCAGATTACGCCCGGAGTTACCAGAGCGTGATGTAGTTTAAGTCATCGCCGAGAGATTCCTGTCATAGTATCGGGCCGCCTCTGTTCCCCTGTTGAATAGTAGACTAGATGTGTTCATGAGGGCTGCGATCATCCCCGAATGGAGTACGTGTCAACTGCGTTGTGAAACGCGAGCTGCATTATGGCATAATGGACCTGGCGAAGACAGGAACGATTGCGCCGAACTGCAAAAGTGAATCAACTGGGACAATACAGACAGCAACTGAAACAGCATTAAGAAGCCGACAACATCAGTCACCGTGCAAGAGGAAGCAGCAAAGCCACAAATTCGAGTGGTTTTAAAAATGGTAAAAGCTACGTCACGTGGGGAAAGTCAGGGCCCCACAGGATACTGTACCGATACTGCAAGTGGAGACCTGCCACTGGTACGAGTGCCCAAATAAACCCCACAACAATAATAAGCATCCTGACACCACTGACAACCAGCAGGGAAATGGTGAGTAGGGGTAAGGGCGCCCGATGTGTCTTTTACCACTGCCTCGGAACACAATTCAACATTAACACATCAGGAAACTCCTGTACATAAGGTCAGTAGTAATGGTGCGAAATTTGTCAGGGTTCTTGTATATTTCAATGGTCTTCCAGGTCACACTCTCATAGATACTGCTGCATCTATAATTTCTGTCAACCTAAATTTGTGCATGTAAGTGATGTGATGTTAACAGGCCAGAACATTCAGCTTGCAAATTGTCAGCATACAAATTCAGCGTTAGGGCTGGCCACAGTAAATCAAAATTCGTAATTTGGAAACAATAACAAACACAATAGTCACAGCAAAGATTACTGAGGACGCTACATTGGGAAGACCATGGTTCATTGAGCAGAATACCATTGTTGAACCCACTTAGAGATGCATTCATTTCGGAGCTAAAGAGAGGTATACAACATTGATAACCGTACGGCCGAACAAACACCTAGTGTCCTGTTACCGGAATTTGAGCATGACATACCGGTAGAACACCAGAATTATTTTCAATGTCTCTTAGATGAAAGAAAAACTGTTTTTGCTAAACATAATGGTTTGCGCAGAACTACCATGGCTGAACATTAAATCCCTTTGATGCAGGAAGGTCCGATATATTCAAAAATGTGCATTTAACTTCGCCACCAAGCTCTAATAATTAAGGAACAAATCGCAGAAATGTTAGCAGTTACGGTTATAGAACCAAGGAGGAGACGGTTCAACTCCGCGATCACACTTGCACTAAAAATTATGGGATCTTGCGGTTCTGTGTAGACTTCAGGTCCATAAATCAAGTGACGTGTAATGCATTACCATCGTTCTGTGTGTTGTGTGCTATTTTCCAGCGTAATTCAGGGCCCCAGCATTTCTTATGTTAGTTAGGCATCACCATTTTCTCTGGCATGAGGGGATTTAGGGTGTACACTTTGAGACCTGGTAACCACGTGATATAATAATGGTTTAAGATAAAAGTAATTATAAGGACATTTGCCAATCAACCGTTCCGGTGTGCAACGTGACAATGCGCAGCAATTAGTAGTTGATCCTGCACTGACTAAATTATGTTACGAATTGTATGGTGCTGCATGCTTGATCTGCCAGGCGGAGCACGGTGTGGTATAAGTTGAGCGGCACATGGATGACGTGGCTAGTGTACTTCCCAAAGTCTATTCCTCAATACCACTGTGGTCTTTTTCTCTCCAACATATGACTGACTGATTCTTGAAAACACCTCAGTATAGGAAATGGTTGCTAGGCGATTGGAACCATAATATTAAATGTTGTCCACGATAAAGTGAGCACTTTTGAAAACGCTGTAAGTTTAGCGGTGTCGTAAGAGGCGGCTGCCGGTAATGCATCTATGATTACAGGAGGGTCAGGAACAGAGAAGCTGACACAGTTATCGTCGCCCCCGGTCAAAGACCAAGTTTCCGACATAATGATGGAACACACATGGAAAGACAATGGCACAAAAGGCATTAGTCAATATGTGTGTTTGTGTTGTGGCAACTCGGGGCCATTTCATACGGTATTGCAAATTTCGCAAGTATAGGTGCAACAACTGCAAACAGCTGGGATACTTAAAGAGAATGTCTAAACATGGAAATAAACAGCGGGGCTTCCTTATCTGCAATATCGGAAAAGAAATACACAAACCTCTTTGCGAACTACCAGTTGACACCAACTACAGTCTGCCTCTAGTCCTATACTAATGGTGTTATATATCCGTGTGGTACAATTAAGGTTCTGATGAAGGGCTAGCAGGAGTCAAAGGAGTTAAATTTGTTCGTAGTTCCAAACGGTGGTCCTCCTCTATTTAGTAGTGACTCGCACGGTGCTTTGGCATTGCCACGGCCAGTCCTCAATAACATCAGTGCTTCTCCAGAAGGAAATCAAAGGTCAGTGAATGACATCATAGCAAAGAAATACCCTACTTTGTTTTCTGGGGGAATTGGAACATTCATGGGCAGTAGGTCTCATTGCGTGTTCAAGAGGACACAACACTAGTCTTTCTCCGTGCCCCAAAAGTTGCTTTTGCATTAAAATACAAGGGAAATGCCAAGTTGGCCAGGCTTTCGAAGTTGCGCATTCTTTGCCCTGTTTCTTTCAGAGAGTGGGCAACTCCCATTGTGCCAGTGGCTAAGCAGGATGGTATAGTTCTTATTTGCACTGATTTCAAACTTACAGTCAACCCTAAGTTGATAGTAGAACACTACCCACTTCCTCGGGCAGATGAGTTATTCTCCAAATATATTGAAGTCCATCTATAAATATCACTACCAACCACTATTTTGCAATTTGATTTGAAACATATGAATTTCCTTAGTAAATTTTTGCTACTTGCTACCAACTAGGGGAAGGAGAGAACACACGTGCATCGAAACAAACAGAAAAAAAACAACAATATTAATATATCCTGAGAAATCACCCAACCTGAATAAACACTTGTGAAATCCCATAAAAAAAAATGTAAAATGACTCCCTGAGTAAAGCAAGCACCATTGCAACTTTCAAAGTAAAGAACGCGTGATGATTCACTAAAAAGTACAACATGGAATACTAATTTCAAGAATACCATTGGCAAGAAGTCAAAAACCTTTATTACACTTAACCATGAGCCTAAAGGCACTCCATCAAATATTCACTAAACTCCTTGGCATTAAAATTCTTTTGGCAAATCGTAGTCCAGGAGACCATTCCTACAAAAAAAAAAAAAAAAAAAAAAAAAAAAAAATTTGAAGAATCCAGCTTTTACAAACATTTCCAAAAAATACCACATTACTGAAACTTCACACAAGCAAAATAATGAAGAAACACTTCCCTAAAAAAAAATATATACATATATACACAAAATCAGATATATATATATATATATATATATATATATATATATATATATATATATATATATATATATATATATATATATATATATATATATAAAACTACAACAAGTACATTCATTGCAATACTTAACTTTGAGTAGTACACATATAAAGCGAAAATGCATTTATTATACTCTACCGCCAGCATAACAACAAGTACATTCATTGCAATACTTAACTTGAGTAGAACTCATATTACACGAAAATGCATCTATCATGCTGAAGTCCCGAAGTACGAAATGGTGTAGACATGATATATTGTCGGCCAGCCCGCGCATCTCGAAGAGGAACACTCCACACTTGCTCGGGCTGGGGACGAACATTTATACGCGAAAACGCAGCTCGGCAAGGTTATCGAGACGTCGCGAATAACTGAGAGGTGTATGGAAGGTGCTAGAGTGTGCGAGGCTGAACTCGTTGCCAGTAGTAGCAACCAGACAGCACTCGGCCGCGCCAGAAGCGCAGCGCGCATCTCTTCAGTATAGCTCAGTGCTTGGTAGCGTTCAGATGTGCGCCACCTTCGGTGAGTTAGGGTGGGAGGGGTGCGATGAAAACCAAAGTATCTTTTTCTGCAGCAAAAATATTGCCTCCTCAAACAAAATATCAGTTAATAAGCTTGGCTACCAAATACAGACGTGGTGAATAACCAAGCAGTCTTGCTAACCAAGTTCATTAACGTCATGTAGTTCTGTAAACACACCAACCCCATAATAGCAGCATTTAAACATACTCCAGAAAATTGTAAGCATCACATATTTCACCAGCTGGCAGGATGAAAAATAAATCGTTCAGGCAGGACAGGAGTACTCACACAAAATTGCTTGATTTTGATAATTGACACGTATGTCAGACTTGAAGCAGGGCTTCAACATGATAGGCAAGGATGGTTTGCAAGTGTGTGACGACACAGTTGAGGCCGTACTAGGTGCTCGATGCCCCCAGGATATGGGGCAGTTGCGATCATAGTTGGATTTGTCAACTACTATACTAAATTTTTGCCAGATCTTACCACCACCTTGGAACCATTATATTAACTATTAAAAAATGTATTGCAAGAGGCATCGGTTGCAAAAATGTAATGAGGCTTTCGAAAGGCTCAAGCAGTTTCGCCGGTCAGGCTGGTATGCGATGCCTCTCCTAATGGTGCAGGGGGCTGTTCTGAGTCATATTCAAAGCTTGCAGAGAGGCCTTGACCGTCAACTTCGGGGTAAAAAAGTTCTTCCAATACATATAAGGTCGTAAATCCACCTTGTTGACAGATCATCATCCACTAACGCATATCCTCGGAAATCATTGTGGCATCCCGCAGCTAACGGGCTACAATGGTGGGCAGTGCCCCTTCAGGGTTTTGATTATAGGGTGGTACATGTTAAGGGTTCAGAAAACAGCAATGCTGCCTCTTCCAAGTTCAGGAAATCCAATGGCTGTTTTCTTATTTGCATTTTGGGGTATCCAAGTTTCTGTCACTATCCCCAAAGGTCATATGGATTGCATCTGCAAGAGATGCAGTTTAAAGCAAAGTGATTCTGTGCGTGAGAAATGGTTGGCTCGTGCAATCGACAGACCCACTCCAGCCATTTTATGCAAAAAGGAATTAACAGCCACTAGAAGAAGGGTGTGTTTAGTCTGAAGGCACACAATCATCATTCCAGCTGCCCTACAGGAGAGTCCTACAAGAGCTTCACACGAACCATTTTTGAATTTGTAAGATGAAGGCACTGGTTCATTCATGTGCGTGGTAGCCTCAAATGGATAAGGACCTTGAATGTGTCGTACCTGCCCGCCTATGTCTTGAAAATAAGTCGTTTCAGTTCTGGCATAATGGGCACGACCAGATAGGCTATGGCAGACAGTTCACATAGATATAGTTGGGTCATTCATGGGGATAAATCTTCTTGTGCTTGTGGACAGTAATCCGAAATGGTCTGAAGTATGTGTGCTTTCCAGTGTCACTTCAAATGATGTCATAACTAAACTACCTTGGTGGTTTTCAATGCGGTCTTCCCGAACAACAATGGGGTTCAGTTTTCATCTCAAGAATTTGACCAGTTGTGTTAAAAGGAAGCTACCAAGCACACCTTCTCACCACCCTATCACCCAGCCACTTATGGCCTTGCAGAAAATATGGTAAAAACTCTAAAATGCAAGCTAAAGGCTTTAGTTCAGTCCAGTGTTCTCCTGAGTGTTGCACTACCCAGTTTACTCATGAATTGCTGTGTAACCCCACATACAGTAAAAGGGGAGTCGGCCAGTATCCTTATGTTTGGCAGGGTCATCCACAATATACTTTAGTTGCTTTCATCATCAGTATCTGCGACTGTAACCGCCCATCAAGAGGGCCGCTATTTCCGCTCTAATCGCCGAGGTAAGTCCTTTGCTGTCAACAATCCATTGAGATTCACAGTGTGCACAAATGGAGGGAAAAAATGGGAGAAAGGCGTGATCATTCTAAAGTTGGGCCTCTTCACTTACAGGGTGCAGGCAGCTGATATCAATATCTACCACTGTAGCTTGAATCAGCTTCGCTCTGGCCCTTTGGAACATGCTCCAGATGCAGTAGAAGATAGAAATCCCCAGGTCAGCAGAGAAAAAGCAAGTCAGCGTCTAGGAGACACTGGAATGGATGCCAGTGCCCGAGAGGTGGAAGAGGATACAGAAGACTATGCTGCTGAGACCCTCAATGACAACACTCAGAATACACATAGACCACGTAAGGAACAGGAAGGTTTTGCGTGTGAGGAAGCACATCCCGAAGAGGGTATACGTGGTTGTGTGACTCGGTGGCAGGGGGTAAAAACGAGCCAAGATATCCCAAACATAAAAGGGCCCCCAAGAATTATTTGATTTATAACTGTTATTATGTATTCTGTCTGTGTAATATTACTAAATAGAGGGGAGGAGTGAGGTATGTTGTATTAACTTGGTAGATTGGATTGTGTCAGGTTGGCGGCCCTGCGGCCACCAGTTGTAAAAATGGAAGCTTGCCACCCATAAAATGCAAATAAACATGTTATAGGCAAAATGCATTTGTATTACAAGATATACAACTACACAAAAATAATCAGCACTGAAAAGAATTTCAAAGGGCCACGAAAAATAATAATAAACAAAAACATGCCCAGTTGCACTATCGTGGTTCAAAACGGATCCCAGATCGGATGCACGATTTTCACAGAAGACTGTTGCACCCTCTTCTAACATCTTTTATTGCACCATTTGAGTTCAACCTTCCAACCAAAGATGTTAGAAGTTGGTGCAACAATTTTTCTGTGAAAATCTTAGATGCGAACTAGGATCTGTTTCAAAACACAATGGTGCAACTGGGCAACACTCACACATGTGGAATACTACACAACATTTTATCATCGCACTGCCCTGATGCGGGCGATGGGTGAACTCCTTCCTTCGGGACGCAGTGGCTGGTGATGTGATGAACGGTCTCGGGGAGACACCACATGGGAGATGTCAATCTTCTCCTTCAGTAATCGCTTGTCCCCCCAGGTATCCCTTCATGCAGTCAGGAGCAATGTGAGGTGGGCGGCTGCAGATGCTGGCATGACCTCAGGGTCAAGACCCGGCATTATTGACAAGCCATGGCGTATGTGCAGGGGAGCGGAGTAGCCCCTCCGCAGGCCATATAGGCAGCCTTGCCACTTGAAGTGGAAGGGAAGGGTGGGTTCCCCCCTCTGCTGGGGTCTCATAATCACTGCTAATGCTGCAGGTGTCTAGGCGCCGACGTGTCTGTGGTATGCGCGAAGCAGAAGGATGGTGACCTGCAGTTAGGCATTCTAGACATGATGCACAACCCCATCGTGTTGGTCTGACCATGAATCTATGTCAGCTACCAAGTAGCGCCATGGAGGTGTTGCATCATAGCTAGGTGAGGAACTTACCTGTGAGGAGAACCAGTCTACTGGTGTCCCCAGCGGCTCTCCATTGGCGACGTCTTCGTAGGTGTGCGTCACGATGCAGGGCGTCGTCATACTGCAGGCTGGCCCGGTCTGGTCTGCAGTGGCTGCTGTTCATGTGCTGTTACCTGGTGGGGACAATTCTCAGTAGTGCTACTGTTTTTCTTCTGCATCCCTTGTTGGTCTCGAATTATGAGGGTAATGAGAAGACAGTTGTGAGGGCTAGCCATACCTTTAGTAATGCAGAAAGGAACTATACAGTAACCGAGAGGGAAGCTCTGGCGATTATCTGGGCTTTACACAAGTTTAGAGACCCGCTGTTCGGAGAAAAGGTGAAACTACTAACAGATCACCAAGCCCAGACTTGTTATGGAGACAGATTGACGCTGTGGTTGCTGTACCTACAGGAGTACGATGTGGAGGTAAAGTACATTAAAGATACAGAAAATACTTAATCTAAGTTGTATCAATGACTCAACCCAGGTTTCCTACAGCCCCCTAAGCAGCTGAAAGAATTTTTAGTTACCAGCATGAATGCCTCTGTACTGAAGTCTAATTGCCACTTGAAAGAGTTGTTGTCTACTTTAGCCAAGTCCCAAAAAAAAAACCGGAGTGTGTCATGTCTGACCACGGTACACAATTTACCGGGGGAACTTGGCAGAAAGGTTTAAAGTGGCTGGGTATAGTTCCTACTACAATTTCTATAAGACATCCTCAAAGCAATTCCGTAGAATGTTCTATGATGACGATTGGTACAATGTTGCGCATCCATTGCCACAACTGCCAGCATAATTGGTGAGATGAGTTTCCTATCATAGAATTCCTAATCATCAATACTGTACATATCTCTACAGGTGTGCCCCTCCCATGAGGTTTTAACAGGTAACCTGTGGAATGTCTAGTCAAAGAGTTAAATGTGCTGCCAAAATTAGTCGAATGTACCACAGTTGAAGACCCTGAGAAGGTAAAGAATGAACTTATTGAACTTGTAAAAAGGCATCTGTTTCTTGCCGCAGAAAGTCGCCGCAAGCATTTTCGGACGAGCAAGAAAAAGGAGTTCAGCTTAAACGAGCTTGTACTTAAGCGGACGTGTCCCACCAGTGCCCACTGGGATTGTGTAACGCGCAAGATAGCTTTGTTGTTTGAGTGTCTATATAGAATAATTGGCATAGTGCCAAACAATTGTTACGAGCTCACAGACCTGATGGCAACATCAGTTGGCAAGTTCAACATAACACAGTTAAGACAGTATCGCCTGCCGCAAGAATCCATTCCACCTGCTAACTAGTATTGAAGTAGTGTGACAAGTCTGAAAACACAATCTTAGAGACAGTCGACATAATCTTATGCAACCAGGAGATAGCGTAGATGCAGTTGAAGACCTGCCAGGAAATGGTTCATTTAAAGAAAACCCTAAGTATTGGTCTGCGGCTAGGGTACTATGTATTATTTAAGGGTCATGTCATGTATTTATTTTGCAGCACAATACCTACTTCGCCTCATCGCTCCTGTGCCAAGAGTTACAGCTGTCCGCTTATATCTGCCTGAGGTCCATCCCGTCGCTGCCAGTGAGCCTGCTACAGTAGTGTCCGCTAACAAGTTACATAACGCAGAGAATCAGAATGAGGACAGCAAAGAACTGGGTGAAGAGGAAATGGAAATGGACGGCTAGAGAAAACTGCGTGTTATGTTTCGCTGCCCAAAGTTGCCAGATGTTTACGTCGTTCGATACCGCTCGCCAAGCCCACACTCATAAGAACAATTTTAAAAGCACTGAAAGACGCGAATTATATACATGCACACTGAGAGACACAAACTAGAACACTCCCAACAACTTTCCTACCCATGTTTGTGTGATGACATTTGGTACTCACCAATAGTTGAGTTATTTATCCAACCTGGAACATAGGGAATTGTGAAGCTTTTATTTTATTTCACTTTTTTTTTTGGGATATTATAATAATTTGATGTGCATATACATATTTGTAGTGCTGTGTAAAATTTTGGAAAAATTTGAATTATACAAGTATGCCTTTTGGCATGTAGGTAAAATAAGGCTAAGGATGGGGGAGAGGGGGATGATGTTTGAAGAATCTCCCGATTTTTCATTTCTGGAAGTTGGAAGGTCTGCTGTAGTGTGTCTTATGAAGTGTTAGTCTGCTACACACAAAATTGCAGTGTCAAAAAGGCTGCATGGCAGGTGAAATTGAATTTTCCAGTTACTTAAATATCTTAAAATTATATCATGACACACATGTCAGGTGTAGGAGTCACAAAAATTTCAATAGCAGTTTGCATAGTGTATGATGCTATGAACAAAATAACATGGATAGCACTCAATAAATAGAGCTTTAACTATTTACAATAACAACAACCTATATTTACAGCTGACTACAGCACTCCTTACATTCAGATATGGCAACAGTACAATTACACGTCCGTCAGTTAATAGTGAAATGTAGTTGTTCTTATGAAGTGAATACTGAAACTGGACACACATTCACTTCTCTTTAGCTGCATTTCATTAGTGTACATTTTCTGTGTGCATGGTACCACAACAATTCTCTCCTCCTCAACACTAACAGGCCCACTAAACATGAGTGCACCACGTTCACTCAGATGACTGTTCAACAGAGCAGTTTCCAACCACTTCCCCATCTTTGATGTCAAATTGGCCTGTCTTCTTGAAACCCGACATCCTCACAACAGTTGCATTCTGTATGTTGAGGTTCTTCGCCCATAGCTGGCCTGCAACACAAGACGTACAAAACAATGCATAAGCTATTCATTGTAGTTTCAGGGCTGCAGTGGTGGAGTGGTCAGACTACACGCCTGCCACCGATGAACCGGGTTCGATTCCAAATGTGGTCACCTGGATTTTCGCACATGAGAATTTGCTGAACGATGACACTAGTTCGCGGGTTTTCTCAGGTATATCCTGTTTTTCCTGCCCCTGCATTCCGGTACTACTCCATACTCAACTGTTTCCACCCTATCTGTTCTGAAGAAGCCAATGTTAAGTTAGCACAGAAGCTGGAATTGTGGAAAGTTTGTGAGATTCATCAAGAGTGATAGGGTAACTGTTCCTTTGAATAATTTTTTAAAAACTGTTTGTTGCATAATTGACACCATGGAAGTGCAATAATCAAATGGATGGTCACCAATTAGTTGGCGTCTGCATTCTATGTGATAACAGTACCCACACTCACTTTCTTAAGTGATACACTATCAATATATAGAGAGTAAAAATATTTTCAGGAAATGCCAACAAACTATTGGCATTCGAAACTCAACCAATTTTAGTACTTCACAGCAAAACTTTGTCAGTGGGATGCCAATAAACATGTTTTTAGCCTACTTTGCTATAGTATTTAGAAATGACATATGACTTTTATAGTTTTTCATTAAGCCTAGTATTTATTTTCAAAATGGTGACAATTGAGGAAATTAAGGGCACTTTGGTATACCTCAGGAACTATTTAAACAATTTCAAGGAAATTTGGTACATTTATTGTGCATATTAGCACTGAGATTATGCCATTTTGGAATATAGTGCAAATTGGAAAAAATAAAGCGTTCCCATTATATCTCTGGAACCATTTACCAATTGAAACCAAATTTGGTATGTTGGCAGTGCATGACGTAAGAATTACATTTAGAAAGTGGTAATGTTATTTATTAATCTGCTATTTTGGATGACAGTGCAACATGAAAAATTAAACATTGGTAACACCTTGTAACTACTGTACACAACACCTTGGTAACTACTGTACACAACAGATTCCAGCCATATTTGGCATGTAAGTAACATTATTGTAGGTCATGTTTATAAATGCAATTTAAATGGATAATACGCTTATTTTAAAAATGGCAGAAATATAGACTCTGTAGGTTTATTTGCAATGTCTATAATTCTACTTGAACAGATTCGACCAAAATTGTTAAGCTGAAAGTATATTTTATAAGCATGAAATGTGTCAAAACATAGCCTCTTTTGTCCTGGATTTTGTAAGATAGTGCCACATTAAAATCCAATATTAATGTAATAGCTCAGGAAATAATCAACCCCAATTTCTACTAAATTTGATAATTAATACTACAGTACATTATTTAAACTGAAATGTTTTAGTGGGTCAGACTATTATTTTCAAAAACACAAAAACACAAACACACACACTCTGACACCGGCTAAAAGCCAATGGTGCAAGAGCCCATGACGGCGCTCACCACGCACATTTCACGTGTCCCGCACGTGCGCATGCCATTTTATTTTCTCTAATAAAATATTTTACTCGGCGTGCATTGCACTTCCACTTTATATGAATCCCGTAGTCGGCCATGGTAGGTCCGTGCGACACTTGTCTCTGGACAGTCTGTCGAGGAGAGCTGGCGAGGTAAGACACTGTCACGTATGCACTACAACTTTTGTTCACTGATTTAGGTTTACGTAGTCCATTTAGTTTTAACAGTTAACCTTTGACAGAAAATTTCCCCAGCATTTCGCTTCCGCTTTATTAATTTCTTGCGCACTTGTGACATTTTAACAATCGAGAAGGAGGAAAAAGATGTCGGAGAGGACATGCGACCTGCGCAACTTGAATCAGGTGCCATCCACCTATGTTTATAGCGTTTCATTGTAACTTCTGTATTATTGCTACACACAATTTCAAGGGCTTTGTTTTTATGTATGTATTTGAGGGTAATTTTACGTGTTTGAATATTTTACGGCAACACTACGTATAACCACGTGGGACTGACACAAGTCTTTGTATACACCATCCTTGCGTTTGAGAGCTCATTTATGTAACATCGTATGTGCAATAATTTATTTCAGGGTTCTATATCAATTTTATTCAGGGTTCAATGTATTTTCACGTAAATTGATGCTTTTTGTACTTGACCACATGGTCATGTTAATGTTTGATTTTACCGCAATCAGGCAGGTTACAAGCGTGTAACCACTGAAATCGTAAAGAGAATAATTTTCTCCGCAAGAATAATATTTTGTCCGACTTTAATTTGCAGTTTCCATGCAGAAATATTGCAATTTCACCTGCACCACGTGGTCCGCTATTAACTTCATCCAGCGGCATCCATGCCTTCTAAACTTGTTTTCACACATGTGTGTGTGTTTATTGTGAATATTCATCTCGTGTCCCATCTTGTTTCATGTATCTTTTGAGGGTTTATATAATTTTGTAATTTGTTTACGGTGCAATTATTCCCCTCCTAGCTGACTCTGTGGATAGGCTGTAACCACACTACCCACGCGCTGGAGGGCGAGCCCCGACGAGTTTGTGTTAGTGATGCCGAGTAATCACACGTGTTAATATGTATTAAGGGTTTTCATTTGTAATTCACCATGTCCTGTCTTCAAGGAAAAACCATCAATCCACCATAGTGGCTGTCAGCCCTCTTCCCTTGTGAAGGCTGTGCTTTCACGCACCTCTGTGAGATCATCCATCTAGGCGTGCGCTAGATTAGTTGCGAGCTGGGGAACACCCAAGCGGAATTGGCTAGTCATGACCGAGATAATAATCATTTCATTGGCACGTTGATGTGTATGCATAATAACAATAAAAACAAGTCTACAGTGAATTTATATATTTTATTCAGTAGTGACAGTGTCCTAGCCACATATATTTTAATATGTGTTTATTTCCAGTGATGTTTAGTAAAAAGTTTAGTATTGCCTACGTGTTTGTATATGCATGAGAGAGAGAGAGAGAGAGAGAGAGAGAGAGCGCATGCGCACGCGCTAGGTTGCCACGCTGGTTGATAGGTAACTACTTGCCCTCTCATCAGGCATGTAAGGGAAGTAGCAAGTCAAACTCGCACATCGCACCGGCAGACATGTTGAGAAGACAGACAGTGCATTGCAGAGCAGTGATAAACAGCAGCGCACATAGCATATTTCACATCCAGTTACCAGATATTTGCATAAACAACCAGCTTAAAAACAACAGTTGCAGGAAATCTTAGGTGAAGGGACTCAAAATTTTACTTTGATGGAAGCAACATCCGATAAACGATACAAGCGGTTATCTTTAACATTATTTATATGGGAGTTTTGCTGGGACCACTGAAAATTAACTGTGGATACGGTTTATAGGTACATGCGACTACAATACATTGAGAGTCTCCTGTATTTATAATTATTTTTTCCCAACTTATTGTAAGCTAGTGGCAGGTGATAAAATGCAACACTTGTACCATATCTTGGGAGCTAATAATCGAATTCCCATCAAATTTTTCAAACAAGTAGTATTGCAGTGGATAATGTAAACTTACATAATTTAAGTGGGCAAGACTTTTTTTATATCAAAATGGTGCAGTATCAATTATTTAGATAGTTTAATCATAGCTATTACATAGTTTGAGAAATTTCAACCAAAATTTTTATACACACATTATCTATTAGATGCATCAGATATACCAATACAGAGCCTGTTTTTATATCTTTTTGTATAATAGTGCCAAATGAGTATCTAAAGCTTTTATGTCATATCTCAACCAGTCAACCTATTTCCACCCAATTCTATACACAAATAGTGTGCCATGTAAACTTATGATTTAAGTGACTCACACATTTGTTTTGAAAATGATACACCTGTAGATATTTGAATTTGCTAAATCCAATCAACCAAAACTTAAGTCTGAATATGTACTTCCAAAGTTGATGCTCCAAATCATACCTCTGTAGTTGGGTGTATGCAATATTACAGTACGAGGCATCCTGTGATTGAGTCTCAGGCACGGCACGTATTTGCAATTGTCTCACTTCTATTGCCTTTGTTTCTGGTTGCATCTCTAATAATATCACCATCAACAATACATCAAAACACACATACCATTTAATTAGAAACTTAATCATAATTATTCACATCCATGTTGAGGAAAGTAGGCTCATTAGTTATATTGATAAATTGTTGTTAAGTATCCACATGGTAGTTCAAATTTAAATCCTCACGTAACATGCTTTCATATTCATCTACAGTCGCACAGCTTCTTCGAAATCCAAGAATTACAATGAAAATTAATTATGTACATTTTCTTTAAATATACACAAAAGGAGATACATAATCCAAATACGAAAACCTGTGAGCAATGAACTAAAAAAATATACCAGCAACACCTGCACAAAAACATTACTGGAGATCTTACTGGGCATTACCTGGCGTCAGCTTCATTTCTTCATCGCTCTTCACTCCATGGTACTCGGCCAGGTCTCGGCGCCCTGTACCCACCATGTACATCACTATGCCGAAAGCATTAAATGAAATGAAGGCGTATGCTATGGAGAGTCTCTGCTTCCAGCTGCTGGCTTTCTCTGCAGGAACCGGCCTGGTGTGACGACGCCAAATTCTATTCCACCCTTTCAAATTCCACATGCTCTGTAAAAAGTTCAAAACTTACTGTAGTTTATACAATATTAATGAAATCAAACTTAAAAAGTAATCTTTGCCTAAAAACAGATAGATTTTAATGAAAACTATGGGAAGAGTATTTATATTGATTTTCGCAGTAAATTAGGCAGAACAGTTCTTTGAATTAATGGTATATTTTTGGTAGCCTCTGAAATTAGATATGTTTTATTTTATATAAATGATCACAAGAATAGCTGTAACACTATGTTTTTATGTTTCACAGTAGGTATTGTTTACGTACTAGTACAATACTCATTAGGTTAATTCCAAAGTTCAGTTTTATAGCTAGGGGGATACAATCTTGGTTAATCTACATTACAATATTATTTCGAAGTACAGATTGTTTGCTGTCAACTGAGAACTTTTAAAGACCCTAACTAGGATACCCTTTCTTGCCCATGTGTAAAATAAACATTGTCATGGATCCAATGCCGTTATTCGAGCATCAATTGAGTGCAACAGTAAAAATGGGTATGGACGAAAATGTTACTGGTAGCCTATATGGTAAATCATACTTCTCATGAAACAAATAGAAAATCAACTGATTATATTCACTGCTCTCAACTTCAAATCTTTTAATATGAACTTAACACATTAAACTATTTTTCCACACAGCTAAGTTTTCAAAAGTTGATTTCAAAAAGTTAACTGTGAACTATTATAGCTATACTCGCGAGCAACCAAATTCACTCACCTATAACACGCACATAGACATGTTTCCCACAAAAAGGACATAACGGATTCATGAAAAAATACTTATTTTAAAGCCCGATACTTTAGCTTTACGTTGGCACTGTTCACATAAAACTCACTTCAGTACTTTTTGAAATAATGCCATTTACGTCAAAGTGTAGAACAATTGGGAATTTAGGTAAAGGAAGAATGGTCACGTATTGTTCAAATGAAACAAACAATCACATAATAACAAAGACAATTTATTGAATCAATACTGATGGCAGCTTGTAATCAATTTTTCATTGATCTAATCAACGTTCTTACGTGGTCTTGAGGAATTCCACCCTACTCCTCTAACAATGCCGTAATTAGCTCGTAGATAGTCGAAGGAACTAGATTTCTGGCCTGGATCCTTCATTTAAGTTCGTCCCATATATGTTCGATCGGATTCATGTCTGGACTGAGTGCTAACCAGTCCATCGTCCGTATCGGTATACACGCTTAATGGATGAGTCAATTTGGTTGCTCGCAAGTGTATAATGTCAATCTACAGAATTTTAATGAAAAAAAGCACTTTTCTACATACAAAGATAATCACGTTTACCAGTTATTATTAAAAGTTGTATGCTTATTTAGTCAAGTCTAAAGTGAAACCATTTAGCATATTCACAGACCCATACTGTCTACAATACACTTACTTTTGTTAGTGTCAAATTGTCACAGTAAGCGTGTGATAAAATAAGGAAGGGTGATTATGAAGGAGAATGACTTATTGTAAAAAATGCATGAGGGCTACACAAGTTCTGTATATGGCTTCCGACAGAAGCTTTACCATGTTGAAAAATTCCTGACGCCTCTTAACATGAACAGAAACTAACATACCAGGTGTTACAACCTGTTGTTCACATCATGCACAACCTATATCAATTTCATCTTATATTGCCAAATTGATATAAACGAAAGCGAAGGAAAAAAGACAAATTAGCACAGCCATTTCAATACATATATTAATTAGTAGCTAGAGATGCAGACTTTCGGGAAAGCAGACCTAAGTGCATGCGTTTGTGGATATTTTCGAATTTCACCGTATAAAGTGTTAATTACAACTGAATGGTGTGCGGAAGGAGATTTGTTTAATTCTAGCGTGAAAATGTCCCACTTTTTGGGTCAACACCTGTGTTTGGCCTTGTCTTTTCATGTAGTTAGTCAATCAAAATATTTGCGGTAACTGAATCAATAGTGGGCAGTAATTATTTTCTGGCGAAATGGTCCTTGAGAATATGTACCTATCATTAGTAATAATGTGCAGTGCGACATTCAGAAGAATTTTCGGCCAGCCAGAAAGTTAAAAAAGTTCCTTTCCGCTTTGTGAGGATTTAAGAGAAAAATTTTACTTGTTCTTTTATAAGTTTTAATTTGACACTTATGCTGGTAAATACAATTCCTTTGCAATGTTTACAACTGACAGTATATTCTTATTTGTTTACATTGCAAATTATGGTAGAAATTTTATCACAATTTTATTTTGATGAACAGACTCTTATTTTCTGAAATTGTTATTAATTTAACATTTTAATATCACAGGTAGAGTGATTAATGTTATTTTATTTCAGGTGTTTTCTCCTTGCCTTGCATAATATTAATTTTATAGGCCTGAGAAATTGTTAATTAAAAAATTTTTGTAAATAAGATTCAATTATCAGGAGATTGTTTATTATTTGATTCTGTTAAGGAAGAAGGACTGCATATGTAAGCCCAAGGACTCTCTCATCAGATATGACAGCGGTCACTGTTCAATTTTGTCTGTCTAAAATTTAATTTAATTTTGACCGCCCATAAAAGGGTAAGGCGATGGAGGAGAGCCATCGCAAGTTCTTTAAATAAGCGCAGGCATTACAAGCAACCTAAAAGCACTAGTTTATCAATTTTGGTGTCTTCAAGAAAGAAGAGGACATCTAAGGGCAGCATACATTAAGATGGTCGTAAGATTTTTTTCTGTATGTCTGGTACGAGCAGCATTTGCTTACATATTTCAGTTTGCTTATGATTTGGATGTCCTTTTTCTTTAATAGTGCAATTTTTTTCACTTAACTGTTATAATATCTAGTTTTATTATTTAATCTTTTGTATATGTTTTCTTGTCATGTCTTTTGTATTGTTTGTGTCAGTTTTGTCTTTGTTTATCCATTGTCCTTAATGAAGTGCCATCCTGTAACTGGTTTTACTACCATTGGGTGGCATTTTAAGCCAATAAATAAATAAATAATCCAGAATTGATTTCAATGAAGGACTTGTACCAAAGAAATTTTAATTTTCAATTTAATTGACCCAGTGACATGAGAAGGGAATTTACAATTTCCCTAGCTATCCAACAGAAAATGAAACATTATCTGATCTTTTTATGCAATATAAAATGAACTATCTGAGAAACATTTCTGCTCCAAGAATTATTTGTGCATCAGAATTTAAAATCTTACTTTAACTCAATTGGTTTCACGATGTACTGTTCTGAGGGAAAAGAGAGAGAGAGAGAGAGAGAGAGAGAGACATTTTCTATTGCTCTGAGTAATTTTTCATTACCAAAATTTCATTCATAACCAGTACTAGAGTTATTAAAAAATTAACGATTAATTTTGATTGTGCCCAAAGTTGTGATTCAAAGTGTCTTAATTTTCTTTCATTCTACACACGGTAATAAATGTCTTTTCCATAAACCAGGTATGTATGTGTTCTGCATCTAGATGTTAAATTCATATGCAATTTTAATGTGCTCACGTCTGGTTGTCTATTGCAGTATTTGTTACAGCCTATTTTCCCAGACGCTCCCAAGACAAGGTAAATGTTTTAGTACTTACCTATGGTAAAGTAGCCATTTTAAATGCCAATTAATTTCTTTTAATTATAAAGATTTAATGTGTGCAGTTCATATTGACAATTTGATAATCAGTATTTATCCATACGTAATTTTGAATGAACATTGCTCCTCCAAAAAGAAAGTTCGGAACCCCATATAAAAGTTTCCCAATTATGCATGCACACTCATTCACACAAGACAAAATATTTATATGCATTTTTTTAAATTTTTTCCCAGAGCTTATTATTGTATCTTTTCTCCAATTGTTAATATAAAAACTGCCAAATGACAAACACAGTGTACACATTTTATAGCTTTCAAAAGTTTATGTTTGAGGCCACAATAATAAATAAATCATTTGTTATTTTTGCTTCTTCGGAAGGCCTTAAAAAGTGTTCACTTTACTGTGAATAGCCTGTAGAAAGAAGTTGTAACTTATTTGTAAATTGACTACGGGTTGTTTTTGTAATTTACACATGGTTGTTTGCTTACACTGTACCAACAAAATGAAATGTCTATTTGGGTCCAGTGTGCCATTATTCTCTGCATAACGTCATTAATGTTCCTGCTGTTTTCAGTTGTGAGGCGAGTACTTTAGTGGTTTTGTTATCGAGGATGGCGATTGTAGTATGTGTTTGCATTTTGTTTTGTGTATTAGGCCTATAGGTTTGCAACTGTTAAGATTTTGTACAAACTGCCAGTTAGCTCTGGAAACGTGAATTCACAAGAATATTTGCCAATCTGCTTCCTAGAGTACAAGCATGAAGGACACAAAGCTTTACTTGCTCCACACACTTTTTACATGCTTTGCTTATAGTAGGATAGGTATGGTAAAACTGTACGAACCTGATAAAACCTAATGGAGCTACTTTGAAATGCAGCGTGATATGGATTTTGCATGAATTTACTTTTCTGGAGCCATTTGTGGATTTTTCTAACATTTATTAGATAGTTTACATTTCTTGTGGTGTTATTTTCCCCATTTTTTTTTTACAACTCTCACCAATTTTCCTGACCTTGGTAGCTCTTAACACTATCACAATTCATAGGCAGTGTCCAAATTCACCAAGAGTACTCTCTCGCCCACTCTTGACATCACACAGAGTCCTTTCTGCTTTTCCAACTCTGAGAAGAGAGCGCGAGAGGGAAAGTGAATAATGATACCCATTCACTGCTAACTCATGAGACTTTTCCTTACTTATATATTTATAAATAACTTATGTATTACACAAGTTATTTTATTGACTGAAACAATTGAAACAATTCACTTAAATGTGGCGTGGTTTTGACCCATAAAACTGTTATAACCTAATTCAAACACGGAAATAATGGAAACAAATATGGCACATGGTCAGAGAGTGTGAGAGAGCGCCAGCGAGTATACAACTTCGTACTCTCTCTGTGCTCTCGCTCTTTAGCGCTCTTTGAATTGAGGCAGTGTCCCAATTCGCCAAGAGAGTACTCTTTCGCTCACTCTTGACGGCACAGAATCTCCTCTCTGCTGTCCCAACACCGAAGAGTGCGAGAGGAAGAGTGAACAATGATGTACACTCTGAGCTCACTCTTGAACCCTCTCTGGCAGCCATGTTGTTTTCAAGTGTAACCTCAAATATCCAAAAATATTTTACTGTTTCTAAAGCAGTGTTAGAAATATTTTATTGACTTAACTGAATCATTGCGATTGTGAAATGTGTAATAACAGCAATATTCCGTTTGATATGGAACATAACAAATTATGATGTTATAATGTTCATGTTTCATTTGGGTAAATTGTGTGCATATTATTAAATACCGTGATTTGCACACAATTATATTTTGTATCATGCAAACATGACACAAATTAAAATAAGTTACTATTTCATAAAACAGCGTACATTTATTCAAGGAAAATGAAAGGCTAACAATATTTTATTTTTCACTATTCAATACTTTTCTGTCAGCGAAATATTGCAGATGGCTTACAGAGGGCACAAGTTTCAATTTGCTAAAGTGAGTTACAGTGTGCCAGAGTGAGAGCGGCGAGTGAGAATAAGCATACTTTCAAGTTGAGACATGGCCTGAGACAACCAGCGCGTTCTCTCCGATGTCATAATGAAGTCGTCACGAGAGTGCTCTCTGAGCCACTGAGACAGCCTCAATTAGGGCGTGTTTACACGGCAATAGTAATGTGCAATAGTTCCTATCGTGGGAGCTACTATTGCATTACTAAAGGCTGTTCATGTTAAAATGAGCACTTTCGAAAGCCCTGCTTAAGATCTCCTTGGTTGGACATTGTGTATTCCTCCGCCTCATATAAAATTAACATTGCTATGGGCCTCATCACTTTATTCATGCGTCGGTCAAATAATACTATGAAATTACCAATAAAGTAAATACTTTACAAATCTGCTCATTTTTACACTACGATAATTGAAAAAAAAAATATATATATATATATATATTTAAGCTATCAGAAATGGTTTCTTAACACATTTTATTTAATGTTAAGATATGGGACTACTTCCCATGCATCGTTACCAACTTTACCAGGCGCATGTCACTCAGGGCGCCCGTTAAAATATAAACAGGTAGGGGCAATGACTTTTTACTCTGCTTCATTTCAAAAGTGCTCACTTTAGCGTGAACAGCCTTTAATGCCGTGTAAACTGTACAATAGTTACTGTTGCACCATCGTGATAGCACTATCGCTATATTAGCTCGAGATAGATAGTTCATAGGCTGTGTCCGAATTCGCCTGAAGTACATTCTTGTGTGTACCTGTCTCCGGAAGTGACGTAAGTGTTGTCCGAACTGCAAGTGAAGTATACAAGTAAACAAAGTTGTATACTTCTCGCACACTTACGGAATATGTGCCGCCATTTTGAGAAATAATTTGTAGGTTACAATTGATTTCTGAGATAATTGTTTGATTTAAAGTTTAATAGGGGAACATTATTGCTTCGTAGGCATAGAATTTTGAACTGAGTAAATAATTATTGCACGTTTCACCTTAAAAAAAAGGTCTAAATAATAAATTTGTATTAGGCCTATGTTCCTAACCTACAGAAGATAAGATAAAGAAAAGCAATCCAAACTGCACTTACATGCAATAATGCACGACAATAAATGTTAATGTAAATCAAATTTAAATATTATTAAATACTTTATTTAACCCCTAAAACTTTCGGCAATTATAAAATTCTTAGTCGAAATACATGAATTTAAAATGGTTAGCTGGCTAATAATTGGCATCAAAGCCAAAAAAACTACCTGTCCGAATTCATCAAGTTTGGTGCCCAGGGTAAGTGAAGGATGCAAGTGCGCAAGTATACACCTGAGTTTGGAGACGGCCATAGTAACTATTGTGACAGAACATGCAACTATTGTAGTGTAAACCATGTAGCATCACTATCGTGATAGTGCAGGTCACAAATCTGTACATGTGTAAATTTAGACAGTAACATTGCAGAATTATTTGGATTCTGTTAATATCTTAATATCTGTTGCTGTTCTTACACTATGTGGTGGTATGACAGGATGTATATTATCATATAGGTACGACGCAACAGTATATTTACTGTCATATAATAAACCACAACACAACAGTATATTTACTGTCATATAATAAACCACGGGAATAATATATGTTTAGATGTCATTAACACTCTTTCACGATATTTAACTACCCCAACAAATACCAACCTCTTGACAAAAGGATATAAATCTAGAGCCTATCAATGTATTTACATACGTGTTGTCCCTTTTGAGGTTTGCCACAGCATGTCTCGATCGTGTGTGTGTATAAACAGGGCATATCTCGGCAGTTACTTTAACACACTTTCGTGATAGCTATAATAGCGAGTGTGTGCCAGTGGGTGCGAGAGTGCACACACTTTCAAGTTGGGACATTGCTATAGTGCGTACTCTAATAAAACAACGCAACTAACGATACGTATCACTTTCCAGAATGTGTTTCCATTTTTACGAAAAGCCCTCATTGAAAATGTACGGACACCAACATATAATCGAGAAAGCAGACGATACACTATGCTCTCATAGGAAGTGGTACATAAAATCAGCTCAAAAGTATTATGTAAGGATAATAAACTCTACAGTACTAGCAAACTTGTAAACAAAAGTGAAATATTTGTTTTCGTCAAATTTTATCATAAACACGGCCGACACCGGTGTTTGAAACAAAGGTTAACCTAGGAACTTACTCATGAAAGAGGGTTTGGCCCGTACTTTGATGGTCACGTATTAAATATCATTACATTCACAAGAATTTCTTCTACTCTCAAAGTCACAATTTGAATAGCCTACGTCAAAATTAACTGCATTTACCATAATATTTTGTCGTAACTTGAACAGTGGACAACACGATTACACCCATACGGCCAGAGATGCTATTACGCGCTTACACAACTCTTCACAGCAAAGTCTGGAACAACATATTTATGAGCAAGAGTGTTCAAAGCAAATAAATACTCTGTATTTGAAACTTATTTGTTCAAAGTCTTTTGGCAAAAACCACGTTAAAGTGGGCACTTTTTTAATTTAGTCGAAAGTGCACAAAAGGTGCAGTACATTGCAGCAATTAGAACGAACACCGGTTGAAGTCACGTCAGAAACAGGGGAAAATATGTTCTGCGGATTTACAACGACCCGTCCGTCATCCGTCCGTCAATCACGTGTACAACAGCCAATCAGAGTTGGCCATATGGTATTTTTAAATGTTTTTATATCTATTAATTTCCATTACGTACGTGTATGGTTGTTTTGGGCAATTAGAAACACAATACCGCAAAAGATTTTCACTTTTTATAGAGAATTTTTTCCTATTTGCAAACAGTTTTGTTTTTATTAGTTTGCAGCAATGAACCTACGACGGAACTATGACTGGGAAACGGACCAGTAGAAAAGAGATAGAGACGGATGAAATTATGACAGACGGGTGCGATGGGCTGTTCGATATTTAAAATGTACCTTTTAAAAGGAATGGTTTTCCTTTGTCAACTTTAGTTATCACTATGGTCTATATATTTGGAAAGAAAATGGACAAGGAAAGCATTACGTTTCATCCCATTATTAGTTCTATTCAGAAAATAGCCCTTTATGAAACGAAGGCGGTAAGTTTAATAACTGAGGTTTCTTTTTGCTGCAAGGTACAGTAACTTCGTTAGCAACCTATACGTGTCTTGCCTTTTATATTAATTTTTATACCTTTTTTTCGACAAGGACTCCTCCATTTTCACCCTCTGTTTTCTCCCCCTCAAGAAGTCCCTTATCCAGTCCACTACCCACTTATCATCCAGTAGATCATTCACTTTTTGGGTCATAATTCTTATCGAAGACATAAAAAATCTATTAACCAGGCATCCACCTGCTTCAGCCTATCTACTGCCTGCACCAAATCTTCCAGCAGTTCAGCCAGTTTCATCTCGCATGAGTAACATGCTCTAAAACCACGGTACTTCTGCAGCCTATTCTTTTCCTTTTCTAAGGGCTGCGGTGGCTGAGTGGTTAGACTGCTCACCTCCCAAGGTGAACTGGGTTCAATCCCCGGGTGTGTCACTCCTGGATTTTGGCGAGGGGGAATCGTGCCAGACAATGTTACTGGTTGACAGGTTTTCTTGGGAATGTCCTGGTTCTCCCACCATTATTCCTAGTAATTATGATAACTAATAATAATATCTAACATCCGGGTATTATTTTTCCAATTTTCGAAAAAGCCTCTATTCTTAAGAATTACCCTCATTAAGAGCTGCTCAAGTATCTCGATTCAACTTTTCATGTTTAACCTCTACCACATCCTGTACTACAAAACAAGCCTCTTTTCACCTTTCCTGTACTTGATGTGAGACTCGCAGGCTTAAAACTGCCAGGATTTTACCTTTCCTTCTCTTGCTTGTATACTGGAACCACCAATGCCGCCTTCCAGACCTTTGGCAACTTGCCTTCCTCCAAAGAACTCCTAAAAAACGCTTCAAGATATCTACATAGCTCTCTTCCACCAAACTTTAGGGCTCCATTCCCTATACCATCTTGGCTCGCAGTCTTGCTGCTTTTCAATCCACCTATAACCTTGGCTATCTCCTCCTTTATTCTGGGTTTTCTCTGCATCCTACTTTCCCCCTCATCTTCCCATTACCAAACATCTTGCTTCTCAAACACTGACAAGTGGTGAGTTTGCAGCAACTCAACTTTTTCCTTGACAGTAGGCCTATTTACACTCAAACCCTCTTTACTATTCAACACTAGTGGGATATCTCCCCTCCCTCCCCTCCTTTAACCATCGTAATATACCTACTCATATAACTTCTTCCATTCCTTTTCCTTCTTCTATCATGTTGCCTAGGTATTTGTTCATTGCCTGCTAAATATACCTTCCTAGTTCCCTCCCCATCTGTTTCATACGATCCCTTGTACTATTTGAGCCTGTGTTCTTCCTCCATTAGAATATGGTGCAGCAGTATGGGACCCGTATGTAGAGGTGGAGGTGCGAGAACTGGAGAAGGTGCAGAGAAGGGCAGCAAGATGGGTGAAGGGTAGGTGGAGAAGGCAGGGGCAGGATGATGAGGAAGAAGGGAACTACAGGCCATCAGTGATGATGAAAAAAATGGGGTGGAGCTCATTGAGGGACAGGACAAACGTTGAACGGCTAGTCAGGATGTACAGTGGTGAATTAAGAGGGAGGATGGGGAGGTCTACACTGCAAGCTAAGTAAGGGAGTATTTAGAGGAAGAGGAAACAGCAGTGAGAAGCTTCAGACGGTGTGGAGGAGAACGGAGCGAGGTAGGCAGTCCATGCTTGTGAGGTCTGTGAGGGAGTGGAATGTATTGAGGGAGGAATTGGTATCTGTGAGAGGGGTTGATAAGTTCAGGAAGGGAGTGAAAAAGGAGTAGGTTGGGTGAAGGAGAGGTGAGAGAGCTCGCCACCGGGCGGTAGCCTAATTGCGAGTGTATGTATCGATAGCAGTATCACAATTTCATTATCACTAAATATAATAAAAGCCCTAGGATTCTTACTAGGATCTAGGATGCCATCAATTGTATTTGTCTACACTTTCTCTTCATTCTTTTATCTCCCATCTGTAATACGGAGGATCACTTACATTCTCTCTCCAATTACTCTCTGTTCATTCCATAAGCTATCTACGCTTTCTACATTGGACCACTAATCCAACTTATCCTCCTCTTCCTGTTTCCCCTTCTATACTGCCATATTACTCTAACCCTAGGATCTATCCTCAGCCTCCAAATCTTAATTTCCACCACTGGAATATTGTGATCACTTGTGTCTAACCAACTGCCATGTTTAGACTGCCCCAACACCTTCTCCATTACTTCTTGTGGTGTTCCTACTGCGTGAACCATAACTCTGTTCACTGGTTGTGATGCCATCCTGTGCATCATCTTGCCCATCTCCTCCCTCAATCTACCTCTAACCACTACACATCCGGCGTGTTCCGGCGGTCCCCCGCCACTACTGTCCACTGCCTGCCCCTCAGTTTATCAGTCCTTTCCTTGACCGCATCTATTGCCTGCCACACCTGACCTGGCTACATGCTAGCAATCTGATGCTTCCCTTCCCCTGCCCTGGATCTCAATTTCCATCACCTCATCCACATCACTAACCCATTCCACAGATCCCGCCAAGCTAGGGATGGGCAGGTCCGAACAATCTTTTGTTCTAAAACTTAGGAATTCGGGTGGCTGAGTGTTTCGGCAACGGCTGACAGTTTCGTCACAGTATGGGACATGGAACTCCACAACTGCACTGATTAGCACACAACTTGATTACGCTTCGTAGCATGTTCTGTGACAGGTTTTTTAGGGGGTAAAATCATGCTGTGCAGGGATAAAGTCTGTTGTGCGCACAATACACATTCTGTTTAAACAACAAATGTTAAAATATTTCATACTCTTTTATTAAACTTTTTAGTGTTATATAATGGAGTAATCACTACATACCTGCAATTCTTGGTATACAGTGTAAAGAAATGTAGTAAACAGACCTAAAAAAAAGTTACGAAATGTTTGTCATTTTCAAATATACTTGTGATTATCATGGTAGTAAAACATCAGTTTAAAATTACCACAAAATAAAAAGTATACTTCACAGCTCTGAAGAACATTAATAACCTTTTACTATCATCACTGTGGTGAAACATTTTATTCATGTAGTATATTTCATTAAAAGCACCAGCACATTAAAAAATAATAATTAAATATAGAGCGGAATAAATAATAATAAAAGAACATATAACACAACATAGGATGGATCAACCCAGAATGTGGTATGACGTGTACCGACAGCAGTTGTCCATAAAATGGAACAGTATAAAACACAGAACGTGGCACACTGCGATGGCACAGTGTCGCGCAATGTACATTAATGTTGACAGAACAGCGAGTGTCGAAACACTATCTCTGTTTCGGCTTTGTACTTGCCACAGCTGGGCCGTGTGCCATGTATCAGTGTCTGCTGAAACAAAAGAGACGCAGTGTTCTGGAACAGTGGTGCACATGTGTGTACCGACACAGTGTATTGAAACAGGAACAATATTCAATTGCTATGCCAAAAAAGGCAAAGATGAACAACTAGTATACACTGGCATGTAAAATTATGAATGTGCGTAAAGTATGGGCGGAGATGAATGAAATAGATTTCTTCAAGAGAGCCTATTTAGATGGATGGGTATGAAAAGGGGCTTGGAAGTTAAATGGATAAGAGAAATTTGGACCAATGAAGCAGAGGTAGGAGGAGAAGGTCTAGGCACCCAAAGGAGGAGGAGGAAAGGGAATTGGTGTGAGAATTGCATTAAGTTAACGGTGGTTAAGTGGCATAATGCATAGTGTAAACAACAGGTCATAACACTTGTTACAATATCAGTTTCTTTCAGCTCACTCCATGGTACGTATTAAAAGGCACTGGCAATTTTTCATCATGGAAAACTTCGTAGAAGCCAGATACACAACTTTCGTAACCTTCAGGGATGTTTTACAAAAAAGTAATTCTTATTCGTAATCACCCTTCCTTATTTTACCATGCACTTACTATGACAATTTGACACTTCGTTCAGGCGAAAAGAAATTTGTAATGAAAGTGAGAGTAATGTATACAATATGGGTGTGTGAAACATGTGATGGAAGAGCATATAATGTGCATACAAGTAATTCTTAAGCAGAGTTTTTAAAAGTGCTCAGGGTATTGTGAAGAGGTTAATGAAACACTGTAGTTGAGGGATGGTTTTGATATGGGAAGTAGCATCTGCAGGTGGATGTGTAGGTGTATGTGTGTGGTGTTGCAGCGCTTCTACCTCGTGGGCAGCAACAACAAGCAGTCAAGGTTCCGGGTGCTGAAGATAGATCGCACGGAGCCCCGGGAGCTGGTGGTGGTGGACGATGGTGCGGAGTACAGTCAGGAGCAGATACGAGACCTTGTCACAATGATAGATGTTGGTAATCGCACTAGGGTCGGCCAGAGACTGTCCAGCAATGGTGTTTCTCGCATCGTATCTGCATTTGGCATCGTAGGTGAGTAGCCAACCTGTGAGCTCTGGGTGAGATGTTTCAAGGAATGGCAAAGTGATAGCAACTTTACTATTAACAATAAATTTGTATATAGCAGCCATTATTTCATGTCATTTTGTTGTTATCTGTGGTTTTAAGAGGTATCGAACTTCTGAACTTTATAGATACCTAGAAGTTGTGCATTATTTCAATTACCATTGCTTAACTAGTATTTTTAAGGTTGCTGTGCTACAGAATTATTTTTTTTTTAATTCCAGTTTTAGTGCTTTTGTAGGGCTTTTGTTTCTGTTGCTGGAAACGGTTATTAATTAAAAATAAATTTATCTAAAATTGAATTTTTTTTTTTTTTCCTCTCCCATTATTTTATCCGTGACCTGAAATTTGGTTACAATTCATGTCAAGTATAAGTTTTGCACTGTTAATTGAGCTTTAAAAAAAATCTGTAGAAAACTACAGTTGACCATAAATGCACATACTTTCATGAAAGAACACACCATACGGTGGCAAAGGGTAGATTCTAAGGTTAGGGAAATCAAGTGTAAAATAACTAATTCCCTGATACACACTGCAACTACAGATGAGGTGAAACTATCTTGATTCAATGTCTCTTATCACTAGAGACTTGTTTAACATTCCAGACTTAACATGAAAAGTAGCCTGCAAAGACAGCTGTTGGCGTTTCCATAAGGAAGGAAGGAGGGAGGGCTAGGAAAAGATCGGCAGCCAAACAGAAATTGTGTTTTGTTTTCTACAGCATTGTTACGGAATGTAAAAGTTCTGTGCTGAATTTAATCATCCATAAACTTAGCTATACTACTGTTTAGGTGTAATAGGAACTTAAATATCATTTGTATAACAAAAAAGTTTTTTTCATAAAACATGAATTTGTATTATTTCTCTTTGCTTGAATATACGCATCATCCTCTCAAGGGCAAGAAAAATTGACACACTTGGCAGCATGTAGTGGTAGGAACTGTATTTGGCCAAGAAAATCACTCCATCTGACAATAATGACCTACAAGTTTTCTGCATTAGAAACTTTAGAGTTAGATCTGCTGGAACTCGAAATCTGGATCTTTTAAGTGAAAGGAGTTGATTAAAACTTTGTTCAGACAATACAATCACTTTTATTGACCTCAGAAATTTAATTAATGCTTCCAGAAATTTTCTCATCTGTTTACAAAGTACAAAGTTAATAATATTTTGATGTATTAAGGTACAATAAGTTACATTAATTTTACAGGAAATATAATGTCTAAGTACTTGCTTATTTAAATAATTAATAGTCATGGATCACAAGTGTTCACGCTGTCAAAAATTAGAATAGTCTTTCATAACTAAATTGTCCTAAAAATATTCTTAAATCACCATTTGCTTTTGTTTGTTTATGTGATTCTTGTAAATAAAGTTGATTACGAACAAAAATGACAATTATACCACTTTAGGAAGACTTTTTTTGTTTCAAAGTAAGCAGCAATTTTTGTTCAATAGAAAGTAGTCCAGTATTTGAGTCTGTCTTGTTTCTGGGAGTTTATAATATGTCTTTTGATTACTTTCAGTGTGGGAAAAAGTGTGTTCAACAGATGAACTTGTTGCTGGAATGGTAGCTATTAAAGAACAATATTTACAATTTAGGAAAGTTTTCTACATTTTAATCAGATTGTTTCAGCAATTCCATTATCTCAATAACTGGTTTTGACCTGAACTCTGAAAAACTTAATTTTACAAGTTCACTCCTAGTGTACTGAATCTAGTACCAACCAGCATCAAAATTTTGTCAATTATTTGTAAATATAACCTTCTGTAGCTACCTACTTTTGGATCAGTTTCTTATTATTTTCATTGGTTTTTACTAGGAGGATCATCCTTAAATACAGACCAAATTATATTAAACGAGTCTTTATCTTAATAATATTTTCTGTTTCATTCTGTTTTTGCAGACAATAAATAATGCAGAAAGTCTTGATGTTTGATGCTCTTGCCTGGTGGGCAAGTGGTTAGGGTGCTGACTGCCCTCTCGGTCCTTATGAGAAGGGGAGTCAAACCCCAGGGTGAGTCGGAGCGTTACACTGGCCCTTCCGGGCAGTCTTGTTCTCCTTACCATTAGGGGATTTCAATAGTCAGGACGCCAGCTGTCCTGAAGGTACGAAATGCTCAGTCGGATTCACAAATTATGATTGAGTGTGGTGGTGGATGATATGGCAAGGGTTTACAGGGTTGATCCGCCGCTGCCTCGTTGGCTGTCGAGCGGGGACGAATTTGGCCAGGGATCTTTCTCCAGACTTCCGGAGAATTGACTTAGCAGGGATTCGAACCCTTATAGCTCTCCCGGAGGCCAACTTCACCAAGCAGAAGCCAGGAAGTGCTTCTGTTGTCGGGTATTGAACCCGAATTACCTTGTCGGGTGTTAATCTGACAATATTAGCGCATTCGAGGGTCTTGTGAGAGGGAGGTTTCTGACTCTTGGCACTAAAGCTTGCGACATACGTAGAGATAGGGTTGGCAGGGGTTTCCTCCGGGTCAGAGTCCTCGTCGGTGGAGCACCAACTTAATCAATGCTTTAGTGGGCTCTAACAATCTGGGGGTATAATTATGTTGTAATCGATGGGTTTATTGTCCGGCTCACGTGGAACAAGTGCACTAGGATTTTAATCCTGAATTAGTTGGTTAATGAGAGCCTGTTTGTTTGTGGCGCACCTCTCACGTCGCCTCTGACAGGTTCCCAAACCTCCATGTTGTTTGCGCATTGGTAAAACCACAAGACAAGTAAAAGGGTGCTGGTTGCTGGGGTTGCAGATGTACAGTCCTTAAGCAGGGCGAAATCTGCAGTCTCTCCAGCGGACCTGCCGTGAAACAGGCAACCCAAGGTAACGAGACCATATGTCTCTTGCCGGCAGCGAGGTGTCCCGGAATCTCAGGGATGGGTCCTTTAACAGGCCCCGTCTCCTGAGGGATTCGGTACACTACATGGCAGAAGAGAGACGTGTGCAATTAACTGAATTATTGTAACTTACCACACTGTAATTGAATTTAATAATCAAAATGACAAAAGGATCTAAAGCAAAAGTAATTTAGTCGACAAAACGCAATTTCAAAATAGTACGTAATATTTACTACATTTAAAGAAATATTGCGGAAAAGCCCGGCATATATATATATATATATATATATATATGCTACAGCTGACCTCCCCCAGGTACAGCTTTTCATATCCACGGTTAATCCCACACCTGTACCCTATACCCTGACCTCGGTCAACTTCCCTCGACTCCAGCAGTAGCAGGTCATTGCGCGATACCATCCCCCTGGATAGAGCTCCCACTTAACGTTCATGCTGTAAATAGCATTGATTGGTTGGATTAGTCATTATTTTTCTTCCTTTCTTAATCAATTGGAGGTTTGTTCGAGCCTCTGCCACGGGCTGCTGAGGAGAGGAGAGAGAGTCTTGTGCAGACTGGGGTAGAGCTCGCGAACCTTGTCGACCGACGAGCCCAGCATTTCTGCTGTACCAGGGCGCTGGACTTCTACTTAGTCTACATAAAAATCGCCCTGTGTCAGCGATTCTCTGGGGGTGGGGGGGTAGCATAGCCTTCCAACGCAGGGGCTGGTTTATCGGGTGCAGTAGCGCCGCTTGTTTTCTTATCACCCCCTGGTGAAGGCGTAGATATTTTCTCACTCCTCAGGTTGAGGCCGGCGAGCCATGATGTCACAAGGCCACGGGGGTGCTGCTATCTCTGGGGTTGTTTGGAACTTCTTCGGCGGTTAAAATAGCGTAGTGGAATGCAAATAAATATTATTATTTCCTCGTCGGGATGGTGCTTGCATGCTAATTCTTGAGTGGGCGTAGAAATTTATAATTACGCACTTGAATTATGATTAAATAGTCGACTGACCAATGCAGGGAATCTCTTTTCTTCATTAATACAAAATCATGACGGCTATTGAATTTGACTTCCTTGCGCGTAGCACGCTCTCAGATGGGGCGAAGTTGGTCGTAGAGTGCGCCTCTCTGCGGCGCAGCATGCTGGAATGCGTCAGTCTTAGCTTGAATAATCTGACACAATGAACCCATAATGGAAAATAAATCAGAAAATACATGTAACAGAAAATTACAATTGGACTATTTTAGTGTAGCTAGGAAACCACGTGCTTTAATATAAGTTTCATTATTCTATTCATCATAATTATCTGTTATGTTTTAAAAAGGACCGATTAGAGCCGTTTGATTTTTGAAAACTATGTGAACCAAACAGGAGTTATAATTCCATCTTGTAAGCAGACTTTGGGAAAACGTTTGCACGCCAAATTTGTTCAATGCATTAGTGCGCTTCGTAGAATGAGAAAAAATGAGGCAAACCCACGTAATATTTTTTAAAAGATCTTGCAATCTCTAATATATTTAAGTGACTGCGAAAGCACAAGATTTAAATCTATTCATGCAGCTATGTATAAATATAGCACTATTGTACTTTTTTCTGTATGACATTCTGATTATCAGCTATACCAGAAATCTTATTTCAGCGTCATCCTCACTTTTCACATACTGCAATACAGATGAAACCTGTGACATGTTTGCAATATTGGTAGCTTCATTTAGTATTTATGCCACAGAAGGAGTCAACGTAATTTGTGCTTTAATTTCTCTTGCGATCAACTAGGCGACACTTACTGTAAAGTCATTTGCATATTACGGGACAAACATGTAAAAACTTCAGAGGTTTCTTACTGTGAGGACAACACTGGACCGTAACTGCTCAACAGATAACTAGCTCCACATAATTACCTGGGTTTGAAGAACTCTCTTTTTCTGGCTCGGGAATGCAAGTTCTTGTTGGCCAACAAACACGTCACGTCTATAAGATGTTTAAAATATCCTCAGTTTTTGTGTTCAATTTCATTTTGTGTTTTTGAACATTAACGCAAAGTTACCCGTTTACATATAAATCTACTCGCATCATTCTGAACATCTTAAATTTAGGATACAAAGTTGGCCAGTACATCTGTGAGAGTTCATGTTTGTGAGTAGCTTTATTATTGTTCATGTCACTAAAATCGCTTTTATTCCCTACTCCTTTCTCCAATGCAAATGTTAAACATGGCCAACAATATAATTTTAAATTATATTTACATCCTGCAAACCATTTATAGGAACTGTAAAAATTAGCCATAAAATATCTTCTGCACTGCACACCGCTTGTATTTAGCCTGACGCGTACTGCTTATTCCAACTAACTACAATTATTACGACTCATCTCACTGCAACGTAGTATACTACTTCTACACATGTGAGATTCAAACCCAACGCCAACCCGTACACGGAAGTTACGGTCTGTCACAATCCTGGAGGGCAGCCAGACACGTAGATACAAGGGGTTGCGAAAGACAGTGGTGCATCACATCCCCCCCCCCTTTCTCGCTGAGAGCCTACAAGCCATCAGCCGCCTCGGGGCATGCACGAGCGCCACCGAGGATACAAGAAGGCCAAGAGATGACTAGAGGGTGCTACTGCCACTCTAGCCTCGCAGCAGAGGGACGTCACAAGCTCTCCACCCCGACATGCGCTACCCTGCGAATGTAAGTCAGTGTGCTCACCAGTTGCTCTTCTTCAGTCTTCTAGCTCGCTCCGCCACTTCTAGTGCTGGGGCCCTCCGACTACTGTTAAATCTTCAGCAGCCCTTCCAGAGGCTGCCACCAATTGCTCAACACTCTTCAGAGGCTGCCTACATTGACTTCGCCGTCAGAACTCTACAGCACCTGTGACTAGACGCTTCAGTGACACCAATCGCTACCAGAAGCTTTGTGTAGCTACCAGACATACCACACTTAACTTCTTTGTCTCCTATAGACACCCTGATTAGAGTTAGATTTGTAGTAAGCAATTTTCGACATGTCTGTTCACCCAATTAGCCTAGGACCAGGTCACCTACACCTGGCTACCGTAGGTTTACTTCCAGCCACCGGTCTTCTTGGTAGGAGAGCATGCGTTACCATGTTTACTGACATCATAATAAACACTGCTTTGTTTCTTATAACTTCGAGTCTCATTCATAGAGTACTTTGTAACCAACTGCTAGGAGAACCTCGAGTTGAGTACCGCCAACCGGGAACGGGACGTTATTACTGTGAACTAGCTACAACTGGAGACTCCCTCTCAGGCTGCTCCAGTTGCAATACACATACATTAGACTGCCGTCTATGTTATTCTTGCCAAGTATACAGGTACTGGAGGAGTAGAATAGAGGAGCCCCGACCACTAGCAACACTTTTCACCCAGAGAGAGAGAGAGTACACCTGAGTTGTATCCTTACTGGATCACCTGGGTGCTGGCGGGGGTATTTTCTTGGGTGTTACAGCCTGACCTTGGTTGGGATCGCACACCCAGTAATAGTCTTGGTGGCCCACACGGCTTCAACGCTTCTGGTTCGCCTGCTAAGGTGGGGTTCCTTCTGAGGCACCGGGCTCATGCTACCAAACCACTACTGGGCCACACTATTCAAGGGCTACTCGCATCCATGGTGTTTGATTCATAGTTTTCAGCAGCTAACCCGCTCTTATGCCATTTAAGGTGAGACACAGTGCAAGGAGGGTGGAGCAAAGAGTTGCGTGCCTTGCTGCCAAGCAGCCGGCTGGTTCCGTCCCTCTTACAGCTAGTCGATGAGTCTTTGCATGCATCTTGCCTGCTACCCAGTTGTGTATGGGTTAATTAAACGGACCGAGGAACGCCTTGGCATCCTGAATGCCAACTTCTGGAGCTCAACAGCTAACAGATGGAACTGTAGTTTCTGCGTTGCTACACCTCAGGCCCTCACTGCAGTCCGGGCAGAGAACGATCGGCTCAACCAACTATACCCAACTAGTCCTCATACTCACGATGTTAGTAAGCCTGCTACAGCTAGTACGTCCCATCAGTCGTCTACGTTAACTAGTCAGCTACCAGCCATAGGGCAGACCAATCTAAGGGACTTGTCAATCACAACATCGAGAACTTTGTTCCCTCACGTTAAGGCCACGTGTCCACCTACCATATCCAACCGTAAACGCCAGTAAGCACAACTGGCCGAAGTGCAACCAAAGCCACACGACCATGATACAGCCTTAATCTAATTGAACACACGTCAAGCCTTCGTTACAATGCATGTGTCTGAGGTTGGCCTACCACGTTAGTTAATATCTCTTTAAAGTTCAAAACTCCTAGCACTGAAAGATGAACTGAGCAATTCTTCTACCGTGCAGAAGCATGTCTTCACCTGCTTGTCGCTGTCTGCTGTCATCTCTATTCTCCCCCTTCCCGAGGTGCCCACTGCCACGTCTTCTTCCCCCTGCATCCCGCCCAAGGGCCATTCATTTGTCTGTGCCCACAGCACCCACATAAGTCGCTCTTGGTTCCCTTAGCTAGGCGAGAGGGATATGGCTAATATTCGCAGTGTGGCTTTATCGCCTGTTCAATTTACCTTTGTCCTTTTCCACTAAGAAACTTGAAGTGAGGCAAAATATAACTGATTAAATGTAACAGTTAGAAATATTACCAAAATTAACCTTTCAAACTAGGTGTTTCTTTTATGTACATAACAACTTGTCACACCGTCCTAAACACCTGCCACGTTTTCGAAAATTCATCGTTGGATCCACCAGCTGTTTATAACACTAGTGCAAACTAGTTGAGGCATTTTTAGAACATCAGGTTTATTTTTAGCGGCATTTTCGTCTGCTTCCAGACACATATTAATGCCATTACACATAAATTGTAAAGTTTTCATCACCCATTTTTATAACTCAATGTACTAATTACTTTTGTATACTTTGGAATGCTTGAAAATTACAATTTGATTGTGTGTTAACTTTTATTTTTCAGAGAAAGCATTAAAAAATGTATCTGTTCATGTGTTGGTGCATATTCACCAGATCCACTGAACTTTCAGACTGGTTGAACCTGTGGATAAATGGGTTTAACCAGACTCAAACAAAACAGTAATTTTCGAACGTCCCATGGAACTGGGCAGCTGGATGGTTCCCTATTCCCCCTGCATGGTGCTTACAGAAATGGCCAAAGATGGAGGGGAAATTGGAGGCTGTACACGGAAAAGACTGAAGGCGAATGGGGAGGCGAGCCCGAAAGATGGCAGGGGGAAGAGAGACTTTGTGGCTAAAAAGCAAGAGTGAGGGGTCTAGAGTCGGGAAGGAACAAGCAGGAAGGGAAATAATCAGTTGCAGTGCTACTAGGAAGTAGTATGTGTGACAGCGCACCATTTACAAGATGAGTCACTAAATTGTTTTACATATTTGAGTAGGGAACCAGTGGTTCCCTTGGTTTTTAATGGAATATTGATCCCTGACACCAGAGTACTTTAAGTAAAGTTGGTGGAGAGATAAGGAATGTAGTTCCATGATTGTGCTTGCTGCAAGTGTATGTTTAAAATTAGTGGCCTCCGAATGGTGTTTTTATTTGTTTGTATACAAACAGTAATAAGAATTGTCATGTCAAACAATGTTTGTGATAGTTAAAGTATACAGCCGCTCTGTGATTTCAATACTTCTCCTACATGCAGTATGTTTCATTTCATGTATTAATCATTTGTAGAGAATTTGCATGCTGCAGAATTTGTCAGTAAGAAAAAAAACACTTAGTACCTATAGTAAGTCACATAATAGGCCTACGTAAAAATTAACATAACAGATAGGTACTTAAAATTACAATTTTGGTTTTTCAGTACTTAGTTAAAAATACACGCATAAAATATTGTATATTAAAACAATTATTTAAAAATATTAATTGTATGTTGTGAAAATACTTTTCTGAGAGAAACTCGTATAATTTTTTTAGACTACAATATTGGTTGATTGCTCTTAAATTTTGTGGTAGTTTATTAAATTTAAACCTGTGTATAATTAACTCAATTTCATTTTACATTATAGATCATATTATTAGAAAAAAAAACAAATGTAATAGGGCTAAGAAAAATTATTAAGACAGTATAACTAATGAATGTGATAATATTGAATAAATAATCAGTGGGCATCTTGAGCAATTAAATATGTTGTGACAAACAACCTCAACAATGATACATAAACTTAGGTGCAAAGAAGTGACACGTGACATCAGTTTGTCTGACAACGATGTTGATGTCAGACAAAGTTTTATTGTGCCGGTCAGAGGCATGGGCTAACTAACTGTGGTGAGGTTTTTACTTATTGGCTGCTGATTGGAACCCGGTTGTTGCACAGACTGGGGCGCATGGCCTTGCGACATGGTACAAAGTCGGGTGTGGTTTTAGTGATTCTCCGCACTGCTGGTGTAGGCATAGGCACTCGTTTACCTGCAGGGGCCATGGCCCAGGATAGCTCCTGGCTCCGTCAATGCTGCTGCTGGATGGATCTAAAGCCCGGTCCCTGGGTAGTGGTGGTACTGCGGTTGGTGGAGCTGGTTGATGTCCTCAATGGACTGGCTCTCGTGGTTCTGAACACGGGTTGGCAATGCCTAGAGGCACGAAAGTTCAGCCAAAAGTTTATGACTGTCGGGTGCGGCTCGGCGGCTGTCTTGTGGGGTAGCCGAATGAGGGAGCGTGTGGGGGATAGGGTTGTTGAGCAGCTTGAGCTTGTTCCATTCGGGATAGACTGCTGGGCAGTTTGGCTCGGTTCAGAGGCAGTAGCTGCCCTCCTAGCTCTCCACGTTGCACCACTCCTGTGAGTGAAAGGCATACGGTAGGTACAACAGTCTACCACCTAAAGAAGAGCAGGCGACTAATTCCCTAGCTATGTGTGTTGACAGTTGAGGCAAGTCCACCCAGACTCAGTCCTTTGACTCCAACCAGCGAAAATAACAACACAGTGGATGGAGCGAGTTGGCTGATCTGGGTGTCTAGTTGCTTCATGTATTGAGTTACTAGTGGTTGGGCTCTATCATACGTATGCACCAGGTATCTTTGCATACCTGGCCCACAGTTTTGGTGGCCTTCTAATGGGTATGTTTTAAGATGTACATGCACCCGGTTAAGGGAGCCCACAGTCCTACACTAATGTTGGCAAAAAAGTTTCCAAGACACGTTCTCCTTCTTTTCTCTAGTAGGTTTATATCTATGGGGTTGCAAGTCACAGTCACTTTAGAAATAACTACTCGGAGTGTAGGTATGATCATGCGTTTGTTCTGCAGAGAAATAGACATGGTGGCCCGTACTATTTCCTATCAATGAACTGTAATGGAATAAACTACGGTAATCCAGGTGAAGGGGACCTGGGTATAATCTAAACAAGAGCAGATACAGTTAGGTAACAATCAACCCTAACTAATTCTATGCTGCTGTCCAGAAGGAACTCTGGTATCATTACCAAAGTGGTAGTGAGTGTAAACGGGGGGTTGCTGGGCATAGGTCTGGATGGTGCCTTGTAGGTAGCGGTGGTCTTTCGTGAGCAAGGCGATATAAGCAGAAAGCTCCATCACAGGAGGTGGTGGAGCGAGCTGATGAGTTTATCAGCTGGTGTTTTGGAGCTATGCGCTCGCCTATATGGATGGCGGGCGGCAGACCCTTTGACTCCCTTCGGCCAGTTAGGTATCATCGGGCTGGAGCTCCTCCCTTGAGCTGATACTACACGATACCTGCAGTCGTACTTGGTTCTTGTACGTGCCCTGGTGCACAAGCCAGTATATCAGCCGCTATACAAGTTTCCATGAAGATTCGTATTACATGACAGCAGTTTGTGTTCTACTATTTGGCACCCTCTGTGGATGCGCAGTGTGTGGTTTGTAGTAAAAATGAACCCCATTCGTAAAACTGCTACCAGGTAGTAATTTGCGCAGGCCTATGAAAAAACTAGCTATCACATCTTAATATTGCTATATTACCATTTGCCTTTTACATAAATTTATTGCTAACTAGTATGGTTTCATTCATTTTCTTGAAAATGACTTTTAATCACTAGAGTATGAGTGTGTTATTTTTAATTTAGAAGAAAATTACTGACCAGTTTCAAAATATAGTTTTTTCGTTATTTACTAGGATATTATCCGCATGTAAAATTTAATGATAAAAAAAATATATTCTGATGGAGTTTTGAATTTGCGCCGAAAATATATACTGTACTACCACTTACCACTGTGCTACCAGTTCACACACAAGAATTGGGTTTGTATACAATATATATGATAAATAGTTCGAATGAATATTTTCATAGAGTAGGTAATGTTTTAAGTATTTAGAACGGTTTTAAATGGTAGTTAAAAGTGTCATAGCCAATATTATTTGTCGTCGTATTTTAAATCTATTTGTGAGTGTTTTAACGTCACGGATGTATAATCAAGATGGAGGCATCCTTTTTGTTTTCTTCATCAACTCATTTCAAGTAATAGCTACGAGGAGCGCCCTACGTTCTGAAACTGTGATGTGATTGGCCAGGTATGAAAGCCGGTGTGGAATGTGCCACGAAAAATAGGACGTGTCCAATTACCAAACTTGGTACAAAATCTGGCCGTACAAGGCGGGAAGTGCCATGATGGATGCCACACTACCCCTTGTACTGGCCGCTATGGCAGACCTTGCACAATTTTTTACGGAATCTGGTATCATTTAATTTCGCCTTTAGCTGTGAAGGCCGCAATCTCTTGGGGGAGACTGGAAGTGCAGTTTTCCTTGTATGTGGGTTGCATCGCTCCTGCGAGCTTAGAGGTAGTGCTGGGCTGCTTGGCTGGTTTCTATCAATCACACGCAGGGGTGATTAGCAGACATATGATGTCTGACATAATGGTGTATATGGCCTTGACTGCCGTGTCCTCGGGTGTCCCTTGCATAGGGGTTTACTGGTGGGTTTTGTATCAAGTCGTCCTGGGTTCAAACCCCACTCAAGGTGATGTGGCGTCACTTGAAGATGAGGTGATGTCGTAATTAGTAAATATGTTGGTACGCATTAAACATCCGAAGAAACATTTCACAACACAACGGTCGAAATGAAACATGCTTAGTTGGCAAACTAACGTATATTTATCCTCGCACGATTACATACTGACCACAAGGTGAAACTGAAGCGGACTCTGGCTGTGTGCACGCCAGATGGGTTAAACTGTTGAAATATGCATAAGTGCATAGTAAAGAAATTACTTGAACACTAAGCTTCCCTGACTAATTCCAAGGAAGAAAGGGCGGCGTCTCCGGGTGCAGAAAGAAAGAAAGGTTCCGGTATGCTAAATGAGTCCATTGAAAGTTACATGATTGGCGTAAAAACGTGAATGCACCCGGAGCATGAAGCAATACTTGCCAACCTCTCTTACTGCTGCACGATGACTAATTCAGGGCAGGCACATGCAGCCACGGTTTGGCGGCAAGCTGCGTGCCGGAACTTTGCTTGCTACATGAATAACGAATTACCTGCAGAAAACAACACTTATCTGCTGTAACAAATGTCATAAAAATTAAACAATATAATTGACGCACATAACACTTTCAATAAATAATAAAATGGTGGGGTGAAATGAGGGTGATGTCATGAGGTGAACGCAAGGAACTCACATAGGTATTAATAAAAAAAAAAACTGAAATAACTGCGGTGGCGTCTCTCGTGTTTTATACACATCCTTGTGTCTCTTCGAAAAACAAAATAGGTTGGCTTTCATGTGCCCCGCAACTTCAATTGCAAAAACACTTCTGTGCCTCCCTTCTTCAGACGTGGGATGGTAAGGAGGGGGGGGGGGGAATTGTGACACTGCCTTGCCCGCACTTGCACTGCACCACACATTGGTCCTGCACGAGGGTGTTGTGCACGTCATGCATGCTGATGCGCTGACATGAGGCACACGGCGTGGCAGAGTGTCTAAGAGTGGAGGATGCCGTCCTGTATCAAAAGGCAGGCAAAATAAAATTGTCAGTAGACACTGTTTAGTAGTTACACTTTTTTGACATGTAACAAATACTGTTCAGTTTAATAGAATATTTTGTATATTTATTCCATGAAAAGAGGGTGTCAATCGTAATACCAAGAAAACGGGTATTCTCAACTAATACGAGTTTTGTGTTATTGATAAGAATTTCTAGCTCCTGGGATTTTTCTTTTGAAGAGAACAACATATTGTTAGTTTTTTCCTAGATGAGTAATATGTCACTTGTTTGAAATAAACCATGAGTTGAGTGTGCACAAGGTTTTACTAGCTGTATGATCTATCTTAGTAAAGGCTATTCTTGGTAAAGTGAGTACTTTTGAAATGAACCGTAGAAAATAGTCACTGTCCCTGAATGCATATATTTTAATGGGCGCTGAGTGATATTTGCCCGGTAAAGCTGGTAACTGTGAATGAAATAGAGTTCCATATCTTGACGTTGAATAAAAAGTGTTAGGTAACAGTTTGTGATAATTTGAATTATTTTTTTCGCTTTCTGTTTTTTTAATGCATTGAAGTGCAAAAATGAACAGATTTGTACAATATTTACTTTCCTAATAATTTCACAGTGTTACTTGACCGATGCATGAATAAAGCGATGAGGCCCATAGTAATGTTAATTTTACATAAGGCGGGAGAATACACAACGTGCATAAAAGTAGATCTTAAGCAGGGCTTTCAAAAGTGCTTATTTTACTGTGAACAGCCTATACCTACCTTTATTGGAATTAATTAAAACAGTAGTATCATCAGCAAAAGAAACGGACACATTGGGAATTTGTAAATTAAAATCATTAACGTAAATCAGAAAAAGCAATGGACTCAGGACACTTTCCTGAGGAACTCCTACATCTACAATGTTAACTTGAGAATAGAAAGACTATAATATTGCTTTTGTTTTTCCTCTCTTGTGTCCTTTTAGTTAAATGTGATCTGATTAAATTGTGTACAGTTCCCGTGAGCCCTAGGTTTTACAACTTGTCTAAAAGTAACTGATGGTCAATGGTGTCGAAAGCCGTAGGCCCATTCTCATGGGCGTTGTCACCAGGGGGGGGGGGGGAGGCATTGCCCTCCCTAAGTGTCCTGCAAAGAGGGGGGGGGGGTGGTTAAGTGGTGGTAGATCTCATCCCTTGATTAAGATAATTTAAAAAAATTCATAGCTGCATTTTGATCAGTTTAACCAAATACTTTCCATGTATCTGTAAGAATTCTTCTCTCATTTCTTCACGTTCTGTTACCCTGCAAGTTGGCAGTAGTATTCAACTGACATCATGTTTCAAGTGTGGGACATTAACAGAGGCAATAGTACCTCACCTACCCTTATTCCTGGAAAGATATTTGTACAATAATATTTCTACCTGCTCGTGTCCTCTGCTCCTCTCCATCACATTATTTATTGAATCTCAGTGGCCATCCATTAGCCCCCCCCCCCCCCCCCCCTCCTCATCACTACCCTGGGCCAACCAAGGATGCCCTAATTTCTTAATACTTAGCTTGACTTGCTTCATGCTCAGCCAGCAAGAGTTGAGTTAATATTCCAGGACCCGTACTGGAGTGAAGTCGTACGAATTGAATTGTGTTTCTTAGCATTCTGCTCTCAATGAGGTATACAGATTAATTTATGAGTGCAGCAAGAAGGAACATCATTCTTTCAGGAATGTGAAGATATAAATAGTAAGCACGCCAATTATTTTAATAGTATTACAAATGCGAAAGTTTGTATGTTTGTTTGTTACTCAATCATGTCATAACGGATCAACGGATTTGGATGAAATTTAATACAGAGGTAGATTATATTCTGTATTAGCACATAGGGTACCCTTCATCCTGGAAAAACAAACAGTTTCTTAGGAATTATAAAATATCCCACCAACCATTTGAGTAGGCGTTGGTTGGTGGTCTGTTTTCTTTTTTGGGATGAAAGTACCCTATGTGCTAATCCAGAATATTAGAGTAATAAAGAACAACAATTAAGATAGAGCACTTGGTCATTATAGTTAAGGTTTGAATTTTGCACGTTGATGGAGCCATGGGTAACAGCTAGTATGTTTATATATTATCATATTTTATTAACAGAACTTGAAAATTCAAATGTGTCGTTGAGTTATGAATTTATTAATTTTTGGTTGCTTACTCTATTACAAAAAAAAATAATTTAAATAAATATTATGGCAATAGATTATGGTAACTATGTTTAATGTGCTTATATTTGCTATGGTTATTTAATGGAAATTCACATTCAGTGAAAAGAGTAGAACTAACAGTACTCAATTATGTTTTCTGTACAGTATTATGGTAAGATTTTCTCTTAAAACTTGGGGTCAACTAGTACTTTCAATGCTGTACACTGTGATGTACATTACAGTTTGCATCGTCTTTCATAAATTTGTGCAATTTTTACACTTAGCTATCATTAGTCATGTTGTGTTAGGGAGCTTGCTTATTGGTGTTGGCACTATTAATTTAACAAACTAAATACAACTGAGGGAAATTAGTAATCAATAGATAATTAGCCTGGCCTATATATAATAAATGACTGCCAAAGAAACCATATATAATGTGTGCGTGTGTGTGTCTATATATATAGACACATGCACGCGTACACACACACACACGCGCAAAAACAGAAATAGATGTCTTACCACTAGACCTCAATTAAAATGAAATAATTCTCAAATACTTCAAACTGAAAATAAAGCAATTATTTACCGGACAAATTGATTTGAAATAACTTAAATCACTCAGAAGATTCAGATTAAGCATAAAACAGATAATTAATTACTGCAATAAACAAAATATTAATGTAACCAAATGATTAAGATATATAGAATAATATTTATTAATATATAAAAATTCTCTCAACCAAGCTAAAGAGTGAAACTGAAATCATATACTCAAAGTTGATAAAAATGAAGTTAATTATCAAGGACCTAAGTAATTATAAAACTCACCATATCAATAACTAATCAAAATATTGCAATTTTCAGTATCTAAAAATAAGTTAAAAATAGCTCATCTCAGTGACAACCTATAAAATTCAATTGTAGCTTATATCGAACTCCCAAGGACATATTGTAAAATTCTCTGTGATGCATAAAGAAAATTATATTGACACATTTAAATAAAATGTGTGTTACATAGAAAATTAAGGTGTTGTGCCTAGAATGGTACAAGATATCTATTCAAAAGACAGCTGTTGGACTGAGCCAATTTGAGAACAGTACAACATTACCTCACGCAAGACAGAATAGGGTAAGCCTTTTAATGATGTGTGTGCTAACTTCTTAATATAATGTGTTACTTTGCCTTTCTAATGCTTGGTGTGTTGCTTGCCGAAAACAAAATCTATAGTATGTTTTATAAGGAATATACAGTACAAATTGTATTCTCATGAATGTTTTTTTTGCATAATATTTTGCAGTATTGCATGAGTATTTCATTCTCCTATGCTTACACATTTTATAGTCATTTGAATTTTTGCTGATATATTTACTTTTTAGTGTCTCAAGCACTACTTCTAGGTTATTTGTTAACATTCTAATTGTATGGTCCCCATTACAAAATTTGTAACTATTCTGTCTGAAAAAAAATTTGGTGTGCACATGTGATTCCAGATAACTGTCATACTGTAAAACAAAAGCATTAGGCATGCGTTTTGTTAAAACATTTGCTGCAAGACAATAAATTTTTTTGTCACAAAGACAGCCATACAATAGTAATATGAATGTAAACTCCAAAATAAATCAATAATTACTATTAAGTTAGCGTTTTTATATATCTGCAAATGTTTTAATGAAGTGTAGTTTTTTTCTTTGGCACTTTTAAAATATTGATTTGTGATACTAATTATGAATGTAATTTGTAAGTGTTTTATCTCATTAAAATAATATGCACATTAGAATGTACAAGTACAAAGTTTTATTTCCTTTATCATTTGGTTTGTGTTAATGCATAAAAACTAGTCTGAATTGCTTTATGGTGAATGTGTATTATTTAAAAATGTAACCTCCTTACACACAAAGGCCGCACACTTAACCCTGTGATCGAAGAAGTTATGGATGATGTAGAACCAGATGTGGAGATGGAGCAGTCATCCAAATCTTCCTTGTGGCATTCAATTTGGAAACGGGACAGTGTCCCCTGTGTCGTGTCGGCATATGGTTTGCTGGGTAAGAAACCAAGGAAATGGCTGGCATGTGTAGCTTGCGGCTGGGTGCGGGCAGGGTGAGTTAGGGTGCATGCTTGGGTGGTCTCTGAAATGCAAGATAGGGCCAGTTGTTGTGTCAGAGAGAAGGTGCCTTTAGTTTAAGAACTTCAGATAGGATTTTAAGAACTTCACACCTATTAGCCACTGGTGTTGATGCATCTTCCAGTCTAGTTTTGTACTATTTCTTTTCATGTTAGTAATGTACTGGCTATAAACAGAATTTTTATTGGGTAGGTTCTCATTGGAACAATATTGTTCCACAAGCAATAGGCAGAGAAATCTTGTAATCAGCATTAACTTCAGATGTGACACAATGTGTAGATACATCAGCATTGCCAAGGTTCTGGAAAACATAACTCTTTCCTGAAGAATATATCTTACTATGTTTATCTTATCAATCGTTTTATAATCCAGTAATTCGGGGCTGCAGTTGATGCATTAGCTAGCATACTTGTCTTCTACCAAGGTAAACCGGGTTTGATTCCCAACCCGGGTCACCTCCAGATTTTTCCACATGGGAATTATGCCAGACAATGTTGTTGTTCAACTGGTTTCCTTGGGTATCTCCCATTTCCAGTGTCCTTGCAATCCAGTGCGGCTCCATACCCACTTCGTTTCACCTTCATCAGCTCTCGAGATCCCACTGTTATGAGCAACTCCGACCTCATTCACTCATTCCATCAATTTTGTTATGTATGTATGTGTGTGTCTGTGTGTGTGTGTGTGTGTGTGTGTGTGTGTGTGTGTGTGTATATATATATATATATATATATATATATATATATATATATATATATATATATATATATATATATATATATATATATATATATATATATACACACACACATGTGTGTGTGTGTGTGCATGCATGCACATGTACATGAGCATGTGTGAATGTATTGTGTGGTATATGTAGATATTTATTACATATGCTAACATACAGTACGTGTTTCTCTGGTTTTAAATAATTATCTTCTATGTTCTTTAATGAGAAAATTCTCTGAACCAATGGGAGTGTGCCTGACCATATTCACGCAACATCCTAGCTTTTCATATGTGCAGATTTGCATTTTAATGTTATGCAAATATGCCACTGAATAATAAAGTTTGGTCATCATTTTATATATTTTTCATATGTATAGTAGTCCTGACACACAGTGATTTTTGTGTGTATCATGGCATAAAATGTTTGTGGTACATTAAATTACTATTGTTTGTTTATCTTCCTCCTTTTGTCTTCATGCTACAAATGAGTCTGAAATATACCTTATAACTAGCAACCACCGATAATAATAAACTGGAAATTATCAACTTGTGGCAATATAGTTTGCTGTCTCAACCATTACACCATTGTGGAGCCTTTGAAAACTTCCAAAGGTAATCATTCCAGGAAAGTAACATCCAAAATTTTAGTGTGCGTGTGATTTCACAGCAATAACACTTATAATGTGTGACATGCATTTGTAACAGTAGTGTACACAAAGGCTGTTACAACATAGGAAGTGTGTTTGTTTTATTCAGCTGTAATGGTGTGTCGCATGGCTACAGTCTTGCGTTTCAGTTTGTACATGACTTGGGCTGTTTTTTCAAAGTTAAAGTTTCTTTGTGCATGTATTGAGTAAATTGTTAAAACTTTATTTTCTTTCAATAAACAATTAAATCCTGACCTTCCCGTTGCAATATGACCATTACACGTAACAGTCCAGATAGAGGTACCCACAGTTTTAATCAGTTTTTGTACCAGTGACCTTTATTTGGGAAACATCTTAGCATTATATGAAAGTGTAGCTTAAAAATGCTACTGTTTTGCAGTGGTGGTGGTGGTTTTTTTTTAGAGAGAGAGAGAGAGAGAGAGAGAGAGAGAGAGAGAGAGAGAGAGAGGGAGGGAGAGGGAGAGGGAGAGGGAGAGGGAGAGGGGGAGAGGGGGAGAGATTTTCTTCAAGTATTCTCTTTAGTCAGAACTCTTTGCTTCCATGTGCTTCAGCCACCTTGTATTGCTTTGGCACTTCTCATATCTGTTCCTTCCACCCATGCACTGTTAACATGTGCCTACTCTCCTGATGAACACAGAAATGTCTGGGAATAACATTGTGCAGGAAGGTGTTGGGATTTATTGTAGTGTCAAACTAATGGTGCAGCATTGATTTTTGAACAGCATAAAACACAATGTATCTCTGCTTAAATGTATTTGTAAAACAAGATTTTGCAGTAGTATTTCAAGTACTAGAACAGTTTTAAAACCAGTGCTTAATACTTGAAATTGTGTAAACGGTTAATAATGATGTAAGCTTGTGTCTTATGGGCATTCAAGAGTCTTACATTATTTATTAGTAGTTTGAATTCTTGTTGAGCACAATTTTAATGTCTTTAGCACTGAGGGAGGCTTTGAATGGGGTACTAGTAAAGCTGCTTGCCATTTCTGGTTTTTAGTTGAAGCGCTACTATTTGTATAATTTAAGCCTGCATGCCACGATGGAAGATTTCTTGGACAATTCCATGCATGCCTGCATGGTCGCTTGTATGGATGATTCTATGGAGGATTTGGCCGACTGTAGGTTGTTTTAATGGACTTTTCGTAATTGGTTGTGTGCAATGTTCGATGGAAGGTTTCCTAAAAGGTTGGATTTTAGCCAATCAGAGAGAGGATGGTAGTGTCATTTTGTTTATTTTATTTTAAGAAAGAACATAAGACTATTAAAATACAAATAAATATTAAATAAAAAACCATGAAAAGTCTACTGATTCTACTGTGTGAAAATTAAGATATACATTTGTGTTTATTCAACAGAAATGTAGCAGTACTACAACAAAACTCTGTGCATGAACACACAATGCTGAAGTTGTGAGTGAAAATTGTTCCTGAACCAAGTTGCAGAAGTAAATTATAAAAAAAAATGACTCGTATTTATATGTGTGGCAACAAGTATCGTTGGATAGGTTATTCCAAAGAACCCTCTATTATTGTTACATGCAGGCTTGGGTAGCTTCTGTCTGAGCCTGCATGGAAAATTTTACTGTGGCATACAGGTTTTATTTGAGGCTTTTTTAGAGGCGTGTACCAATAGTTTTGATATGTACGTATTTTAAATCAAATTTTTGTGGTTTGCAGTGTTTGCTATGATGGGCTACCCCTTTTGGCAGTTGCCTTTCACTGTACTACTGGTGAGAGAGAATATGCATATTATACCATTTTTTAGCTTTATCAAGTCCTAGTAATACTGAATTAATGTTCTACGAAGGTATAATTACGGTGTTTGAACATTGCTTAAATTGTTTGTAAATTAAGTATTACTGGTTTTTCCTGGGCAATAATAATTTGGAGATTTTGTGAATGAAAAGGTAGTATTAATAATGTACCTGATTTTCATGGTTGTTCGTGTAAGTTTTAAGAAAGTATTGTGTGTGATGTGTTTTAATAATTCTTTTGGATATTATTAAGCCAAATATGCTTTCAGTCTGTTATATTTTTTAAATACCTGAATAAAAGACATTAAATTGGAAATGGATGTATTTCTATTGGTTTTCACAATTTGTTAATTAGTTTGCCCATTCAAATTGATGGTACAATTTAGCTGCACTTGTCTGCGACTTCTTTTTGTGCACTGGCATCACGGATCAATTCAGGGGATTTGCGTCTAGTCCTAGACCATCTATTCCCAGTCCAAGGACGCTACACATCACTTGCACAGCAGCTGCATTTTCCTACACGCGATGTTACAGTGACATGTCACTGCTACTTGTACAGTTTCATCAGCTTGCACCTCTCTATATTCCAGCATTCATAAATTACATGAACAACAACAAAAAAATAAAACAGAAAAACAATTATAAGTATTTGTTATCCCACCTTTGCTTTCCACATAAACTTTTTTATCTTTCACGAAAAGAAATGACAAATGTTAAATAAATAATTTTGCATGAAACTCATTCCCCTAAAAAAGAAAAATTACAAATAGTCAATAAAAAGTTAGTATGTTAGATTACATATGTAACAGTAGAATGTATAATTTAAAAAAGTAAAAAATGATTTCAAACACATAATAATTTAATTTACTACATCTGCAATCTCTTTAAATATGTGGGACCTACTTCACTACTGCTTTTCCAGTGATCCCAGTTCCTTACGATTAAGTTAAACCCTAGCCATGACTACATGAGGTTAGTTACCATAGAATCGCACTGGCCTCTGCCAGCTACCTGCTAATGTCGTTTAGTCAAGTTTCATCATGACTCTACCCCTCTCTCCAGTTACATACTACTTCTCTGAATAAGTATTGCAGATTTTATCATACTGGAAATCAGCAGCTGCCTTCAAGCTGCCTGTGCCAAGCACCATCTCACAACAACTTAATGGTCAGCAGTTCCGAACTATGCTTCTTCATGTATGATACTCCCCATTCCATTTGCTACAGCCATTCTTCGTATGCCTCATCATTTCCCATCACACATTCAACACATGACAACACCACGCCATCCTATATCACTCCCCTTGGATGCCTATTGACCAAAACAAAATGCTGCATTTCTGTAACATTATGGCTGAGCCAATGGAAAGTCTATGAGGATGACTGAGAGAAAAGGGGGAGAGAAGAGACCAGAACAGCTCATCTCACCTGACAACAACTGCCCTGAAATGGTTGTAATTCCCCAACATGCAGATAGCAAGGGAAAAAAGCACATTCTAATTTCTCCCTTCCTGCTCTTGTTCTCAGCAAAGCACATCCGGTGCAAATGTATGCATCGCTCAGAGAAAAAAATTAACAAAAAGCTCAAGACTACAACCTGTTGTAAAAATGAGCCAAAAGTAACTTGAGTTTAACTTGCCTTTATACCAAACATCCAAAAGAACAATTCTTAACAAAAAATACCTAAATCCCTAAATAATAAAACTCTTGCAAAATTGAGTGACTAAAGGATAAACTGGGAAAATGAATTTATCTCATTTAGCATCATAACAATATTACATGTAAGAAACGTAACTCAATTTCTTGAGTATTGTCTGCTATTTGCTATTGTGATGCAAAATTAACAAATAAGTTTATATGTTTGAACATATATTTAATATTTTAAACTGCATGCGGGCCAGCATCTAAGACTGTTTTCAGACTAAGCCCAAACCAAAGTGTCAGTTTTATGTAGGGTAGAATTTGATAATACAATATTAATTAGATTTGGTTATATGTATAGTTTAAAAATTGAGTCACAAAAAAAAATCTCTTGCTTGAACATAATGTTTGAGTGTTTGAATTTTGGGACACCAAATGCTCTCTTTACATACATGACATTAACATGATTCATAATTCATAGCCAACCTCCCGTGGCACAGTTAGTGCTTTGTTGGTCTGCGGTGCCGAAGGTTCTGGGTTCGACTCATAGTCTAGGCATGGGTGTAGAGTTAAGTCATAAGTTTGTAAGCTGTCCCTTGATAAACCTTTAAACATAACACTGGGAAATGATGATAAGCCCTTTCCAATCAATCATATAATTCATAAATTTTACATCATCATAGCACTCGAAACATTCAGTGTTATCTTTTATAAATTCAGACCTTCCAGGGATTTCTCCTTTGTGAGGCCATGATTGGTTTTTTTTTTTTTTTTTTTTTTACTCTGGTTATGTATGTAATTTGAAATTCTGTACTGTTGTCAGATATGTCTCTTGCTGTAATGCACTTAACATGTCGGTGTGCATGAGGGTACTTTTCATCTCTTAGGCTGTCTCGTTTCTCCTCTGGCATCAGGCCAGGTTCCTCTCAGATCATAGTCCAAAACCCGCCTCTGCAGCCTGCATTCTGGTCAAATTGTGTCCCTTCTGACTTCAGTTATGATATTGGTTGAGGCATGATAATGTCTGCCTCCTCTGAATACCAGAAGCAGAAAATCAAGTGTGACCAAGTGCTCCTTGATCTCAGATTTCTTGTATACTCTGGTGAAGTGACATACTGCTTGTATTTCTCCGCTGTTTAAATGCCTATTGTTAGGGTTGTGTGTCATCTTGTACTGTATCACAATGCTCACGACCTCAGAAGTTTTATTATATAGGATGATTTTGAGCAATGGGGACAAACTGCAGGAGACGATCCCTGAGAGTATAAGGAGCAAAAAAGGTCACATGGACATATTTCCGGAAATGCATGGTTTCTATGCTAGAGACCATTTATCATTCCTGTACAGTACAATGCAGAACACGACATGCTTTCATGAGGCCACTGTTAGATTAGGTGTTTGAAGTTGCCCTCCACAGGCCTCTAAGCATGCACGTATGCTCTCCAGTAGTGATTTCTGCTTACGCTCTGTTGTATCATCCTGCTTCCGAATGGCGTCACAGACAGCATGAATGCATTGTTCCAGTGTCTTCACGTCTTGGATGGGCTCTGCATACAATACACATTTCAGGTGCCCCCACAGGTATAAATCTAAATGGTTGAGGTTCGGTGACCGGGTGGGCCATGCAACTGGACTACCACATCCAATCCATCAACTGGGGAAGATGGTTGTCAATATGCCTCAGTGTGGTAATGTGGAAGTAGGCTGGAGCACCATCATGTAGCAGCCATATAACCCTTCGTACCACCAAAGAAGGCACCTCTTCCAGCATGGGAGGCTGGGTCACCTGTAGGAAGTACAGATATGCCTCTCCTGTGAGACGTTGTGGAAGGATGACTGGATCCACGAGGCAGTTGCCAATAATCTTCGCCCACATATTGAGGTTGAAATTGATGCTGATCTGGTGCTGATGGTTCGCTGTCACCATACCACGGGGATTCTTGGTAGTCCACAGATGGGTATTGTGGAGGTTGACGATAATGCCCCTCCTAAAGGTAGCCTTACCTGCAAATAGGATGGATGACAAAAAATCCCAGCATTGTAGTGGTTTGTGCAGCAAACCAGCGACAAAACTGTCCCCACTGAGGAAAATCCATCGGTAATAAGCCCTACACATGTTGCAAGTGATACGGGTAGTAGCGGTTGTCATGGAGAATGTTCCACCCATTCATCTGGCTTATCCCGTACTGGCAGGCCACCTGCCTGGTGCTGATACTGGGGTCATCTTCCACAGTATTAATCACATGTTCTTCTAAGGCTGGTGTACATACTTGGCGCACTTGCCCGTCATGGTTACCCATTCCCATAAAGGAGTCTGTCTCACACAAACAGCGAAACACTCAGGGATCGTCTCCTGCAATTTGTTTCCGTTGCTCAAAATCATCATCTATAATACAATAACAAGGATGCACACATTTAGTACTCTTAACTGATCTGGTTCAATGCTCAGATTGGGCCATTCTAAGTTAATTAAATTTTTTTTGTTTTTTTCTGAACTTTTCTGCTGACCTTGAGATCATAGCTGAGCAGATCACCCATAGTGAACTTTGTAGTAGTTGGTCAATGAGCTCCAAACTCTTCTGACCCTCATACACTCAGGATGAGTAGGGTGACCAGCAAGTGGAGAATTGCTCTTGAATTGAGTTGCTTCTCTCATACAATTCTTCAGCAGGAGCCTTCCATTCTTCTTCAGCCTGTGTGGAGACGCTCTGATAACTCTGAAATCTGGGAGTGTCTCACCAGTGTTACTTGACAGCAGAGCGCTTAGTGCACACTTTACACGTCGACCCTATTTCCCATTCCCATGAACACTCTGAGGTTGTGCTCGATGAGTTGGTGTGGGGATTGTCATACTTGGGATTAACAATTAAAATTAATAGTTAAAAATGTGTGTAATTTTTAACTTAATAGTTAATTTTAAAACTAATTAACTTTTAACTTGGAATTGTTAAAATATTTGGTTAACAATTAAAACTAATTAGTTAACTTTGCATTCACATGGAGGCTGAAGATAACGAAATATATGAAAATGCCATTAATATCTTGACAAACGTCTAAAAAAATAAGTAACGTATTTGACGTCCAATGAGTTGCACACCACAATATACAGATTGATACAGTGACATACTGAATCGAAGATCATTGTTAGTCACATGCAACGCGATTGTGAAGTAGGCGAGATGCCACCATCACAATCTACTGATACAATCTCTCACTGCACAAAAATCACAGTTTCACAGTTTATGGTTCTCGTGTGGCATGCACATTTTGATTGTTTTTGTAGTCACTGCAGTGGTCTGGTTTCATGCTAAGTTGTGCTATGAGTTTATTTTAGAAGTTTTATTCCAAATGGTTTTGTATAAGACTTGGCATATAGACTTTGTATAAGACTTCATTTCGAAAACTGATTCGGCATCCAGCAGCCAAGTTGTGGTAATTTGTTTCTGGGACTGTGAATTGTGGTTTTATATATATATATTATTTTGTATAAACATTAACAAAAATATTTTTTTGGAATTTATTTTAACTGTAAATTTTTGTTGTTCTTTAACTTTTAACTTTAATAAGTTGATTTGGTTTTGACTTAAACTTTAATCAATTAATTTACATCGATTTTAACTTCTAACTTTAATAAGTTAACATTTTCGTACTCTAAGTTTAACTTTAATCATTTAGATTATTTTGTTAATTTTCCCAAGTATGATGATGAGGGCATTACTGTGGGTGATGGGTATACTTTTTTACATTCTGGGCTGCAGACTGTCCTCTTGACTACCTTTATAAAGGATATTGCTACTTGTTCCTTTTTTTTGTGGGTATTTGTTCCCTATGGTTTTGCTAATTTGTTCCTAGATTTGTGCTACTTGTTCCCTACATTGGCTGGATTATTCATCCTTTTGAAATTTCATTAGTTGGTCACATGGGAATGAACAGCGTCACCTTCTTAAAAATATTTTCCCGGCCCAATTGTTGGGAGAAACCTGATATTCGTAATGTGTCTAATATGACTTTTGAGCCTACTTTCTGAAGGAAAGAAAGGCTTATAAGATCACTTTCCCGTCTGTGTATGCGTTGTCGTGTGCACACTGTCTTTAAAATAGTAAGATGGGAAATAACTCTGCATGAATTCTACACACATTAACACAGAAGCTATCTAAGGTTGGAGGTTTGTCACAAGCCCGTTATTCACAAGGTGTGTTGGTTAAAATGCCTGTTAGGCGTGGTGTCTGCCACTTTGGGGCTGCAGTATAGAATGCTTGTTGACGTCTGCTTGGGGAGTCTCACCCCCTGACTCTAAGAGTTGGCACATGGTGTGTCCCTGCGCATCTAGGATGCTCACTCTACTTTTTGACTTCTCACCCCATCTCAAGGGTTGGAACGCTCGTGGAGAAGTCATACAGCGGCTGAACAATAATTTTTGTGCCTACAGGATCACTCCCAGCCTAGTGAGTGATTACAGACACTGGAAATAAGTTAAGAAATTGTACTGTCCACTGAAGCCGCTATCCACTCACCGATACTTCCCTCTTAAGATTTTATCTCTGATGGAACCAGCGACACCAGTAAGCCAGAGATGCGAGTTCCAAGGGATGATGCAAGATCGCAGCACCCTCACTACACAGACATGGTAGCTACCAGTATCTCGAGAGATGATAAAAATGTCAACAGCCTCCAACAGAGGAGATAAGGAAAGGGTGCTGCAGCGCTGAACTCTGAATAAACCAACCCCTGTGGCAAGATGCTAGCAACCCCTTCACCCCTCGGATAGCCCACAAGCTGAAATTCTGGGTATATAAGGAGATGCGAGATCCACACACGAGAGTGTTCGTTGGTCCTTCAGCCTGTGTAAGGTCGAGGACCTCAGCAAGCCTGAGCAATGCTTTGCCCACCTGCCCTTACAACCTGAGCAAGGCTTCGTATCAAGGTAGAAGTAAGTAGTACAGGTACTGCACCTTCAGTCTGCATAAGACTTGAAGCTAGTTCCTCAGGACTCTGACCACTAGGCCACTAACTCGCGCCGCCATTACCCGAGTAAATCTCCGGGAGTAAGTGCGCTGCTCATACACTCCAGTCCGCAAGGACTGAGCCATTTAACAGAGTAGATGCTACTAGGTTCACGCTTCGAAGAAACTGTCTCCTACGCCTTCGAAGAACCACTTGTCAGTCACTGCAAGTAGATGTCTCCACGCGACCAGCCAGAGGTATCTATACATCCTCACCTGAATCCCTGCCTAGAAATTATTCCCTCTAATATCCAAGGTAGTAGGTCGTGATGATGTCCCTCCTGGGTGGCTAGGACTGATCTCTCTAACTAGAACGTTTAGCTCACTCTAATATTCATATTTATGCTGGTAGCCTTCATGTGCCGTTTGTATAATTTTTATATTAATTTTTAATAATTGTGCAGAGCTACGCATCTCAATTTCCTTCTGAACGTATTAAATAAATACGTTTGTTATTCTGAATTATGTCTCTCTTGTGTGTTGCATACAATCAAAGGGTGCCAACCTCTATTATTTACATGATTGGGGTGTGTACAACAGACCATTCCTACCGGGTATTCAAGATCTATGTTTACTTGCTACATATACCAATTTGTGTTATTCTAACCAAGTACTTTGCCTAATATCCCACGTAATGTCCTTGTCGCCCACTGCCTTTAAGGGCTGCTACAGCCCTTACTATTTTAGATGGACCATGGGTGTCCTATACCAATCTTCATCTTTTTTGGTCACAAATCACATGCCTGAGTTTGTACACATGTTTCCTATACGAGCTGTACAATTTGAACTTAACTTAGCATACTGACAGTATACAATCATCAAATATGATTATACATAACTTTTTTGTCCTCCACTTATGAAGATCGTAACATGAAAATTATGGAATTTTTATGCCATATCTCAGGGACAAATCACCCGATTTCCAACAAATTCTTCACACAAGTAACCCCATGGTAGGCCATGTAAACTGTAATGTTTTAAGTGGCTCAGTCACTTATTTTCAAAATAACGGCCCTGTAAATATTTTAGGTTAGTAAACCCTATCATTCAAAACAATAGACTGATTAAATCTGAAGTTGATACTCCGAATCTGATATCTATAATGTATTTTATTGCACTGATGCATGCCTGATTAGACTGACTTGGCACGTTAGTAGAGGATTTTGACCTCTATACCAAAAGCAGATTAACTGGTTTTAGATAGCTGAGGTGTGACGAGGGGTGTTGGCTGGAACTTACTCATTTCTGCTCCTGGATGTTGTATTCGAGGTAGGTATGGCTTTAGGTGGGACGAATTCAGTTGATGCTGGAACAGATGTTCCACAGACGAGCTTCTATAGACCAGAAGATGAGATTGTCCCAGCCTAGGCGCACTTCAGTTTCGGTCAGGAGTCCATTTACAACCGGGTGACACGTGGTATAGATGCGGATTCACGGTGGAAAGTCAATTACTAGAACCGGAGCAGGCGCGACTGCTTGTCATCTCAGTTCAGTGGCATGGTCCTGTTCCATCTGTCTATCCTGCGTAGGATGGGGTAATGCTATCCTCTGCATGAGGGCGAGGTGAGCCAGGTGTTGATCCCTGCATTTTCTACAACTTCTCCTCTCGTGAGGCATAGGGTAACAGTTCTCTAGCTTACGTAGTGCACCTTAAACAGAAAGAATAGCGGTGTAACCCAATTGTGACTTGCTGGCTCAAGCTCGATAAGAGTCCCCACTGATCCTCCACCGTAGGCGGGCTGATCAGGGACGTGGAGCCGTGTGGACCGCCAAGCTTCTACTGGTTGTGCGTTCTCACTAAGATGCCCAGCAAAACTACAGGCCACACAGTCACCGTGCACTAACTAGTGCAGATGGTGAGAAGCAACCTGAGTCTGTCATGCATCCTGGTGTGAAGGTATTGCTAGTGGTTGTGGCGTTACTGTTTCTCCCCCACGAGCACTGAAAGTGCTGATGTGTAACTGGAAAGAAACAGATAGCCGTCTAACATGTATGTCTTAATTCGGTTTAATAAAATTCCCGGTTTTTGCCGACAGTGCACAGCGTAGTCTACCTTTAACTGTGGATACAAATTTATACCATGAAAATAAAAGCAGAAAGGTAGAGAGCAATGTGTGTTTATTGAAAGTTCAATAAGCTCGTGACTTGTGCTACCTCCTACCAAGTCGAGGATAGCTGAAGGTAACTGCGTGGTTCCAGGTGTAGGTGACCTGGTTCTAAGTAAGAGGGAATAGCTGGTTCTAGACGAATATAAATGAGTTAAAGTTAAACTGCTAATAGAAGGTGTCTAAAGGAGACCAAGTGAAGTTAAAAGAATATGTTCATGTTTGTATGTCATCGGGTTGACTAGTCGTCGATGTACATAGTAAGTAGCCGTGGGGCGTACTTGTAAGGTAACAAACTTCTCCGAAGATCCCGAGCACTAGTAGTGCTGTGGGAGGTTGCTAGAGATGCAAATGAATGACTACCGAGGCTGGCAGCGTCCGGTCTTATATAGTGAAAACTTGTAGGCTGCCAGCGTGGGGTGTGGGAGAGGCGTGATGTCCTCCAGCCCTGGGTGGTGTGAGAATCCTCCTGTCAGCATTCTGCTTCGTGCCTCGTCGGAGTCGCTAAGCCTTGCTGAGGTGTGTGTAGCTTGTGGCTTAGAGCGACGAGAAGGGGGGATGGCGTGCCTGCCGGGTTGCGTATCTTCCAGGTGAGAAGGAATTGTTTGTAAGTTCCCATTGCCGGTAGGGTAGGCAACGTGTTACGCGCATCTGTAGAGGTGGAAGAGGTGTTCTAGATGATGTGTCGTAATCGTATTAGAATATATGTATATATGGCACACTCCATTGCGATGGAGACTCATCATGGAAAAAGGTGGTGGAGAAAGGCGTAGGCCCCGTCTCTGGAAGGGCTAGAGGGTCTCTAGAAGGTCTGGCTAGATGTCGGTAGATGTGCTGATGTAGGTAGTACAAAAAATAATTTTCGTAGACAGGTAGGTGGGACCTTTAAGGTAGAGGGCTTGACCACTGTAGCGGCGCATGTTCTGTGTGCTCAGGGCGCCCAACCGGCAAAGCAAAACTGTGAGAAGTGGAGGGATGAAGGCCAGCTGGCGACCTTGATTCTTTCTCTCGCTTTTGCGGGTGGCGGGCGGGTGTCCTCTGCCCCTCGCCCTGGTTATTAGGCTTTGCTGATGCGGCGAGAGCGTGTATTCCCCTGTGTGCAAAAATTACTGACTTAGGAAGCTGCATGTGTCGGGTGTCCCGCCAGCCTACTTTATATATGCGTGCCATTCACATAAACCAGCTAAGCGTTGGTGGATATTACAAGGGAATTGTACATAAAAACCTGAAAGAAAAATTATTAAAAAGTATGGCACGTCAAAACGAGGGGATTATAGTAAGAATAATAATAATATGTTGAAGCCTTACTCGTGGAAGGCGGGGAAACACCACTATTATCCGGGAGCTTGCTGCAGTGAGTTAAGAAAGAAAAAGGAGAATCTTTCCAGGGAATCTTTGTGTCTGTCAGCAAGCTAAATAGTTACATCTGACTTTGCGAAGTGGCCAATCACAGGCCCTTCAATACCTGGGTTGACCGGCTAGACAAATACAAAGGGAGTACACTACATGCATGATTAACGCGGAAAATTGTGCGCACATTGGTCACTAGATACAAGACATACACTTAAAAATGAAAGTTACAATAGCTTGCATCATACTAAGGGAGCTTTAATGCTTAGAGTGTTGCTGAGTAGGCATATAAGATATTGCAAACGAAAACACATACTCTAAAAGTATATACATAAAAATACACTGCATTCTTTCTTGTAGGCGATCTTCACATATGCCCTTTGAAAATGTAATCTCATATTTAAAAGTGTACCTACACATCAATTCAGATTTAGTGCTTAAAAGCATAAAAATAACTAGCCTAGCTATCCCTTGCGGGAGTCCATATTATTTCGTAGGTCTAACCTCTAGTATGTACACTGTGTATCTTCATTGGAATGTTGAAGGTAAGTTCTTAAGGAATGTTCACTTTTGTCTGTGCTGAAAACACACTCTTATACAACGGCATTCTTCATGTAAGCGATCTTCTCATAAACACTTGCAAAACGTATAGTGACATATATAGGATTACCTTCACATCAAGTCAGATTTAAAGATTATCATTATAAAAATATAAAAGCTAAATGCCTCTGTAATGTCGAAGTCTATTAATCACTGTCACTTTGGTGAGCATCTTTACGTGATTTAATTATAGTAGCCATTACTGTCACTGTGGAGAGCGTCTATTTGTAATGCTACTTACTTAAGTGGGCTGTCGAGCACTGAAACACTTGAACCATGATGTGTAAAATGTCTATCCAAAAGTTACTGACTTACAGCTTTTTACGGTTGTATATAAAAAGTATATAAAAAGTTAATTATCACATAAGTTGAGTGACTAATTACTGGTTCATTAATTTCATTAGTTCTTGATACTGGAACTGTACTGGATACTTTTAATTTAGCCTAATTGTGATTGTTCTGCTTACGTCACTGTCTTTTGGCTTGCGGCTAAATTAAACATGGTGCACGTGACTGGTCTATAACGAGTCCTTTTGTCACGTGCACGTAGTAGTGGTTTATAACTACTACACTGTTTTTAAACTTCGTGCACTTATTGGCGAGCTTCATTTTCACTTTCAGTGGGTCTCCCCTTTGGATGAAGGGCAGCTTGCAGAGCGTATGGCCACATATACCTGGTTGTGGGTCTCCATGGTGATTCTCGGTACTGGCCAGGCACGCAACAAAGTGGGAGGGCACTCCTTCAAGGGATGTTGAGGCAGTGCGGGGGAGGGTCAACCCTTCCACCCTGACTGCACAGGTTCCTACCCGTAGGGCAGGATGTTTCTCTGGCGAGGCAGTGCGGGGGAGAAAATCTCCACCCCGACTGCTGGCAGCGCAGCTCATCATGGTAACAGGTCGTGGGCGGTATCGACGATCTTGGTGGTCAGGTCCTGGGGCGAGTCAGTGGAAGGGAGATTCACGTCGACCTCCACTGTGGGTAATGTGCCTGTTGAGGGGTAATGGGTGTCATCAGTGTTCTCGACGGGAGCATCCTCTCACGTAGCAAGATGATGGGGCAGAACACTTCCAATATGGCAGTTCAACGTCCGGGTCTTCAGGTTTTCCTGCATCACAGGACCTGGGGATGGAGCACGTCTGTTGCAGCTCGACGCCCTAGGTAGCAGAGTTTCCTGTGTAACAGGAGTCTGGGATGGAGCACTCTTGTCCGAGCTCGACGTCTAAGCTGGCGGAAGTTCCTGCGTGGCAGGATCTTGAGGCGGGGCACTTCCGGCGTGACAGCTCAAAGTCTTGGTAGACGAGTTATCCTGCGTGGCAGGTTCTTGAGGCAGAGCACTTCCGTTGTGGCAACTCGATGTCCCGATAAGCGGGTCTACCTACGTGGCAGGTGGTTGAGGCGGAGCACTCTTGTTAGAACTCGACATCCCGGCATGCGGAAGTTCCTGCGTGGCAGGATCTTAGCGTGGAGCACTTCCTGTGTGGCAGCTCGTCATTCTAATAAGCAGGTTGTTGAGGTGGATCACTCTCGTTTGAGCTCAATGTCCTGGGTTCCAGCGGTGGCATCCTGTACTTCTTCATCTGGGGACGATCTTACTGAAGTTGAGATAGCTTCAACTTCTGGTTTCATAGTTGTACCAGATGGAGAGGTAGGCACTGTGTGATTCCTACCCCTCTCATCAAAGGTAATTCTGATCGCTCACTGATGCGGCCTGATCGGTGGGGTGTTTGGCTGGGTTCTCTGTCGTGGGGACTCCACCAGGATAACTCAGAGCAGCTAGATCTTGTTTCAGATGTTACCTTATCGGCATAGCTGCATGGCGTCAAGGGCATTGATCTGACAGAGAATGCACCTTGAAGTTGTTCTATATCAGGTTTCCATGGCGTGATGTAACTAGGCACCCTGTCAACCACGATGGGCGTTGGTTTGGGTCTTGTTGAAGGTCCTGGCTCTGTATCAGGTTCTACCCTTCTGGGTGGAGGTTTGTCTTAATCCTCCAATTGGCCGGGTGTGTCTCCTTCGGCGTCGTCATCCCCACATATTGGCATGTCTCCTGGTTATGGTCGTATCTGACCTCTAGTGGCCTTACGAATCCGTCTGCTTATATCCTTGGCCCAGTAAACGTTGACTCACTTGCCTACTGTACGGTAGGGTCCATCCCATTTGTCAGCGAGGCCAGTGCTGAATTGGTTGCTGGCTTTGCTGAGTGGGTGACTTCGCAGGAGGATGGCTTCCCCAAGTTGAATTCTGTTACCCCTGTCTTCGATTGGGGATATTTCTTCAAAATATAAGTATTCTGATCTCTCTGGGCGTGAGTGGTTCGTGCTAGCCGGATGTCCTCGGGTTGAGGCATATCAGTGGGCTCACTTTGCCACTGCCAGTCACCTGGTCGGTGCAATGGTTGTCCCAGGAGTAAGACGCTCGGACTGGTGTCAACGGCCTCATTCGTACGGCATCAAAGGGCAAACAGTATAGTGGGGATGTGCTTCCTACAAAGTTGTGGTCATTACCCACACTCATACGGAGGCACTTCTTGATCTCTTGGTTCCTCCATTCAGTGGGTTTGGCTTGTGGATAGTAGGGAGGGGTAGTCCAGGTTTCTACTTCCCACTCTTGACAGGCGGTTTGCCATTGACGGCTAGTAAACTGGGTGCCATTGTCTGTCAGTATGGCTTTCGGATAGCCTCATCTTGCGAAAATCTCTGCTTCCATTTTCCGCATGATTGGGGTGGTTTCTTGGCGGGGTAAAGGAAATGTGTATACCCACCTGGAAAATTGATCGGTCACTACGTGGAGGTAGCGATTTCCCTTTGTGCTACATGGATATGGGCTTATCAGATTGACAGCGAACTGGGTCTAGGCTGTCTTGGGTCTCCATGGTTTTGCGGTGGGAGAGGAAACCGGGTACGCTTTGCTGCTGCAGCACGTGACACAGTTGCTAATGTATTGCCGGACATTGCAGCTTATTCCGTCCCAATTTTAACCTGTTTTAATGTCTAATAGGGTTTCCCTCTTACCCGGGTGACTAACTTGGGGATGGTAGTGATGGTGCCTACATATATCCGCTCGTAGTTGCGGTGGAACCCAGATCTTCCACGGTGTATTGGGTTGCTCGTTGCTTGTCCATACGTCATCCCGTAGTGCGTATCATTGGGGCTGTTCCTGGAGTAGGCGTCTGTTATTGGGGTCCTCCTGTTGGCTGAACGTAATTTGTTGATGGGTTATTTGTAGCTGAAGGAGCTGGATTTGCTCTTCCGGACTTTTTCCTATCTGAGGGGGAGGGGACATTTTTTCCTCCTCTTCCTCCTCAGCTTTTTCCTCCAACGTTGGGGTATGAGACAGGGTGTCTGGCAGGTCATTTAACTTCCCTGGGCAATGTTGAACCTTGAAGTCGAACTCAGTACGGAATGTGTCCCACCGGTCGAGCGTGGCCTTTGAATTCCGGGACTCGTGTAGCCATTGGAGGGCTTTAGAGTCAGTTCACAGAATGAAGTGTTGCCCTTTGAGATAATACAGATATTTCTTCATGGCCCAGATAACAGCCGCTATCACATGGTGTTGTCCTCCTTTGTCTTGCTGGTATAAATACTGCGCCCAGGCCGTTCTTACACGCGTCCATTTGCAGTATTAAGGGTTTGTCTCCTTGCGGACAATGGAATTGGTGAATATTCTTGAAGCTGTTCCTCAAGTCGGAAAACGCTCGTTGTTGTTCTAGGCCCCATCGTTACAAACATTCCGCAATGTTTGTAACGAAGTCTCGTAGCCAATTACACAGACCCAGGTACTGTCGTAGTTGCTGCTTGTTTGAATGTTCTTCAGCCTCCTCAATTGCTCGTATTGAACTGTCTGTGGAAAGTTCCCTTCAGGCGATATGATGTGTCCCAGATAATTGATTGAAGTCTTGTCAAAGAAGTTTTCGATAGCTTACAAGTCATCCCATGTAATTCGAGTCTTTCCAATACTCATTGCAAATGGCCTTGATGTTGCTCCCATCTATTAGAATATATTATTACATCATCGAGATAAGCGAAGCAGAACTCGCCAATGTAACCTGTTAGTACTTCCGACGACATTAATTGTTGAAATGTTGCGGGGGCGTTTTTCAAGCCGAAGGGCATAACTCGAAATTGTAGGGTTTCACCCTCTGGTTTCGTAAAGGCTGTACTTTCGACTGTCTGGGTGGACTGCAATCTGCCAGTATCCAGACTCCATGTCGAGAGTACTGAATATTTTAGCGTAGCCAATATCTCGTAGTGTATGAGACAAGTCTATAGCTGGGGAAGCAATTGGTTGGGTGACTTCATTTAGCGATTTATAATTGATGCAAAATTGCAATTTCCCGTACTTAGGTACAAGTACCATGTGTAAGTTATATGTAGAATTCGATGATTCCATGATCCCCTGGTCCTTCATGTCATTATCCTGGTCCATGATGAGGTCATGGCAGCAGGCTGATGCTCTGTACAGATGGTTGTATACTTATACGTCAGTCGTAGGCCATATTTCATGTTGTATGGACCGCGTTTGTCGTAATAGCTCTCCTTGTCCGAAGGCGCAGGCTTGCTCATCGAGTATGGCTTTTAACTGGCAAAACTCTTGTTCTTCGAGTTCATGATTAATGCTCATTGAATTGAGGGGCATTGGTGGGATGTTGTCTGGGTTTTGATCCCAGTTTACAGTAATACTGTTGGTTTCCCCCAAGTAGGCTCTATGTTGTCCTTGATCCAGAATATATTGATGGCGGATAAGCAGTGGGCATCCTAGTATTACGGATTCAGACATGGTTGGTGTAACAGTAAATTTTGTTGGGGTATCAATATTTTGAATTTTTATACTCAAGGTAATTAGGCCGGTTACTCCCAGGGTTGCGCCATTCTTACCACTTTGTTTTGTGGTCATATTTCGGCTAGCTGGTTTGATGTTAACAAATTTCTTCTAATGAAATTCCCAGTAGCCGCAGAATCAAGTAAGGCTAGTACCCTGCCATTGTTCACCTCCAATTCTATGTATGGAACTATGGGAACCGGTGCTTTCTCACTTAATCTCTGGTGGATGGGCCCTTGTAAACCGGGGGTGGTGATCCACTTTGTACCCCGGCATCGGCGATTCCCGGCTTGGTTTCAGGAGTTGGTTTTGCAGCTGGTCGATGTGGGTTGTTTACCTTTACGGTGCCAACGTGGTTTGGTGGAATGGCAGCTCTTTCTGGTTTCCGGGGACAGTCCTTGTTCCAATGATTCCCCGGACAGAACCAGTGTTTGGGTACAAAGGCTGTGCGAGGGGTTGTGGTTGATACGCCTTTAGGAGGCGCAGCAGGTGGTGTTCGCACATCGAGGGTTTTGGTGGAGACTGGTTTTTCGAGGCTCGCCTGAGCGGCAAAGTTTTGATCAGCTTCTCGAGCTCAATTGACTAATTCATCCAAAGTCGTGGGTCTTGCTGTCAAGAGTACGTTCCGGAGATTTGGCAGTAACATTCGGGCAATTGAGCGAACTGGGGTAGCTTCATTGACTCCTGGGAATACGCGTCGAAACATTTGTTCTTTTCTTCGTATGAAGATTTCTGCATCTTCAGGTACCTGGATCTGGCTATAGAATAGTGTTGTTGACCTAGCCAATACCACCTCGCCCGTGAATTCCGCCACTATACGGTTACTGACTGCTTCCAGTCCGTTAAAAATTCTCTGTATCTTTCCCACCATGAGAGGGCGTGGCCCTTTAAATGTAATTGAGCCCGATCAACCCATTGTTTCAATGGCAGGTTTATTTCTTTAAATACTTTCTCGGATTCCTGCGTGAATGCGACGGGGTCTTCATGTGGGAGACCTTCAAAGTCAGTTATTTGTATATCGTCATCTTTGCCCGTAGCGGGATGGCCAGGTGTCGTTCCAGGTTGGATATATATCCAGGAAGGCCTGGACCTGCGGGAGTGAGAGATGTGTTTTCTTCGACATCTGTCACACTGGTATGCCATACCGGGCATAGAGATGCGTTCTTCGGGCCACCCTATGCGTAGATCTTGATAGGGTTCACTGCACGTTGTGCTCCTGATGAGGTTTATGCCTTGCCCAGGGCACGTTACTTCTTTACAGAAACTCGTTGGTTGTTTACGGCACTCTGTACAGCGGTTCTCTAACATGTCTGTAACTCTGGTATTTTCGGGCCAGCCTATGCAGCCATAATGAAAAAGTTTTGTGCAGTAGGTACATTCTACCCTTTGTGTGCCATAGCCTGGGCAGTCAGCACGGCTACACTGTACATTAGATAAGTCTGGTTTATTGTCAGAGTTCTCGCCGGTGATGGCATTGACCTCTGCGTCTGACATGGTTGGGGTTAAGTGCAGCATGGGGTGTTTCAAGGACTCTTTGAAGTGTGCTTGTCTGAATCGTATTGACCCTTAGTTCTCGGCATATGGTTGGTCTAATTCGTGCCTTTTACTGCGCACAGCTATTCGTCTGACGCCCCACATTGGGCGCCAGAAAATCTCTTGACACGTGCCCGATCAGACTTACTTGGCACGTCAGTAGAGGATTTTGACCGCTAGACCAAAAGCTGTTTAATTGGATTTAGATAGCTGGGGTGAGACGAGTGGTGTTGGCTAGAACTTACTCCTGCTCCTGGATGTTGTAGTCGAGGTAGGTATGGATTTAGGCGGGACGAATCCGGTCGATGCCAGAACGGGTGTTCCACAGACTAGCTTGTTTAGACTAGAAGATGAGATTGTCCCAGCCTAGGCGCACTTCAGTTCCGGTCAGGAGTCCATTTACAACCGGGTGACACGTGGTATAGATGCGGACTCACGGTGGAAAGTCAGTTACTAGAACCGGAGCCGGGGCGACTGCTTGTCATCTCAGTTCAACTGCTTGGTCTTGTTCCACCTGTCTGTCCTGTGTAGGATGGGGTAATACTATCATCAGTCTGACGGTGGTGGGATGAGCCAGGTGTTGATCCCTGCGTTTTCTACCACTCCTCCTCTCGTGAGTCATAGGGTGACAGTTCTCTAGCTTACGTAGTGCACCTTAGACAGAAAGAATAACAGTGTAACCCAATTGTGACTTGCTGGCTCGAGCTCGATAAGAGTTCCACTGGTCTCCCACTGTAGGTGGGCTGATCAGGGATATGGAGCCATGTGGACCGCCAAGCCTCTACTGGTTGTGAGTTCGTATTAGATTTCCCGGGCCAAACTACAGGCGGTCACCGCGCATCAACTAGTGCGGATGGTGAGAAGCAACCTGAGTCTGTCATGCGTCCTGGTGTGAAGATGTTGCTAGTGGTTGTGGCATTACTGTTTCTTCCCCACAAGCACTAAAAGTACTGATGTGTAACTGGGAAGAAACAGATAGCAGTCTAATATGTATGTCTTAATTCTGTTTAATAAAATTCCTGGTGTTTGTCGACAATACAGAGGGTAGCCTACGTTTTAACTGTGAATACAAATAAATACCCTGGAAATAAAAGTAGAACCATTGAAAGCAGTGTGTATTTATTGAAAGTTCAATAAGCACGTGACCTGTGCTACCTCCTACCAAGTCGAGGATAGCTGAAGGTAACTGTGTAGTTCTAGGTGTAGGTGACCTGGTTCTAAGTAAGAGGGAAAAGCTGGTTCTAAACTAATATAAATGAGTTAAAGTTAAACTGCTAATAAAAGGTGTCTAGAGGAGACAAAATGAAGCTAAAAGAATATGTTCGTGTTTGTATGTCGTTGGGTTGACTGGTCGTCGACGTACATAGTAAGTAGCCGTGGAGGCGTACTTGTAAGGTAACAAACTTCTCCAAAGATCCCGAGCACTAGTAGTGCTGTTGGAGGTTGCTAGAGATGCGAAAGAATGGCTGCAGAGGCCGGCAGCATTCGGACTTATATAGTGGAAGCTTGTAGGCTGCCAGCGTGGAGTGTGGGGTAGGCATTGTGTCCTCTGGCCCTGGTTGGCGTGAGAATCCTACTGTCTGCGATTCTGCTTCGTGCCTCGTCGGAGTCACTCGGCCTTGCCCGAGGTGTGTGCAGCTTGTTGGCTTTGAGCGGCGAGAAGGGGGGGTGGTGGTGTGCCTGCCATGTTACGTATCTTCCAGTGTAGGCAACGTGTTGCTCACGTCTAGAGATGGTAGCGTTGTTCTGGGCGATGAGTTGTTATTGTATTAGAATAGATGTATACGCTTCAGACTTCAGCACACTGCCTTATGGTACGAGATTTTCTGTATTCAAATGCCAAGTAAGGCACGTGTGTATTTGTAATTGCTTCAGTATTTTTCATATGTTTCTGGTTTCATTGCTAATGATATTGCTTTTAACGAAAAGACAAGTACTACATATCAACTCAGCTTTTAAGAACTTAAAAATTAATTGCACCCATTCTGAGGAAAGTAGGCTTATTAGCTATATCAGTAACTTCTTGTGGTGTTTGTGCCTTCCGTCTTAGTTCATCCCACCACTCCTCAGGGGTAGAGTAGTAACACATGTGTGGTAATGTTAGGAAGTTTGGTAGCAATTGGAAACAGGACAAGGACAAACTTCAAGAGAAACACGCATGAGTGAGTGTATTCCAAGGTAGACTTGGTTCATTTTTTAGTTGTAGTACCTTTGTTTTGTTGATTGGCTGCGTGACCTCCATTCATTTGCAGACTGCTGGTCTTAGCTTCATTCACCGTGTCACTTTTTGGCTGTCCCTCCACGATTTGACTTTCGGTGTTTACACTGTCAGATTTGCAAACAGTAAACTATAAACAATTAGGATGAAACAGTTGTTTTCAGTATGTGAAATAACATGATTTTAATAGCGTTAGTTAGGGTTTGCACATTTCATATTTTAAGTGTGTACTTGTTTTATGTAAGGTTTTTGTATAGTGCCAAAGTGATTTAATGGATCATCACTGGAAAATGATGCAGTAGCAATTTGTGTGCAGGGTTTGTGAGATTCCTAGAGGGTTACTACATAATCCTGATGACAAAGCGTCGGCGGGTGGCAGTGATTGGTCATCACACTATCTACAAGATTGAGGACACGACAATGATCTATATACCTAATAATGGGGTGCGTACCTCCCACCCTGATGAGCAGCGCTACCTCAAGATGTTCCAGAATATAGACCTCTCCAGCAACTTCTACTTCAGGTGTGCCATTATCTGCTATTTTAAGGATGGAGGGACCAAATTACAGGATACAATTTTACATGAACGTAGTGGTGCAGGAACCAGGTGGTTGGAGGGAGGTTACAGCACGTTGTCCCCCTCCTAAGTACTGTGGGCAGGGTACAACATAGCATTTGTACCTCATTCCCCTTATCACAAAGTTAATTTAGTTTCATGCTCTTTTTATCACAGTTTTAAATTTTTACAACCTGCTTCAGCAGAAATTTTGTTATTCCTAATATATTTTCTTAAAATGAGAAAATCCTACAAGGCTGTACTTGTCTCTCCACATCTCTTTTCAAGTATTTCAACAATATTCCCTTTAGTAATTGTAGCCTAAATAAATTGTGTTGTTGTCAATTTGAAAATATTGAAAAACTATTTGTCTAAAGAGTTAAATAAAATGCACAGAAAAAAAAAGAACAAATTTGTTCCAGATAATTTTCACATAGTTATAAATGTTTTATTGTTTCCATTCTGTCAAACAAAGCACTTAAATGTCACAGAGAATGAACAGATGTGTGACATCATCCATTGACTGGGGTGAAAATATTTTTGCATAAAATATTTACTTTCATATTTTCCAAATACTGCTAGGGTATAGTAAATCGAGACTGGGTGTGCCTTTTAAACAAATATTCCCTAATACACTTTTCCTTCCCAACAATATCCAGCAGCCTTTTGAAATTTTAGTGTGTAGTTTTTGACTTGGGTCTCAACATGTACCCATCGCCTCTCTATTGCAAACTATTCCAGCAATATTGCGTGCAATAGTTTGTAGTGAAAGAAATTGATTGCACAGATTCATGTAACTTTGCATTGGCTGGAGAGGTAAATGGCAGAAACTGTGAAAAATATGTAATACAGTACTATTACCATGGTTGTCGATTTACAAACAAGGATTTTGGATTTCATGCCATAAATTTACTAGCCCATTCTGTTATTAATTTTAACTTTTAAAACGTAATTCTCTTTGGGGGGGGGGGGGGGGGGGAGGAACTAAAAGATGGTGTGGTAGTAAATTTTACAGTGTAGTATGTGTGATATAAATATAATATATATGTTAATTTTGGTTTTGTAAGGCCCTGAGGAAGCGTTAAATGGTATATGTGCATCATGTTGCTTAATATCTCTGTAATTTTTCTATACACCGAAAGAATGAGGAGGCATTTATGAAATAGCTGGCAACAAAACTACTTACCAAACCTAATAAGTGTGTCTCAGATATTCAGACAAAAGATTATCACACTCAATAAAATAATGTTTGCAACAGATATGAGAACCAGTTACCTTTGAAATCCCTTCAATTGCAAAAATTAAAAATATTTCACAAAATGTACACAAATATCTGGCATAAGAAGACCCTTGAAATAAGATAACATGAGTGTTACTACACAAACAAACTGTTAAATACTGTGATGCAAATGGTTTTATTTCTGTAAAAATTCATTATGTGCAAAATGTAAAAATCTTTTGGAATTATTTTATTCAAATTCAGTGTGAAGAGACTATTGTACCTTCAGAATAGATGCTGTTCAAATAATTATCAAGTTAAATTGAGAATGAGATTTTAAGCTTTCCATTATTTAAATTGTAGCTATTTACCTTTCTCACAAGCATTCTAAAAAAAATTGTGTGGAAAATCAAAACGTAGCAGTTTAGGTTCACTCATAGAAAATTATTCAGAAATGTCAAAATTTAACTTTTCAGCAAGCTTCTAATAGAAAACTGATGTTTCACAAACTTCAAAATGGATGTCCAATTTTAACTGTACTGGTTCTCAGTTTGCACAATCTCACATATCTGGATGGAAGATGGAGTTGAAGGCATCATGGCCCTGATGCTTTGTCTGCAAATATTTGGCACTAAAATGTTAAACTTGTGCTTGTGGGTCGCTTCTCAGTGTGCCAATCACAAATAAATTTTTCACAGGACAAAGTTTTCAGCAATATATTTTTTCATAAATCTATACAAAAGGCTGTGTCGTAAAGTTCATAGATCTTTTCATAACATTTGAAACCAGAAACAATGTTAAAAACATTACGCATTTGTTCCCAAAAGGATTCATATAAATGAATAGTATGCAAAAGCTTGAAATTACAATTAGTAGTCGTAAAATGCATTTGAACCCAAAACTTGAACATTTAATTCCTCATAAAAACTTGTTAGACACCAGACTTCAAATATGAAGCTAAGTAAAACATTACATTAATGGGGCTCCATAAAAATAACATAAAATGTTTATACACTAGACCACTAGAGCTTTGCATTTACGTACTAACATTAATACTGGTTTTGTTTTCTGACTAGAATTTGACATTTACGTGAAAAGCAGGTTTGGTTTCTGACTAAAACTTGACATTTATGTGAAAAGTACATAGTACTTGGTAATTATTCTGAATCAGTATTTACAGGAACCACTTAAATGAAGGGCAGCCGAATGAGGCCCTCCGCAACCTTCTTCAGATAAAAGACAAAATTAAAGTATGACTATAAAATTTGCATTAGAAATATAGTAATCGTAGAGGCAGTTTCTGCAGATCTAAACAAGGCTGCTACAATTTAAAATTAACGACAACACAAAATCATAAAACACTATGCCTATTCGTGAGTCGTGGAAAGGAACGCAAATATTTTCAACATGAATACAGACAAATAGGGCTGTAAACAACAGTAACTTACAACACATAAAAATGCAGAACACACATCTGCTAAGCATTTAAGTTAACCAAACTACATTTTAGAAGGGCGACCAAACCAGAATTTAAGAAAACACTAGCAATTACTGCATGCCCACATACAAGACAAAAACTATGCCACACATTCATGTAAAATATGCTAATCAGTCCTAAAATCTGAAATGTGTATCCATGACTCACCATTTACTTAGCTCCATACAGCTGCTCAAGCACAAACAATTAAAAACAGATTGAAATACATGACATCCATAGGGTGGATAACCGACAATTTCAAATCATGTTACGTTGAGCTCAGTTGCAGTCGGCAATGTTCAACAATCTTTCAACATAATTCAATTCAGGCGTAGCTTTGGCATGCAGATGGTGTAGGAATAGGGGGAGCAATGAGTGTGCAAGGCCTTAAATTAACTTAATTGCATCTCAGTTTCCGTAATCCATATCCAAAAGTACATGCTTCCCTTACAAATTGATGCAGGTTATTTGTTCTTATTTTGCCTCCCTGCCCTACCTTTCTCCCACCATGATGTAATTCAGTATACCTTGACAATCAGGTATTAGCTGTTCACAGTAAAGTGAGCACTTTTGAGGCCCTAGTTACTTTTTCCTTTCTGCCATTTTTTACCCTTCGACATCCTTTTTAATTAAATGTTGCCAAGGAAGTAATAACCAGTGTGTGTATATTTCACCGCACTTGGAAGGCTACGATAAAATATATTTGTTGACTATTATTCCAATTGAGAAGGCTTTCAAAAGTGCTCACTTTACCATGAATAGCCTATATCAACTTGTGAAAATTATTGCAGCAGAAGTGGATGTGACAATGGTGTTTTGTGTTGTGTGTACAGTTACAGTTACGACCTGACACACACTCTGCAGAGTAACATGACTGTACCTTCTCAGTCACCATCATCCCAGGAGGACAACGGTACTCTTTCAGGTATGATATCTCTGCTCTCTGCAAGTAGGGGGGTTGTAGGTTTTGTAATAATAAAATTCAGTCTTTTATTATAATATGTGTGCAGGATTCAATATTAAATGTGCACATATTAAATTTTGCGATAATAAAAAGCTTCGTAAATATTAACGCGTTCATTTCCTGTGACCATGATCAAGGAAGTTTTGCATATGTAGGGCTCTTATGGACAGTCCTGTACACAGCAAGGAATCAGTACATGATGTTTTGTATGTTTTCTTGTGAGTAACAAGATTTGTGAAATAATCTTAACATGTAATTTATGAATGGTTTATGCTGATACATACTACCAAGCATGCAGCAAGTTGTTCATTGCTTGAGAGAGGCATGCTAGACACCAGTGTATTACATTATTGCAATACCTGAGCTCATAAATTACCTAATTTGAGACTGAAGTGATCAAATACAGTATATGTGAGGTTGCAAGTTATGCTGTACCTGTACAATTTTCACTGTTTCAATTTATTTCTCTGATATAAAGAGTACATTGTTGAATTGTTTCAGACACTGTTATTTTGTGGTCAACATGATTCATTGGTTTTTTTTTTTGTGACAGGGGAAGCTGCAGCAGCCCAGAGGCAGCCCGTTGACAACACACACAGGTTAGCCTCACCTGATTTATGTGGCTGCAGCTAACAAATACGAATTATCGCATTTAAGAATTCCCTAACAGAATTTCACGCCTTTGAAACTGAAGCTATAACACAGGTGCATCGCAAATATCTCGATGTTATGGCTGCAGCACATGGCAGTTTACCAGGGGTGCTATTCCCAGATGGCTAACCTCGCATTGTCATAACTCATGCCTACAGACTACTCGCCTCCAGACGAAATACGCATTCTCAAACGTCTAAAACGACCCACTGTTTACATCACATCTCCCGCCTACCTATTGTGGCCACCTTGGTGGCCGACAAGGCTTGTCTGTTCACGCCTCGTGTTGAATGCTGGGAGATTGCTGGCTCCGGTGCCACACCATCCATATTGTGTTTCAAATTAATGCTGAGTATTTCTAAATAAATTCTGAATACATTGTTATCTTTACTTCCGTTTAATTTTGTGGTTTTGTATGTTAACCGCCTTTTCAAACATTCTCAAGGAATATATTCTTTATTAAAAAAACACGGCAGTACGACAAAACTGTTAATTGAGCACTTTTGAAGTCAAACTTTGAAAAATGTCCACCTGCATATATTTTAACGGAAACACTTGACTGGTATTACAGTTGGTGATGATGGAGGTAAAGTACTTATTTCAGTGTCTTAACGTTGAATTACAACTTTTACATATCACAATGTGCATCATGCTGAAAAACACATCATGTAATTTAGATAACGTTCCCATGTACTGCTGAAAATTATAAGTATACACCTATATATTTACATTTATATGCATATTTATTAATTCCATTTTCCATAAGCTACCTTAAGCTACTACCCCTCACAACCATAATTCATGGATTCATGTTATGCCATCCAATAACCTAGGTTGAGGCTTTCAAAAGAAAAGGATGCTCATTCATTGAATTTTTTTTCTTGTACACATATCACAAATTTCCTTTATCTTGATGCGTGCCCGGCTGTTGACTGAATGGCACAATCGTTGAGGTTTATTGTGCTAGACCAAGTGCGCCGTTATAGGTAGCTGACGGGAGGTGTTAGAAACCTGACTTACTCTGAAGGTCTTTAGTCGGTTGGTAACGCGGGTTCGCTGACTGAGCGAAGCTGGTGCTACAGTCCTTGGGTTAGATTACGTTGTACTGAATTGTCTCACACTATACTCCAAATTCCAGGCTGCTGACTCGTGACTCCAGAAGTTAGGATTGGCTATTCCATACCTAGCTTCAGTCCGGTAGATTAGACCCCTCAACACCGGGTGGTAGTCGGGACTGGTTCGGACGAGCGGTGGAAAATGAATATATTGTACCACGTGGACAGTTAAGACTGCCCGTAATCTCAATGAAGCAACGCAGTCCTGTTCCGCCTGTCTTTCCTGCGTAGGAGGGGCTACGGTCTTCTGCTGCTTGGCAGCTAGATGAGCAATCTTTTGTTCCCTATGCCCAGCTGTGCCTTATCTTAAAAGTCATAGAGTTTGGTTCGCCGCTAAACAAGATACGTTGTGCATTCTGGACGAGAAACTATTCCCCTGTAATAGTGTAGGTCCAGTAGCTGATTCGGGGCACAAGCTTGGTAAGATTCTCCACTGATCCCCCACTTCCGCGGGCTGATCAGAGACGTTGAGCCATGTGGGCTACCAATACTACTACTGGATGTGAGTTTCCAGCCAAGGCCAGGTCGCAATACCCAGGCCAATACTGTCTCCAGCACCTAGGTGCTCTGGTAGGTGATATAACCTAGGCCTGTTGTCTCTCCTTGGAAGGTATTCCTAGTGGTCGTGGCTCCTCTGTTCCTTCCCTCCAGCACGTGGGTGCTCGGGGTAATAGGAAGTAACAGGCGGCTGTGTAATGGGTGTGTATCAGTTTGGAGGTCCCCAGAAGGGAGGCCTCAGTCAAGCTAGTTCGGATTTACAAAAGTACCCGGTTTCGGTCAGTAGTGCACAGTGCAACTTATTCCTAATGGGCGAAGTAGACGTTACTCTAGAAATAAAAGCATTAGAATAGAGAACAAAGCTTATTTATTGAGGACTCAATAAACACAGTGACTTGTGCTATCGCCTACCAAGCAGATGGAGTACTGAAGGAAAACTACGTTAACCAGGTGTATGCGACCTGGTCCTAGGCTAGAGGGAAAGTGAACTAGAAAAGTGAATATATAACTACTAACTAAAGCTGTCTAATTCAGGTGTCTGGAAGAGACAGAAGTTAAAGTTAAAATAGCAAGGTATATTCGTGTTCGATGGGTGTCGAAGACTGTTGTTGTCGCAGAGGTTAGCCATGATGGCTACTGAAGACTCGAGGTTTCGCTGGAGGCCTCAGCACTAAAGAGTGCTCAGGATTTATTCAAGAGAAGAAATACGAATGACCATGGAGCCTCGCAGCGCACAGACTTATATAGTCAGAAGTCTAGGCTGGCATGGCGGTGTGCTGGGAAGGCGTGTGATATGCTTCTGGTGGAAGGCTGGCATGGGAGGTGAGAGCCCTCTCATCCGTGTTCTTGGTTTGTGGATCTTCGGCGGTGCTTGGCCCGCCCAAAGTGGCTGACAGCTTGTTGTTACTTAGTGCGGGGGGGGGGGGGGGGTGCAGCGTGCTCGCCAGTTACGCAACCTTCTAGCCACGTGTTCGGCTGCACGGTAGATTTAAATGGCGCACAACAACTGTGCATTGGTTTGCAGTAACAACTCTCACATGGGTGGTTGAAGTAAGGGTATACTTCACATGAAGAGCGATGAGTCGTAATCGTAGTTATTAGTAGTATAAGCTGCACGCTTCAATCTTAGCCATTCATAACAGTTTATTTCTTTCAAATGAATGTTAAATTTGTCAATAAATTGCTGTTTGTCAGTAATAAATAATAATAGTGGAATATTACATTTTCAGTTAACAGGATATATTTAGCCAGTATTTTTGATGATGCCACACTCCCTCATAACGAGGTCTGTCACCATCTTACACTGCATTCCAATCATTTGCGAAATGGTTATCCAATCAGCATTCAGCTTGTCTGTAGGAATGTGTTGACGAAATAATTCAATTTCCGTTTTTAAAATCTAATTTCTCCTTGTTTTCGTTACAAATTGTGTGCAAATAAGAGTGTAAGGACGAATTACGTTTGTGGTTTCCATGTTTTTATCCTAACCGATGTGTGTTATATGAATTAATTACAGCATTTGTACCACAACCCCCACAATGAATATCAACATTCCATTATTAATTTAACTGTATGTCTTTATTACAAACAGTCTGACAGCCGCTGTCTTTTTGGTATGGCACAACATTAAAATAAATTTGTTGTACCTAACCTATTTACATTGTAGCTACATGCCTAACTTTTGTTGTTCGTTTTTCAATTACTTTCTAGCATTGAATGATGTTAATAGAAATTGATTTAGTCTGATTTTTCATAAAACAATTATATATAGTGCTTATGGGAAGGAGGTCTAACCTCATTCACACAATACTGACTGTGGGAGAGACAATACACAAGCGTCAGCTAGACATGGCCATGTATATGCCTGCTGAGTTTTCCGTCTTCACAAACAATAAATCCAAACACTTGGTAAAACAAAGCTCTTCTGCCGTTTTGTACAGCACGTCGCGTGGTTATAGAAAAGCACGTGGCATTTCCGAGTTTTGTTTGTCTTCGCCACGTGACCATCTGCCCTTTCCGATTGGCCAGTATTTGTAGCCTCGTCTGCGGGGTGCATGGAAATCGATACTTTTCAGACGCGTTCAATGAGCTCATGCCAGTGGCTTTCTGTGACAGTCTGGGAATGTGTCCAGACGGCCCACAGACATGAGCACCTGACAATGTTCAAGCCTTCCGCCTACTCAGAGAGCAAATCTGAGAATAGCGCCCCAGATTATGACTCAGAAATTCTGGCATTCCTAAGTCCTGGCAAAAATTTGGATGAAAGTTTCATCCAAAAAAGACTTCCAGTAAAATTTCATTGCCATTAAATATTTTTTCTAATTATGAAATTACATATGCAGATTGTCAAAAAAAATTTGTCTTGCTCATCTTCGCATGTGGGTATCGTGTTGGATAATGCTTCTGGTCAGTGGTTTTTTTTTTGGGGATCTCCTATTTCCCCTGCCTTTGCATTCCGACGCTGCTCCATACTCACCTCACTTTGTCCTCATCTGCTCTCAATACCACAATGTTAAGAGCCGCCCAAAACTCTCCACTCCACTCCACTCCACTCCTGTTCATCTTTAGCTAGAGCTCAAAACCTTTTGTAAATTACAAGTGTTAGAGGGAAGTCTCCAATGCACAGGGCATTCTCATCCTCGGCTGGAGAAGGGTTAAAACTTAAAAGTTATCCAGAGTTGAAGTATGCTCTATTAAAGTGAGAGTTTGCGTGAGGGCTCCAACATGACACATGCTTATGGTACAGAGTGCAAGTGATTATGAGTGATGTCAGTGTCAATGGCCGAGTGAAACTCACTGCATTCAGTATGTTTCAGCGTTTGTTTGTGCATTACAGAATTGTAACCCATTCCTCTCCACGTAGTGGACTAGATGTTACAGGAAGTTAAATGGGAATAATGTCAGTCCTCTGATTCAATGTCCAATGTCGGCCTGTCTCACTATTTCCCTCAATAAACCAAAGAAGGGCACCACGCAGGTCTTGCATACAGTAACTAAGGGGCTATGGATTCAGACTTGGAAAGCTAAACTGTATTTTAGGTGACATTGTATGTTCCAGAGTTGTATATCGCTCAGAAAAAGTGTAAATAAATAGCAAAAATCAATTTGATTTTTTTTAGTGTTTGTTGTATAATCTTTTGATTCTTTTTCGTTTTGCAGTGTGCATGGAACTATCATAATTTTAACTGAAATAACATTGCTAACCGCTTATAAGTTATGTACTTGCAAGGAGGAGTTGTAGGTTAAAAAATAATGGTGTTGTTTACTCCCCAGGCCAGTGTGTGGTGTGCGTAACCAACCAAATCGTAGGTTTGTTTGGAACTCTCACCTGTTGAGCCAGATAGAGGGCGAGGTGCACCCTGATTGGCTGCTGTATGTAGTGCATGGTTTCATCGGCCAGTCCAACATGAGTGTGTTTGGCCGCTCCTTGTACGTGACTTTGCTGGCTCGGCGTTCCAGTCACTATGCTGGCACACGCTTCCTCAAGAGAGGTGCCAACTTTGAGGTATTGCTAGTTGCTTTAACTTTTCAATACACTGCATGCCTTGAACTTCATATCACTGTGCTCAGTTCTGTTTCCCTGGTATGAAGAAATATCACTTACTTGTAAAGAGAGTAGCTAATCCAAACTATTCTATGTTTATACAGTATAATCTCTATGGATCATTTCTTGAGGAACCAAATAAAAAACTAAGTGCAGTAGGATAAGCATTGTATGGTGGACTTCCCATGGATCTTAAGTTAAGATTACAGTAGAAGCCCACTGTTTTTGGGGTGGTACGGAAAAATAAACATTTTAAAATGAGTGAAAATATGTTTGCAGCTGCACTCCTTTATTTGTTTTCACCTTATGAAGCTATTAAGGTGAGAAGTGAATTCTGTTTGCTGGCTCCAAAATGTGTAAATGATATAACCATGTCAAGAAAAAGCTGCAAGGTTTTTAGAAAATCTTTTGCTACGTTTCTACATTCTGTCTCCCTCAATCTCTCCCCCCTCCCCTCACAGTGGTGTAGTAGCCAGACTAATTGCCAGTTTGCCACCAAAGTGAACTTGGTTCAGTTCCTGGCGTTATGTGCTGCCGTGGCAAAGCCTGCTTGATGCCCCCTCCTACAGTGCAACCAAGGAGACCCAAGACGGCGTGGACGCACATAGCCGCCGACCTCATGGGGCCCTACCCTCGCAGTAACCAACCAGTTTTCAAGGTGGGTAGAGGCCTTCCCCCTACCTAGCCAAGTAACCGCCCCGAATGTGCAAAAGATAGAAACTGAGATATTTGCACATTGGGGATATACGAAGGCTATTTTAACTGACAAAGGCACTCAATTCACGAGTCGCCAATAGCAGTCAGCTTGTCAGGGATATGGAGTCGAAACATGGACTACTCCACCATACCACCCCCAGGCAAACCCCACTGAGTGAAAGAACCAAGAGATCAAGAAGTGCCTTCACATCAGTGTTGGAAACTACCACCATCACTGAGATAAGCACATCCCTACCATTTTGTTTGCCCTGCATTGTAGAACCAACAAGTGGTAGACACAAGCCCCAGCATACTCCTTCTGGGCCAAACACTATGCTGACCAGGCTACTGGCAATGGGAAAGTGAGCCCACTGATATGCCTCAACCCGAAGAAATCCGGCTGGCTACCCTAGCCCATACTTCTACAGCCCAGAAAGCCCAGGATGAGTATATTCGAAAGAAGTATCTACCGAAGACAGGGGTATGAGAGTTTAACGTAGGTGAAGCTGTAATACTCAAATTCATCCCCTCAGCAAGGCCAGTAACCATTTCAGCGCTGGCCTTGCTGATAAATGGGATGGATCGTATTGTATTGTCTGCAAGAGAGACAACATCTACTGGGCTGAAGACCTATGAGGATGGATCCAGAAGGCCACCTGAGGCCAAATGCGACCATTCCTGGGGGACATGCCACCATTTGAGAACGATGACGCCGTAGGATAAATGCCAGGTCAGTCCAAAGATAAGGATGAATCTCCACCTAGAAGGGCAGCTCCCAATATCAAGCCAGAAACAGTGACAAGGTCTGAGCCGGCACCTGTCATCATCGACAGGACACCTAGCTACGTCGCACCATGGAAGCCGGACATAGAGCAACGCCAAGGAGCATTCTCCATCAGATCAATGCCCTCAATGCCATGCAGCTACGCTGAGAAAGTCACAGCCAAACACGACAAAGCAATCCCTAACTGCTTAGAATTGTCATGGCGGAGTCCCCGCGATAGAGAACCCCGCTGACACCCTGCTGAACGAGCTGCATCAGTGAACAGTCGGAAGCACCATCGGTGAGAGGGGTAGAAACAACCTGAGTGCCTACCTTTCCAACTAGTACAACTCCTAAGCCAGAGATCAAGGCCATTCCAACTTCCACGAAGTCAATCTCTTGCTCCAATGATGTTCTCCCCGCCACTAGACCACTGAATAAAGCACAAGCCATAAGCTCGGAGGCCGCCACTAGACCACCGGAATACTCTCCAGACGAGAGCCGGGAGGCTGCCACTAGACCACTGGATAACGAACTCATAGTGAGCCTGCAATGCTGCTGTATTGGAGGAAATGCACGGAGCAGTGGTCAAGGTTGTTCCAGCTTCCACGAAGCCGACCACTGCTCCCAATGGTGAAGAAACCACACTGCAGGGGGCATCGAGCACCGTCGATGACGACACTCTGCTCCAACCTCCTGCCATGCAGGACAACCAACCCATCGGCACCATTGAGAACGAGAGTCCTGCTCTCTCTCTCGCTCAATCGGCCACCGATACAGAAGGCATCGAGACCATCGACGCCTCCTACTACCCGACACCAGGTGCAACTCCCGCAGTCGAGGTCGAGACCGCTCTCCCTTGCACTGCTTCGCCACAGGACCTGGACGTTGAGAACGTCAACGCCTCCAACTACCCGGTCCTATGGCGAGACGCACCACCCATAGCCGAAGTCGAGCGTGGTGATCCGCAGTTCCCTTGCGTTGCCACAACAGGCGCTGAGACCGTCGACGCCTCCCACTACCCCTCAGCTGGAGCAACACCCGCAGTGGAGGTTGAGAGTCCTCTCCCTCCCACTGCCTCATTGTGGGACCTAGACATTGAGACAGTAGATGCTTCCAATGACCCGGCCCTACGACGGGATGTGTCCGCAGGCAAGGTGGAGAGCGGTCCCCTTCCGCAACTCCCTTGTCCTGTGCTAGCAGAGAAACGTCCTGCCCTACGGTTAGCAGTCCATGCAGTCTGGGTGCAAGACCTTTCTGTGTCACGCCCCCGCACTGCCTCAACGTCTCTTGTAGCTTGTGCCCTCCCCATCAGTTCTGGCAGAAGCAGAAACCACGACAACACGTGTTGAGCCACGACACCTGATACCACCTCGTGCCGCCAAGGCAGACTTGACGCCTGGCTGGTACCGAGAATCACTGTGGTGACCCACGTCGAGATACACATGGCCATACCCACTTCATGCTGAATTACATCCCAGAGGAAGGCCAGCTAAACCAAAGCTCGACAAACATAAGTAAGTGAAGTGCTCGACGAATTTTAAACACACACGTAGTTATAAACCACTACAACAGAACATTACAGGACTCGTTACAGACCTGTAACAATTATTAATTTTAACTAGTCGACCAGTTAAAGACAGTGAGATAGGCAAAGACACTCACATTTAGGCTAGTTTAAAAGAGTGTATTCAGTAAAAGTGTCTACCCAGCTGTCATGAAGCAGGGGAAGTGTAGGAACCGGTGAGGTAAATGTAATAAACAGTTAATTAGACTCAACTATGCGCAAACTGAACTTGTAAATACAGTAGTCATTACGCTGTACGTAATTAGAACCAGTGGAAATAGACTTTTACACCTCACCAACAACAAGGTTCCATTCTGACAGCCCACAAATAGACGTAGTATTACTTAAAGATGCTCTCCACAGTGTTGGTAATTACTACAAACAGTGTATAACGTATAGACGCTCACCGACGTGCCAGTGATAATTGAAGATAAAGACTTCGTCAAAATACATGTTAAAATTATCCAACGATAAGAAAGGACTTCTGCAAAGGAATTAGTAATTTTAGATTTTTGTAATAATGATTTGGTGTGTAGGTACACCTTTAAATATTACCATGAGTTTTTATAGTGTACTTGTCACCTACAAGAAGAATGCGGTTTTGTAGGAATGTATTTTCTGCTCTGTTTGACTTTCATATTTCTTGAGTGCTTACCTTGAAATTTTTACGAAAATGCACAGTAAACATGTTCGAACTACATGGACAACCGAAAGGTAAAGTAGGAAATTATATTTTTGTAAATATGACTTCATGTGTAGGTATACTTTTAAATATATAACTATGAGTTTTGACAGTGTACATGTGAAGATCACCTACAAGAAGAATGCAGTTTTGTAGGAATGTGTCTTTATGCTATGCTTTTTTTTGCTCATATTTTTCTAGTGTATTTGTTTATTTGCAATATCTTGTGCACCAACACAGTATCAAACCAGAATTCTGAGCCACAGAGCTCCCGTGAACTCACTACGGAGAACTAAGGTGCAAGATATTTTAACTTCAAAAGATAAAAGGGTTTTGGTTGTTTATTTGTAGTGACCAATGTGTGCCAATTGCCCGCGTTTTAATGCATGTTTTCAGTGTACTCAAGTTGTTTCTTTAGCCAGTCAACCCAGGTGATGAAGGGCCTGCGGTTGCCGAACTCTCAACCTGTCATACGTAACTGTTTAGCTTGCTGTGCAACCCACAGGTTACTCTTGAAAGGTTTCCCTTTTCTTTCTTAAATCACCATAGCAAGCTCCAGGATAGTTAGTGGCGTACTTAGTACTTATTTTATTCCCCTTCGTCTTTCGCATGCCATCATTTTCATGTGCTTTTTATTTCAGGTTCTTGTTGTATATTCTCTTGTAAATATCCACAGCGCTATGCTGAGTTTTTGTCGGCGGAATGCAAAAATGAAGTAGGTCGGTGGGTGACCCGATAAACCGCGGCACTCCAGAGACTAATCTTTCACAAGAAGAGGGAAAAACACATTCGCAGTGTCAGCGACCTCTGCATCGCCTGGGCAAGCAGAAGAGAGTAAGCCCGCCCGCCAAAAGAGAGAGAGAGAGCTATGGTCTCGGCGTCCCATGTGCCTCGACTGCTCCAGCCGGCCCGCGGATACTTACTATGTACGTCAACAACCAGTCAACCCGACGACATACGTACACAAACATTTTCTTTTAACTTCACTTTGTTTCCTCTAGACACCTCTTATTAGCAGTTTAACTTTAACTCATTTATATTCGTCTAGAACAAGCTTTTCCCTCTTACTTAGAACCAGGTCACCTACACCTAGAACCACGCAGTTACCTTTAGCTATCCTCGACAAAAACCAGGAATTTTATTAAATTTGAATTAAGACGTGCATATTAGATGGCTATCTGTTTCTTCCCAATTACACATCAGCACTTTCAGTGCTCGTGGGGGAGAAACAGTAACGCCACAACCACTAGCAACACCTTCACACCAGGACGCATGACAGACTCAGGTTGCGTCTCACCATCTGCACTAGTTAGTGCGTACTGACTGTAGCTTGTAGTTTTGCCCAGGCAATCTAATTTGAACTCACAACCAGTAGAGGCTTGACGGTCCACACGGCTCCACGTCCCTGACCAGCCCACCTACGGTGGGGGATCAGTGGGGACTCTTATCGAGCTCAAGCCGGCAAGTCAGTATTGGGTTGACTGTTATTCTTTCTGTCTAAGGTGCACTATGTAAGCTAGAGAACTGTTACCCTATGCCTCACCAGAGGACGAGTGATATAAAACGCAGGGAACAACACCTGAATTACCCCACTTTCAGGCCGAGGATAGCATTACCCCATCCTACACAGGATAGATAGGTGGAACGTGACTGTGCCGCTGAACTGAGATGACAAGCAGTCGCGCCTGCTCCGGTTCTAATAATTGACTTTCCACCGTGTGTCCGCATCCATACCACATGTCACCCGGTTGTCAACGGATTCCTGAACGGAACTGAACTGTGCCTAGGCTGGGACAATCATCTTCTGGTCTAAAGAAGCTCATCTGTGGAACATCCGTTCCGTCATCAACCAAATCCGTCCCACTTAAAGCCATACCTACCTTGACTACAACATCCAGGAGCTGGAGTAAGTTCCAGCCAACACCCCTCATCTCACCCCAGCTATCTAAACCCAATTAATTCGCTTTTGGTCTAGCGGTAAAAATCCTCTACTAACGTGCCAAGTCAGTCTAATTGGGCACGTGTCAGTCTTGATAAACTTCATTAGCGAAAATCCTCCACAATCTGCAGTATGAGCAGGCAGGGACAGCACAAGATCTATGAGCAACAATACATTTGGATAGTTGCTGTAATGTTTTAGGTGGATGTTACCCCAGTTGGTTTTTCACACAAGACTATACTGCTGATACACTCTTGTTTTTAAGATCTGTCCTATCTAGCTCAATCATCTCACACTTCACCCCATTGTTTACAAGACAAGAGAAAAAAAAAAGTGTATCAACATAATAATAGTAGTATCACCAAACTCAGTTTCATTGTTCTAAGGCCACATTTTAAAACCAGACAAATTATATAAATCTTGTAATTCACAAATTTCACTTTGCTTGTCTCCAAGGTGAGATTCCAAATTTTCGGTGATGGTATTTATAGCAGTTATCTTCTAGAAGTCTGCAAAATATGACCCCTTTCAGTTGCTTACCTTCATGATGCTGAAAACTGTAGTGCTAAGCTGGTACAGATTTGTACAGATACCGGTACAAACTGATACTTCCTTGCCGATCCAATTGACATATGAGTAATGGACTGAAAGACTTCTACTAAAGCTAAAAGTATTTTGGGATGCTGATGAAAATCTGTGTTAGTCAGTCTCACACAAGTAAACATAGAAAACATTTGGAAAATTAATTTTATATTAACTCTTCGAAATTAGACAATAAAAGCGGCAGTCAAAATATAGTTTAATAATTTATTTTTGAATTTAGGTCTTGGAAACTTAAGCAATTTATGTTGTAAACTTATCAAATAAAATATATTAAATATACAAGGTCATGTATCACATTTCTCAGTATTATTCAACTTTGTTCATATTCAGAAAATTAAAAATTGTTAATGTGTATAGTTTTTAAGTTCAGCACTCCCTTATTTATAGTGTGTGACCCCTGCAAAGCTGGTAATTCCTCGACCTGCATTACAAGCCCAAGATGATTATCTCTTTAGTGTGTCTGCCACAGCAGGAGACAGTGCCTGTGGAAGCATATATATGTATATATCCTCTCTCTCTCTCTCTCTCTCTCTCTCTCCTCTCTCCCTCTCTCCCTCTCTCCCTCTCTCCCTCTCTCCCTCTCTCTCTCTCTCTCACACAGCAGGGTAGCATCTCCCTTAAGCCTGTCACACTCCAACATTGTCATCCTGGCTCAATTTCAGAAAACTGCCTGCTTGGGCATGATTTTGACATGATTTTACCTGTCCGGGTAGGCGGCGAACAGGCATTAAAAACGAACCCTGAACATGATTGTATGTATGTAGCTGCCTCTGCATACTTGCCTGTTCATTTTACTCTAGAACATTGTTTCTGCTGCTGATTGGCTACTAGCCATACAACCCAATGTTATGATTACATAATTTTGTTGACTCATGTGCAGAATATATGTACATACTGCTGGAATGTGCTTACAAACTTCATAATTTGGCACCTTGTAGGCTGTCAACTTGGATCTCACTGGCCAGTCGTATTAATATAGCCAGCCTTAACCCTTGCCAGTTTATTTCCTTTGTATATATTTCATGGACAGCAGATATAGCAACCTTCCAGTGAGCCAGATGAAATAACAATGATGAATCATTAATAGAAAGAAAAAGACGGGAAACTTAAACTGCCCAGGAAAGTGAGCCTATTTCTGTTCCATTCTCTTGAGATTCATCATGCAGCAGTTGCAGTGTGACCTGCTAAGCTGAGCATTGGAAAGCTGTTAACTGATGCTCGTAATAACAGTTTTGAGTTATATTTTTGCAAGATCCAGTTCTTCCACAGAAAAGTTAATTATGACAGTGTTGCAAGGAATTGCTGTACAACAGTGAAGTAATGGAGGTGTGTGTGTGGTGTTGGAAGGGGGACGTGGCAAACGAGGTGGAGACGGAGCAGATTCTGCACGACTCAGGAGTATCCTCTATGCAGCTGGGTCGCTACACGTCCTTCGTGCAGCTGCGGGGCTCTATCCCTGCCCACTGGAGCCAGGATATGAGCAAGATGGTGCCAAAGCCCACCATTAGCTTCAACCTCGCAGACCCATATGCTGAAACAGCTGGTCAGTCTCACTGCAATTTCACACAGGGACTGTAACAAGAGGCAGTGTTAGAACGTCACATTTTTTAAAATCCTTTTGTAGAAGTTGTGGTGGTGTAGTGGTCAGACTGCTTGCCTCCCACCTAAGGTAAATGGTTTTGATTCTCAGCAAAGTTGCTTAGTTTTTCACGTGGGCAACATGGCAGGCATTACTGTTGAATGGCAGATTTTCTCAGGTAATTTCCATTTCCCCCACCTTTGCATTCCACTGCTGCTCCAGTTTCACTTCTTTTCACTTTCACTTCTGCTAAATTCCTCGCTATTTAGTGCAGATCAAAACCTCTTAACTAACTTCAATTCAACTCTTTTTTTTTTTTTTTTTTTGTTCTCTGCATACTTCAGATACAAGGCTGGTTATAATGCTGTCTAGAAAAACATGTTATTTCCAGTGGTACATAAAATGTAGAAGAAACTAAATTTGTAATTTTTGTTTTTTATCTTCTATAAAATTGATTTTTAATAGAGTTACCGACAGGAAGATTATGAAGTTTGCCTTGTTTTTCTGGTCTCTGGTTGTAAATAATTTTTGTAACATAGGTAGTGTCTTGCTTTCCATTAAGCTTCTAATAGTACTACTGCCTGATATGGGTTACACTTTTCGGCAGGAAACATATTGATTAATGGAGACAAAATTACAAGTTGTCTCAGAATATATCTGATTTTATACTGTTGACATTTTGTATCACCTTGCTAGTTGCTGCCACTGATGATGTTCCTCTCATAGGTTGCAGTGTGAATGAAAATAAAAGAAAACTTGACAGAAAAAGATTTCCTTTGTGATTAGTATTCAAAGTTTAAAATTGTTAGTAAATAACCATGCAGCTCACATTTCTTCACTGATACGTAATTGTTGCACTAAGTTTTGAGAGTATCTTGTTGGTTTGAGAATACAGTGTGACCACCGTATACAGATTAATGTGGGAAAGAATTTTGGGTTTTTGTTTTATGTTGTTTCTTTATTACGTGGATGTATCTTGCTTGGCTGGTTAGTTTAGAGTGCCATTTCACCCACCCCCCTGTGTTGCCCAGTACAACAAAGGAGTTGGGCACATGTCACTGCATGCCAATCTGCAGAAAGAATGCTGGCAACTGCTGATACTTCCATGTTGCTACCCGTTCCCCTTAACCTGGATAAGAATGTAAATAAAGTGAGGTTATCAGCTGAACAGCAATCTTTTTCTCCAACTTTCCTCTCTGTGTAGTTTCAAGTAAGGGACGTAGTAATTTGTTTTTCGAGATTGCTAATACTTTTTCTGCAACTGTTTTCATTTTCCCCTGCTTGCTTATTGTCAAGACTCATTGATTTCAAAATCTCTTGCAAGTCACATATGTTCACACTCCCACCAGTATAAAGAGGCATTTATTCCAGGATAACATAGTGTTAACTGTGTGGTCTCCTAAAATGTTTTGGTTGCAGTGTACTTTTCTTAGCTTCATACACTGTTAGCTAGTCTACTGGTGGCTTTAGTGGACATGATTTACAGCCACGTCTTGCCAGACTGCCAATATTTTTTATCAGCTGAGATACTCTTCTCTTTAGGAAGTGAATTGCAACACCCATTTCAGTCACAGGCTAAATTTGTACTGGTGCTGCAGTTTACATCTTTAAAGTGATTTTGTGATAGATATTCTCCATTGTACTTCTTTTCCTCTAGTTCTGCTTCTGTAGAACCAGATTTTATTCCTGGCGGAGGCACCATCTGATTTTCACATGTGGAAATAATAATGTACAATATAGCTGGTTGGCAGATTTTCGTGGGGATCACCCATTTTCCCTGCCCTTACATTCCGGTGCTGCTCCACACTCACCTCACTTCACCCTCTTTGGCTCTTGACCCCTTGATGTTGATTACTGCCCAAACATCTCTACTATACTCTTCTGTAATAAAGGTGTGTAACGTGGAGCATTCACAACTGCTGCTATTATGTGACACACTGGGTGATTGCATTTGCAATTGCACTATTGTACTATAGAGCATAAAAAATATGTGCTTGTGATCACAATCCCATATTGTTACACAATCTGCCACTTTTGGTGCTCCATATGCTTATGAAGCCCATGTCCCAAGAGGAGTCAGTCTTCTATGTTTTATTTTTACCTGCATTTTGCAGTTAGATATTTTCCTCAGTTCCATTCATTACCCTTTTGTACACTTTCTTGCATTTTACAAATAAATTTCATTGTTCTTTTGGCAAAGCAAAATAGAACAATTCATTCAATGTACGGAACTTGTTAGACAGTTAAGCAACCTTTATGTGACACGAGATACGTTCAAAATGTGTGCAAGTTGACATACTCTTACCAAATCTCATGTGAAAATATCTCTTGCAATGCAGATCTCTTACGAAAGCAGGATATAGAGAATGTCCTATTTTCAGTAAAGTTTTGCATAAAATAAGCTAGTTTATTTATTGTTCTTTGCTAACCATGCGACCACCTATATGTCAGTCAGATACGTAGGAGAAGAGCGGAGAATATAGCTGGTCGGAGAGGAGTTTGACAAAAAATATACATTATGAAGTGTGTTTGTAATTTTTTTTGGAAATGTAGTGGAGTTTAGTTAGTATAGAAATTGTTGGACGAATACCTGTTATATTTAGTAGCCACTACTTTTAAACAGTGTGTGTTCATGATATTTAATCATTAACATTATGGCTAAAGAAATTTGTAAGCCATCAGCTTTTCTCTGGCAAGGAGGCTTTTTTATGCAAATTTGATCTGTTTACTCATTTCTCATGTTATTTTCCTGATATTCTCACATGAGATTTATTATGCAAACCTCATATGTAAAAGCACCTTTAGTAGTTTGAAGTATGGAATGGCTGTGGACAGGCAAGCACTTTGACCAGCTCCTGGGGAGGTTTGGTGCGCCCATCATCATCCTGAATCTGGTGAAGAAGCATGAGCAGAAGAAGCAGGAGAGCATGCTGAGCGAGGAGTTTAGCCAGGTGGTGCGTTACCTCAACCAGTTCCTACCCCCCGACCACCATGTCCAGTATGTCAGCTTCGATATGGCTCGCGTCAACAAGAGGTATTGCTCCCACTTTCCGTGATAGTCTGCTTTCACTGCCATGCTTAAAGAAGTCAAATTTCTTTAATGATGAAATTATTAAATTTTTACTATTGCATTAAAAAATGTTCTTTAAATACCTACAAATGTATTTTCAAACATAATGCAATTTTACAGCATTTAGTTTTTGCAAAATAAACTAAGGTGCTGCGATATTAATATGTATTCACGAAATGCACACAATATTCCAGTATTATTATGTGAAATTTATAAATTTGAATACATTTTCTGCAAAAATATACTTTTATAAACCCATACTTCAAGGTTGGCAAAAATCTGGAAAACCAGGAAAATTCAAGGAATTCAAACTTGATGCGCGTGTGTCTGTCGAGGTAAGTGGGTAGAGCACTGACTACCCTCTCTATGTTCAGTAGGTGATCCTACAGCTGCATTTTGGTTACTACTCTAGCCCAGTGGGTCGAGGTAGGTTCTATGGTGGTTGGGCGGGAGGGGGGCGGCTTAGTGGGAGGATACATTCTGAGGGGAGGGGAATCAAACCCCAGAGTGAGTCGAACTAAGATCGTTTCCCGTCCGGGGCGAACAATCTTCTTCCTCATGGCAAGAGCTGCCAAGATACGGGATGCCAGCTATCCCGGAGTATGAGTCGGGAGGTGGATTAATCGATAATGATGATGGGGGGGGTGGATGATCCTGCCGGAGGGATTGATGTTATCCGCGAGGTTTTGGGACGACCTTTGGTGGGAATCGAACCTGGATAATCTTCCTGGAAGCCAATTGTGTAGTGCACATATTCTGAACGTCCTTCCTTTGGGCTACCTTGGGTGGGGTTACTGCTACTGCAGGCGATGGAGTCTCCAGCTGGACGGGATGTGTCTCTGGCTAGAGGTGAGCTCGTGTCTCCTTGAAAATCCCTGGATCAGCCATATTCCAGGGGTGCGGGGTGTGTGTAAGAATTATTAAATGACTGTACCAACATGTGCTATTACTGCTGCGTGTGTTGTGGTTTTTTTTATAAAACAATTTTGATGCGCGCCGCTTATACAACTAAACTACGATTAAGACTCATCGCCAGAGTACCTACTTCCACTGCTACAGACGTGAGGACACATTGCCTACCTTATAGGCAACAGGAACTTATAAGCAAATTCTTTTCACCTGAAGGATACGCAACCCGGCAGGCACTCCCTCCCCCCCCCCCCCCACAACGTGCTGAGAGCCTACAAGCTGCCCGGACCTCGGGCAAGGCCGAGCGCTACCGACGAAGCAGATATGCTGACCACAGTTTTCCCACACCTTCCAGGCAGAAGGACATCATGCCCTCCCCGCAGCCTGCGTCGGCAGCCTACAAGCTTCTCCTATATAAGTCAGGATGCTGCCGGGTGCAAGCAGTCATTCTTGTTCCATTTCTCGTGACATCTCAGAACATTGCCTAGTGCTGGGACCTCCAGAGAACTTCGAAGCTTTGAGTACGCCCCCTGCTGCTACTTCGCAGTCGACGATCAGTCAACCCGACAACCAGCGAACACCCTTACCAACACATTTTAAGTTCACTTTGTCTCCTCAAGATATCTTTATTAGAAAAGTTTAGAAGTATTATATATTTTCTCGTTTAGATAATTCTTTCCCGTTCTCCATTAGAACCAGGTCGCCTACACCTGGCCAGCGTAGTAACCTTCAGCACTCAATTGCCTAGTAGGAGGTAGTACGTGTCGCATATTTGTTGAGACTTCAGTAAACATACTTTTGTTTCCTACCTTCTAGCTTTTATTTCGTAGAGTATCTGTCTGTTTGCCTGTTAGATACAGGTTGCTACATACACCCTTGACAAGAACCGGGTAATTTATAATAACTGAATTAACTTCAACTACGAGCGCCCTTGCGGGGTCAGTCATATTTTTTTTACACCCATTAGATGGCCTTCTGTTGCGTTCCAACTGTCACAGCACTATCCTTGCTGCTGGCGGAGAGGAACAGAGGAGCCACAATCGCTAGTAACATCTTCACCCAGGGAGGAGCGACAGTCTCGAGTTATTGCCTTATCTAGGAGACGTGTTAGTGCTGGGATATATCGTAGCTAGAGACCTGCCGCCCATTCCTGTGTGGACGCACATCTAGTGCCAGCATTGGTGACCCAAACAGCTCCCCGTCTCTGATCAGCCCGCATAGCATGGGGGATAAGTGGAGACTACAGAGCGTGGTTAGCAAGCCAAAACTGGACTACGCTGTAAATTGTGTTTAATTTGTTCCCATCAGGGTATGCACAGTAAACTGTGAGCAGAAACTCAATGCCTTACAACCAGGGGCACGGCAGAAAACGTAGGGAACGAAATGCAGCGTTCCTTGCCGCCAGACAGTTGAGTGCACTTTCCCAACCTACACCGGAAAGGCAGGCGGAATGGGACTGCGCCACCGAACTCAGGCTCAATTCAGTGTCGACTGCTCCAGTCACTGTATTATTCGTATCTCCATGTCTACGTATTCACCCCTCATGCCATCCTGTGGTAAAAGGGTTGTTTACCGGTACCGAAGTAAGATTTGGCTGGGACAACATCCACTTCTGGATCAACGAAGCCCACCTGTGAAATAGCAGTTTCTGTGTGGGCCAAGCTCGCTACATCTGGGTAAAACCACCCACCATGACCACGGCACCCAAGAAGCAGGAGTAAGCAAGTACTAACCAACACTCCTTGCCTCTTGCCGTCAATCTAAACTAAAGCACCCCGCTTTTGGTCAAGCGGACAAAATCCACACCCATCATGCCTGTTAGTCTATCCGGGCATGCATCAAGAGATTTTCTGACTTCCAACGTGTGGCGTTAAACAAATAGCTGTGCGCAGTAAACGGCTCGAACTAGACCAACCATTCCCCGAGAACTAAGGGTCGAAACAATCAGTCAAGCGGACTTCGGTGAGTCTCCAAAACCATGTCAGACTCCGAGGTCAATGCCGCCACTGGTGAAAACCTCAACGAGCATGACTTATCTGACGTACAGTGTAGCCATGTTGAATGTTAATGCCATGGCACACTAAGGATAGAATGTACCTACTGCACTAAACTTTTTCATTATGCCTGCACAGGATGACCTGTTGAGCCCGGGATACAGACAGTTTAGAGTACCACTGTACTGCTTGCCGTCAACAACCCAAGAGTTTGTGCAATGAAATTACGTGTCCTGGCAGAGGCATAAACACATCAGATGCACGACGTGCAGTGAATCTATCACCACCTATGTTTAGGGTGGCCCGACCTGCCCAGGATGGCCTACCAGTGCGAGAGATGCCGAAGAAAGCACATCTCTCACTCCCGCAGATCCAAGCCATCCTGGATATATGTACAACCCAGAACGGCACCTGCCCATCCAGCAACTGGTAGAGATGACGACATTCAGATTACCAACGTTACAGGTCGCCTACATGAAGACCCAGTAGCATTCACGCTGGAATAAGAAAAAGAATTCAAAGAAACTGACCTGCCACTGTAACAATGGCTCGACAAAACCCAACTGCATTTGAAGGGCCTTGCCCTCACCTGGTGGGAAAGATACGGAGAATTCTTAACGGACTGGAAGCATTTCAGTAACCGGATAGTGGTGGAATTCGCCGGCGCGGAGGTGTTGGCTAGACTAACGATGCAGTTTTATAGTCAGACCCAGGTACTCTACAAAGAAGCGTAAATCTTCGTAAGAAGGAGGGAACAAATGTTTCGACATGTGTTCCCTGGAGTCGGCAAAGCTACCGCCGTTCGTTCCATCGGTTGAATGTTACTGCCAAATCTTAGGAATGTACTCCTAATGGCTAGACCCACCACCTCGGACAAAGTTGATTGAGCCCGAGAAGCTGAGAAGAACTTTGCAGCACAGGCGAGTCTCGAAAAACCAGTAACAGCCAAGGTCGTGAGGTATGAGCACCACTGGTTGCATCCCTTAAAGGTGTACCAACCTCAACCCCTCACATGGCATTCGTACCCAAATACTGGTTCCGTCCGGAGAACCACTGGAACAAGGGCTGCCCTCGGAAACCAGAGGGGGCTACTGTTCCAACAAACAGAGTTGACAAAAGCCATCAAATATCCCAACATGACCAGCTGGAAAATCAACTCGCGGAACCAAGCCGTCAAACGCCAAAGCCGGGGTACAAAGCAAGCCACTACCCCCGGTTTAAAGGGCCCATCCTCCAGGGATCAAGTAAGGAAGTACCAATTCCCATAGCTCCACACATAGAGGTGGAGGTAAATGACAGGGTACTCGCCTTACTTGACTTGGCAGCCACCAGAAATTTTATCAAAAGGAATTTGTTTACACCAAACCAGCTCGCCGAACTATGACCACAAACCAATATAGTAAGAATGGAGCAATCCGACTCCACCCTGGACGTAACTGGCTGAATTACCCTGAACATAAAAATTCAAAGTATTGCTACACCGACAGAATTTTTTGTATCACCAACCATGTCCGAATCAGTAATACTAAGGTGCCCGTTGCTCATCTGCCATCAATGCATTCTTGATCACGGACAACGTAGAGCCTATCTGGGAGAAACCAGCCGGATCACTGTAAACTGGGATCAAAACCCAGACGACATCCCACCAATGCCCATCGACCGAATGAGCATTAACCATGAATTCAAAGAACCAGAGGTCTACCAATTAAAAGCAGTACTAGATGAACACGCCCGAGCATTCGTACAAAGAGGAGTGCTAAGACAAACACATTCCATACAACATGAAATATGGCCTACAATGGACGTACCAGTCTACAACTATCCATACCAAAGCCCAGCGCCGTGACCTCATCATGGAGCATGTCAATGACATGAAGGACCAGGGGATCATAGAGTCATCGAATTCCTCATATACCTGGTCCTTGTACACCTAAGAAAGACGGGAAATTGCAATTTTTCGTAAATTATTATAAATCGTTAAATGAAGTCACCCACCTGATCGCTCCCCCAGCTATAGACATGTCTCATACTTTACGAATTATTGGCCAAGCCAAAATATTCAGTACTCTCGACTTGGAGTCTGGTTACTGGCAGATTGCGGTGCACCCGGACAGTCGGAAATTCACTGCCTTTACGACACCCGAGGACGAAACCCTTCAATTTTGAGTCATGCCATACAGCTTGAAAAATGCCCCCGCAACATTCTAATGGTTAATGTCTGTGGAAGTATTAACATGTTACATAGGCAAGTTCTGTTTCGTCCATCTCGACGATGAAATAATATATTCTAATAGTTGGGAGGAACATCTAGGCCATCTGCAACGAGTGTTGGAAAGACTCAAATTACATGGAATGACTTGCAAGCTGTCAAAAAGTTTCTTCGGCAAGTCATCAATAGATTATCTGGGACACATTATATCACCCAAGGGAAACTTCCCACAACACAGTTCAATACATGCAAATAAGCGACAGATACAACGGTACGTGGGTCTGTGTAATTGGCTACGAGACTTCATTGCAAATATTGGGGAAAATATGGCGCAGCTACATCCACTCCTTGAGATAGACACCCGTTGGCGATGGGGCCCAGAGCAACAACTCCATCGGCTACAAGGAGACAAACCCTCAATCCTGCAAATGGACGTGTGTCAAAATGGCCTGGGCGCAGTATTATACCAGTAAGACGTAGGAGGACAGCTAAATGTGATAGCGTATGCATCAACTCGGTTAAATGAGACAGAGCAGCGCTACTGCATCAATGAGCAGGAGTGTCTGACCATTATCTGGTCCGTGAAGAAATACAGGTATTATCTCGAAGGGCAACACTTCATTCTACGGATCGACTCTAAAGCCCTCCAATGGCTACATGAATCCCAGAATTCGAAGGCCAAGCTCGGTCAGTGGGACATGTTCCTTACTGAGTTCGGCCAGACGACCTGTCTCATTCTCCAACATTGGAGGAAAAGGAGAAAATGTCTCCCCCCCCCCCCCCCCAGGTTGAAAGAAGTCCAGAAGAACAAATCCGATTTCTCCAACTGCTATTAACTGGCCAACAGATAACCTTGAGCCAGCAGGAAGAACCCGACATCCGACGCCTACTACGGGAACAGCCCCAACGGTATGAATTACGGGATGACATTGTGTGGATGAGTAGCGGGCATCGCAATATGCAGTCAAAGATCTGGGTTCCCATGCAACTACGCGCTGATATATGCCGGTACCATCACAACAATCCCCAAGCTGGTCACCGTGGTACTAGGGAAACCCTGCTGGATATTAAAACCTGTTACAATTGGGACGGGAATAGCCATGAAATCCAGCAGTTTGTCAGCAACTGCGTCACGTGCTGCTGCGGCAAAGCATACCCGGTTCCCCCTCCCACCGCAAAACCATGGAGAACCGATGGCCTGGACCCACATCACCACTGATCTGATGAGCCCGTATCCATGTAGCAGGAAAGGAAACCTCTCCCTACTTGTGGTAACAAACAGATCAATTTTCAAGATGAATAGAGGCATTTCCTCTACCCAGTCAAGAAACCACCCCAATTGTGCGAAAAATGGATACGGAGATTTTTGTACGATGGAGTTATTCGAAAGCCATACTGACAGACAATAGCACGCAGTTTACGAGTAGTCAATGGCAGACCGCCTGTCAAAGAGTGGGGGGTTGAAACCTGGACTACCCCTCCCTACCATCCCCAAGCCAACCCCACTGAACAAAGGAACCAGGAGATCAAGAAGTGCCTCCGTATCAGTGTGGATAACGATCACAAGCATTGGGATAAGCACAATCCTATCATACTGTTTGCCTTTCGACGCCGTACAAACGAAGCAGTTGACACCTGGAAAAAACATTGTGCCGACCAGGCGACTAGCAGTGGGAAAACGAGCCCACTGATATCCCTCAACCCGAGGACATCCGGCTAGCAGCCCTAGCCCGCACCACGCACACCCAGAAATGTCAGAATGCCTAAATTTTAAATAAATACCCCGAACTGAAAACAGGTGTAAGAGAATTTAACTTAGGGGAAGCCGTCCTTATGCGAAGTCACCCTCTCAACAAAGCCAGCAACCAAATCAGCACTGGCCTTGCTGACAAATGGAATGGACCGTACCACATTGTAGGCAAGCGAGACAACATCTACTGGGGTTGAAGATATACGCGGACGGATCCGAAAGGTCACCCGAGGCCAGATACGACCATACCCAGGGGACATGCTGACACTTGGGGACGATGAAGCCGAAGGAGACACACCTGGCCTATCAGGGGGTGAAGACGAACCCCCACCCAAAAGGGTAGCACCCAATACAGAGCCAGGGCCCTCGACAAGACCCGAGCCGACACCCATCATTATTGACAAGGCTCCTAGTTACATTGCGCCATGGAAGCCAGATGTAGAACAATGCCAAGGTGCATTCTCCATCAGGTCAATGCCCTCAGTGCCATGCAGCTGCACCGAGAAGATCGCAGCCAAAGCAAAATCTAACTGCTCCGAATTATCCTGGCGGAGTCCTCGTGACAAGAGAACCCCGTCAAACACCCTGCCAATCAAGCCTCATTAGCAAGCAATCGGAAGCACCTTTGGTGAGAGGGGTAGGAATCACCCAAGTTCCTACCTCTCCGTGTAGTACAACTACGAAGCCAGCAGTCAAGGCCATTCCAACTTCGATGAAGTCGACCTCTTGCTCCAAAGATGGAATATGAAGTACGAAATGCCACTAGACCACCGGAACCCGGAACATCGAGCTCCAACGAGAGTGCTCTGCCCCAATCCCTTGCCACGTAGGAAGACCCGCCCATCGGGACGTTGAGCTGCCAAGCCGAAGTGCTCCACCCCAAGAACCTGCGACGCAGGAACTCCCGCTAACCTGGACGTTGAGCTCGGACAAGAGTGCTCTGTCCCAGCAACAACCTGCCACGCAGGACAACCCACCTACCAGGACATCGAGCTCCAACGAGAGTGCTCTGCCCCAACCCCCTGCCATGCAGGAAGACCTGCCCGTCGGGACGTCAAGCTGCCAAGCCGGAAGTGCTCCACCCAAAGAACCTACAATGCAGGAACTCCCACTACCCTGGACGTCGAGCTCGGAAAAGAGTGCTTAGTCCCAACCACCTGTTACAATGGAAACTCCTACGAAATAAGATGGACTCCCGCAAGGGATAGTTAAGTTAATTTTTTTCTCTATGTTTTTAAGCATTAAATCTGATTTGATGTATAGATACACAATTATATATCTCAATACGTTTTTCAAGTGTATATGTGAAGAGCGCCTACAAGAAGAAAGCAGTTTTGTAAGAGGGTATTTTTATGTTATGCTGTGTATGCTTATATTTTATGTGTGCTTTTGTTTGCAAAATCTTGTACATCAACTCAGTACCAAACCCAAAGACTCTGAGCTTTAACACGTGCCCGATTAGACTGACTTGGCCCGTTGGTTGAGGATTTTGTCCGCTAGACCAAAAGCAGGGTAGTTTGATTTAGATAGTTGGTGTGTGGCGAGGAGTGTTTGTTAGTACTTACTCGCTCCTTTTCTTGGGCATTGTAGTCAGGGGTGGGTTTCACCTAACTGCAGCGAATTCGGTCTAGGCCGGACCGGAGATTCCACAGGTGTGCTTCGTTAATTCAGAAGTTGCGCTTTGGTACCGGTCAGAAACCCTTTTACGACAGAGTGATGCGTAGGATGTCTGCAGATACAAGGTGGGAAGTCAATTACTAGAACCGGAGCAGATGCGACTGCCTGACGTCTTAAGTTTGGCCACGCAGTCCCGTACCATCTGTCTCTCCTGCGTAGGATGTAGTAGTGTGATCCATGGTTTGAGAGCAGAGTGAGCCAGGAATTGTTCCCTATGTTTTCTACCACTCCTCTTATCGTGAGGCATAGAGCAAATAGTTTGACAGCATACATGATGCACTGAGACAGGAAGGTTTGACAGTGTAACCCATTAGTGACTTGCCGGCACGTATTCGATAAGTCCCCCCTCTGATCCCCCACAGTATGCGGGCTGATCAGGGATGTGGAGCCGTGGAGACCACCAAGTCTCTACTTGTTGTGTGTTCACACTAGGTTGAACGGCAAAACTTCAGGCTTTGGTCATTGTGCACTGACTTAATGCGAGTGGTGAGAAATAACCTGAGTCTGTCGCCCCTCCCGATGTGAAGGTGTTTCTAGTGGTTGTGGAGGTTGATTTGGAGCAGCATCCAGAATGTAAGGATGGGGGAAACGGGAGATCCTCGCGAAAACCGTTGAGTAACAGTATTGTTCAGTCTCATAAAAAAGTTTGGATTAAAATATTGGAACATCAAAACAAACGGTAATTCGACTAGTCTAAAAACAATGTAATACCAATAAAAATGATGTAATTTAGTAAAGTTTACAAATTTAATTTAAATTGTTGTTTCTTCAAACTCTCTTTGTAGCTGCATTACACCCAAGGGTTTGGGGGGGGGGGGGGGAATTTATCTACCAATTTAGTTTCACATACAAACAATGGCTGGACAAAGCACGGAACTATTTCCACTCCAGGCCAAAATAATTACAATAAATCATGGGGAGAAATTGCTCCTGTACTGATACTTATTCAATAAGAACGGCTTACAATAACTTGTACAGGATTGTAACACAATATCTCGACTATAATGCACTAAACTGGGCAGTGGTTTCTTCAAATTCCTCGTAGGTAGGTGTTAATTGATATTATAGGCTATTTGCGGTAAAATGAGTACTTTTTAAAGCCCTGTTATAAGATTTATTTGTATGTATGTTGTGTACTTTCTTCTGCCTTATGTAAGATTAACATTGTCATGGGCCTCGTCACTTTATTCATTCATCGGTCAAGTGAAACTGTGAAATTATTATAAATGCAAATATTTTACAAATCTACTCGTTTTTTCACTTGGGTGCATTAAAACAAAAAAAAAAAAAAAACGAAAGAAATGGTTACCTATCACTTTTTATTCAACGTTAAGATACGGAGCATGTAAGGTAATTACAAGCTGTATTGTGGCAATGGTTTGTAATACAAAGACCAGTCATTACAAAATAAAGCAATTTACCGAGAAACAGTACAGAATACTTTTAATGAATACAAGTGAAATGATGAAATAATCTTTGCAGTTAAATATGGGTTAAAACACCTTTAATAAGTAATCTTAGCTTTTGAACGTACATTTGTTTGCAATGCAATTACATGTATAGAAATAAATCGTCTAACAAGCATTTACTTTACAAAGCTGTCAATTTTATAGGCCATATCAGAATTTAGGTATTAGAAATAAAATTATTTTCTGGATAAACTCATTTAAATTCTTATAATCAGTAAGCCGAGCAGTAAAAAAGGGTCACAATGCTAACATTACATGACAATGAGAAGTCGCACTTTCGTCACGGATGGGTGTATAGGGACATAACCAGCATTCTTTCGGAAATAATTTCAAAGATGACAACTATCAATATACTCCATTATAAAAGTATCCCCTGGCTAATAATTCCATTAATTATAATTTGGAACAGCTCTGTACTCGGCACTATGTTGAGCTTCAACAAAGTGGTTTATTAAAGTCCATAAATTAATAGACATTTGTCAGAACAATATTACTTACTATGCCTATCATGTAAGGGGTATTTATTTATTGTATTTAGTCTTCTTTGGCGAAGCTAGGCTAAACTGCTTTCTCTCACACAAAATTGAATACGATGGACCACATACATAAAGGTTATTTTAAGAAACTGTACTCTGTTAGGTATTTTGTATGAAAACTGTATATATGATTGGTCGGAACTGAAGAGTGACTTACAGGTAAGTTTGAGTAACGTGATAAACTTAATGTTTTTTAGTGTTAAGAGAGGTGAAATGAGATTATGTAGGAGCAACAAATGCAGTAGTGGGGGAAATGTGAGTACCTCGAGAAAACCTTTGGTCAACTGCATGGTCTGTCATGTTTCTCTCTTACGAAAATTCGATAGTGGTATCAAACCAATATAGTATTTGTGGGAGGTAAATACTGTAGCCAATACACCACCATGGTCCCCACATGCATTTTGAAACACATGGAGCTGATGGTTATAATTACAGTATACCATTTACAAATTTTGTGAGTTATGCATTGGAGAATATTGGCTTATCACTTGTAATACTTAGTGAAAGGTAATGAATACACAAGAAACTGTTTACTATAAAATAAAATTCCCAACTTAGTAATATCAACTACTGTAACTAATTTTAAAAAATATTACTGCAACTTTGAGACTGTGGTATTTTATTGCGAAATGTGTGTTACTAAAATTCTGCGCACATTCAAATATGGGAAAAGCAATGAAAACATTTTCACGCACTCAATAGGCTTATATCCGAAGAGAACATGATGCCTTAGGTTAGCTCCGCAGTGGCTGTAAACGAAAATTATTTTCACACACAGTTTTTTTGCACACATTTTGAGTGCCCTGACATTTTCATATCAGAATGTGTGCGGCAATTAACATTTCAGGAACAATAACTTATAATAACATACTCATTCAGAACCTTTCACAATTCACTCCCATGAGTTCCTGGACTTGATAGTGTTCAGTTCCAGTGGCTAAAGCTCCCCGTACTAAAGCAGTATTGATATTACACTGACGTCCAATTTTTTCATCCATTGTTACGTTCTCTTCTAAGCCACAGACATCACACTTGTATCTCCACATGCAGTGGAGTCCTGTGCGAACTTCTTGATAAATTTCATTCTGCCAGTTTTGCAGACCATGGGGTGTTTTGCAATACATTACAATTGGGGAAGAAGAAATGCCGGGTTTACCACACGTCGTTCAGGAATCACTTCACAGAGAGGCAAATGATTTGGATGTTCCTCGACAGCAAGAGGTGGATAATCCGTCTCGTCTATCTCAAATCCACCCCACACCCATTCTGAATTCTTATTGTCATGAATATCTTCTGTTTCGGTGTTGGCGTTTTGTGCAACAGGAGATGAGGGTATCTCTTGAAATATAACTTCAGGTGCACCACTGAAAATCCCATAATAGAGTAACTCTTTTGAATGCCATTAGCGATAATCAACAAATTAAGGTAATACATAGTGTAGTTGCAGTGGCTGGTGTAGTATTTCATTTAAAAACAAGTGGAGAGATTTGAGTGGCTCTTAACAGCGAGGTCTTGAGAGCCAATAAGGGTGATATGGAGCAGTGCCAGAATGCAAGGGCAGGGGGAAACAGGAGATCTCCGAGAAAATCCGCCTGCCACCAGCATCGTCTGGCACAAAACCCCACATTGCAAAAATTTGGAGGTGACCCCACCAGGGATCGAACACAGTTCACCATGGTAGGCGAGCATCCTAACTGCTACACCAACTGCAGCCCCTATTTGAAACTGAAAATTTAAAAAGTCATCTACTTTACTAATTGTTTCATAACTGTGGCAAGGTTAATGTGAATTAAATGGGAAAACGCTGTACTACGCACCATTTGGTTGCCATAATCGGACAGGTTTGACATTCCCTCTCAGACTAAAGATTGCTGGAGGTGACATGGCATATGGGTATGTATTTATTTGTATTTTATTGCGTATATCTGGCATCAATTTTATACTAATAGACTAAATGGATATGTTAAAACTGTAAGGGACGGCTTACACAAATAATTAATATAAAACTTGTTTTCTTTTAATAATGGCACTTGCCTCCGTAACTATATCCATAATTCGGATATCTAGGTTGGTGGTTCGGAGATACCGGAAATAACCTGTCCACGGAGGATCTTCACTTAAATGTTTATTCGTAAGTCAGAATATCCTAGGGTACTATAAAGACTTTATAGAGCCTTAGAAAAACTCGTTACTTCGTAGGTGTCTGAAAGAAGAGCAGAGAAGTGACATTATTATTTTCTATATGTATACATACTGTAGTTCTTTAACAACACACACTACCTAGGACCCACAAAGCCAGGATTACACATTTCCAAAACGTTTAGCAGTTTGTAGTAACAGAACAAAACTATAGCTGCTTAATGTACAGATAAGTAATTAAATGATGGGGAAAAAAAAGTTTTGGTCATCCTTTCATTACGTTTTATGTTTTATAATTGATTGAACACAATTTTGTTTTATTCAGTGATATGAATCATGTTCTCATTTATCACATTTCCAATATTGCCATACTGAATAATCATCGATAACGTAAAAACACATGGATAGACCTGTTTATGAAAATTGTGTTCACTTAATCGACGAGGTCATATAAAGAAACACGTAATTTAACAAAATTATGTGAATGTAGTCCGGAGTGGCAAGCAAAGAGCTACAAAACTAATTCCAACACGAAAAATGTAAGTGTCTGTGTATTCATGTACAATGATATTTATATATTTAAAATATAGTACTTAAATAAGTATGATTTATGACATCACAATTGTCACTCTTACTTACCCATACTCGCTAATCTATGTCCCTATGGATTGGTATGCCACGCAATATTTTCACCATTAAAATTATCAAGAGTTATATAAATGTGAACTGAATCCCTTTTACTGCATCTCAACTCCCATTATACGAGATAGGAATAAAATGTCATTACCTACCATTGGCATCCATATTCGTCATAACACCAGGGGTAACATCCTCTTGCATTAATGTGTAAGAATTTATACACTTCTTTTACTCAACATGTGCCTTCTTATAGATAGGTGTTGACAGTTTTTTAAGATCCCAAATATAAATTGGGATCAGTTCCGACTTGTATGTCTTTTTCTAACGCTAAGATTGACATGTGCATATGTATCCTTTCAAATCTCACTAATCAATCTTAAAGTTATTTTATTTTAATATATGCAATGTATGATTCATTAGGTTAATATAAATTCCAGTGCATCTTCTGAGCATGTAAGTTACAAAACACCAGTTTACAATTTGATATCAGAACTGCACAGAAATGCCATGCAAACCATGTTTAGGTTATTAGTTTTGTAACACATCTAGGCTTTCGTGAAAGATGACTTCATGTGGTAAGCTCGAAGTTACATTAAAACTCGTTCAAAATTGTTTTTTAACTAAAAACATATTTATGTTAAAAGACTTCAAGCCACTTGATTTTGACCCCAAAGAGGTGACTTTTCTATTGGCGAAAAGTTAGTGGATGATGCACAAATAGCATGTGCACTCTTCCCCATAAGTATTCTGTGTTATATAATGACTAGCGACTTGGACATCACCAATAATGATAAAAAATGTCATAGTCCCACGTTCCAGTTGTCTGAAATGATTGTCATATGTAGTAAACTTTTGCATATTGAAACGTCCAAAATGATACCCATCCAAGCAAATTGATAGATTGTGGACTGTTCAATAATTGCCAATATTCTGAATTAGGGAACACTCATTCATTCTTCAATTAAGTGTGGCAAATCATCTTTGAAAGATAAGATATTGTATATGCGAAACCACAGTTCTTAACTAACTATTTTGACATTTGTCAGACAATTTTCTTAAGTACTGATTTTGTGGCTATTATAAATAAGCAGATTATTATTTTTTTTTTTATCAGGGATCATGGTGACTTTATAAATACCAAGTTTACGTACCAAGTGTAGTTTTCATTGGGTATTATAAGGATGCACGTATTTGAGAGATACTACACAGCAAAACATTTGGCCATGTAAATAGGTGTACACTCACACACTCGTAAATAGCGCATACCTGTAAAATCTTTAATGTTGCATTTGAAAGTCCTCTAACACTATCATTTTCAAAAACGAACATGTCTTGGAGTCACAAGTCTTAAGCAAGTTCGTATGAGCCGATGTTGAGGCTGTAGTAGAGTATGTTGTTTGGAAATACGTATTTGAATGTCAAGGATTCTGAATGTAACAAATTAACTAAAGAACTAGTCCCAAACGAAATGTTGTACCGTATTGCACAAGTACCTACAGTGTAACTTGAAAAATACCAATGCTGTACATTAAAATTTTTATACCAGACCAAAGATAAAACACAGTGTTTGATACTCAGCCCACGGACATACTTGTGTACGTATTTTCAGCATATTATGATATTGGTAGTACTTATAATAAGCAATGGTGTTTTGTTCACCATTGCGTGCTGGGATATACAAAAATAAATGGTGATGATCGTAGTGTATATTTACATCAAGTTTAAAAAAAAAAAAAAAAAAAAACACCCTCATGGTTCAGATGCGTAACGTAATCAGATGCGTAATGCATTTGTTGAAGTATAAAAAAAAATTAATAGTAGTAGAAATATCAAAATGTACATTGTTATCAAAAGTGACATGTTTATTAAGCTTATTTTTGTATAATGTGAAATTAGTGTAGTATTGTTTGCCAGTAATTTTTACATAGCTAACGGCCAAATTGATCCAGTGAATCCAACGTTACGTGTATGTTTACTTTTCTATTATCTACAAGGACACTTATCCTTTGTATGTAATCTCAGTTTTTTTTTATGATAATGAGTTTTTTTATTTTGCAAAACGAAATATAGTCTAATAAATTGAAAGTTTGATTTTGTGCTTTCTTCGATACACAATTTTTTCCCCCCACAATTTTGTCTCTTAATAACAGGCTTGCAAATATATTACTGTTTTAATGATTAGTTGTATTGTAGTTCAAAAGTAAATATATTGACATTTCCGAACCTCCAGCCCAAAGCCATATATTTTATGGATTTCAGATACTGGCGAAAGTAAACAATTTCCAGTGATATTTTTCGTATAATGTTTTATTTGTTACACGTGTATATACAACTTTAAAAAAATATACTTTACAAAAATCTGAATTTGTTTGCAATTTGTATCATTAAACGAAATCGTCACATATATTTTGACTAAGGCATTTTCCCTTGAAAGCTAATATTAATATAAATGCCAACCCAAAAATACTTTTTGTTTTTGGCGAAAGTGGCGCTTACTTATATTATTTATTAATACATGTAATTTTCTACACTATAATATTTACGTGTTTTTCATTACAGCTGTTTTGCAGACTAGCAGAACGGATTCAAACCCTTGGACTAGCGCATGTGATTAATGTATTCTTACCACATTTATGAAGAAACTGGATGGATAGTAAATTATGTTATGGCTATACTATAAAGATATAGCCAACGGGAATCGTTTTACATTTGACCAATGAAGCTGTGGTTGTGTGTTTCTCATATAATTACATTATATGTTTCACTAAATACAATGGTAAAATTATACACTCAAAAAGTGCAAAAGTATAAACTAGCATTCACGATTGACCACTGACAAACGTAAATCATAGTTTCAAAGAGCACCTCAGTTGAGAGTAAGAACACGCGTGGGCGAGACTAGCCAGGTAAGAAATTCCAGTCATGAGGGGAGTGTAGGTTTGGCAACCCTCAGAGAAAGAATTGCTCCATCCAGCTGCGCACACAGGAGGTAGAGGTAATACCCTGCCGGTCACCCTCAGATAAAGAACGTCCATTCAGCTACACACACAGGAGGTAGAGGTAATACCCTGCCGGACACCCTCAGACTCCCTGGTGCCAGGCATGTGACGGGTTGCATCCGAGATATTACGAAATTCCAGGCGTAAAGAAAAGTGTAACCCTTTTGTAGCAGCTTTTTCGCTATAATAACAAAAATAAACCTAAATTTTGCATTTTGTTTTGAAAGTATATTAGTGTAGCTACTTCTTTATCTTTAAATTATTACTTTTGGTTTTTCATGGATGCGAAAACAACCCTGTTTTACATTGTGCACATTACAATCTGACAAATTGTTCAGAATTTCAAATTCGTCAATAGTTTAGATAAAGTTCTCATGGTATCCCAAAAATTAGCAAGTTTCCTCTTCTGGTTCTCCAGAAAGCACCTGCAGCAAATGTCAAAAAACACAACTTCAAGAACCTATAGCTCTTAAACTATAAGTTGTAGCGATTATTATTTTGGCTCAAAAACTTGTCTGTATGATACCTTTAAGTAGGCATAATAATCAGCTATAAAAATTTTGGGGTCTAAAAGTCTTAACCACAAAATAATATGAATACACTTTTGTCGTAATAAAAACGGAAGTCAAATTAACCAGCATGTGCTCACAAAATAGATGCTGTTACATGAAATCTGCCATTTTAGAAACATCTTAAAAAAAAAAAAAAAAAAGTCCTACTTATTTTTATATAATTCAAAACACAATCAGCAATAAATAAAGTTAATTTAAAATAAATTTGATTTTATCAGTTTTTAAAATTCAAATTTTTTTATTTTAATTATTTGATTTTTTTTTTTTTTTTAATCATAACTTCCATTATTTTTATAACTTGGCAGTTTTAACAGTACCTCCAATTTTCAATAAGGCTATCTGTGACATGATTTGTAGTGTCTTGAAGTCTGAACCGCTCGGGTTCAGTTACACTTGTCAGGCAAATAAGCTACAGATATATCCCTTAGTATCTTGGTGATCCTATAAGAAGCAAGCTGTAAGTATTCAAGTACAGTATCCTAATTACCATTGGAGGTCAAACACAAGCCCTTGAACTTACTGATACATCTGACTTATTGGTGGGATCTCTAAGTCATTTGCTTGGATTTATACAGGCACCAGCTAATGTGTTTGAAAGGGGGGGTGGGGCAGTTCTCCACATTGGGATAAAATTGCTAAGTAATAGGCTTTATTGCGTCCTTCCTGGACTGAAAACTGGGGATCTTAATCCCTATGACTAGTTTAAAATGATACTTTTGCAATACGATGATTTGGTTTTGACACTGGTTTCAGACTTAAACAAACGTGATGCCAGTATTGCAAGGTGCATTTAAAACACAAGTAATTTTACGTGTTTTTAGTCAAATGACCAGTATAGAGGGTAGGTCTGGTAGGTTTGCGAGTGAGTACAAATTTGGGTGTCACATGCACTACCCTCCATTGAGGTTTTACCTTTCAGCAGCAGGGTGCTCCTCCTTGCTGGCTGGCTCGTTGAGGTGGGCGGCAGCTGAACAGCGGCCGACACTGGCTGCGGTGAAGTGGTGTGGTGACATGGGGGTGTTCCTTGTAGTTTAAGGGAGAATTTACCTGAAAGGAGTTCTTTAGCAAATTACTATTTATGTTTAGGAGAGTTTCTCCATATTGCACAATTTCCTGATGTTCAAGGTGTGGGTCCCCTGGTAATTTAATGGGTGGTGCAAATAAAGGAGTTTTTTTTATCTATCTCTAAGGGCGGTATCTTGCTAAATTCTAGTACTATCTCTTTGACTATCAACTTTAGTTTCTGTTTGTTACCACCTTTCCTAGTGTACAGCATTTAGAAAACAAAATAAAACCAAAGTCCTAAGATGAAACCGGTTCTTAGTTTTGACCCTAACATGTACTTCTAGACACATTGACTTTACGACGTAATATTGCACTCTGTTTTTCCAGTCTGGCCATTGCCAGTGATGGATGGAACTTCCAGCTGTTGCCCAGCAATAGAACAGAGTCTGGTATATTTTATGTTGTTTTATGCACTAATGCGTAGGTGTGTTATCCACTGCAGGTCAAGTGGCCAAAATAGCTCGTGCTCCAATCCGGCTGTTGCCAGCGGTGGTGGAGTAAGAAATTATTTAGTCACCCGATTCCACGAGTGGGGGAGTTCTTAGGATGTGAGCGCTCCCAAAGATCTACCGGCTGGCAGATCTCGGTTTGCCTCTTACGTTGTATGAATCTACCTTGTGGTCAAATACTTGAGTGGACGGCTTTACCTTAGAGCACGGCTAATGCAGGATCTTAATACATCTTAAGGGTCTAGAGTGGGTTTGCAAAGCTACTGAGTAACAACTCTTAGGGAGATTAAGTTTTGAAACCAAAACACGTTTTATGAAATACGTTTTTGAGATGCGTGGTTCTGCACTTTCCTAGAATTGATTACAATCTTTAATCAAATAACGTAAGTTAATCCTAATTGAATTGTCAGGTGAAGACAGCCTGAATGAAATAAGCTAGGTGCAAGTACAGTGTGATGTGAGCAGAGGAATTTAGTTAATAATAGTCTAATTAATTAAATTTAAATCTTAATTTAAGTATTGAGGGTGTGTTCAGAAGGAATCTAAATTAAAGTGGAGGTCATCGTCAAAAGGGCAATGAAATTGCTGCTTGGCTAGTAGAGCGGTGGGGTTGCTGAGTGGGGACGTCGTTGTCATGACCTGTTACCTTAGGGTGGTTACCAGGGGAGGTAGGGCGGTCGATGCGAGAGCGGCATTGGCAGGACCCTCTGGTTGGCATTGGTAGTCCTCGGGAGCTGCTGCTAAAGAACTAGCTGTTGCTGAAGAGGTTGGGACCCTCTGGGAGGTGGAGTTCCTCCGGAGCTGCTGCAGACATTGAAGGCCTCTGGTTGTCCATGAACTACAGATGCAAGGAAGGGTCTAGTGGCTGGCGCACCCTGCAGACAATCTCCAGCCGTTACCAGCGATGGACAGGGTTTGCACAGCACTTACCAGTGGCAGACACCTTCGGCCATCACAGCGATGAAGGTGCATAAGACTGCCCTGAGATCTGCTCTGCTAGTCCTTTTATACTTAAATTCAGAGCTTGTAGGACCTCAGATGAGTGAGGAGGATGCTATCCTTGCTCCTCAAGGGTTGGAAACTCTTGATGTCACAAGGAGTGCCTTGGATCCTTATCGCCCGGGTGCAGAGGTGATGATGATATATTTCAAATCTTGGTGCACTCTTGGAGGCTGTGGCGCTCCAGTAGAATGCATGCTGGTCTCCATCAGCTTGCTGTGGAACTGGTGCAAGGGTCCTGGAGGGAGCCAGCAGCTTGGTAAATAGTACAATCTTCGGAGAGGAGTGTTGATGTGTTGGCTTCTGGGTGAGTTTCGGTGAACAGTAAAATCTAGGAGCACGTGTGTGTAGTATCATAGTATCAGTTAGGCCGCACCAAAGTACCCTGTAGGCACTTATCCCGCCTCAATTACTGTTGCAGATGAAAGACTTGTCCCATAACGAATTAATGCGTTTCAAGTTGGGGCAAAGTTGCTTGGTAGAGGGCGCTTCCTAGAAGTGCAGAAATGCATCACACATGTCTCAATCAGTGTTCCTTAACTTTATGAAGTGCAATAAATCGAAGGAGACTGAACATTTACAGTTAAATATGTAGTTGTGTTCTTACTTCTTTCTAATGCATGTGTTTTGAGTTGTGACGAGTGGATTTTGCTATAGGCTATTCACGGTAAAGTCAGCACTTTTGAAAGCTGTCTCATTTGGAATAATAACTTATAAATATATTTCATTTTAGCCTTAGACGTATACTTGCAAGTGGAATACTGTGTTTATTACTTACATGGCAATATTTATTTAAAAAGACTGTTAAAAGAATGACGTGTGAAGCCCTGAGGCTAGTGGAGGAACTTCACCACATATAAAGGTGTTTTGGTATGTGCTAGGTCACGCACACCTGGTGATGGGGGTTTATGGTAGAGCATTCAGTCTTTACATGGTACTGGCGCATGTCTAGTGTAAAGTACTGGTGTGGTAGCTTTGTGGCAGGGCACGAAATCAGATTTCGTTAGAGTGCGCTTGCGTTTCAGGGGATTGTTTCTGGACTGTATTCCTGGGTGATGCATAATCTGTGGAGGCTGCTTAAACTGTCTCGACTTAAGCTCATGTGAGTTTCAATGGGTTGGTTAGTGGGCAGGTGCTTGAAGGTTGTGTCAGTCGTAGGGGTGGGTTCCGCTGGCTCAAGTCCCCAGCAGTGAGAGTTGGCGATTCCTAGGGACTGGTCTTATCCGTTCAAGTAAGCTGCAGACACTGTGTGTGTTTCCTTGTGCAGACAAATGGGATCTTCAAAGAGGCCCTTGGGGATCTCTGGTGTGGGCGGTCTCTGCAGGTGATGCAGGGCCTGGGCTTTATCGCAGGGTGTGAGTTTCGCAAGTGTGGCTAGGATGGGGATAAGCTTCTGCAGATGCCCAGCGGCGGTGAGCACCTGTCTAACCTTCTCTCGGATACCACTCCGAGGGGAGTAGGGCATTAGGATATAATCACACTTTCATGTTCTTGAAGAGAAGCAGGTGACTTGTTGTCCTGTACTGTGTACAGCCACGGCCAGTCTCTGCCAAAAGGGTGTGGTACCTCTGTCCCAGTACTCAGTGTCAAAACACAGTGAGTATTGAGAGATAGGTCTCACCGGCGGACAGTCCCAGTATGTGGGTGACTGTCCCAGGAGTATCAGTCTCCCCAAACTCAGATAAAACTAACTCCAGCATGGTGGAAAGAGTAGCCGCTGAGCAGGCAAACTGATCTCAAGAGACAGAGTCCCTAGTGTCAGCGCTCTACCATTCTGTCCACTGTGGTGCACAGAAAGGGTGGCCGTCCAAAGTGCATGTGGGTACTCTATTAGTGGTTTACACAATTGAATAACTTCTCTGGTCACCTGCAATCCCTTGGACAGGCATGGAGTCCACTGGGAGAGGAATTACTGCTACGGGAAAGATATATTTGGTATGATAAACAATATGTTTATTCCTTTTTATGGGAAGTAAACAGGGTAGTGTCGCACTACCTCCTAACATCGGCAAGAGCTTACAGAAGCTTAACCTACACTGAGTCAGGTGAAGGCAACTTGTTCCTAAGCTAACAATGGCAGGGTAGATGAGAGCTATAAAATAACTTAAACTGGTACTACTACTACTACTACAAGTGTTGCCCAGAAAGGGCCGTAATGCCTAGTGTGTAGACAATGTTGGCGTTGGTGGGATCTTCGCACCGGGTGCAGTGAAGACTGGCTCGTAGAAGGCTGTTTTCCGGCAACAAGTTGTGGTTGAGGTCAAGAAGCTGGATGTTCCTTCGGCACGAATGCGGTGAGCGAACAGGCAGGTAGAAGCGAGCAGTCTGGTCAAGATCTCCTGCAAAGTTTGCGGTGGAGAAAATGAAGACTGGCCATGTACGGGCGAGTGTTGTGCTATTTATACTCTGGCTGGTGTACCCTTCAGTCTGCTGGATAGGTGTTGTAGATGGGGAGGGAGTAGCTGTAACATAGCTTCCTTAAGGCGTAACGCCACTGGCCAGCTTGGAGATCGAGATGCGGCAGAACGTACTGGTAGACCCATCTGGGGGCGTGCTGTGGTATTCAATGACTTGGATGCATAGCCTCAGTGGCTCAGCCAATGAACAGCACAAATCTTCAGTTAGGAGCGTCCGTCCATGAACCGTCAGTAGATAGCACAATCTGGCATCTCATGATGTGTAGTAACAATGAAAACTCCAAAGGAATCAAGCTGCAAGGCTTGTTCACTGATGAGGCGAAGTCGTTTTAATCATTGTTGAAAAGACATCATGCGTCAAGGATAAAAAAATGGCTGAAAGGAAAAAGTAACTATGGTTTAAAAAGTGCACACTTTACCGTGAACATGCTATAATGCACTAATAACTGCTGAAATTTAATGAAGACCAATATTGAGCGTGTAAGATTGTTTGAGATACACCTTTTTTTTTTTTTTTTTTTTTTTTTCCCCCAATTAGAATGTGCATGCTCGAATTGGCAATAGTTTCAGATGGTCATGTGACACATATTTGTTTACTAAACTGATTACATATTTAGTTTTTAACATTACTAAATATGTAAATCCTTGCTTTATTAATTTAAATATGTATAGGTTTTGTCAATTTTTATTTGAAATTACAACTTTGTTGACTGTTTGAAATTCATACCAGACTGTCCTTCCGACAGGCTGCAATCTGGAAGATTGCCCAGTTCGACTATGCAAATACTGTGAGAACATCTTGTTTAGGAAATGTTGCTTCCTTATTCCTAGGTGGAAGCTAGATGACACCAATATCTTTAACCTTACATTGTGACATGAAGTAAGACTCTAGGATGATCCAGCCATGGAGTATATTTGGGGGAAACAAAAATACTCCAGGAAGATTGTACAATCTTTATTATATTTTCCACTTGCAAAATACTGGGCTTAAATCTGTTTAGAATAGAATCCAGATTTTTGTGTTTACAGTTCAGTGCCATGACTATACAATCACAGATGCCTCAGCCAAGCTAATAAAATGCATTGGCATTGTATTTATCAACTTTAAAGACAACCCTCTGTGTTTCTTCACTATGTTTTTAGTTAATCAGCTAAGAGTTTACTAAGACCAGATCATTCCAGGCTCTTTGTTTCAGCAAATAATGAGTTTGAACTAAAATATTTTTTTTGTGAATGAAAGCACCTGTTTATACTGTTCTATGGAAGATGTGTGATTTGCTTGTGAATGCAGGAAGGAGGCAAAAGTAATGAGCAAGTTGGCAGACATTGCCCATAGTGCAGTGTACAAGACAGGATTGTACCAGAGCCAGGTGCCCTATTACAATCAGAGCCCACAGTCTGTTTTGGGACACCCGTCTGGCGGCCATCGCCTGCAGACTGGTATCATCAGGGTTAACTGTGTTGACTGCCTCGACCGCACCAACACTGCCCAATTCGCCATTGGCAAGTGTGCTCTCGGCTTCCAGGTGCGCATCTGCTCCCTCCTCTTGTAAGACTGTTTAAAATGCTGGTTAACAGAAACATTTAAAGTTTTTTTTGTCAGGAAAATGTTAAAACAATTTGGATAGTTTAGTAACTTATCTGGAATTTTGGTTTAGTGCTCTGCATAAATTTGATTTCTTCATGTGTTTGTGTCAATATTTCTGCTTATAAGGTGAATCTGATGAATATGGAAGAAATAAAAAAATTCACATTGTTCACGAAGCACTTAGTCCTGTGGATAGTGGTAAGGTAGGGTTGCCATATTTTGAAGAGCTTAAAAGAGGACACTTTTCCCATAGTTCATATCTATCAATTATGAATGTTATCTTAAATGTAGTTACCTCCTTTATATACTGCAGAAATGAATGTATTTTGTTTACATAGTACATATCATGCATTCACTGTTCGTCGGTGGGTTTTCTCAAGAATCTTCCATTTCCCTGCCCTTTCATTCCAGTGCTGCTCCATGCTCACCTCATTCACCATCATTGGCTCTTTAAGACCAGCCAAAATATCTCCACTGTCCACTCTAAAACAAGAATACTTCTGTACCTTAACAAAAAGTTACATTTACTTTTTGGCATTTTGTCATGCACAAATTCAACACATTCAACAAATTGTTTGGAAACAGAAGATTCTCGTTAGGATCAAGATGTGTTGCCACATGTAAAAAATTAAAACTTTGAGAACTTTGTTGGCTAGCCTATTAATTGTATCCGACCCTCAATTTGACCAAAAAAATTCTGACATTAGGCTAAATTTTAAAAATCTGCCTGGACAGTAATTTTAACCGTAAAATAGATTACTTGTTCAGGAAAAACCAGACATATTGCAACCCTAGGTAAGGAATATCTGTATACTGTTGTAGTCTCATCATTCACCCTTAGTGGAAATGGCAGTTGGAGGGTGAGGCAGAGGTACTCCCACCCCCACCCCCCTGGGGGGGGGGGGATGGTGAAGCAGTGGTCGCCGCTTGCACTGGGTTTTTCCTGGTGCCTACACTGTTGGCTTTGGCCACTTCTATAATCGAGCATTGAGCCTTGGGTCGTGCGCTTGCGAGCAATGGACGAGGGGGTACCCTGTAATAATCAAAATTTATAATAATTTTAAATAAGTAATTTGGTTCATTTTCTTTGCTTTTGCGAGGAATAGTTTTTTTCTTTTGCAAGTGAGTGAAATGTTTTATTTTAGGCAACGTGGAATAGGAATATTTCATCAGTTAGAAGTTGGGCCATGTTCAAATGTTTATCGGTAGTGAGTTTGCTTTTTCTGAAATCGGAGTGTAATGTTTTATCAGGATGAGAAGTTCTGGCCATGTTTGAGTGTTTATCTGTAGTTAGTGCGTTTGCCGTTTTCTTAAGTCATAATGAGGTTTTGTCAGCTTTGTAGATAGAAACTTCTTACTCTGTTCGAAAGTATTTTTTGTTCTATAAGTTCAATAAAGTTTAGCATCGACGCAGTTTGGATGCGACATGGGAAGAATTTTGTGCAAAGCAGTCAATTCGGCATGGAGTGGGGGTTAGGCACGTGGCAAGGTTGCCCTGCTTGCCTGCCACCTATGATCACTTGCACTTTGACTTCGGGCACTGAAGGAAGCAAGTCGGACGTGAGGTTTAGCACACACTGGCTGACATTTTTGCCAGTGTGGAACATGTTAGTAATCATGTGACGATGCAAGTTTTATAAAATGATATTAATTAACGAATTACTGTGTTGCTGTCCGATTTTCGTTTTGTCTCGTTGAACTGTCGTGTCTCTGAATTATTTGAAGATAGTAAAAATGATTGGGAATTTTAAATAAAACTGAGTAATTATTCCGAGATGGGAATTCATCTTTCCATTTCAATATGATGCCTTTGTCTCGTGCTCCATCGAGTGAGTGAACCCAAGCTGTAATGCTCCATTAGTCACACTAGTGATGAATGCCACATTACAAGGGTATAAGCAGGTGTGGCATTAAGGGGCCTGACTACCTTGATAATGTTGGCTGGCCGGACGAAGGTAGGCATCTTCTTCTGTGGCGTTGGCGGCAGCTGAGGTACTTCACATGGCACGTGCCAGATGAGGTTCATGGTGAAGGTGGACAAGTTGATTTCGACCCCCTCTCTGACAGGCAGCCTCCTCTTTCTTCCAGGTGTAACCCTAGTTGACACCTGAAACACTACTCTTCAGAACCCCAGCCTGAGCTAGCCCCTGTTTAGCAGCTTTGTCCTGCCCAGCCCTATTGTGTTTCAAAAGGAGGGGGGGGGGGATGTTTACCAAATGGACAAATAGTGGGTGGCCTGTAAGGGGTAGACATAGTCTGATGGAGAAGTAGGGTGTGAGGTTAGGTAGGTGGCCTGACTACTGGCCTTCAGTGTAGTGGCTTGGCGAATGGGATGTTGATGGCAGACTCGAAGTACGAAACTGAGGGTTATAGTAGTAGGGCTAGGGGTGACCACTCCTGTGGCTCTCTGGCGAGCAAGATGTCGCTGGCAGACCCAGGTGTCACATAGAGCAGGGCTCCTCAAGGGTTGGTTTATCGTTTCCAGTAGGTGACCTGGCAAGCATGACGTCGCTGGCAGACCCAGGCACTTACTAGAGGGGTGATAGTCCAAGTGACAACTGCTCTGGTATTGCCCAGGAAGACAAGCTTCCTAAACCGCACTTTGAGGCAGATCCCAAAAGTTGAGGTTGAGGATGTGGTTTCAGATGTGGCTATCCCTGGAAGAGTCTTGCTAGGAGAGTTGATGAACAGGAAATAGTGGGAGCAACATGTAGAAAAACAGAGCTGCAAAAGACAACAAAAATTAGTCAAATTTATGTCTGCTTTATTGATTACTCAATGAAACACACAAACCAGTCTGTTCCCAGACATGACCGGGACCTGAAGGGCCGAGCCTAAGTTGTTTACTGGTTATTTATCTGGTCTCTGAAGACGTGGCAATGCGAGGGGTGAGGGCTGCCACAAGTCAGTGATACTCGGACTTGAGTGCACTGAAGGTGAGGTACGAGGTAGCTGAAAGCACAGCAGGCTTTGGTGTGCTGGCGGGCAGTGAGGCGGCATTGTGCAGAGTAGATCTTTCGATAGTACTGCAAATGGCAGCGACAACTTGAAGTCTGTTGACTCGCTGGCAGAGTAACTTTCTCTGAAGGTAGATGCAATGTCTGGTGGCTCTCGGGCAGCATGACATTATGCAACTAGACTGGCGTGAGACTGCCTCTCAGTGTGCACTCAGACAGAGTGACTGTCTGTAGATAACATGCGAGACAGCCTTGAACTGAGGACTGCAGGTCCTATTTATACGCAGCGCACAAGGCCAATGTGGGGGTTGCGGTGGAGAGAGAAGCGCAGGGAGGATAGAGCAAGAGAGAGAGGCGAAGATTTTCCCTCTCGCGGTTGAAGGGGTAGAGAGCAGAGATGTGGTGCATAGAGGGTTGCGGCACAGTGGTTGGCAACAGCTGGGCAAGCCACCCTGAATTGAAGGCATGTTGGGGTGTATATGTCGTAACAGTTCTTCTTAGGAGATGGCCGCTGCTGTGGTAAGGCTAGATTAGAGAAAGAAGTTGCTTGTGGCGCATCACTGTCGTATTTTTTCAAGTGCCTGTTCATTCTACACTGTATCAGCTACTGCCAAGATAAGTTTAAACATTTCTTTCCACAGTTTATTTTATGTATTTTTGTTGGATTTTTGTAAATAGTTTATAGATAATTAAGTAGGTATAAAGATTAAATTACATATTACATTATTCTGGTGGTTGCCCAGCTGTGTGCGTTAGGCGTACTGGACAGCCCGAAGCTGGAGTTTGACACTGACTGTGTGCGGATGCTGGAGGAGCTGTATGAGGACCATGGGGACACCCTGGCACTGCAGTATGGGGGCTCCCAGCTGGTGCACCGCATCAAGACCTACCGCAAGACTGCCCCCTGGACCTCCCAGGGCAATGACATCATGCAGACCCTCAGCCGCTACTATAGCAACACCTTCTCTGGTGAGAGTACTTTGCCACGCCATGTCAAACTACTTTTACGACTAGGAGCGGTGGGGGGATACTGTGATAAGCGTAGGTATATTGAGGAAATCTTGGGGCTTGGCATGATGGATTTCTTCTCCAACAAAGTGGCTCAAGGACTGTCTAGTATCAATAAATGCAGGTGGTTTACTCTGTTGGGTATTAACATTTTCAACTGGGTATATTCCAATATGTATCTAGGTTAGATCTTGGAGATTTGTTTCAACTCCTTCTTCACTACATGGACTACATGTGTTGCAAGTAAACACCAAGAACAGGCACCAATTGTAGAGGTTATGCAGTCTCAGAGATGTGTGTTGAAAGTACCCCAGTTCCCCAAATAGTTGTCCAGTTTATTACCCCACCATCAGTGGCCTTTCTACCTATGCCGGCAGTTTGGGTGAGTCCACAGTGTTTTAATAGTCAGCACGCTTGCCTCTCACCGCTGCAAACCAGGTTTAATTTACAACTGCGCTTAGCCCAAATTTTTGCATTTGGGAGCATGGTGAACGTTATCATTGACAAGTGTGTTTGTTTCAGGGTACTCCCATTTTCCCTAAAATTGCATTCCATTATTGCTCCATTGTCACCCCACTTAACTCTATCAGTGCCAGAGACTTAGGTATTGGATACCATCCAAATGCAATCTTTTTATATTATCTCACTTGCCCCGCCACTAATGGTCTCAATACCTAAGCATGCTGTGTGGTTGTGCTTCTGTCAACTACATGCAAGGGGCAGGTGACAGTAATTCCCTAGCTAAGAGTACCCAGATGTGATAATGTTACACCTCATCAGACCTGGTGCTCCAACCGGCAACACAAGCAGTGCAGTGGTTGGACGTCAGTTTTCTCTGAGTCGTCTGATAACTGCGGGTGGGAGGTCCTAAGGCCTCCAGTACTGGTCAAACACTCCCTCCAGCAATTCAAGTGGTGTGGTGGACGAAGTGCTAACTGGCCTGGTGGTCTAGCCACCTTAAAAGTATATGACTAGTGATTGGGACTGTGTCGTTCGATGAACTGGGTGCTCCAAATGGGTGGCCGTCGAGCGTGTGTGTGTTTTGATGTACGAGTCCCTGAGGGGGAGCCTGCAATCCTACACTAGACTGTAAAATCAGGTGGTTTAAAACCAGGTCTTCCTGCTTCACTCTTACGGGTATGATGTCTAAGTAGGATCACATAGTCACCTCAGGAAATGAAATTCAAAATAGGTAAGAAATGTGTTTTATTTCAAGGGAGGAATAAACACAGTGATTTGTACTACCTCCTAACTACCTTAAGCTTACCAGATGTTTAAGCTATGTATATTCCAGGTGAATGGGACCTGATTCTAAACTAGGGGGTGGCAGTTTCGTATAGGTTTCTATTAACTTTCCCTATCTTCTCTGTGCTGTGTCCTGAAAGCACTAAGGGAGGGCCACTTCCTGAAGAGTTGTGGGGGTTATGGTTCCTTGACCTCCTTTTCTTGGGGTTTCTCTGCTCCGCATGCTTGCTTCTTTTCACGTGTTGTAGACAGGCTTGCGCCTGTAGGTTTAGCTCAATCTGCTGTGCCCGGCTTGGGTGCAATCAGGAAGTTTCTTAATTGTTGCATGGTTGTTGTGGCTTGATTTGCGCTAGGTCAGCACACGCGTTTAGGGATTTGCCAATGGCTGCTTCCGGCTTGATATCTTTATGGGGCAGGTTCCTTTACATGACAGAACAAAGTTCTCAATAACCCGGCTAGCTAGCCCCTTATGGTTGTCTACCCTCTTGCTTACTACGGGCTACGGTAGACAACTGACGGGAGGTATCGGGATTGCCAGACGTACTGATGACTTCTTCTGCCTGCTGGAGAATGGTGACTGGCTGTAGACAGGGATTTATGGAGCCAATACAGCCTGCTGCTTGATAGCGAGGTGAGCAATCCTTTGCTCCTCTCTCCGGGAGCCATGCCTTACCTTGTACGGCATAGAGTGTAAACCACAGCTGAATGATACGGGTCGTGCACAGCGGACGTGAGACAAAAGCCTATAAGAGTGTACTTCCAGTAGCAGCTGGCTGCATAATCTCGGTGCTTCAGAAGGCCCCCCACCAGTGGCGGGCAGACCAGAAGCGTTGATGCAGTGTGGGCCACCTTCCTGCTCCTACTGGGTGTGGTATCACAACCAAGGCCAGGCCCTAACACCTAAGCAAATACCTCCACCAGCACCTAGGTGCTCCGGTAGGGATATAACTCATGCAAACTGTCTCTCCCTGGTTAGAGTAGTTACTAGTGGTTGGGGCTCCTCTGTTCTATCCCGTCAGCACCTAGGTGCTCCGGTGTAGTAGAACAGACGGCCGTCGAATGTGTGTGTTTCATGACTGGTGGACTCCAGAAGGGGGTCCCCAGTCATAGCTAGTTTGTATTGAAAAATCCCCAGTATCGGTCGGCAGTGCACAACTCTTAGCATTCCTAGCAGGCGTATTCAAGATTACTCTGTAATAAGACTCGCTGCTAGAAGAACAAAGATGTGTTTATTAAAGTCGTAATAAACACACATGACTCGTGCTAACTCCTACCAAGTAGACGAGTTGCTGGAAGAAACCTACGTAATCCAGGTGTAGGCGACCTGGTCCTAGGCTAATCGGGAGATAATACAAACTGATGGTAATTGGAAATACTATACAAAGCTAACTAGAAAAAGGGATGTCTATACGAGACACTGCTCTAGTAGCAGGGTGTATTGAATATCAATACTACTGCAGAAGAAGCTTCTGGTAACTGGTAGGTATTGACGTTGCTGCAGAAGCCTCTGGTGACGGCAATGGTAGCAGCCGCTGGTGGCTGCTGAAGAGTGTTAAAGTCAATGGGAGCAGCCTCTGGTAGGTTGCTGAAGAGTTCGCAGTCATAGGAGGCCCCAGCACAGGAAGTGATGGAGCGATCTTGAAGAACTGGAAGAAATAACTCTTGAGCCCAGCCGCGCACTGACTTTAGTCAGAACTGAAAAAGGGGGGGGGGGGGAGGCATGTGACATCCCTCTGCTGTGAGGCCGGAGTGGGAGGTAAGAACCCTCTAGTCATCACTCTGCTTATGGAATGTTCGGCTGCACTCGGCCGTGCCCTGAGGTGGTTGACAGCTTGTAGGCACTCTGCATGGGGCAGGGAAGGGCGGCATGCTCGCTGGGTTATGCAATCTTGATATCCACATGTTCGGGCACCCTCCAGGATTGTGGCAGCCCGCAAGTCTGTGTACAGATTTGTGGGTTCGACTCTCACATGGGTTGACGTAGAAAAACTGGGCACGCGTCAATTGCGTACACAGGTTTCCTCCGTTTCTTCCGGGCAGATCCGTCGAAACATTTGTACCTTGCAGCTGAATGAAAATTTAAATTTCTTCTCCAAGGGTCTGTGTTCGGCTGTAAAATTCGGTGGTCAGGTTGGCTACTATCTCTACTCTGGTGTGAATTCCGTAGCTAACCTGTTTCGGAATTGGTCCATTTGGTGATGAACTCCCCGTACTTTCCCCACCAGTCAAGCGCTTTGTCCTTGAGCTGTACTTGGGTTAGTTTAACCCACAGTTTTGGTGAAATCTCCTGCTCTTTAAACTCTTTCGCAGTCTACGAGAAAGACCAGCAGATCTTCATGGAGGCAGCCCGTGAAGTCTGGAATCTGGAGCTCCCATGTCAAACTGCTTGGTTTGGTTCTCTGGCCGTGCCTGGGCTTGTGAGGTCGGTATTCGGCAACCTGCTGACAGACTTCACACCTGTATACTATTCCCAGTCGGGTCACCCGTTCACATACAATGCACCTCACTGTATACTATCTTTGCCCTTGGCATGACACCCAGCTACAATATGCTGCCTGCCTTATTCCGCAGCCCTCACACTGGTATTCTAGGCTGTCAGTGTGGTGAACTGCGTTCCAGCCTAAGCAGGCGTAGTGGAACTGGCACTGGCAATGTGCACAGTCAGTTTGGTGAACTCCTTCTCCTGGGGCATTCTACCTTGGCGCAGCGGTTGCTAATACGAGGGTCCATGGTTCCTTCGGCGTACTCGTTCGATGCCTCGTTGGTGTCTGACATCTTTGGAGGTATTGAGCGCCACTGGGTGTTTGACTACCTGAAGTGTGGTCTACGTATCTCTAAGTGAACCCCGGCTAGTTCTCTTGCCTCTGGGTCGTGCTGGCCTGGTTCGGCTTAACTCTTTTCCAAAATTACGGCAGATTCCCCTACTTTGTGTGCCAAAAAGCTCTCTCCTTGGCGCGTGACAGACTCGGCTGATTGGCTGCCTTTGTCTCTGGGTTTCGTACTTGATGCTACGTGAGTCGCGCCTCTGAGTGGTTACGTGTCTCGGGGCACTGGTTCCGACTGGAGTACAGTACCAGTCTAGTAGGCCATCAGCTTGGTACAAAGTATGGCTTGGTTAGTTTCACCCTGCGTGGTGCAGGCTTAGGTGGTGGTACAGTGGGATGGCGTGTCTGTCCTGCGGGTTGTTTTACTGCCCCTGTTCCCATGGCCCGAGTGACACTCAACTGAGGGGTAGGGTTTGCATGTGAGGTGTTGGGTGTTGGTTCTGGCGTGCTGGTGGACACTTTGCCAAACAGTAATTCCTGCACTAAGGGATGGTATCCTTCTGCAACATGAGTAAGTGGCTCAAACAAATCGACAGGAATGACAGTGGGTACTGGTGCAGTGAACCATCGTAGGAAAGCAGCCTGTTCACATAGACTCAGTAGCCCAAACCCGCTTGGAAGGATGCGAAGCCCCTGTGGATTCTTAGATAGTCCTCGCCTTCTTAACCTTTCTCTCAACACCACTCCTATGGGTGTAAGGCGTCTAGCACAATCCTAAGATCGGGTCTGCAGGAGGTAGGTACTCGACGTTTCAGAGTTCAAGTGTAGGTACCAATTGCTACTACCAACACTGGACCTCACTCTTGACTTCCACGCCGGAGGTGAGGAAGACTCAAGTTGCAAAGCGTTGGTTGCAGGAACCGCATGGTGTTGTCCCAATGGGGTTGGTCTCCCCTCCACCGGAGTGTAAACCCTCTCTGTCCCACAAAATGAGCAGTGAAAGTAGTCCACCCAGCCGACAGGCCGATCCCACCATGAGCGCACCTAGTGTCATGGCTCTACCGTTCCTACCACCTGGATGCAAGGAGCGGGTGGCCTTCCAATAGTGGCGAGGTGAGTATCCAGTGGTCACTGGTCTCCCCAGACTTGAAGCAGTTCCTTTCCTCGGCACCATGAAGTGAGCGGTGAGGTAGGGGCAACTTCAAGCCAGCAAGCCAACTTCCAAGGGACGGTATCCTAGTTTCGTGGCTCTACTGTTCACTGCATGGGGCAGAGAATGGGTGGCCTTCGTAGGATGTTTCTGGTGTGTTGGTGAGTGTAGGTTCAGAATGAGTAAACCGGGTCTCCTGACTCCATCAGCACCGATGATGAGGAAGGAGGTCGGAGTAATACTCAAGAGATCGGGTAAGATCATTGTTTATTTACCAAGAGGGAAATAAACAAAGATGGTGGAAGTACTACTTCCTAATCCACACGGACTTGGCAGAAAGTAAACACCTCAGCGTTAACAGGGGAAGGCACCCTGTGCAAAGCTACGGCAGGTGGCAGTAGCTGGTGCATGTAGCATGATAATTTCTTGGGTCAAGCTGTACTCTGTGTGTGTTCGTAAGGGACCGAATGTGTCTCAGTGTGCTGTTGGTGATGCTGCTGGTTCTTCCTTCGATGCAGTTTGGAGAGGATCTTCGGCCCATGAGGAAGCGGTGAAGTATACTGGAGTGGTACGAGACTCTGCACCAATTGCTTACACGGTGGAGTCCAGGAGAGTAGTTAGAAAACTTGATTGAGAACTGAATAAGAACTGACGATCCAGAGGCCGGGGCACATCTCCTTTTATACTCCTCGGCCATCCCTTCCTTCACTGTCATAGATTTCTGGAGAGGGGGTTGGCAGGTGTAAGCCCAGCGCCTAGATCCTTGGTGCAAGCAGCCTATTGGAGAGCGGTGGTATCTAGGCATCTCATTTGTGGCGGCATCCTGTGGCACACTGCTGTACTCGCCCCGGGCCTCTCGCATGGTCCAGGTGGCTCATCGGACGAAAATAAATTCTGTTATTGGAACGTATGTCCCTGCCCGTTAGATGCAACAATCTTGTAGGCGGTGGCGGTGGTAACTCAACTCTATAGACAACTTCCAGGCATGTAGTTGCACTGATGAGTAGCAGTTGTTTATTAATATTATGGACGGTATGCGTCAATTCAGTGAAGAAATCAATTATAATCGCCTTATTTATTCATTTCTGTCTCAAAATTACAGGTTTTCTTTGCAGTAAAATATAATAAATTACTTTAAAAGACAAGACATTTGCCACGGTGCAAAGTATCTGCACTCGGCAACAAGTAGTGGCGTGGAGCGGTAATCCTCCCACCACCACCCCTCCCTCAGCCAATGTGTACTCACTGCCCAATCGATAACTTCTCAGTGCCCTCTTAGCTGACTAAGTACATACTGGCTATTCAAAATTTTAATTTCCAGAGGGTTTGAAAGTTTTAGATCAACTTGAATTTGGTGTCGGATTACAATCAATTATATTCAATATTTTGAGATGTTATTTTCTTTAAGTGAGTTTACGTGAAATGTTTTTTTATGTATTACTATTAACAATGAAGCGTGCCGCTTATACAACTAATCTAATACGATTACGACTCATCGCCAAGAGTACCTCTTCCACCTCTACAGATGTGAGTGATACGTTGCCTACCCTACAGGGAATGGGAACTTATCAGCGTATTCTCTTTACCAGGAGGATATGCAACTCGGCAGGCATTTCCCCCCCCCCCCCCCACGCAATTCCACGCTGAGAGCATACAAGCCGCCCAGACCTTGGGCAAGGCCGAGCGCCACTGACGAGGCACAAAGCAGAAATGCTGACCAGAGTTTTCCCACGCCAACCAGGGCAGGAGGATGTCATGCCTCACAGAATAAGCCGTGCACTACCAACAGGAACCGTAAGATTTGTTTAAACGTTAGCCTGACTGTGGATCCATTTCAGGTATCTGCATGTCAGAAGATATACATATTAGACTGCTATTTGTTTCTTCCCAGTCACACATTAGTAGAGACCTGAAAATGTAGGTTTTATTTTTTTCAAAAATATGTGTTATTTTTTTCTTGTGTTATTTTTGTCAAAAATAGCCATTATTTTCTTGTTACAAAAATGCAGGTTTCTGGATAAGAATTGCTCAAATTTTTAACGTGCCCTTTATAAAGACATACGTAATTTGAGAAATGTCACGTTATTCGTAAAACCTGAAATTGACAATGTTATTCCTATTGATAAGCTGTGTTTTTTATCAATTGTTATTTCCATGCAAAAATTCCTCACTACCAGAGAAATACACAGTTACGGGTTTAAGACAGAAACACTAGTTTCCTCTATCAACAGACAACATTGAAAATAATTTCAGATTTTACTTATGATTTTGTATACTGCCTGACCCCTGGAACAACAAACGCTTGCAATGCACTGCCAAGGGCATGATTCATGAAAAGAATAATGTAAACCATTTATACACAACTATACAAGCATTGTTAAAAAAAAATAATAATAAAAGTGCCTTGTGCGAAGAGAAAAAAAATTAAGAGAAATCTGCCTGTACGTTTTTGAACAATAGAAACTTTCAACAACAGATTTTTTTTGTTAGGCACGCAATGGCAAAACTTTAGTTTCTTCAAAATGTGTCATTTTTTACCGCATATATTTACAGATAATTGGCTATGATGAAAATCCCGTTAATTGGACAAATACAAGTTAAAAATACGTTGTAAATTTATTTACATATATATTCTACATAAGTAAATGCGTATGAACACATTTTTCACCGCCGTGCTGCTCGCTTTGTAAAAAATTAAGAATTGTTGGTAAAATGTGATGATACTACGAATGTAAACATGGCGTGTTTTCCTAATGAGCAAATAAACTTTTGCAGGGCTGTGCAGTAGAATTTTCACCCAACTATTGCGATCATGTTATCTATGGTCATAAATACATGCGTTTGGAAAGTAAACATTTTCGTTTATGATGATAAATCGAAGAAACCTTCTGGCCAACTTATGCATGTATTTGTATTCGAATATCCAACAACACATAAAATACGTCTTAAGTTTTAAAAATAACTATGTGGCATAAAATAATAATTTGCGAAAATACTACAGGATTTTGTACGATTCGTGAATTACAGCTGAAATTCTCAAAAATCACAATTTTTCGTTTTATGTGTGAAAATTCGCATTATTTTTTGCTGTATCACGTTCGTTAATTTTTCAGGTCTCTACACATTAGTACTAAGTCAGTGCTTGTGTGGGAGAAACAGCGATGCCACAACCACTAGAAACACCTTCAGACCGGGAGGCACAACATACTCAGGTTGCTTCTCACCATTCGCACTAAGTTAGTGCACGGTGACTGTAGCCGTTCACTTTAGTTGGAACGCACAACCAGTAGAGGCTTGGCGGCCCCCACAGCTCCACGTCCCTGATCAGCCAGCATACTGGGGGGGATCAGTGGGGACTCTTATTGAGCGTGTGCCAGCAAGTCACTATTGGGTTACACTGTCAACCTTCCTGTCTAAGTGCATCACGTAGACTATAGAACTGTTTACCCTATGCCTCACGAGAAGAGGAGTGATAGAAAATGCAGGGATCAATATCTGGCTCACTCTGCTCTCAAGCCATGGATCGTACTACCACATCCTACACAGGAGAGGCAGGTGGAACGGAACCGCGCCACTGAACTTAGACGTCAGGCAGTATTGCCTGCTCCAGTTCTGGTCATTAACTTCCCACGTTGTATTCGCACACCTGTGGAATCTCCGGTCCGGCCTAGACCAAATTCACCGTGTCTAGGTGAAACCATCCCCGACTGCAAAACCCAAGAAGGAGTAACCAACACCTTTCGCCTCACTCCGACTTTCTTTATCAAACTACTCAGCTTTTGGTCTAGCGGAAAATTCCTCGACCAACGTGCCAAGTCAGTCTAATTGGGCATGCATCAACAATAATTTTTTTTTTTCTATAATTCCCATTTTTATTGTTTTTACTAGCTAAACTGTATTCAGAGATAATGTACAGCTCTTACTGTACTCAACGTAACGTTATATATGGTTAGGAGTTGTATTTTATTGATGTACATGTCAGAAATCGCATCTACTGAAACCCTCATGTTTGGACATTTTTTGGCAGTCTCCCTAACGCTAGATCGAGAGTCGACTGTAGTAACAATACAGTATTTTACTTTATTGTTAAACCAGTAAGGCATATCAGTTCTAGATTCTGAAATTTAACATGGTTTTCTTGGGTCAATGATATTGGGGTTGTAAGATTACTATGTACGAGGATGATTACTTTGCTTCCTTCCCATTGGCTCTCACAGTGTGCTCTGGGACATGTCTCATCAGTTTTATTAGCTGTGTTGCAGATGTCCAGCTGTGACTGATAGTAGAGTTCATGTGTTTGGTGGTGTGCAGATGCGGAGAAACAGCATACTATGAACTTGTTCCTGGGGTTGTTTGTGCCCCACGAGAGCCAACCCCCAATCTGGGACACTCTCACAGACTACTACATACATCACCCTGTTCCAGACTTCCCTCGCACCAGAAAGGACAGGTACCTACTGTATTATTCAATTATCACAATGATTCATAGGGTTAAATCATAGTGAATGTTTGCCTTCCATATCTTCTGCCGCATGAATGTCAGTCAATTTTGTGTACAGTAAAACCCTTCCATTGCGACCTCATTTATTACAACCACCTCTCTATTACAACACAATCCCGAGGAACCATGAAAAGTTTGGGTTGAAAAAGTCAAAAATTTGAGGCACGTCTAAAAATAGATACAGTAATCCCTCGCCAACCGATCTATCTTGAACCGAACCGAACCGGTTTCAGTTATGCGTGGATTTGTTTTGTAGACGTTTTCTCCCATGGTGGTACTAGTTTCTATTATCCACGGTTTTCAGTCTATGGAAAACTAGCCCTTACTGATGTTAGTAATCATGCATTTCTCAAGCTATAGGCTGTTCACGGTAAAGTGAACACTTTTGACGGCCTGGTTACTTTTCCTTTCGGCCATTTTTTATCTTTTAAACATCTTTTTAAATAAATATTGCCATGTAAGTAATAAACATAGTGTGTATATTCCACCACACTCGGAAGTTATTGTCTAAGACTAAAGTAAAGCATACTTAGTGACTATTATTCCAAATGAGAGGGCTTTCAAAAATGCTCACTTTACCCTGAATGGTCTTTACCATAATAGACTTTGACATTTGTTGTCCCAAGCAACATGAAGTAATAAATGACTTAATGCCAGAAGGGGACACTGGTGTATTGTCCGCGGAAGTGCCTGGCTGGCCTGGGAAGGGGGGGGGGGGGGGGGGGGGGGGTGAGGCAGCTGGGTCAGTAAGGATTCTTTGTCCTAGTCACATGCCATCCCCTCTGGCTTACCCTCTCTGTCTTTTTTCACTTCCATTATCCCTCCTCTTTTCTGTAATAACAGTGGCTCATTACATTGACTAGTTTCTTAATCAGTGTATGTATGATAACTTCAAATTTAATTCATTGTCCTTTTTTTTTTTAATTATTATTTTTAAGTTTATGTGCGCCCATGCCTACATAATATGCTAATATTTTATGGTGGGCAATTTATTTTTCTTGTAAAGTCAATTTTATGTGTAAAGTTAATAAAGATAAGTATGTGCAAATAAAATGTGTCCTTATATTACCGGTACCATATTATGGCGAGTGAGGCCGTGTGCGTGTATAGGCAACATCAAAAGTTTGTGATGAAAAATTTGGGAATTCAAGTAGACTGCACTAAATATTTATATTCCCCTAAATATTGCCACGCCTCATCATGCCAGTGCAGAGGGCAACATGCCGCCTACATTTCGTATAAATTCAACACATTGATGTGTATCGCATCTATCAGCATATTTTCCCAATGCCTGGCCGTTGTTACAAAGTGCACAGGCCATGTAACAACGGCAGTTGGACCGCCACCCGCCATCTGGTAGCGACCGACCGACAGCTGCCCAGCCTGAGGATCTAGGCCCGAGCTTCAGCAGCAAACCGCCACGCTCGTGCCCGGCCGCGTTGCAGAGGATCTAGGCGCTCGCCCAGACCAAAGCGAGAGCACGGCACGTGCACATACGTATTGCGCAACGCCACCAAAACTTTTTGATCGCTACGTGCCTCATAGCAATGTATTACCCACGAGACTTGCATAATAGATCTTTAATAATAACTTTATATTTTAATAATACATAGTCTAATCTTTTCACACACATGGCCTTTTTTATGATAGGGCGTGGTCCAATATGCCTTTCTTGGGTAACAAATTAATCAGATGTCCAGCTATTAAAATATACATATTTATATTTAATTTAAAAATTGTTTTTTTTATGCGCTAGAGACGATTGAACAAAGTTCATGCCAAAAATGGTAAATTTGGGGGCATAGGGGTTAGGGGTGGGTCAAAATCAGCCTAAAATTTTCCAACTTTCTTATTACCCCCCCCCCCCCCCCCCCCCCCCCTTACGACCCTATTCTCGGGGAGGGGTCGTAATATTGAGGTTCTACTGTATGTTTAAAAATGCTGATTTTTCAGTCAATTTTAATTAAAAAATAGGTTTCACTCAATTTTTTTAAGTTAAAAATTGCTTATGGAGAATTATTGTTAAGAACGGTGAGAATAATAGTTGTAAGCAGGTACAGTCAAACACCTTTTTCACCCAGTGATTTTAGACTTTCCTTTATTTTGCTTCTAATTTATCTAGTTTTATTGTGTTTGTTGATTTGTGGGCTACCTCAATGGCATGTTACCAAATAACATTTATTACTTAATGCGCAGCTCAGCTGTCCGTATCTCAAGCATACAATTCTATTGCCAACACATAATTGTTATGTTCATACCACAATGTCTAAGCATCAACACACAAGACTGTGAATGCACCAACTGTCATGGCCACCAACATTCTCCACTAAGACACAAGTCCTATTTACTGTTTTTACAGCATGAATTTCCCTCTTTTTTCACATGCCTGGAGCCATGGTGGCTGAGCAATTAGCACGCTCGCCTCCCACCAAGGCAAACTGGGTTCAATCCCCGGATGGGTCACCTGATTTACGCAAGTGGGAATTGTCCTGGACGATGCCATTGGTCAGCTGGTTTTCTCTGGGATATCCCCTTTCCCCCACCCCTTCATTCTGGCGCTGCTCCATGTTTACTTCAATCACCCTCATCGACTCTCAAATCCTTGCTGTTAAGAGCCGTCCAAATCTCTTCCCTCTTCACTCACTTCACTTGCCTACATTTCGCATTACATTTTCCTGGTCATTTGAAAAGTGTAAAAATGTTTTCCCCCTATTTATAAATTCATAAGAATAAAATACCTATGTAGAGGCTATTATAGGTAAAGGCTGTTCACGGTAAAGTGAGCATTGTTGTAGTCAACCTTAGAAAAATGTCACTGCTCCCACCTGCGTATATTTTAACGGGCGTGCTGAGTGGCATGCGTCCAGTAAAGTTGGTAACGGTGGAGGGAAAAGTTGTTCCATATTTTAACATTGAATAAAAAGTGTTAGGTAACCATTTTTGATAACTTAAATTATTTCTATCGCTTTCTGGTGTGTGTGTGTGTGTGCGCGCGCGCACGTTTTTTTTTTCCACCGAAGTGTAAAAATTAGCAGATTTTTTAAATATTTACGTTTCTAATAATTTTACAGTTTCACTTGACCGGCGCATGAATAAAGCAATGGGGCCTATGCAATGACAATTTTACATAAGGCAGAAGAACACACAACATGCATACAAGCAGATCTTGAACAGGGCTTTCAGAAATGCTCATTTTACCGTGAACAGTCTACAACAAAAATTAGTAGCTGACCCAGCCATCTGCTGCTGGGGCAGGTAGGGTACGTGGGTGGCTTAACCAAAAGTTCTTGCAGTCCAGTATTCTCATCACAGGTTTAAAAGTTGTAAAATTATGCATGCATCTTATCATCACAACTGATGCATCTTGTCTTGTTAAGTTTCATTTGAACATGTCAAATTTTAATCGGACGCATGACAGCCGGGAAATTTGACTTGTCACCTAGTCTACAAGGAGGGCTCTTATTGTGAGTTCAGCCCAAGAACCCTGGGTGGCATTATGGGCTGGTTATTGTGGGTGTGCCTTAGCTCAGAGGGAGTCAGTGTACAGAGTCTGCCTGGTTGGGGAGCAGCAAGCCATGTAGGCATCTGATGCAGCGTGAGAGACAGTGGATGCTGGCTTACCACATGTAGACTGGTGCTGTAGCTGACCATTGGCAGGCTACTGCGGACGACTCTGCAGTCCCTGTCCAAGGGTGGCTGGTATACGGTTGGCGGTGGCTGGCCCAGGGGCTGCTGGTCTCCGGGCAGCGGTAGGTGCTGGCATCCAGTAGGTGGTGCTGGCGAGGCCCAGTCCCACAGGCAGTCTGAGCCGCAGGCAGACGACAACAGGATGCAGTGTGCCTGCAATCTTCCGGGGTGGCTTGAACAAGTTATTAGGGAGGGCTGAGGAGTGAGGCTCCTGCAGTCAGTGGATGGCTTGTGTCTGATCCCAAGCAGAGGAAAAGTTAAAGGCTGACTGGGATGTGTTACCTGGCAATTGGTTGGCTTTAGGAGCCGTAGATACCTTATTATCAGCCCGCTTATCCCCTCCTCGTTGAGTAAATGGCAGTAGGTTAGGTACTAAGGGTTCTCGTAGCAAGCAAGGGGCATGTGATAGTAATACCCTAGCTAAGAGTACCCAGATACGATGTCACATCTCGTCAGGCCTGGTGCTCCAACCGGCAAATTGCACCCGGTGGATGTAGCAGATTGACTGACTTTGGGTGATGCTAAGGCTTCATCGTAAGCTGCTCAGATGATACCAGGTCACACATCAGGCTTGGCACTCCGACCAACAAATTGGACATGATGGATGGAGTGGGTTAGCTGACTCGGAAGATCCAGTATCTTCCTCGTGGAGTGTACCTAGTAGGAGGTTCTACTGTACATGTATGCCAAGTGCTTTTGCGCACTGGACCCACAGAGTAGGTGGCCGGAAAATTGTGTGGTGTTTTGTGTACGAACTACCCCATTGAGGGAGCTCCTAGTCCTACCGTAGTATCGGCAATGGTGTAGTGTACCGCTCTGTTGGTGGACGGTGTTTACAGGGGGGTGGAGAGGTACCAATCACGCTTGGTATTTTAATGCAGTGTGTCTATTTGAACATATTTAGTCTCGGAAGAATAAACACGGTAACACGTACTAACTCCTATGTTTCCGTAGTTACCAAGCAACCGGTGAAGTTAGGTTACAAACAGGTACAGGGGACCTGTTAGAACAAGAGCAAACCTAGAGCAACTAGCAAAAGTAGTCGTGAGAACTACTCGAACCTTACAGTCGCCTAGTGTGGCCCTGAAGGGAGAGGATGTGACACTTCCAAATGGAGTGCATGTCCCGGGGGGTTGAAGCAAGCTTTGCTGGTAGTTGATCTGTTGCTGCAGAGGGCCTTAGCATGGCAGAGGTAGGGTGAGCTGCTGAGTTGCCAAAGTAGAGGAAGCCAATGCAATGACAACTCAATATCAACTGGCATTATGGAGGTTTGTCCGGCCCCAAATACAGACTTGTGTAGTCCTTCTGCTATCTTTGGGCAACTTTGGGTGGCTGGCTCGTCCCTGTGTGGGCGGTGTCATCCCTTGCTGCACTCTCTTGGCGAGGGTTGGAAGCAGGGTAGCTCTCCGTCACAGCGCTAGCTTAGGACAGGCCGGCTCTGTTTAGGTGGCGAGGCAGGGGCGTATGACTGACTTGCGTATTTTATTGCTACTGGCAATGGTGTGTAGCAAAGGTGCAGCATTCTGGGTTCGTGTCCTGGTGAGGGTGTCGTGGCTTGCCATGCGCTGAGTTGAATCGGTGAATACATAGTGCATTGCCAGCTACATGTCATGCGTCAATTTATTTTGTGTGGAGGTTTACAAATTTTGATAACTTTTAGAATTTTTGCTTAACTGCATGATTTATAAATAGTGAGTATTTTTTGTTATTAAAACTAACCATTTAACAAGACGTGCCATGAGCGCTGTTGGTTACTTACACAGCCTCAGCCTCTGATGCTCCTTCTAGTACACAATGTCATCCATTTCCGTTGTGCCCAAACTACACACTTTGGTGAACTAGGGCCAGATATCATCAGGGTTCACATACATCTGCTCCATACGGGCCTTTTAAGCCACTACAAGGTTGTTCATGGAGAAGCAAATACTTAGTGAAACATTGTTAATAAAAGACTTGTTAAAACAAGGTTAGTGAAATTGAGAATTTAACGTTAATTTTTATGCTTAATAAAAAATATTAAATTTGTATTATAAAGTAATGTCAAATACACTAGTAAAAAGAAGTTAAGTTGGTGATTAGAATGTCTTATTTTCTAACATGCTGAATTACCAAGTACAACATTTTAATTTTTTGAATTTTCCTATAAATATTGTAAATACTTGTAAAAATATACTTAGTTGCAAGAATGCAGGTCTCTTGAGGTTTATATGAAAGATGATTCAAATAGTTTCTTGTTATTCCCAAACAATCAGATGGAACACACCTCTTTGGAAATGGCAAAAACCCTTTTGCAGTAGTTAGAACTGCAGTGCCTTATAGTATCTGAAGTGCAGGTTTGTAGATTGTTTGCTTCAGACAGTAATGTGTATTAACTGCATATACACATTGCTGCTGTAATAGAATTCAAGTAAACTAAAATAAATGTATATGTATTAAGTTTTATTGTGGTCTCATTTTAAATTCCCTCCTGATTATATCTGTGGATTGTAATGTCATTGTGTTTACGAACGCTATGCTCAGAGTTAATGAGTGTCTAGTTGTAGGTGTCAGTCTTGCAGCATGCATTTTGCAGGCATCCATTGAGCCAGTGGTGGGACGCTGCAGTGCTAAACAGCCTGCCACAGGCTCGAGACGACGTGAGAAATGCCTCCCGGGAAGTAGTGACGGTGCGGGAACCTCAGAACGAAGCTGTTGATTGCTACAAGGACTACCACCGCCCTTATGAGCTGACTGTTCTGGCTGAGGCATTCGCTTACATCAGTCACTCTGTTAGGTGAGTTGATACTGTGTGAACTTTGGTTTGCTTTCCTGGGAACTGAAAGTATCAGGTTCTCAGAGATCTTTTATTGTCACTAAGGCATTGCACTAAATGTAGTGAGGAGGCTGAACAAATGATGATCCGAGACCCACCCGCCTGTAATTTGAGCACCCTAATCTCACTACATACTGTAATGTAAACCAAGCAAGGTGACATATTCAAGAGAACCCAAGTTTGGTTTCCAATTCAACCATTCTGATTTCAGTTTCCATTTTTCATGGTTGCCCAGAGGGGTAGCAGTGGTGTAGTGGTTAGACTAATCGCTTTCCACCTACGTGAATCGGATTCCCGGTAGGGTTACTCTTTTATTTTTGCATTTGGGAATCATGCCGGACAATGCTGCTTATTTACAGGTTTTCTCAGGGATCTCTTGTTTTCCCTGCCTCTTCATTCCATCATTGCCCCATCCTCGCCTCACCATCATCGGCTCTCAAGATCTCAATATTTAGCCTTCCAATTCTCTCCACTCCACTCCATGGTTGCCCAGATCACTACAAGTGAACGTTAGAATAGTTCCTTAACGATGATCACTTCCTGCCATCTTAGATTTATGAAATTTACACTGCAACCTGCATACAGTATTTGTATTAAGTTTCATGGATTAACAGAACATAGACCACTACTTTGTATAGTTTCTGAAGTTGGTAGTACCAAACTACTCTGGCTAGTATTACTTTTATAATCACCGCAAGTAAAAATCATTTGTTTCCCCCTGGCAGTTAGTAGTTAAAATTGATTAAAGGCAATAAAGCTGGAACAACTTAATAAAGTTTGAGAAGCTAATATTTATGATGTGCGATGTAAACAATATTGTTAAATTAGTATAAATGGAATTTATGGCAATAAATGGATAAATTCAAGATGACTGGGTTGATTCTTTCTGATTATGATATCCAATTAACTGGTTTTGTGTGTGTGTATATGTATGTATAAGTAAATTATACGATTATGCAAATAAACTCTGAACATAAGAAATGAGCTGCACGGGTGTGCTGGGATAACGTGTGGATGTGTTTTAGAGACTTCATGCCACACTTTACAACCAACTACAGTCCCTTCTCAGTGAGGGTGAGGCCAGGCCGCCGGCGGGAGGAGACGTCCACAAAGGGTGGCTCCATGAAAAACCCTTCCATGACAGGGCAGAGCTCCACCAGTTCCACAACGTCCAGCGCTAGGTGAGTATTACAGGTATCACTGTCACATGATATTGTTGTTGCACTATAAAAATTTGAAGGTACGATAATGAGTGTGTAGAAGTTGGATGATTGTAACTATATACTTTAGACAGGATACTAATTAACCTTTTCACACCCACATTTATTTATAATGTCAGGTGTTGCAAATCAGAGAACTTTCACGGGTGCTGTAAACAGCACTTTTCCATTATCACAACCATTGAGGTGTAGGTTTTGTACCGTATTTTGGCGTATGGCTGTGTACGTGTACAGGCCGCACCATTAGTTATTGATGAAAAATTAAGGATAATTAATATTTCAAGTAAAGGCCGCACCAAATTTTTATATTCCTGTGAATATTGCTAAATCACGATTGCGTACAAACATAATAAATTCTAACTTAATTTCTCCCCAACAAAACATTTTTGTGACAGAAAATTTGTATTATGTGCATTGTTTACGAATATTCATCGCGTTATTAGTATTCCGCAGATGGTAATGTGACTCGAGAAAACAAAACCATGGCAACATGATACACAAAATGGCATCTATCAATCTGCACTTGGGGCAATGCTGTGGGCATGCGAACTACATAAGTTATCTTTCTCTTGTACAGCAGGTAAATTATTTTCTCATGTACATCATGAATACTGTGAAAAGTGCAGTGAATAGGGTTACCTTAATTTTGCATTGTCTTTTTCTAACTTTCCGTGAATATTTATAAGAGTTAAAATTTTATACATAATCCATTCATAATTTTTATGAAAGAATATTCTAGTGAAAATTTTTGAGTTTTTGAGTGTTGTTGGCAATGTCGCAAAGCGAATTGATATCTCGAAAATATGGCAATGCTGCTTCTAGCCCGTAGTGATCAACATGGCTGCTGCCGAAAACATTGCAATATTGATTGCTAAACATCTAATAAAATTCTACTGTACATATTTCATATACTTATGTACTGGGGGGGTTGTTGTTTTTTTTTTTTTTTTTTATAAAAGATCCATGTAATTTTCGGCGATGGCACAGAAATATTTGTTTGATCGATGCGTTATAAATTGAATTTTGAGTTATGCAAAAATTGACTAGTTTAGCAATGTTTACATACGGATTTTATCTTGGGACCACAGAAATGCTCTGTGGCCACTGACTTTCGGTCAAACCGAGTTAGATGGTTCGAGTTTAGACTGTATATTGTTATCAAATATCACTTAATACAGATTTTTGGGGGTAAAATATTTTCATTGCAATATCTCGACATTAGGCAGCACCCCACTTTTCGTAGTAAATTTTTTTTTATAAAAAAGTGTGGCCTATACACACCGAAATACGGTATTCTGTTACAGTAATATAAACTAGAGATGTACCTATTAAATTACCAGATTAACTGTGATCACCCGATAATACATTATTGGCAAATAATCGTTATCTGCAATCTTCCAGCAGATAATTACAAAACTGTTCACATTATTACCCAAAATATTATTGTATTAATGTTAATTAGTAATGTAACATTCAGAACAAAACATAATAACGTGCATGAAGTTTTCAAACTGTACATAGAAATGAGGGAAAATAGTAAATTTATATAAGTTAATTTCGTAAATTTGTGTTTACACAGGAGATATTTTATAACTAAAGCTGATCGGTTAACCGAATTTTTGGTTTAGTTCTGTAATTTTTACAAAAAACTGAAACCGACTCGAATTCTCAGAAAAAAACCAACCAGTCTGGCATTATATTTACAATATTACTTACGTGTTGAGTGTTAAAATCATTCTAAACAGTTCCCCAGGATAAAGAGGTTATTGTGTCAGATTTTATTTAATTCTATTAAACGTGGTTATATATTTAAATTGTGTACACAGATATTGGTAACGTAAAGTACTTTAATTATAATTTCATATTAACGAAGCATGTAAACAGTTCCCTCAAAAATATTTAGCAAATAAATATGATGCTACGGAACCAGTGCTGCCACACTTGCTCATACAGTTTTCCTTTTCCAGTGAATGGGTACTGACTCAAGTTTTGTTCATTGCACTGAAATTTATTAAGCCTGGGAAAATCTTTAGTGCTGGGCCGATGCGGTACGTGCCCTTCTTATTCTAAGAACTAAACTGACAGACTGGCACTTAACGAGGAAGGGTGGTGGGAAAAGCTACCCTGCTGAGAGATAATCATCTACAGGAAGTGAAAGGGAGAGAGCGAGATACCATTCCCACCCCACTGTGGCCGCCTGTTCTGACAGGCGTGACAGGCACTGCAAGAGATAATCATCTACAGCCTCAGACTCGTGGGCTGGAACCCGAATGTGCTCCGGAGATAAGAACCCTCCCGTGCGGCAGCACCTAAACGTATGGGGCGCTATGTTAAATGTGGCCCGAGTAGGATCTAAGTTGTTAGTAATGGGAGCGTAAGGATCCCGGAATTTTCTGAAGTTCGGTTTTTGTGTATTATTATTGTATTATAGGGTAAGTTTCTTTATTTAATTATGAGTTTCATTTCAATTTGCGGATTTTACGTATTATTTCGGGATTTAATGATTTTGATGTTTTTTTTCTAGGTTTGTTATTAAAATGTATTGGAAGCATATTCGTTCTTCAGGGTATTGGCCTTGGAAGATATATCATAATATTAATTGTTTAAGTTGCCCTAATATTAAAAATATATTACTAAAGTACTTTTTGAGTGCTGCTTTTATTCTCCGATTTTGAAGAATTTATGTGAAATTAATTTACCTATTGTTTTGTATGTTTCATTTCATGTCATATGCGCAATCATCACGCGAAAGCACAAAGGTGTTAGACAGTAATTACAGCTACATGCAGTCAATTGCCAAATCCCTGTACGCTCAATGCGATTGAGTTATAATGTGTTATGTGTACGAAGGTACTAGCCTACCGCATACACCGCTCCTGCTGAGTGCAGAAGTTGTACATAACCTCCCGCTATACTAAGGGAAAATATTATTGTATCATGTGTAAGAAGTACTTTATTACAAATGTAAACCTGAAGAAAATACAAGTTTCAGAGTATGTTGTGAAACATAGGTTAAGATTATTCCTCTGTCCGTGTGTGAAAGAGAGTTATGCACTTTGGGTGTTTATTTTTGTACAAAATTTGAGGTTATTTTTCTTAAAAATCTGTGTTAAATTTTATGAAAGGGGTGTTTTTTTTTTTTTGCAGTTAACTGTGTAAACACAAACAAAACCATGTGAAAATAAGAGTGGCTGTTTATAAAATGAGAGAGGAAGACTATAAACTGGAAATTTGAAACAGAAACAAAAAAATTATACTTATTATTACATCAATCTGTAAATTCACTGGTTGTGGCATAAATATTCAAGTGAAAAGAGTTAATTTTGGAAATACAAACAAAACTACATGAAATTATCAGTACATCTCTATAAAATGAGATAAACTGTCAATTCGAAACAAGAAACAATCGCACATTACGTCACCCAATACATTCACTCATCTCAACATTAATCTTTAAATACAGCGTACCTGTCCATGGTATTAGGACAGGTACGCTGTCCTAATACCATGGAATCTGCCAGGTGAGGGGCCACTAAGAAGGGAACTTTTAAGTTTGCGGCCTAGGCAGGCCTTGTTATGGGCCATTGTGGCTGTTAGGTTTGTAGGGGTCCCTCTGGCCCTCTGGCACTGTGTGAGTAACGCTCCATTAATAAAATTTCAGTCAGCGGCTGTATCTAAGACGGCCGTGACCGTAGTATTCTCTAATTGTACTTTCAAGTGGGGCTTGTCTGAGGAGGCATGTACTGTGCTTAAAATGTGTGGACAGGCCGCGGCTTCGTTTGATTGGGCCGGAGTCTGAGAGAGGCGGGGACACAATAATGCCCTCGGCACCTGGGTGTCTGTCTTCCCTTTTCCCCCCTCCTGCCGGGCTGGGGAAGCTCCACAGGAGTGCCAACCTTGACAGCCCCGCAAGAGGGGAAGTGATGAGGGGAGGTGGAGTGTGGCCTTCAGGTGCCCGGTGGAGGGGAGGGATTCTCCTTTGCGGAGTTTGCTGGGCCTCGCATTCCCTGCGGTAATGCTCAGACCATGGCACTGATGATCCTGAGTTCCTCGTTTTACGTGGACTGAGGTACATATAAATGGGGCATAGAATTAGAGGCCTCCCAGTGTGGTTTTCCCCCGTATCGTGGTTCCTACGAAAGGAGCCACATGTCTCCAGTGGTTGCCGCCTTGGGCAAGCTATGTTGTACTGCCATCCTGGGCAGTACCAGCAGCATGGCATGGGGGTGGCGGGGCCTGGCAGGGTTGTGTCTCGCCCTGCGGGTGGTCTGGGGGAGGGGGTCGGGCTATTGACACGGCTGCATGCCAGCTGGTCCCTTCCGGGAAAAGGCTTTCATTCATCTCTATCTCTTGCGCTCTTTCTACAAGTTCCTGCACTGTGTGCGGCCGAGAGGTAATGAATAAATTCCTCAGTGTGGGTAGAAGGGTGCGTGTTATGCAGCGTATTTGCTGTGCTTCGGTTTGTTTGGGATTAATATATTTATGCAGCCGTTCTTTACGCCGTATGAATAGTTACTAGGGTTATGGGGTGATACTGATTTCCTCTCCTATTGTTGCCTGTGTGTCCTGAAGTAATGGTTAGGTACAGATGTGTCGCTAGGATGACTTATGCTAGGATAGTACAAGAATAGTCCTAAGAAGGACTGTAGGATGGGTATCTCTTGCTCTGGCACATCTGTGCAGAATAGGGAGGTACGTTTGCAGGGTTCATTGCGAAGTGAGACACCTGACTAATGTAGAGGTCGAGTGGTCAGACAACTCATCGCAAAGGGGCTTAACTGGCAAACAGCTCCGAGTAGCTAGTGCTGGAGACTGTAGCATAGAAGAGTTGAGGACTCAGGCTGGTCAGTGTCCAAGCAACAGGCGCTGGACGACTGAAGCTTGGTGTTGCAGGCTGGTCAGAACTCCGCAGGGGAGAACTGAAGACTGGTATAAGTGAAGGCTTAAAGGGACAGGCTAGTCAGTGTCTGAGCAGCGGGTGCTGGACGATTGAAGACTGGTGTCTCAGGCTGGTCAGAATTCAACGGAGGAGAACTGAAGACTGGTCTAAGTGAAGGTTTAAAGGGGCAGGCTAGTCAGTGTCTGAGCAGCGGGTGCTGGACGACTGAAGACTGGTTAGGAGTCGAAAAATGTACTTCCTTTTATACTCCTTCAGGCTTCTGCCCGATTTTTATAGGCTGGCGTCATGAGGGCGAGGGTTAGTGAATGCATGACTTAAAACGTGACGTCATCGGCCGGCTGGAAGATGGGAAGCAAACACAAACAGAAATCCTACTAATAACTATATCTTGCTGCAGGTAAAAGAACTTGTTGCCTATAAGCATAATTATGGCGAATAAAACAATGTACAAGGTAAATAAAACAATTTCATGTCGGGGCAAACAGTTAGTTCAAACTCCCAAGCAAAGCTAAGTGTGGGATGGAGTTGAAGTCGTTGAATCACCATTGTTCAAAAAGTGTTGTGCGTTATTGATTAACTGGTGTTTTTTTCCATAAGGTTGGTAGTTCGTTGTATCTGGCATAAAATTAACATGATTTTAAAATCTACTATTTATTTAACTCAAGGGGCAGCATCTTCGAGTATAAAATTATATGCCCAGAAGCATATACTTGACGTCCCCTTGTCACCAAAAATGGTTTGAATGTCGAGCGACTTGCAACTTCTTGTGGAGAAATCGGAGGATTTATATTGAATTATTTCAATAGACACGCGTCTTTTGAATAAACTGATCAAATGCAATGACCTATTGACACATTTTGCAATCTAATATGGATAGATAAGCACCGAGCAGAGTGCACTGTAACTCATGACAGGGAAAATCAGAGGATGTAGTTTTGAATGACGAATTATTAAAGACATTGAAGAAATCGATTAAAATTCCCTTATTTATTCATTTCTGTCTCAAAAGTACAAATTTTCTTTGCAGTATAACGTAATTAATCACTTTACAAGACTGACATTTGCCACGCGCGCCAACATACAATGGCGTGGAGGGGTAATCCTCCTGCCGCCATGAACATACTGCCCGATCTATAACCTCTATGTGGGCTCTTAGCTGAATGAGTGCGCGTGGGCCATTCGAAATTTGACTTGCATTCAGTCTCATATTATTTACATTTTTAGAGGGTTTGAAAGTTTTACGTTTGCTTGCATTTGGTGTCAGATTACAATTGATTATTATTTTGAGGTGCTATTTTCTTGATTTAAACGAATTTAGGTAAAATGTTTTTTAATGTATTATTTACAATAATACTTTGACACATGACGCTACCTGCGATTTTATGTAGCACATTCTACTTGCAACTGTGTCCCATATTGGGATACAGTAATCCTTATGGAACAGTTCACAACCATTAATGAAGAAACGAATGGAGACAGAACACGTGTCTGCACTAGCACCTTCTGAACAGCCCCCATACTTATGTCTCGAACACGTGCTCCCACGAGCGAAGCTACATGTCATGTGCATCAATAACATACCCCTCTGCTACAGTTTGAATCACCCGCTACTCCAGGATGGCAGCTGTATTTCACAATCCCGCAGCTGGAGAGCCAAGTGCCACCCGCCGGAGCATTTTCTGCCTCCAAGATGCACGGGCTGGCCAGATCACATCATTACCTCGCAGCGAGCGCTGCAGAGATAAAAATTTAGTTGCCTAAGTGTGACATCACAAGATCAACCCCCAAGAGGGCGTAGCTTGCTTTTCTCTCACCCTTCGGAGTACCTCTGAACTTAGCTGATTAGTGTACAACGGGCAGCAGGATCTGGGATCTGGCCTCAGGGCTGCACCGCCACCGCTGAAAAAGGCCACTGGAAGGTGACAGCCCGTAAGGGTGAGCACTAGCCCCTGTCTCCTGCTGTAAGAAGCCACGAGGTATGTTGATCAGAGCCCGCTAGATGTTTGAACTCTTTGCACCGCGTCAGTAGCCACAAGACTCCAGAGGGTCTTCGACTTCAACATCCACTGGCAGCTCCAGAGTACCCACCAGCAGTCCAGAGGGTCTTCAACCTCTTCAGGGATTCCAGCTTCAGAGGCTTCCGGATGTCAACGCCATCAGAGGGTCTGCCAACGCCATCAACCACCACCCTTCCTTGGTAACCTTTCTTGAACTCCTTCTGGTAAATACTCAATAGCCACCACACTTCTTCAGTGCCCTTCTGGTACTGCTTAATTAGGTTCCTTCAGAACATCAGAACACGCCCCAATTAATTTAATTTATTTTAATTTAAATTAATAATCCATGTGGCGAGTTACCAATTACGTAATTATTCATACATGCATCTATCATTAACTTTACTTATGATGCCTTATCCTGAAATAACTTCACCCCTTTTGATTTTACTTGTGTTTTAAATATAATGTTACTAGGAGAGTGCGGCCCAATTGTTTACGTAGCTTTTTAATAAAAGCTCATGCCATTTATTTAAATCTTTTCTTTCTGGTGAAAAAGGGTAACCCATATCATTTAAGCCCATAAGGCTTTGGGTTTTATAATATTTCACTTTATTATATTCAGGCCCATATGAGCATTATTAAATATTGCTTACAAAAGGAATAACAGGTGCCTCACACAAGAAAGACACGAAGGCTGGCTAAGACCTTTCACGTGTGGAATTCATGGTTCAGAGTTCATCCCTACTCCGCCTCACCGCTGTAAAAGGCAGAAGGAGAGAAGAGAGGATTGCTCTGACCACCGAACCCACAAGTGAAACCTCACTACATGGCAGGAGGCTGTGAAACACCAGCTGTCTCCCATTATTTTATGAACAGCATTCCAATGCCCTACCACCGTAAAGGAGGCCTGAAACATAAACGTAGAATAGATGTACAGAATTTGGTTAATGAGATCCTTGATGTAATAGAAAAACAAGTAGACACCCCAGCACCCTTATTCGAGCCACCCACACAAACTTCTAGTAAACCGCACTTCATTCATTGGTTAAATACTTAGTACCAAGATTCTATATTAGGTTATGACACTATACTTGCCGTGTATCCTCCGCACGTAGTTCCATCCTTTAGCTTGGACTCCTACGTAGCCACCAGTCTACACCAACTAGAGCTCAGCACTCAGGAGTATCCAAGGTAAGGCATCGCCGTGATTGTTTTATCCATGCCTGACTTTGTACAGACACGCAAGCCTACGCGCCCCCGTATATACACAGGGAAAGCATCACAGCGTGACCCCTCCCTGTAATTACAGTTTGACATTAATTGAATGTCCTTCACGATGCTAACATCGCGTTGGTCGATGTACACTTCATCCTTTGTCAAACAAACCACTCGCAGATCTATAGTGCACTACCAACTTACACTAACAATAAGAGTCAGGGTTTCAACTCCCCAAGCAGCCGTCAGTAAACTTACTCTACCGCAGCCCCAACGTGGCCGACACCACACGTCGTACCCGGCACTTTAAACCAACATGACGGGCTTGTGATTCAGCTCCGATCTTAGTTAGTTTGTGTATTTTGCATCTAGATTTTTGTGCAGTGTTAATTTCCTATCTCACTCTTATAAAGGCAGTGTACACACAACAACTTTTTCTAAAATTCCCATTTTTATTGTGTTTATTAGCTAAACTTTATTTACAGTTAATGTACAGCTCTTACTATACTCAAAATAATGTTTTATAAGGTTAGAAGTTGTATTTTGTTGATGTACATGTCAGAAACTGCATTTACTGAAATCCCTCATGTACGGACACTTTTTGTCAGTCCCCAGAATAACAATAGACTGAGAGTCGACTTTACATATTTCAATGCCATATATTGGGATTACTTTGGCTCTTACTGGTAAATTTCACCCAAAATTTGCATTAGCCTATTTACTTTCATAATTGTTAGAAACAAATTTGCTTAGTTTTGTTTTGTGGTTTAGTTCAAAAGCAGCAGCAACAACATGAAAAATGTTGGTTTGAAAAAGTTACTTAAATATTGGTACATACAATTGTTCAACATAAAGTTACTGGCAAGGGCCAAAACTTCTCAGGAGGTTACTGTTGCAAGATTGATGCAGTTGTACATTTGAGCGCATGTTGCACATTGTTTTGCAGTGAGAGTGACAGTGATGACAGTGACGATCAGGAGAACTCAGACTCCCAGCTGCTCCCGTCAAAGGACAGCTCCTCAGACACTGTAACTTTTGAGTCGCTGTTCCCATCAATGCGGCAGGTGTATGGGATGGAGGTGGAACGCCCATCCCGGCAAGACATCTCCACATACAAAAGGTGAGGCCAGTTTGCTAGAAGTGCAGCATTTGCATTACTTATTTTTATTCCAATCCATTTGTCAAGTGGTTTTGGGGGGACCTATACAGGCATTAAATTCAGGATATTAAAGTTTCTGTAACATCATAGTTTCACCTAGCGTTCTAGTGTTCAATGTATAGTAGAACCTCAATTCGACACTTTTGTAGGGACTTTTTAAAAACGTATAATACGGGAAAGTGTAAGAAAAGGGAAATGGAAAAATTCGAATTTTTTGTTTTTGTAACTGATTATAATTGGATCCCACACATATAGATCATTAAAAAACATTATAATTCAGCATATTATAAACATAAATCAAAAACTTACCTTATAAAAAATAAATGAATCAGAACAGAAGCGGTGTCCAGATGAAAAAACATGACTTCACCGAATATATATACTACTAATATGGTACGATTACATTTTTTTTCTACGTATAAGTTTGGGGACATAGGCCTAACACAAGTAATTTTAGAAAAAAATCTTAAAACTCTTTGAAAAAATGTTCTACACTCACGCGTGACATCTTTTCTACTTACTTAAAATGTGTCCAAGCTAAGGTGTCCAAGCTCAGACAAGGGTATGTTGCATGTGTAAAATGTTTAGAGTTGTTCAAATACCATGTTTTCAGATACTGATACCGATATCCTGATACCAAAAACTGATACCAATGCCCTTCAAACTGAATTTTAGAAAAAGTATTACTGTTAATAATACATTAAAAACATTTCTCCTAGACTCATTTAAATAAAGAAATTAATGTCTGAAAGTACTGCATATAATTTATTGTTATCCGACACAAAATGCAAGCTGACCTAAAACTTTCAAACCCTCTGAAAATGCAAATAATATGACACCAGATGCAAGTCAAATTTTAAATGTCCTGCAAGCACTATCAGCTAAGAGCACGCGGCGAAGTTATCGATTGAGCAGTGTCATGTCTGATGGTTTACGAGGAGTAGGGGGGGAGGCGGCAGGAGGATGACCTCTCCACACCGCTACCTGTTGGCGACACCTTGCACGCGTGGCAAATGTCTGTCTTTTAAAGTAATTAATCATATTTTACTGCAAAGAAAACTTGTAATGTTGAGACACAAATGAGGTAATTAAAATTGATTTCTTCACTGTCTTTAATAATTAATCATTCAAAACCACGTCCTCTGATTTTCCCTGTCATGAGTTACACTGCTCTCGGATATGTGTTTACCTACCCATTATTAGATGGCAAAAGGTGTTGAATAGGCACTTACATGTTATCAGTTTATTCAAAGATGCGTCATTTGAAATAAATTAATATAAATCCTCCAATTTCCCCGCAAGAAGTTACTGAAAATGAACACTTATAATACAAGTTGCTTGATGTTCAAACAATTTTTTACTAACAAGTGGTACATTATATGCTTTTGGGCATATAATTTTATTCGCGAAGATGCTGCCCTTTGAGTTAAATAAATATTAAGTTTTAAAGTTATGTTAATTTTACGCCGGATACAATGAAACACCAATCTTACCAGATAAAACAACCTTTAAATACAAAAGAAAACATCTTTACAAATAATAATTCCTGGTTAAAATATTTTGCATAACATTTCCAGGTGAAACCATTTGCTTTGAAATACAGACGCTGTTAGGTGCAACTATTTTGAGGGACGCATACCGTATTTACTTGTGTATAGTATGCACTCATGTGTAGTGAGCACCATGATTTTTGCAACAAGTTCCAGGGAAAAAATTTTTAAAAATAAAATTCCACCATAAATTTTTGGCTCACTGTTAGTAAGTATGGAACAAATTATTCTTTTTTTCATCACTATGTTGTGATTGTGTTATGTTTGTAAAATACTTTACTTAAATAACTTGGGTGCAAAAAGCCCAAGTAAAAAAAATCTGGAAATATCATACTCCTACTACTCAACATTTCCAGCTTAGTTTCTCTTTTTTCTCCTTTCAGCAGTTACTGGCTCTTTTTTTTTTTGCTGTGCTAGAATGTAGCACTATCCTTATCTAAATAAAAAAGGCTCTCCTCACCACTTCCCCCCCCCCCCCCCTCTTCATCCATGAACTTGGCTGCTAGCCTCTGCCATGGAAACAAGGAGGGATGGTAGAATTATCAACCGGCAACATTTGAGTGTTATTACAAGGAGATGGGGGGCCATAAACAGTGGCAGCTCTGGTTTTGTGGCGAGACAGGATACCATTAAAAAGGGGGGGGGGGGGAATTGGGGTTTCGACCTACACATAACCGAAGGGTCGCTGAGTGAGAAAGATAGAGAAGGGAGAAGAGTGATGTAAGAGCGAGAGATGAGACAATAGACACTTCCACCACTTCCCCCAACATCCCTGGGCTATTTATGGCTAACACTCCCTCTGTTTTTCTTTTTTTCCGTGTGATGCGCGCACCCCATAATATTTTACCTTTATTCTGGGAAAAAATGGTGCGCTATTCACGAGTAAATACTGTATTTGGTCTTATTTTTATTTTAATGTGCGGCGTATACAAACCGAAATACGGTAGTTTTTGTTCCTAAAGAAAGTAATAACCTGACTTCATTGTCTACAACCAATACTAAAGTATCTGCCCGATACTATACCCGAGACAAATACATCGGGAAAAGGCCAAGTATCTGCAGATACTGATACTTAGTATCGTATCGAAACATCTCTAAAGTGTTCTCCAATACCTCTGAAGGTGTTTAAGGTGGTAACAGTTATTAAGCAATATGTATGCTAATACAGTGGAAGCCCGGAATACCGTGGTGCGGTATAGCGTGGTTCGGTATACCACGGATTTGGTTATACCACGGGGCAATTTATGTTCCACGGCCTGATCAAATAAACAAATGGCAAGTGTGTGGTCTGTCAGCGGGTGGTCGTGAGTCAGGGACGTTGATGGCCGAGGCGGAGGGAGCGGCTACGCATTCTCTCTCCTTTCAGTGCCAAGATCTATTTTAGTGATTCATTATAGCCAATATTGTATGGTTTTCCGTATGTGCAAATAAAATGTGTTCTTATATTACAATATTGGCGAGTAAGGCCATGTGCGTGTATATGCCACATCAGAAGTTTTTGATGAAAAATTCGGGATAATTAATATTTCAAGTAGACCGAACTAAATTTTTATATTCCCGTAAACATTGCCGGACCTCATCATGCCAGTGCAGAGGCCAACATGCCGCCTACATTTCATAGAAATTCAACACATTGACACGAATCACATCAATCAGCATGTTTTCCCAATGCCGGGCTGCTATTACGAATTGAATCGGTCCAGTAATGATGGCAGTGGCAGCGGTTGTCTGGCCACCACCCACCAGAATAATCTTGTAGTGACCGACCGACAGCTGCCCAGCCCTGACGATCTAGGCACGAGCGACAACAGCAGGCCGCCGCATCAATCTCCTACAGGGTATAGCTGTATGTAATCATTATAATTATGAAGTAGACACTTTGATTGAAATGTATATATACCGGTTATACGTTATGTCTTTCGATTTACAAAAACAAAAATTAATAAATTCAGAGCAGACGAGCTATTGTGGACAAGGCTTAATGTAGAAAAGTCATCCTTCTTTGCATGCCACAAATAATTACCTTTTTTTTTTTGTTCTAGTTTTCCTTTGTAAAATTAAAATTAGACGAGCAAGCGACATGTTTCACAACACGTGAGGCACTGATAGATCCCATCTACAGTGCAAGTGCGCATTCAACCTTTGGATGTGAGCTTCCTTTCTAATTCTCACTCCCTCCCATACTGGCCCAGTACTTTGCAGGGGGGGAGGGGGGGTGAACCCTTTTCTTCAACCCCCATGACAAACAACTCACAGCGAACACTGCCCTTGGTCGAATAAGTACATCCTTTGCCTGGAAAATGCAGTATTTTTTAGTTACTCTTACTTGAATGCATGTGATGCTTTATCACAGCACGTTTCTCTTCTGTTTCTCTCCCTTGGGTGCTGTTAAGGTCAGTGATGCAGATAAAAAAATAAAGTTCCGATAGTAAGGTGCTAAACGTTTCACAAGTTACGGCAGTAAATAACACTTGCCTTACGTTCGACGGATAGGTGCCACGCCCCATTAGAACACTGGCTTTTTTAGCTACTGTACTCGGTCACTCTCGGAATAGCGCGGAAAGCTATAATGCGGGTCTGATATATGTCTCCCAACAGCCGCGTTATATCGGGCTTTTACTGTAGTTATAATAATGTAGGATTCATATAATAATACATTAATTTGAAGTAGATACTCAGGATCAAAAATCAAAATCTTTGGAGTTGACAGATTTGAATGACCGATTTGTGATGTTGAACACATGGAAACATTAATAAAATATGTACACTAAACCCCCAATTTTATAAGGTGCCACAATTGAATGTTTTAAAATCGCTACCCTCATAAAATCAAAACGAACCAAACCTAACCACTTTTTTTTTGTGAAGTCCATGTTTAGTTGCCCGTGGAATAAATATAATGTGTGATTTTTAATAAAATATTATTTTAATTCAATAGGTACACATATCCGGATTAAAATGACACCCCACAAGTATATACTTGACCTCCCCTTGCTGCTAAAAGTGTTTAAACATCACGAAGCACATAACTTTTACCAAGTGCGGTGGTTATTTTCAGTAGCTCCTTGTGGGACAATCATAGGATATATATGACATCCGTTAGTTGTTAAATAACACCTAAGCTTTGCATTCAAGCAGTGCCTTAACCCATGGTAATAGCAAGTACAATCTTGCAGGAAGTTGATGCGTGATGTCTTTTTCAAACTACTAATACGACTTTGCCTCATCAGCGCGAACCTTCATATTGCACCAAGCAGGGTTATATGAACAGTACAAGTCTTCCAGATGTGGCTACAGGATACGCCCCTTGTTGCAGGTGCTATTACAGACACCGGAAAATTGTACTCTTCACCCCATGGTAAAAATTGCATGCTCATAACCACCAGCATAAATGAGCTGTTGACCAAGCTGCAGAGATGATGTTTCAAGGCCACGTAGTACCACAGCATGCTCAGGGATGGCACCGCCAATATAAATGCTGACTCATGCCGCCTCAGCTGAAACTCCGGCCGGCCAGCGATGTCACTCTACCTGAGGACATCACACCACCACCCTCCTCCCACCGCCCAGACAATGGCTAGCCAGCAGGTATAAATACTGGTGCATGGCCCTTAAGCGCCAGTCTGTTCCTTCACCATCTTCATGGTTCTGAAGGAACCATCAGCAGCAGCTCGCTCCACCACCTCGTGTGCTGGGGCTCTCTACTGCCATCCACGTCTTCTAGATCTACCAGAAGCTCAGTAACGCCTTCGTCGACATCTTCAACGACCTCCAGAGATCCTCCGGAGCTAACCCCCGAAGATGTCGCCAACCACACGTACATATTTTCATCCCTTCAGGAACACCAACACTTACCACTGCCCTTCTGGTGAGCGGTAAATCCTTAAAGTCCCTTCTGGACACCAAGACTAGGTAGTTACGTCGAACTGTTTTCATAGCCACTTAGCCTTTCTACCTTGCCTAGTTCAGAAACATGTCACCTTCATCTGTCAACCGTAGCTTAACTTCCTTTCAACTCTTGTTTGATAGGAAGTAGTATGGATCACTGCGTTTATTCCTCCCAGGAATAAACACATTTTTATCCCACTGCCGAGTATTATTCCAAGTGTATTGTTCTGTTTCCTACCTAGAGATCATTTCCGTTAAGGATAAAGCAGGAGACCGTGGAATATTTACCTAACCTCAATTTTCCCTGAACTTAGTGCAGGACTACGAGCTCACATACACATTAGACGGCCACCCATTCTGTACGCCCTGGTGTATAGAAAGGTAGAGCCCCAACCATTACGAATACAATTCCCAAGGCAGCTAGTCAACCAGTTTAGGTTATACTTCGTACACTGCGCTTCTGGTGCCGGAGGGTTATATCTGCCTAGTTCTGGGGGCCTGACCCCTTGTGGACCCACACCCAAGGGTTGCAAACCCAACGCTCTATGTTCACCTCACTTCTGGTGCGGGTGCGAAAAGAGCACAGGGTACAGCTTTGGTCTTGTCAACCTCAACTTTTGAAAGTACACCTAGCTAGGGACAAACATCACGTGCTTAAAATTTCACGGGACTGGTAATAGTCCTCTTCCCCATGTCCTACTCCTGTTGGAGAGGTATTCTAAAGAGGGTTAAAAAGGCAACTACTGCCTCCAAGTACAAACAAGTTAACCCAGTTCTAGTCCCTGGGAATGAGCTCAGACCGCCAGTCGCTTAGAGAAGCTTCCCTTCCCAGCTCCCTTAATGTTTTTATTTGAAGCTCAAGTCAAAACCGCAGGGTAAACTCACCCTATTATTAAAGCTTTCCTGAGGGATGAGAAAGTCCCTTTTTGCATAGCTAACCCCTGGATCAGGGGCCACAGCCGCAACTGATCCGTCAGTGCATCATGTCCAGGAGCCAGCACCAGCCAGCCCCCACCAGTGCCACAATAGCCTCTACAGGTCACCAGTTGTCCAAGTATAAGGGCAATCGTAAGTCTGATCAAACGTAAGGCTATAATCTCCGTCCCTGACTTTGTACCAAGTCAGAAAGCCACACAGCCAGTTCTCTATACTGGCCGAGCACCGGTACATCACTAAGTTAAGACAGGTCAAACCAACCGGTGTGTGTGTCCTCACACCAACTAAAACAGCCCCAACCACGACGATCCACCGCTGCTGAAAGGATGTCACGTATCAAAGTAGAAGATGTGATTTTGAATTACTAATCAGTACAGATGATAAAAAATAGCATTTTTGTGTAGAGTTTATGGAATTTGTTTTATGTTTTACAAACCTATGACATTAAACCAATGCTTTTCGTATGAGAAAATCACTTTGTCTTACAAAATTGAACACTTGTACCACACTAGATGAAACGATACAGGAATATTAACAAAATAAATCCTAGCTGATCATGAGATTTGATTATTAGTAGCAGTTCAAATTCACAAGAAAAATTTACATTCCTTCAAGTTTTAGAACAATAGGCATAAGCATCAATTCTCATGTGAACCCAAAATTATGGAAAGAGTTTAATAATACAATGTCTCATGAACAATATCAAAACTTACCATGTATGTAAGTATAGGCTAATCATGATAAAGAGCGCATTAAAAACCCTGCTCAAGATCTACTTGTACGGAAGTAGAGTATTCTTCCGCTTTATATAAAAGTAACATTTCCGTGGGCCTCGTCACTATATTCATGTATCTGTCAAGAGAAACTGAAATAACTAGAAAAGCAATTATTTTACAAATCTGCTCATTTTTACACTTCGATGCATTTAAAAAAAACAGAAAGCGAAAGAAATAATTTAAGTTATCACAAATGATTACCTAACACTTTATTCTAGGTTAAGGTATGGAACTACTTACCCTCCATCATAACCAACTTTACTGGGAGAATGCTAATCAATGCACCCGTTAAAATATATGCAGGCAGGGGCAGTGAGATTTTTCAAAGGTTGATTTCAAAAGTGCAGACTATCATGAACAGCCTTTAGTAGGATTTAGTAGGTTCAGGCATAAGAGGTTAAGGATTTGGAGTCAGAGCCAGGGAACCTCCATATTGTGATGTTGTCTGCCATATTTTTCCCCCTCAAAGTTTCCCTTTTTCCCTCATAATCAACTAAATTTCCCTAAAAATTTTCGTTTATTTCCTAGAAATTTCCTTTTTTTCCCATTTGCAAAAAAAAAAAAAAAAAGGATCCCTAAAAATTTCCAGTTTTTCCCTTCAAAAACAGTAGAAGCCCTTCAAATTCGAATTTTCATCCAATCTATGAGGGGCTTTATTAGGACTGACAGAACAGTGGCAGCCATATTGGTTTTATAGGCATAGGGTATGCCAAATCAATACACAGAATACAGGATGAGAGCCAGACCTAGCCATCAGCTATATTGGTTGTCAGCCATCTTGTCTGCCATATTGGGTGCAGGTGACTTTGACCTTTAACCTCAGAAATCCAAAAACATCCCAAAAAATTCTAAAAAAATACCCCAGAAAATTTTATTGAATAGAATAAAAATAATTATTTTTAATGAATTTGTAAAAACTATTTTAAAAATTATTCAAAATTTATTAAAAATGTATTATTAAAAATTTAATGTCCCGAGGTTTCCCCCCACATACCCATACCTAACAAACTAGTCTGCAGGCCTCCACCCCCTCGCCAATACCCAGTCAGCCATCTTGATAGGCGACAACCATCTTGATAGGTGATTGCCATCTTAGTAGGTGATGACTATCTTGGTAGACATTACCCATCCGCCATATTAGAAGCATATGACCATGACCTTGAATAACCTTGAAAACAAAAACTCTAGAAAAAATACATAAAAGTCAACAAGCATATTGCATTACTGATCACCATCATCATATTGGATGCAGACTACCTCGGCCTTGATCCCATGACACTGAATGATCTTTAAAACAAAAACTCCAGAAGAATGCATAAAAGTCAACAAGCATATTACATTACAGACAGCGATGTTTTGTTGGCTATGTCAGCTTCATCAGGCGGTGAGTGGTAATACATGGCAGACTGGTTAGTAGTAGTTGGCAAACAGTGAACCTAGTGACCAGGAGACCAACTATGGTGAGGCGGGTATGCCACCACTCCCCGCCTGATGACACTGGCCTAGGCGAAATGTCGCAGAACCACACATCCGCATGAAAATGTGTTTGTCCGACTTTTGTTTGTGTGTGTTTATCCATGAGTACCACCCTGTGTTATTGTGCATTGTCTACTTTTTATAATGCAATCAGTAGCCTAGCAGCCTATTCCTGCCATATCTCATTAATTAAATCTTATTACTCACTTCAAAAGTCATATGTCTGTCAAACAAAACAATTGTCTTGCATGTTCTATTCTCCAAGCATTTGCAACATATCTGGCCTTTGTAGAAGGATAACCTTCGGCTGTTCTTGGGTGATACTCAGCATGGTCAAGTACCACCTTATGCCCTCCCCTTACATGGCTGGTATGGTGGGAGATGTCTGTCTAGCATCTAGGGCAGCATCCTTGCACCCTCCTTCTCGTGGCTGACTGGATGGAGGGAAGTGAGCCTGTGGAGGTGTAGTTGCCATGTCCCATCACCTTTAGCTGCATCTCATCACATCCAGGGCTACTTCACTGTGTTTCCCCCCCCCCCCCCCCCCCCCCCCCCCCCAATTCATACTCTTTTTGTTACAACACACAGTATAAACTACCTTGACTAGTTTTCAACCAATTGTCACCAAGGTTTTTTTTTTTTTTCTTTTTCATATTGTGGCATATTAATTAAAGGCAGTGATATTATAACGCCTATATTTTATTGCTATATTTTGTAATCAGTTAAGAAGGTAGCGTCATGCATTTTTGCAGAGATTTTTCTGGAACACCTCCTAAAATTAATACTCTTAAAATGTTTTGGGAATGCTACTTGGGGAATTGCAGCATTATCATGCTGAAATTGTATGCTGTATTTATAGATATAACTGTAATGTTACAAAACAAAGTAAATTTGTAATGTTCAAATTTCCCCCTTCGTCGCTCTGCTGCTGAAAGGTCTCACGTTCATATCCCTGCTGCCTCTCCTTCCTCGCTCACCCCCTGGCTAGCCGACAGCTATGTAACCAGCGATGTAGCCCTTCCAACCACATCGGGCATCAACATTCTACTCAGAAAGACACCCTAAGAGATAAACAAAAAAATGTGTGGCCTCATTTGACTTGAACAGGTTGTTATTAACTGTATATAATTAGTTGTTTTTTTACCTCAAGACGTTTGTGTGATAAATTTTGAGAACAGAACGATATAGTTGATTTCAACTTCAACTTCGTGTCAAATTTTTTAAGCCACTGAAAGTGTATTTTGCTTAATTTTTGTCACTGATTTTGGTACGAGACATGCTACATAGTCATTAAAGTACCAAGCTCAAATCCTTTTAGAATACTTGCATTAATAATTTTTGGGTAAATTAATATATTTTTACAAATAAGTGTGAAAGTAATCCTAGTACAGTAGTTACGGCGAGCTAGGCATTTATAGCTGGGAGTGTGTGGCAGGTTCGTCGCCATTGGCCAGACAGCCAGCAAGCAGGAGCCAGAGATGAGGGTGCTGCGGCCACTGCGGCTGCTCCAGCACAACACGTTGTCCATGAACACATCCCTGCAGGTGTCCCTGCCCCGCCCCAGCCCCACCGCTTTACACGTGTACAAGCAGTATGTTGAGCGTGGCTCCCAAGGAGCCTCCAAGCCCAGCCCTTCTGACCTGGCCACCTACCAGAGGTACACTCACGATGTGCTGGCCCGCTCGCAGTGCTGGCAGCCCCCTTGCATGTATCCTCCGTGAACCATCAGCTTCTTTACCAGTGTGTGTTTTCTCATCCTCCACTTCAAAGTGCTTGCCATACAGAATGGAATATTGCACCCTCGTACCAGAATTTCATGACTGATAAGAGGTTTGCAGCAGCAATAGCTAAATCTATTCTCTGCCACTGAGTAAACATTTCTTTCATATGACTAATAATCCAAGGAGGTTGGATAATATAGTATGTTTTGTGACATTTCAGTTGTCTGCAGTGAATTCATGAGGTGAGGGAATACCTAGTGCAGTAGTACAGTAGAACCCTGCTGTGAAGACCTCACACATTTTCCAAGTATAGATATGGTCTTAATATAGGGTTTGGGAAATTTGACATATTTTGACGCACCCTCACACCTATACATCAAATTGGGTGTGGTATCTCTTTTTCGTGGCAAAAATGGAGAATTTGATGGTGGGGAGAAAGTGGTTTAACATTCACTGCATGTAAAAATTATTGCCAGAATCCCATGCTATCAGTCATTAAACCTAATGTTTAGCATTTTCTGCTTGGTTGGTAAACAGATGGAGTACACAATAAAAGCCATAGGTAATTAATTAGTTAAGAAATCAGCACTTAAATAAGTCATAAGTGATGCATTTATATGTTGTGTTATTTTGATGTGTATCTATACCAACAGTATTTGTATGTATGCAAATGTATGTAAAAAAATTACAATATAGGAAATATATATTTTTTAATACATGCTTGTTTGAAATTTATTTTCAGTTATTTCATATTTCTCCTTCTGTTAGCATCTATCATAACAGTTTGCTCAGTGTAATCCAGTGCCAGGGTTGCAGCCATACATTTTAGGGGCAGTTGGGTCTAGTAAATGTAGTAAGTTATATGAACCTTGTTAGTGGTGGTTACAGGGTCACAGATGAACAACACAATTGGGTTTCGCAAGTGGGGTAACCGGTGGCAGTAGGAATGTGCAATGAAATATTATTGCTGCCTGTAGATGTCCAATTCTTTGGTGACTTGATTGTGCAAAGCAGGGATAACATGCCAGGCTTGTTGCATTGCAGCATTGAGATGATACTGTGACATTTCACACACATTTCACAAATGTCAAATTATCATGTTGGGCGACCTTTGTAACATTTAAAAATTATCAGGTATGGAGAACTTGCGTAGAATTAGCAAGTCAAAAATTATTTTGACCATTTTATTTTATTTTTGTTCATCTTCTCCAACACATTAAAAAAATTATTATTTCACCTTCTCAAACAAATTCAACAATTATTTTTATCTTCTGAAAATCAAATTCAATAATCATTAAATCAGTTAAATAAACTTTCCAAAAATCTTGCAGCACTTATTTGTTAATAATTATATTTCTTTTTACTTACACATGTCGCTCTTTGAGGTGGTGAGGATTATTCTGTCAGAAATGATTAGTTCTATTTTACTGCTGCCTTAACTTATGTTATCTCCTGCTCTCCGATTGGGTGTCGTCTTACCATGACACATCTCTCCGCCAATCAGTAATGGCGAGATGAGAGACAACCAGGATAGTTTTATTTAGTAACTTTGTTTAATAAATATTTAATGCCAACCACCCTCTAGGAAAGAAATTAAGGGAAAAGAAAAGAAATAAAAACATTTGATGCACAACGTCTTTCCAACAATGCAATTATGACTTCGCCTTATCAGTGAGCAAGCCTAGCCGCCTGTTAGCGGAGTTTTTATTGTTGATTGCCGCCACGAGACACCATATTGTATTATTTGCTACAGCAAGAATAGTTGTTCCAGCCTGCAGATTGTATTATTCGCTGGCCACCGAGTGCCACAGCATGCCACTTGATTGCTCTATAAGTACGACTCGCCGCATCTCGATTCTCCGAGCAGATATGTGACATCACATTTTGAGGAAGCTATGCTACAGCTACCCCCTCTCCACTACCACCCCTATCCAGCTGACTGAAGGGAAAGGACCTGCCAGAGTATAAATAGCGGAATGCTTGCCCTCTCATGGCCAGACTTCATTCCTTCTCCACATTTGTGCTGAAGGAAACACCTTTCCTTGGTCTCCACTGCACACTCTGCTGGAGCTAGTGTTCACTGAGTGTGGGGAGACTGTCTCCTCCCGAGACGCTCACCCACGTGCAGAGGCTGTCAACAGTGAGGACTGACTCTCAGTGCCCACCGCATTTAGGCTCCGAGTGCTGAGATAGGATGTCCACTCCTGTCGGCAGAAGCTACATGTGGTTTCACGCCAGTTAGGACCACACGTCACCTGCAGTCGCTTCAAGGATGTGAGGTTTGTGCCCTATACCCGACAGAGTGGTATCTGAGAGAAAGTCAAACAGGTGCTGACTGCCACTGGGCACTTGCAGGCGCTTACCTCCCTCCTCATCAATGATCGTGCAGCTTTCCCCCAAGGATCAAGCCCAGGCGTTGCGCTGACTTCAAATTCCAATTGAACCAGAGATACCACAGGACCTCTTTAAGGAACTCGTCCATCTAAGTGAAGATACCCACCCATTGCTTGCAGCCTTCATTAGTGGAAAGGACCAGTCCCTAGGCATCACCAACTCATACTACAGGGGAGTAGAATCAGTGGAACTTAACCGTCCGACCGTCACAATCTTTGAGCCATTGACCATAAACAGGCCACATTCACACTAACGCCAGACAGAGTTGTCGCAGGTTAATCCACCAGTAGAGGTTACGCGTCATCCAGGTGTACCATTGAGAGTCAACCCTTTAAAGTGCAAGATCACTCTCACAGAACCCAATTTTGTGCCCTGCCACAAAGCTACTAGGCCAGTCTGCACCAGTACCATGTAGCGACTAAGGGAGAAACCCGTAATACCCGTCACAGTGCGCCACTCCTCCACGTAGTGACAACCCTGACAGCCTGAGACATCAAGCGTCATATTAATACAATACCGTATAGAAACAAATGAAAAACATTTACACATTATATCTATGTCAATAAACTGTTCAAATATCCAAAGATTATACTTTTAACTAATATAATAAAACATAATTTAGAAATTATATTAAATAAAGTGACAACATAAGCAAGTACTCTGGGATCATATATAATTAAATTATCTATATTCAACACTAAACATAACCTTAAAAACTGCAATATTACAATACATGCTCTATCTGACAGTGATACTGGAGGCAACATGAACCTGGGAGAAGGGATTGAGGCCCTGAGGCAATGGAGGTAGTGATACAAATGGTCATATAGGCTGTTCATGGTAAAGTGAACACTTTTGAAAGCCCTCTCATTTGGAATAATAGTCAATAAGTATACATTATTTTAGCCTTAGACATTAACTTCCTAATGCAATGGCATATGCATACTGTGTTTATTATGTACATGGCAATATTTATTTAAAAAGGTGGTCAAAGGATAAGAAATGGCTGAAAGGAAAAAGTAACTAGGGCCTCAAAAGTGCTCACTTTACCATGAACAGCATTAGTGTCAATGCTCGAGATTTGGTCCGGTTAACAGTTGAACTTGACATGCTTATCTATCATACTCTACTGCTTTTCTTTTAGGTAAAATGCAACTACAGTATACGAACAGCAGGTGACCATTAAGAATAACACCAACTGCTGCAATACAGTATTCATATGGCTAACATCTGTAAATGTGCTGGGAGGTGCTACTTGATTGTTCTTACGACCACATCACAAAATGACCACATGTGTGTACACTGAGGGGAATATGAGGGAAAGGAGGGGAGTTGAGAAAGGCTGAAGTAGAAGGTATGGGTCGTGGTCAATCTTAAGGCTTTATTTCATGATGCCAAAATCACGAGGAACTTGGGGTGCTTTAGTGTTTTACTTGCACTAGAAGACAGGTCAGGTGGCCTGTATGAGGGGCACTAAGTCGAGCGACACTGTCACAGCTGTGCAAACGGGCTAGCCCTTATTCAATGGTTTACTTGGTAGCAAGCTGTTCTGCTGAAGAGGTGGCCTCGGCTGGAGACTGTCCGTGTCATGGTGGGGACTGTGGATGCTGAGGTCGTTTCCAAGATGTGAAATGCTTGGCTGGTTGCTGGAGCAAGACTGTTGAATGTGGGAGAGGCAATTACTAAACCACTGGTTAGTGACTCCGAAGGGTAGTACTTCTCCTCTTCTCAATGCCTCGACCAATGGGTGAGGGGTGCCAATTGACTTATTGAATGTGGGAGTAAGGATGTCGGAAGTGTTGAGGGGTGAGGCCTCTCAGTAGTGCAGGCGGTGTGAACTCTGCCCTGCTTAGGTAATGAGCTATTATGTGCAGAAGAGGGAATTGATTTGCAATTCAGATTACTTTCAGAGGCGTATGCTGCCTTTTTTCAACTTAGGTGTGGTGTCATTAGTATTTATATTATAGACATTGCACACACGCTTACTTAACTCCTTTATGCATAGTTATTGCTGAAAGCCAGTTACTACTTTGGACTCGTACTAGATCACTTCTAGCTGGTGCCAACCTCAGCACCGTGTTCATTACAAACTTCCATGTCTGCTGCACAAATAACTGATCACTCTTTACACTTAAGCTACAAATTTAATTTCTGGGGTGGAATCACAGTCCTCCCACTTCACGTCTTCCTGAGGGACATTAGCCATTTGGTGTTCGTAGGTGTTTCTGGGAGTGGACCGATGTTCCCTGCTCCCTGATGTCCTGGTTCTACTAATGTGGACTGGAGTGACTCTGATACTTCTGGGAATCTTCCTCCTGGAGGAATCCTTTGAGGCGAGATTGTTGATGGCTTGAGAAACCATGAGTTTCTCCTGTATCGCCCTCTGGGCAAGTCAATGATATATGATCGTGAATTGGGTACTGCTTGTACAACTTCTGCTGGGACCCATTGTTTATGTCGTTCACGTAATAGTACTTCTTGAATTGCTTGAAAAGGAGCGGGCTTGTGTTTGTTTCTGTTAACCCCGTCTATTTCAGTCTGACGACAAGTGGTAAGGTTTTGGCGAACCCCTTTAATCAATGCCGGCTGTAGTAGCTTTGCGCTAGACGGCAGGGTGGTTTTTGTTCTACCCATCAATTGTTGCATTGGGGGAACGTATATTGCCTCTGGGTGTGTTTCTATGGTGCAACAACACTACCCAAATGTCTGACTAGTCTTCCTCACATTTCGCGAGGAGATTTTTTGCTTCTTGTACATATCGACCAGGGAAAGTGTGGACTCTATATTCTGTGCTGGAAGTTCCATTCCTCTCTGAACTTCTGGAACTGATGCGATGCATACTGTGGCCCTCCATCTGTACAAAGCTCATCAGGTATCCCATGATGGGCAAACCACACCTTCAACATCTTAATAACTTCATCGCTGGTAGAGGAAGTCAGTACGTGAAAATCACGATAACCTGAGTAAGAGTCAACAACAAGAAGAAAGTTTTTACCTTTATAATGAAACAGGTCAGAAGCAACATACATCTATGGCCTCGAAGGGACAGTCTCCTCGCTGAGGGAATCCTGCGAGGGGTTGTTTTGGAATTTCTGGCAAGTGGCACATTTTTGCACAATACGGATTATGTCCTGTCTCATGCTTGACCAAAATACTTGGTAACGTGCTATTGCCACGGTACCTTGAAACCCTTTGTGAGAACAGTGTAACTGTGACAAGATGAGGGGCTTCCAAGAGGGTGGTATGAGGGTTCTTTTCCCTTTGAAAATGATGTCCTCGTACACTGCTAGCTCGTCACGAAAACTCCAGTATTTGCGTAGGTTGTCTGGTACCTGTTGTATTGTGTCGGGCCAACCCTGCAGTATGAACCAGCATAGTCCAGACAGCTTGGTACTTGTGTGAATTGCATCCTTAAGTTGAGCCATGCGTTGTGCTGACATCGGAATCACCACGTGCACTTCGTAGACGGCTCGAGTGTCTGGTTCTGGGATGTCATGGCAGTCACGGCTCAATGTATCTGCAATGTATAGTTCTGACCCCTTTTTGTATCTGATTATAGGATTTTATGGAAGAATTTTGAACTGGATCCTGTGAAGTCTGGCTGAGCTATCGCGGAGAGGTTTTTGAAGATTACTTCCAGTGGTTTATGGTCTGTTTCAGTAGTCACCTCTTGGTTCCCCCAAATGTATTCATGGAATTTTTTTCAGGGTGATAGGATTGTAAATGCTTCTTTTTCTATTTGACTGTAGTTCTGCTGAGTCATTGTGAATGCCTTGGAAGCATAAAACACAGGGTGATTTTCTTGCTGAAGCACTGATGCCACTGAGTAGCTACTAGCATCAACGGAGATTGTTACTGGCTTGGTATGGTTGAAATATCTCGGTAATGGCAGTGACTTCAGACAAACTTTGAGATCTTCAAAAGCATTCTCGTGCTCGAGTTCCCAGTGCCAGGCGACATCTTTCTCTAGTAATTTCCGCAGAAGTGCGGAGCGCTCTGCCACCCTTGGGATAAATTTAGACAAGTAATTTATCATTCCCATGAATCTTTGCAGTTCTGTAATTGACTGTGGTTTTTTCAGTCTCTCAATTGCCTCAATATTCTCTGGGTCTGGCTGAATCCCTTTGTCAGAGAGTACATGTCCCAAGAATTTCACTTGGGTTTAACCAATAACACACTTGCTACGGTTTGATGTTAGGCCTGTTTCTGCAAGTTTCTTCATGACTCTCAGTGATGGCATCTAGCTTGTTGATACTTTCTGCATGAAGAAGGATATCATCCATTGAGCAATTAGCTCCCTTTATGCCATGTAGTGTGTGGCACATGATTTGCTGAAATACCTCTGGGGCTGAAGCTATTCTGAAGAGCATTCACTTACATTTTTACCTACCCCACGGTGTAACAAATGTTAAAGTATTGTGATGTTCTGTCAGTCACCTTAATTTGCCAGAACCCTTTGGTGCAGTGTGAAATATTTGGATCCCTTCAAACGTGCAACAATTTCTTCTTATGTCAGATGGGGGTCTGCAGATCCTCACTTTCCCATTTTTATGCACCACCACCATGGGTGATACCGCTGGTGTGGGTTCAGTGATCAGTTCAATTGTAATTTGGCACCATACTGTCTAACTCCTCTTTATCCTTGTCTCGAATGGAATAAGGTACTCTCCTAGACGGGTAGATATGGAGGTTGGGTTGATCAATTAAGTCGGTAATACGCGAAGCCCTTCAAGCATCCAATGCCTTTAAACACTTCACCATCAAAAATGGCTGTTTCTATCCGCTTTATGAAATCCAGGTTTTCACATGTTCCCTCCCCAGGATGCACTAGTGTCCCTTGTCAACGATCAAGAAGGTGACTGAGTGTGGTGTGTTTGTTTGTAAAAACTTTTACATCTGCTTTGCCCAGTACTGAAACACTGTCTTTGCTAAATGACACCAAAGCCTTTGTTTTTGAGGATATGATTGTTATCAGAGCTATCTGAGCGATTAAGCTACTCAAGACATTGCACTGAGCCCCTGTGTCCAGTTTAGAGTAAACCGAATTACCATTCGTCGGAAGGGTGAGTTTTTCAGTCCAGTCCAACTCCTTATGATGGATATCAATGGAGGATACAAAGAAGGTTTCGAACTACTGGGCTCTGGTGTTCACCTCTGTTGCCCGTTAAGTAAGTATTTGTTTGGACCGACATACTTTTGCAAAATGACCTACCTTGCCACACTTTTTACATTCTTTTCTGACTGCAGGACACGTTCTCTGTGGATGGTTGTAACTGCACTTGGGACACTTGCTTCTCATTTTGAATTCTGTCTCTTGTGACTCAGGCAATATTTTCTTGTGGCAAATTTGTATAGCATGCATGCTAGGTAAGGTGTCACCCCTTATTGCAGACACCTGTAGTTTGGTAATTTCACTCGCTCTACATATTTTTTACCGTCTTGTCAAACATCAGGGCCTCTTCAGATAGAAGCTTTTCAGGAACCGTGTCACTACCAACCCCTACCACTATCGTATCACGCAGTAAACTATCGTACAATTCTCCAAACTCATATTTCTTTCCTTGGTTGACGACAGGTTAGGAAGTCGTCGAATGGCTGACCTTCTGCTTGAGTAATCTTGTTGAACAAGTATCTTTCGTATGTAACATTCATTTAAATATTGGCCACATCGGGTCCTATTACAGTCATAAATGTAGTGACCTGAACTGCCTGGTTTTACTCTCCAGGTTTGTTGCAATTGCAGGGGGTCAATCAATCAAAGCTAGTTCCCGCTCACTTCCGGCTCCATAAAGGGTGGTGGTGGAGTATGGAATAACCTGATTGCTCAATTCACCTGGTGGAGTAGTTTAGAGTGGTCGAGACACTACTAAACTCCACCCAGGGGCAAAGCTCAGGTGGCCGTCTAATGTGTGTGTTTCTGACTTTAAAAAACACAAAGTCTGCTGGCTTCCCTCACTCGGGCAGTATTTCCGTAGGAATGACACACTGACATTCAACAAATTAGCACACAGAGAATAGCTTGGAAATCACGTATTATATTGAGAGAGTATATAACATGGTGGCCCTCTACTACCTCCTATACTAATCCAAATTGACACGGAAGTTCTAGGCTACGTAAGGCCAGGTGAAGGCGACCTGGTTCTAAATCTGACAGGAATAAGGCAATATCTGCTAGGATAAGATAGTTACTTACACTGCCTTAACTATCTGCCTGTTGATCTGAGGGAACCAAGGGTGGCTACCAGAAGGATAGTATTGCCGTTACCATCTGGTAAGACAGGGCCCTGAAGGGACAACCAGTACCAAGTGGGGCGATATCAAAGGCTAGTAAGGAAGGTGCAGACGTCTTCAGGAGCCGTTGATGTTCCAGTCTTCAAGAAGCAGAGGGGTCTACAACGCATGCAAAAATGTCTTCTGGAGGGGTTGTCTTCAACTGGTAGCTGATTCTGGCCCTAAAGAGATTAGTGGTATCTGTGGGCATACCAGAAAGCGCAAACCGTTGTGGCTTCCTCCGGCCCAAGTCTGAGCAATGGAGGAAACGTAGACTGACTTCTGCTGGTCACGGAGAGTTATTTATACTAATCTCTTCCTGGACCAGAGTAAACGAGGAGTGAGGAAGAAGGAAATAAGCTCCTCCGCCTGAAGTTGGCAGTTATCGTCTGCTGGTCGTAGTCTGCTGCAGTGGAATTGCTGATACTGCAGACTTCATCCCTTATCTCGTCTGCAGGGTGCATTCAGGATGCGTGCTGCCCTCCCTCGGCTCACCGTAGAACTATGTGGTCAGGATTGGCAGGCTCTGTATCTCGGTCCGGCAGTACATTCTCACTTTTCGGGGTGTCGTTGTGACGTTCTGCTTGGAGATTTGGGTGAACAATACAAGCTTGACTGACGTGTCTGTAATAACATCCAACCTTGCACTAGAGTTTTCTGTAGCCACATGTCCAGCCTCTTCAATACTGTTGAAATAATGATTTGCCCAAAAGGGGGAACATTGCATCCATAATGGGACAAAGTAGTGTATGCATAAAAGCTGTGCAGAGCATCACACGTCAACTTAACAGCTGAGATATTTGCTTAATCGCAAAATCAATGCCCATTCAGCAAGTGTTTGCACTGTAACACAGAGATTAGCAGATCACTGCAGTCAGTCAGATCATAGATAAAACCCACCCACTTAGAAAGATAAGTATTATATCGCAAAGTACAATCCAATCAAAATACAGAATAACCAAAATGTTGAGAAACCAGTCACCGAGACACACACCCCCAAGCTCACTGTAACTGACAAGATATACCAGGACTTTCTCGTCTTTAGTGTTAACTTCTTTGCCTAAAGTACTTTCCAATCCAAAATGAGGGATTGTGGAAATATATGCATCATGAAATACCACTTGTATTGTGGGTTTCCGCCTTGCCATACTGCAATGGTAATTGGTGACTTTTCCTGAGTGAGTAAAGCAACACACAGCAAAGAATGCAGCAGATATGTATAGTGTTCTAGGAAATAAGTGTATTCACACTGTGCTATTTTACATTGCATATTGGTGTAACAATTCAATGTGCACATGGCAAACAATGCAATCAGATGCCCATACACTTTCTCTGTGTTCATGCTTTCAAACTGGACAAGCCATCAAACTCCCATTCTTAACAGTACTTGGGAGTCAGTTGAGAAGTCAGTCGCCATTATTTCTTCTGGTGGAACACTGAGGTCTGGATATAATTTCAGATATTTGTGGGATACATATCCAACAACGTACCTCATCCTCTCTGTTGATACAACATTACCGCATTATTGAAAGATAGCATAATTTGTATTATTGTCTGCATTTGATTGATTGTCGTCATTAAGAGTAGGGTTGACCCCCGCTTTTTTTTTTAAATAGTTGTTTGCGCTAATACGATTATCTCGGTAAATGTTCTGCAAATATGACTTTTTGTGAGAAAGGCAAAAAACTATTATCTATGCCCCTATTTTTTTACTTTTGTTATATTAAGTGTATTGTTGGGAAAAAAATCGTGAAAATGGTCAAATATCATATTTTTAAAGCTTGCCTTTGCAGTTTCCTTAAGCAGCAAGAGAACAGAACAAATATATGTGCGTAATTTAATCTGTGTTCTTTCATCATTTGCAATAAAACCGTATGTTACAGATCTAATTCGCACAGCACAGTGTTGACGACGGAAACACTGCATGCCTTGCGCATATGAGCGATGAGGCACTAGACGTGTGTGTTAGTGTCACATGTATTGCTCCCTCACTTCTTGACATTGGCCCTCCAGGCCTGCCGTTTTAGCGGATTTTTAACACACTAGAAAAATCCAAAGGTGGAATATATATATATATAATTTTTTTTTTTACACTGCTCAAAATGGCGGCACTAGCATCCACAGCGATGTGTGTCAGTTTCACTGATGAATTTGTTTGTAATATTCCGATAGTGGAGGTGGATAATTAAACAAAATATTTTGGACATACACCATTGCTTCAGTAGGGTATGTCCAAAATATTTTGCTTAATTTTTTACTGGTGCGGGCATACAGTTATCTACACATTTCTGTTCCTGACTGTATGATCACATGCAAAGGCCAAGGCCATTATTGAAAAGAACCTTTGCCGAGAATTCTTGTTTTTATGCATGCGATCCGAATTTGGTGGATGTGTTTTGCGTTTGGCATTGATATCACAATGGTGAGGAAACAAAAATTATCGCTGACACACACTTTTTTTTTCTGTAGTTTGCAATTTTTTTAAGTCCAAGGATTTTACAGGATTTGACCCATTGATTCCAGGATTTTACAGGATTGTTATATATGGGAACCAGAAGTTCACCTTCAGGGGTGGAAGTCCTCCATCTCACTCTTAATATCTGACACATTTATGCTTTTCAGCATGTTGGCAGTCACACATTCGCAGTTACCGCTATCCTCGACTTGGTAGGAGATAGTACAGATCACGTGTTTATTGAACTTTCAATAAACACACGTTGCTTTCTACTTTGCTACTTTTATTTCCAGGGTATATCTGTATTCACAGTTGAAGGTATATCGTGCTGTGCACTGCCAACAGAATCCGGGGAAGTTATTTAACCAAACTAAGACATACACATTAGACGGCTACCTGTTTCTTCCCATCAAACATACAGCACTATTAGTGCTCGTGGAGAAGAAACAGTAACGCCCCAACCACTAGTAACACCTTCACACCAGGAGACACGACACTCGAGTTGCTTCGCACCACTCGCACTATTAGTACGCTGTGACTGTGACCTGCAGTGCTACCGGGTATTCTGGGTGGATGCACAACCAGTAGAGTAGAGGCTTGGCGCGACTCCAGCTCAATGTCCCTGTTCAGTCCGTCTATGGTGGGGGATCAGTGGGGACTCTTATTGAGCCGGCCGACAAGTCACTATTAGAGTACACTGTTAGTATTTCTGTTTCAATGCACGGCATGATTTATAGAACTGTTACCATATGCCTCATAAGAGGAGGAGTGGTAGGCGCCGCAGAGAGCAACACCTGACTCACCCTGTTGCCTGGCCTAGGATAGTATCACCCTATCCTACGCAGGATAGACAGGTGGAACGGGTCCGTGCCACTGAACTCGTACATCAAGCAGTCACGCCTGCACCGGTAATATTGAGTTTCCACTGTGTGTTCGTACCAGGTACAAGTATCACTCTTGTCTGCGGCTTCGTAACTGGAGTGGGACAACTTGGTCTTCTGGACGAAAGAAGCACAACTTTGGAACATTCGTGCTGGCATTCACCCCGCTTAAGACTAAACTTACCTCAACTACCTAACTAGAGGTGAGAGTGTATCAAAACTAGCCAACACTCCTCGCCTCATCCCCGCTACCTAAGTCACTTTTGGTCTAGCGAGTAATATATGTAACTACCGAGTCCAGTCAGTTTAACTGGACATGCATCACGCTTTACTTGATAGCTTTATTTGACAGAAGCTACGCAGCTCTCTTTACTTTCTGTCTGTGTTCTTAAACGTCTAAATGCTGCTGGGAAATTTTGAATGTAAACTTAAGGTCTTTAAGGAACATATTCAAAATTTTTGTATTATTTCACTGCTAGAAGATTCAAAACCCTGATCTAGAAAGTAATTTCTAGTAAGTTTAAGTAAATGAGGAGAGAGTGCGAATATAAAAACCTCTCGAGACTCATCACAGGGTTAAGAAAAGGACGAATGTGTTACATTAGGCACTACACACCTTCTAATATCATTAATTTGATGTGAGCGGTTATCCAGTGAGAAGGCTGCGATCCTGGTGATGTAGTTAAGAGTAGCCAGCGTGGAGGTAGAGGGGTGTTAAGATGCATGAGAGTTCACCTCCCCATTCTTCCAAACACGTAACTGAGATGAATGTGATCAGATATGCACTTCAACAGGTGGAAATGGATGACTCACGCAGGTCCCTGCGAAGACTGACAGTTTAAAGAGATATACATCAGCTCATGCAGCACAGCGATAGATGTACATGATACTGCTGCTTGTTAAAATGACACACGTTACAGCATCGCCTTATCGCAGAAGTTACAGTAGATTTTGAAAAAAGTTAAAAAGTTGCATGGATAAGCCGAAAAATGTTTAAGCGAAACACAAATAAATGGGAGTGTACTAATTAAATTTGATTTTGCACGAATAACCCAAAACCCGCACAATTAGGACTTTGCTGTAGTTACATGCGAGACAGTTAGAGTTCTCCCAAGTCCGTTTTTTTTCTCCCCGAAGGCTTGTGGGATTAAAACCACTCCGTTTTTTAATACAGACATTTGTTAAATGTGCTGGCGAATGTAATGTGTCACTGATTGTCGGATGCAGTCTATTTTCAGATTTCAAAAAGTCATAGAGATGCATCGTAGAGGCAAGTAAATGCAGTATCATCACCTGTACAGCTGGCTGGTGTGGATCTTAAGAAGCATCTTATAAAAATATTTAATCAAATAGGAACTTAAATGTGGAGCCTTCGCTAAGAAACTATGTATCCAGTAAGAAACAAATTTATTTTTTCCATAAAATAGGTACAAATAATGGCATTAATACATTCATTATGTATTATTAGAAAATGCAATTTCGTGACATGTTTAGCAACATTTAAGTGTGTCACCATTTACAGTCTTTACTTGATGTAATCAGTACTTTAATAATTATTGCTTCTACGAACTATACAAACCACTACAAACTTTTATGAACATTAATCATCCTAAGGAAGAGGTTCTTTTTATAATAAAGTACTAACTTAGTTAACATCAAAAGTTGTTACATTACTAGCAAATAACCACTGTTTTCATACAGACATAAAAAAAAGTACGTGGCGTCAAGAATTGGACACAACAGTTTCTTATTCAGCAGAGACTACAGAATCCAAAACAGCAAACACCCAAAGGGGGAGAAAAATATATTCACGTATGGCAGTTGTAGCTAAAACGACATAGTAATACTCTTCTTTACATACCAAATATTTATCTGCATGGACTTAGTTATGATAAGTCATATAAAAAGAGGTATTCATCAGACTAACAGTCAAACATATCTAGATCCCTCAGAACTACCAATCCGTTTCTTCCAGATCTGCAAAAGCAATTTCACATATTATAATATTGCTAATGACATACTAACTAGGTACAATTTACAAAGTGCACTGCCAATTCATATCAAAATACTTGATTTCTTACAAAATTAGAAGAATGCTGCTCTTACAAAAAACACATTTTGCTTCATAAAGTGATTGATTACAGTATGGCACAAAAAATTTAATTTTTATCTGAAATTTCTGGCAACATACATAAATTCTATCACAAAACACACCATGCCACAAGATATCTACTGTGCTCCATTCATTATTTTTCACATACGCATTCATATCTTTTCTTGTCACACTCATATTTTCATGAACTATTTATGTTCTCTATTTTTAAAAATGAGCGCTTAAGAGGCAGTGTCACAAATTCAATCCCATATCTGTTCTAATGTTATTTTTACAATGGTTTTTTTTTCCTTCAAAAACTATAAACAGTAAAGATATGAAACTACACATAGTGAAAGTTTGTAATAAACTCATCACCTCTACTTACTTCATATTTATTTATCATTCAGTATTTCCTTTTTATGATTAAAATTTGTCAGCAATTTTTGGATACGACCACATAAATTAAAATTAAACCAAGTATTTATAAAAAGTACACAAAAACCAAACGGGGAAGTAATGTTCTATATATTACCTACCACTCAATACTATTATGAGCATGCTGGGTGAATTACAGTGTGTATTATTACAACAAATGATCACATGACAGCAGTCGCGACTGTTGTGGAGATAAACATTTCTCATCCTGTGTGTCTATGACCTCGTGGTAGCAACCCGGCTGGAGAGACCGCCCTACCTCTCTCTCTCTCTCTCTCTCTCCCCTCACTACTTAGTCACACCCCTGGGGTCCCTGACCATCCCAGCCTCTCGTAAACCTGTTTCCCTAACTTTGGCATGTTCATTTTAAACTGAATTTTCTTGAAAATTATGAAATTATAAAGAATGAAATTGTATAATATAGTCACTTATACTTACTTCATATTTATTTATCACTCGGTATCTTCTTAGTATAGCAAAAATTATATCAATAATTTTAGAATCCATCGGCATAAATTAAAACTAACCCAAGAATTTATAAAGAAAAATAAGTGAATATTAAAACAGTATGAAATTGTTATGACTACTACCTTCCAATCATTATAGCTATAAAGTTGTTGGGTTGATTTTTACGTATGTTATCACTGATAAACCAATTTACACTGCAACTTCGGCGAATGCTACTACGGAGATAAGAGTTTCTCATCTTTTGGCGTCAGCTGTCCGACCTGGCCATCCATCCTCGCTGAGTCACCCCAGGGGTCATCGACCTTATCAGGCCTTCTAAGACCCACACTAAACTTTGGTGCTATGCAAAGTGAGTTCGCTTCTTGCCAAGAGTGTCACAGCAACTGTAGTGGACCTAAATTTGTATTGTATGTAAGACATTGATATGTTACATGGTTGTATAAAAATAACAAAATTCTCCAACATTTCCAGGTTTCCCTTGTCTCTGCATTTTTCTCCCCTATTTTACATCTATACGATTATCACTTAATTATTTTAAAAAGTTTAATAAAAGAAATCCATGTGCTTTAATACACAATTTTTTTTTTTAATAAAAAATTTATTATACTGTACAAGTTAAAGTAACTGCAACGAGTAGTTGCATGATGTGCGCTGACTGTAAAAAAACATCCCACAATTTTTTATTAATTTTTAGAAATGATATTAAATTTTCCTTGTGTATGAGTTTTACATATACACATTCGTGATTCAGAAAGACGTTTACAAACTTGGGCAGGTTATTCTTCACGAAAAAATTAATAGTTAAATATTGAACACCCATGGTCGATTTCAAATGTAAAGGACCAGAGGATCCCTGGAAAGTGAAGAACGATAAGTTTAATATGTGGGTTATTATGAAAAGTACGTGAGTTAGAACAATAAGATTTTAAACCACGATCTTCGATAAAATGATGGCAATGTATGGACATAGTGTCCTCATTATTGTAATAAATAGGACTTGGCAACCTTGATTGTATAAATAAATGCGCCAAACGAAGTATTATCAGTGTCTGATAGCAGAATATGAAACGCAGGATACAAATCAACAGAAAAGATTGGTGCAACTCCCTTAACTCTTGCTGTTTTCAGGAGTTACCTCTTTTGTAAATGGGTGTATGAAACACATGTGCATAAGGATACTGAGACCTGCACACGTGGATTAATATTTAAATTATGTGCTGTAAATAATAATACTATACGTGAACTCTAATAATATGTGAAGGAAGTTTTAAATTTATCTTTAAAATTATTTATACTCGGAGCAGGCCTCTCCCCTTCAGCATGCCAATCAAAAAACGGAACTATAAAAAACCTTTCATTAAAAAAAAAATCAAGATATATTTCGATTTCGGAGACAGTAAATGTCAGACAGCAGTATTTTATAACATCTGAACATGGCATGTTTGAAAAGGCTATGTACTCGTTCTTAAATTGTAACTGCATTTTCAACAAAAATTTTGACATTTCTTTGTTTTTAATTGCCACTGCAATTAATATCTCTGTTTGTGGAAAAAATACATTAAATACTTTTACAATTCCAGAGAGAGACAGCACCGATACTCCCTTTGTTGATCTGTCAAAGAATGTGCCAGAAAATTGTCATCGGATAACTGTATTTCGAGTGGAACTTTAGCAACACTGTGTTCACAGACAACTTAGATAGACCTATACCATGTTCCTCTGGTGAGTATCAACATGAACAGCATACTAAAAGATATCTTAGCAATGTGGATAGCTTGCCTGCATGTGTAGTGTTTGAAAGAATGATAACTGATGAGAATTAGTTCCTAAATAGACTAAAAGTTTTGTGTGATCATGGAACATTTTGATGTCTCAAGTCAATTTTCAGTGTGCAATGTAACATCGAGGATACTTTACACACAAATGACCCAAAAAGTGTGGATATGAAAATTAATACATCTGCTTTACAGGAGCAGTTTGCACTGGAATTGGATACAGGCAGTTAGACAAATTCACTGCTGCCATGAACGTACCAACAGCGTCCACAAAAACATATTCCAAATACTATGGCAGAGTGCGTGATGGCTGCGAAGAAACCACAGTAAAGGAGATGGCAATCACAATTAGGCAAACATGAACACAGCTACATCTGGAATGAGGTGATATAGACGAAAATGGAATCCTATTGTGATGGTCATCGCAAATTGACAGTGATCCAAAAGGTCTTATAAGAATTGCAATTTCAGCTCACTGTCAGAATTACAGCAATCATCGGATTTTACACCCAAATAGATATTATGCAATGTGCGCACAAGCAGATGCTACGGAAAAGGATGTCAAAGATCACAAATGCTACAAAAATTGGTCAGGAAGTCCCAGTTACTCATTTTTAAAACTACAAGCACTGTATTTGCAATAGATCTAGCGAAAGGTACTGGCCCGTATCCATGAGCTCAAGCAAAATGGCGGACACTCAATAACGCAAAACCATATACAGCTGTTTGTGTAAAATTGAGGGCCGCATAAAGTATAGTTGTGTGCAGAAAGAAATGTATTGCTAGTTTTAATACAGAAAAACACTTAAAACAACTTAAATAATCATAATAAAATTACTACAATTTTAAAAACACGTGATGGTATTACTCACTAATTGTTAATGTTTCATTTCTACACAGAACTATTAAAATTCAATAAATGCATTCTTCTTAACCCAATAACGTTACTAATATTTGGTCAGTATTTACTGCTATATTGAGTTCAAAAATAATTGTAAAGCTTGTAAGTCATCTTTTGGTTTAGCATGTGTGATAGTAACACAAGGGAAGTGGGTTCTAGTCCCCGTGCTGGCAACGTGTGAATTTTTTTAAATTATATTTTGAAATTTTTTTCCCCCCTATTCTCCAAATATTCATGACTATTTTTTACTAGAAAAAAAATTGATGTCCACATCACAATAATGTAAGTTGTAATACAAGCTTATCATTTGCAATATTACAAATGTACTGTATGTTTTGCAGATTTTACAAGAAAACTGTTAGTAGTTCTAGAAAGGATTTTTCTTGTAAAAATTACAAAAAACAGTTTACAATGTTTAATACCTTACGAAAATATCAAGTAAACAAAACTAAGTGTCGCAACCCCATTAAAAAAAATCACTGCAAAAAACTGAAAGACATTACAAGCAAGAGTTCTCTGGAAAATGTTACTCTGAGGAAAGCCTTGGGTGCAAATAATCATATATCTGGCGAAAATTCAAAGTGCTTCGAATATTTTAGTAATGGGGTCAGGAATAAATATTTCACTAAAGCAACACAAATAATTAATTTGTATGTCCAAGCGTGAATATGTAAACTACTCAAATTGAATAATAGCCATTTTGCTGTACGTACTTCTTCCATAGCAACTGCCTAGCAACGAGTTGTTTGCATCCAAAATAGCGCCGCATAGGAATATCTATTGTAGGCGACTTGAACAGCGTAAATCAGTAAGTGGTCGAATACATTTCTTTCGCCTTCTGTCCTGAAACTGTACTGTCCACACAGCCAGCTGACAAAATCGTGGCAAGTACCCTTCCCGGCTTGCACCTTGTAAACCTCCTGGTGCGAGGGATTTTCCCAGTCTTATACCTGCAGGTCGCTCCTTGCTCTTTCAGACGAAGAAGCCACTATATCTCACCGGCTGTAAGGGGGCCCATGTGGTAAAATATCTTAAACCAAGTTAAATTACTATAACAAATTTCAGATACTCCCAGAACACTGCAAAATACAATAAATAAAAAATTGTTCTATTATGTGGAACGTTGCAAACAAAAAAATTCTCTATGACATCCATCCAGGGTCTTGAACTTAATGCAGAAACCACCACACAATGGAGCATTTTAAACTGTGCATACCTTTACTGTGTCTGCTGCCTTCAAAAGATGAACATCATAGAAGTTCAGATTTTGAAAAACGTACAATGAAAGAGAATAGCTAGGTAGTTAGAAGTCACAAAGCTATACTTTATGTAATTTATAAGCTGTTGTCAGATCATGTATAAGTACAGCCTGTTCATAGTAATTGGAAATTTTACATCGTTAACCAATCAACCAGAGGAGAAATTTTTTCACATTACTTAGGGAATGGTATCAGTACAACCGGTATGAGACTTGTATCCAAAGACTACAAAAATGTGTAATAACAGAGCAAACGATACAAAATGGTATACAAATAGACTTAAATCAGAATGTACAGACAATTACGTTGGAGCTAATTACAATGACAGATTAAGTATCAAATGTTTCCTTATGATACAGTAAGTACACAAAGTCTGTGCATGCAAATTTAATTACATGTCTTCCACACAGTGTATTGCAAATTTTGCAGCATTATCTTACACCAAATATTTGAAAAACAGCATAAATATCTATATACATACACAATACCAAATAGTATTAAGTACTTCACAGTTAAGTTATTTATCCAATGGCACATTTACAACATAAAACAGAACTCTGCACTCTTACATTGAAAACAGATATGTTTTAAAAACACTTATATAGAACTGACTTCATCCTCACTGTCTCACTCGGGAGGCAGACCAATGCAGCACTAGCAACAGTGCACTAGCAACACACAATGTGTGTTAGTTCACGTGTCTCCAGACACATTCATGCACGAACGGGTCAGTGAACCGTTCCATGATCCAAATGACCCACCTTGCCAAGAGTAAACTACGTTATGTGTGTTTATTGTGATGAAGTATTGTGTTCCCCAGAAAGCAGAGTCTAAAGTAACCATGGGAAAATATTATCTCCCGTTTGCTTCCCTTGAGTGTTGTGCTATTTAATAAAGAGTGCCGACCATGTGGCCTACGTATGTTTAGGAACCATTGATTCGTGACGCTAAATTCATATCACAATTTTGCAGTGTTTGTCATGTTTGGTTTATCAGGGCATAATTATATTTTTCAGTTTTATTAAAATGTTAAGTCTACAATCTTGGCAGTTCCGGCATTCATCATGCCAAGCGCCCAAACTTAAAATTCTCGTTTCACATATTTATTAAATTAATAAATTAATTTAATAATGTTGAATCAGAGGGTCTTATGTGTGCAGTGTGCTTTGTATGTCTTTATTTTAGTTTCTTATGTATTCTACAAGCCGTCCTGGCTTTTTTCAGGTAAATTAATTTCCCATGACATGCTTAGCAACAAGGACTACAGACATTATAAAAGAGACCTACCATGTCGGAAATGTTTATTTAAATTCACATAGTATTTTGCTGTGCTTAATTGTCTCTACTTGGATAGTGATTAATATATGTGTATTTTGTAGTTTTTCCCCTCACGGTGCTGGTGGGAGATATCTCCGTTAGGTAACGGCATCTCCGTGTCACCATCTTTAGTCTAGTTTGGCGGGCCGAGGAGAGTGCACGTGCTTTGTTTCGCGGGGGAACTTCAACTTCTTTGTCCAACCAGTGTAGCTGCAATATAAGTTTAAATTTCTGGAACCTTTTGTTAACTTTTCTCCTCTGCGTTCACACAATCTTCTCCGTAGACTCACGGCCCCGGAGATTTTCATTACTTAATTTCTATCCGCACTTAATAGTGCTTTTCGCAGTGTTGGCAGGCTATGCCAGGCCCGCTTGATTCGAGGGACATAGTGTATCTTGCTGCATGTGTGATCTCGCTCAGTTTAAATACACAGTTCAAACTTACCACATTTTATTTTATTTCCCAATGTTTAATGTAATTTCGGAATCTGGCCCACTCCAGACACTACCCATGTGCTCAGCTTTCAAACTGTAAAAGTGTGCTAAGTGACACTTATATCAGCTTCTTTTGTTAACGTGTACTTCGCTGCAAGGGGAAATTGCCACATGGCTGTCAACCTGCTACAGCCCTGAGATAACATGTGCTCACCTGTGTATTAGATGAGCTGGTGCCCTGGGAACTTATAAGATCTTTACTAAATTTTATCGCCGTGCATCAGGATTTCTTTCAAATCCGACATACCCCATCTCTCGCTAGCAACCATGCTATGTTAGAACATTAACAATGTTATAAGCACAGCTCTGAACTTATTGCAGTTACGTAACCCCTACAAAACAACAGTAAAGAACACCATGCCAGGATTTCCAGCAAACTGACAACAACCTTGTTATTAATGTATACCTTGTTTAATAAATCACAATCTGATTTACAGCAACATCATTTTCTGGTAATTAAATCATAAACCCCATATCACAACACAGCATTTCCTTCTTACGAGTATGATGGAATAACACTGAACCAAACTGACCAAATGTAACCAAACAGGATTTGTAAAAATTTTCAAAACATTTTCACTGAAAAATGGAAACCATGAACTATATGAAGAAAACAAGGGAATTTTTTTGGTTACACTTTCGATAATTTGTGCATAATGTGAAATTTACTGTTGCAGACAGGTACCTGGGCTCATCTCAAATGGGTGAAGCAGGGTGAATTTTGCAAGTGGGTAAGAGATACGCACAGCGTTTGTCATGCTATCAGCTGTCATGCAAACATCAGGTGCAGCACACTAAGTTGTGAGACAAAGGAGATAATGTATTGGCAGCAGAAAGAGAGGGAAATTGCCTACAATACTGAAGATGACATTACAAAATATCCATTACCGGACGTTGTGATGAGGATGCTAAAAAAGGTTTACAACTTCAGCCAGTTTAAAAAGGCAACTGCGTGAGCAGTGAAATATGTCGGAGGTAGTGGAATACGCATCTGTAGGATCCGCAGCAAAGCCAGTGAAGAGCAACCAAAAGAACCACTAACAACTCCAAGGAAAATCTGGTAATTTTATATACATCTGTGTGTGTGTATTATAATTCCATTAGTACACAAATCTGTGTTTATAAACTAACACACGGACCCAGAATATGTTTTATCAATATTTGTCTGCAAAATAATGGCCATATTTTTTAACAATTATCTGTGCTACTATCAGTACGAATACCTATTAAATGCAGGGGCGCAACAGAGTTGGCGAAGGGGCCACTCTGTTGGTAGTCGGATGAAATCAAGGATTACAACAATTTTCTTAAGGATGCTAAGATTTACACTAGAGGCATATGTTTATATTGAGGTCTGTGTTACTTTCAAAATATTTACCATCATTTCATGGTAAGAAAAGAAACTGTTTCATACATTGTTTGAGCTAACGCTGATCAAACATTAACAAGTACCTCTTCTTCAGAAACTGACGCTACATCAAGTTATGTAACAATCTCACATTTTACAGGAGCATGAACCTGCCAGTTGATGCAATGGTTAACTTTAAATTCATTACAAAATTTATAAACAATAACATTACCTGTATTTCATACTAATCACTGAGTCAGCATTGTGCATATAATATACTGTATTTCAGAATATGTATCTTAATATCATCATGAACAGCAAAATGTGTTAAGGAATGTCTAATACTGGATTGATGAATAATGGAGGGTGAAGGGGGACAAAATAGGCCTCTATTCAATTCTTCTTTACATGAAATCAGGACCGAATGTGCCAAACTGAGTTTGTTATCTTGCCCCCCCCCCCCCCCCGACACTATCCTGGAAATAAGACAAACCTGCCCCATGTTTGTGTTCCAAATATATGTACAATTAAAAAAAAAGTTAAATTATAAATTGACAGGTAGAGGTGTATTTGTATATTTTGAATGTCATCAGTCAATTTTATGCGTTCAGGTGTACCTACATTTTTTTGCTTACATTAATAATGTTCCAATTTTATTTTATTCGGAGCCACCATTATGTAGCAAATATATATTCTAAGCTCTGAATTATTAAATTGTGAGGTAATAAATTTTACATTTTAAGTGTGTGGATGTTTTAAATCAGCAAATCATAAATCAGGTCAAGCTTCTTGGTAGATATGAATTAATATTGTGTTTGCTGCTTCCGAAGAGAATTATCTTACACTGGCTGACAGTATAGCTCGGGAATATTCCACTTCACTGGTGCTGATGAGCCAGATGCCAACACACTAATGGTGGACCTAGCAAACTACTGTTACAGCAACGCAATATACTCTTAGTTTGGATCAACTCTTACTAGTTTGTAAACACTTATAAAAAAAACTACAACCATAAAATACTAATTGTCCTATAAATGCTGCTTTTCACTCTATTATGAGTTAAGCCACAATCATAAGCATAATCTATTAGTAAAAATTAATGTTGTTTCATTATATACTGTTGACTACAGATAGTTTTCCCAAATTACATTACTACATATTGCCTCACAAAGCAGTACTACAATAACAAAACTTAGCCCTTGCATCACTAATACACTACTGGTACATTCAATCATTTTTTTTGCAGTATACTATGATGATGACTTCAAGAGATGATGACTAAAAAAAACTATACTATAATTCAATTCCTTGACATTTTAAAAATCATACACATGAAATTGAGAATAATTCAATGCAACTGAAATTGTTTTTTTATGCCTTTACTGAGAATTACTTCTATGTACTTTAATGAGTTCTGTTTTGATATATAAACCTCATATTCGTACCTATTCTAAGAGTAATATTTACTCTGTTCTGAGTAGAATATTAAGCTCACATCACAAACTCAAGCCAGTTAACTCTTGCCTAAATACAACTTTGTGCAGTTACTGCCTTCAGAATAAAAATACTCCATTGCCACAAGTTTTAAAGTTTACACAATATATTTAGAATAATGTAGTTATTGCTTCTTTAAATACTGTGGTTCTTTACATGATGAGTTTACACTGTACACTATAAACCGGGCCTATTTGAAAATCATGATTTGATGCTTGTTATTACAAAGCTACAAATGTCTACAGTAGGCCCCTATGCAACAGTGTAAATATTTTTTAATGTTTGTGTTTTCACTTTCATATGTAGACAACAGTAATGCTACAGTACCCTATGTTTTATCCTTCTGAATTCACAAAATATGAATTTTTGTTGGTTATAGTGACAAGTGAGATAATCACAGACATATATGATTCCATAGGCGTGCACAGCCATCACCATTAGGGTGTACACAAAGTTAAAGTCACCAATTGCCACATAAAAGAGGGGGTCCAAGGGTTTTCCCTTGGAAAATTTTTTTTGTTTTTAAGGTTTAAAATAGTGATAATTATGCAAAAGTTGTGCCAAAATGGGATATAAGAAGACTACATTTTACATTATTTCCTCAAATATTTATAGAAAATTTATTGTGACAGACTAATTTGTGTATTTGAAAAGTGAAATTAATCAAATCAAGGTCAGGCCAACCTTCAGGTGATGGACAAATCAGTTTCGGTATTCCTCAGAATTCTCATACAGACCCAACATGCTCTTAGGCATGCTGAAATTCCAGAATACTGTAATAAAATAATCCCACAGACCAGTTTTAAATTAATAAATATACTGAGCACTAGAGTGTACCTGGGCACACCCCTTACACATGCCTATGCTCTAGCAGGCCCATCTTCTTCTAGGTCCTCATTTCATACATTAAACCATGTTGTCTGTATGACACTTCTTTAGAAAAAAAAAATTGTACAAACTAAAATATCTTATTGTGTTAAGCTTCCAGAAAGTATGATATCTTCTAATGTTTTGCAGTATTATTCTGACTGCAATTTGTCAGCAGTGCTGGGCATGTTCAGAAGACTGAAATCTAGGACTTTAAAATATTCACATTTAGGTGAATGGTATCCAATTTCATACCACACTTTCTCACTCGATACTAATGAGTCATTGAACTGTCAGGCAGACAGGAAAATTTTTTAATAGTCATAGTGAAGAGATTCCAAATGTGTTTTCCATCTACATCTGTCTCGACTGAAGTTGGAATGTTTTTGGACCTGTGCATGTGCTGCCAGGCCCTTCTATAGTCGCTTAACTACAACTGGTCCATAATGTGCTACATTCTAGAGCATTAGAGGACGTACAAGCCAAATATTTACCAGGTACAGTATGGTACTTAATGCAAATAATTAGCGAGCCTGGCAACACAGTTCATGGATTCAACATCCTCATTATGGGAACAGAAACATTAACACTTTAACTGAAATACATATTAATCGAAAATAGTATAAGACTACTAACACTTGTCTTAAAAGTGAAAAAGACACAAGCACATGTACAAACAGATAGGTACAGACTTTGCAGAGTCAGTCGACACATTTTTATGCACAGATGCACAATATTTGTGTATTGCTAGCTGGACCCATTTTCTTAAGCTTGTTGCCTGAGGAGACCAGTCTAATCAGCAAAACGTCACAATAGTGCATCCGCATGTGAAAACATATCAAAACTATCTGTGTTTCTGTCCAGAAGCACAAACCCGTAAGTATTCATTCTTGTGTCTTTCTCACTTTTAACATGCTTTATAAGTAAGTTATTATAATAATAGTTGTTTATAATAACATTAATTTTTAATTTTATCAGGAACATGACTGTGATGTAACAACAGGAGTAAAGACAGCACATATTTGCAAACTTTTTCCCTCTTTCAAGTGGATTTCACTTTTCTTCTTCTTCATAACGTACTCAATCAAATTCATATTCACTCACTTGCAAGTACGATGACACATTTCCTGTAGTAATTAAATGAGAGATGTGTTTTTTGCCCATGTTAGTTACTGTATCTGATGCAAATAATATTTTTACACCTCGAAATTTTGGAAATTAAAGAACACCATTAACATCTCAAAACACTAAATAAGTAGCAACACACATGTCCTTTATCAAGGTGATAAATACATATCATACAACTACATACAATAATAATGATACAAATAATTGACTACACAATAAATAGATATCACAAATACTATTGCATTTTGTTCCAATTAAAATAACTGTTAAGAAAAATGACAACAAACAGTTGTTATAATTACTGTCTTGGGCGTTTTTTTAATTGTTGTCCTTAGGTCATTATAATCTTTAAGGTGGCTGTCACTTGGCAATACTGTCTGCACCCCAATGTTTGCAAAGTAAATCTGTTTAGAAAAAGAAAATTGCTGAGCTTATTCACTGAAGATAACTTGAGTATACAACACTTAAAAATCTTGTGTATTGAAAAAATTAGTTAAGAGTCGTTCAAAAGTAGTTATAACTGCATTCCCACACTGCTACTGCTGATTAAATACCCGAGTCCTGCCAAAAAGTTGTCTGCTAGTAAGCTAATTTACTTGTAAATTTTTCAGTGACATTACATACACAGTCGAATCACATTATTATGACCACCTGCTAGAAGTGCCATCTGCAGTACGTAGCTCATGACGTATGGCCCGTGATGTGGGCTAGTGAAGCAGGTTGAGGTATATAGTGCGACCAACAGGCTGGCTGTACACATTGTGTTTCCTGCTGTCATGGGTATGGGGAGCAACTTAATGAGTTACAAAAAGGAATGATCATTGGCTTCCGGGCTAAGGGAGCAGCACTTCGGAAACAGCAACGTCTGTAAACTGTTCACGTGCCTCTGTGGTAAAGATGTATCGTGAGTGGACGAATGGCACGTTTGGGAATAACCTTTGTGGAAACTGTAGATTGTTGTCTGAGGTGAACGTCAACTATGACGGTGCATGAAGACCAACTGACAGGCTACAGTGGAATAGCTCACCATCCAAACGAACCAGGGGGCGTCCATACACGTCTCTACCGCAACAGTTCAGCGAACCCTTCTGCGAATGGGGCTCTGGAGTAGACATAGGGTGACTGCACCTATGCTAACACAGGTACATCAACAAAAATAACTGGAATTTGCTCAACAGTATGGCGACTGGACAGCTGCTGATTGGCGATGGGTAGCCTTCTCCGATGAGTCACTTTTTCAGCTGCATAGAACGGATGGATGTCAGCATGTCCAGCGAGAAATGTCGGAAAACAGACACCCTGCATCCATTGCTGAACGAACACAACGCAGTGGGGGCAGTGTTATGGCCTGGGGAATGTTTTTGTGGTATTCTCTAGGCAGTTGCAGTGTCGTGATGTGGCTAGCCTATCAGGAGAACGATAGGGTGGTATGTGGTACCGGCTTCTAGTGGAAGCGGTCAGCACCATCTTGGAGATTACATCAGACCATCACAGAAAACAGATGATAGCTGTATAGCTGCAGCATCACCTATACCGGTAGTACCTGTGACCTTTTTTCCCCTCCATCTCAGTTAGATAAAACATTGAACTGTTGACCACCTGTTTTGGAGGTCAGCATGATGTCAGGAGGGAATGGCTCTTCTGCCTGGTACCTTTCTGACCCACAACTTGCGTTCTGTTTTAGTTAAATCAGTCTGAATTCTACAAAGTCACCTCATGTTCCACCTCACATCTCTGTTCTGTAGTAACTAGATTAAAATTAGAAATGATGTTAATAAATAGTGGTGAACTGTTTCTCTATATTTTCAGTGTCTCACCATGTTCTTAAATATTTAGTCTTGTGTTTATCCCAACTACGTTAGGAGAGCTATTGAACTAGTTGTACATCCAAGGTAATCTGAGGTACATACTCGCAATATTCCCAATTATGACAGCTACATTAAATGGCTGAGAGAAACAGAGAAATGAAAATGGCACTGTTATGACAGCATTGGGACACAGAATACATGTATGCCTCATTCCAAAAGCATTCCCTGACTTGCCAGTTTGGAAGAAGAGTGACGAATGAGCACAGAGTTCTAAAGACTGGCCAAGGTGGATTATGCTGCATTTGCATTTACACAGCATTTCTGGATCACGGCTTTGATTCAAACCAAATTTATGATGGACTGTGAAAGACAAGTCTAAGAACATTCGTACTCCACAACATACTGCTGGACTGGTGAGCTCTGATATGCAGTACATAGCCGGAATAACGTCAGAAACTGCTATAATCATAGCATACATGTCATGACTGCCTATTTTTTGTCAGTCACACTGCAAACCACATCCTTGTTTGATAATGCCACCACACACGAGCAATGCGGAACAGAAGCCAACTGCTACGTCAAGTTTCATCCAATGACGATGCACAATGTAAAATGACAGACAACCAGCTGCCATGTTACTGTCACGTGAACAATAACTTTGAACAGCTAATCAGAGGACATGTGCTAAAAGAACATTGTAAATAATGAATCTGGTGACCAACTATACTTTGGTTACTCACAATAAAACCAAAACACAATGATTTCAATTAACATCTCCTAAATGACGTACCATAACCAAAATGCAGTACAGTACAGTATAATTTTTTTTTTTTTTTTTCAGAACACAACCAAGTATTTGATAATTAACTTTCTGTAATTAACTAATTTTTCCAACTTCTGTCCAGTCAGTTACTCAAACAGACCACAAATAAAGTGCCAAAACAATATTTACATACATACATATATATTTATTCCAACAGTCACCACACCTAAAATTTATTGTGATATTTTATTGTGATACACCCTCAACCACTGACTGGTCTTCATAGAGTTTTGACTAAATTTTCAAACACACCTGAAACCAAACTCAAATCAAACTGTTTGCATGTTTACATTCTTAACAGCAAACAGACATTTATGTAGTTCACAAACCACTCACCAAACTGCAGAGCCCATGTCACCGCTATCACACCTCTGTTGCAGAGAGTACTTGTTTTGTCACAATGCTGGTAGATACTTTGTCACTATTATCTGAAACAGCTTTTTACTAAACTAATACCACCCATGTGATGACTGACTACGATACTAATTTGGAAACCAAAATGTAGAATACACAGATTACAATCACAAATATAAGTGACCGTAATTTTGTCCCCTTTGCCACATCCCGGCAAAAAATAATAACTAAACTGGAGAATAAGAAATATTTATATAGTCAACTACTTGAACCGTAGCCTCCTTAGTTTACCAACCCCATATCATTGGCTGAAATGCAAATTATTGTGTGAAGAGTACATTTACAGGTTACACAAACATTAAAATATAAAATCATGCAATATTAATATATAACATAAAATTGTGATATGTTAATTTTAAAACTGCAACCTTTCATTTAACCTCCATTTATACTACAAAAACTAATGAAGTGGTGGATCCCAATGATAAACCTGGCAGAGTGCAGACCCACCAAACCCACAATGAATGCAATTTACTCTGCACTCTTTCCAGAGTTGGTGCTACATTTTCAATATAAATATGGCCAACACAAACACTCTGTGAGACATTGTGCGAGAATCACATTTATGTAAAGAAGGGAGGGGGCAAGAGATAGAAGCAGCACCAGAATATAAGTATCTTGGGATTGTACTGCAGGGAGACTTCAGATGGAAAAACAGATAAGAGAGGGTGGTTGCAAAGGGAAGAAGGGCTCTGGAAATGCTGGAAAGGGTGCTGAAGGGAGTCAACTGTGAGGTGAAGAAAGCATATGGCATAATGGTACGGCCAATGTTAGAATAGGTGGCAGCAGTATGGGACCGGTACGTGGAGATGAAGGTGCAGAGAAGGGCAGCAAGATGGGTGAAGGGTAGGTGGAGAAAGCAGGGGCACGATGGTGAGGATGAAAGGAACTATAGACCATCAGTGATGATAAAAGAAATATGGGGTGGAAAACGTTGAGTGACAGGAGGAAAGTAGAAATGCTGGTCGTCAGGATGTACAGGATGGTGAATGGAGATGGAGGGTGGGGAAGGTTATGCTGCCTACTAAAAGGGGGGAGGGATGTTTAGCGGGAGAGGAAACAACAGTGAGAAACTTCAGAGTGCGTGGAGGAGAGCGGAGCGGGGCAGACAGTCTACGATAGTGACGTCTGTGAGGAATTGGTATCTGTGAGGAGGGTTGGAAAGTACACGAAGAATGTGGAAGAGGAGTTTGGTAGAGTAGGGGAGAGGTGAGAGAGCTTGCCACCAGGCAATAGGCTAATTGCAGTGTTGGTTATTATTAATAGTAACAGTGTACCTAGTGCAGTCAATTGCAATGTGCCATTATTTTTAGTTTCAGCTGCCCTGCATTCACTGTATAAATGTTATAGAAACTGCAGTGCTACTGTGAAAAATAACTATTCAGATCTTACACAATATCCACTTTTAAAGAATGCACAAGAAGGCTATTATGTCTACATACACATACAATTCCACATGTAACCATTCACATTACAAAGAAAATAAGATTGCTGAATTGCAAATCAATCTAAATAGGCTAATGTTGGCATTAGAACAGGCCTGGCTGGCAATAGGCTAAACATTTTTGGGCCCCGTGTGCAGAGCTGCAAGAAGGATGAAAATAATACTGATTGGTAATTAAGATGAATAAGTTACGCTCAGCAAGCGCCAGCCACAGGACATCAGACTTTTGAACTTAAGTACATGGAGCATCCTTTCAGCTTGAGGCATGCCTTGCTTGCCAAGAACATGTGCACAAGCAGAAATGAAGTTGGATTTTACTGTAATAAACGTGAATACGTGTATCCAGTAACACATGCTTTGTTGTGCATTTACACTTGTTAAAAAGATACACAGTAGTATGTCTAAACAAATACAAATAATACTTTTGAACTAGGCTACATAAATTAATAACTAAACTATAAGAAAAACAGACATTAAAAATCACAATACATTATGAATAATGGCAGTAACTTAAGTTAAAGCAAATAACTGAAGTAGGGTATATTGTGAATTTCGCAGTTGTCAACTTTCACTAACGAAATTGCTTGGGGGCAACTAAAATTACACTGTAAATAGGACAGTATCTAGGGGACACGTGCTGCAACTGCTAAATGTTACACTATTTCAACAGTTCAGCCAGTGTATAACATACACAAAATTGGATTGCGAGTATTTAGTCCATTGCCGACTTGCGAGCAAACGTTGTAAGAGATGATATCTCACTGGGATCCGTAGCAAGGCGACTGAATTCTATTTCTTCATTGACGCTGCCACGACTATCTGCTTCTGCCGGCCACTGCTTGTGCGATGGGGCATAAAGAACAATCATCGCAAAGATGTATATGTTCCACATACCGTAGACGCCCGTGAAGAAAGCCGAGGTAAACTCCAGCTCCATGTCATCCCCCCACTTCCAGCGTCCCTCTGAAGCCTGCCCCAGGATGAAGCCAATGACAGTAAGAGCAGCGCAAAGCAACGTAGCGAGCATGAGGAACTTGAATCTGTAGATGATGCCCTCATAGTGGAGGCGGCGGGCACTTGACATGCTCGGCAAGACCGTGCGTTTGGTACTGATGTTGCAAAACACCTTCCAGATCATGTAACACAGAAACATGAAGTATACACCTGCAGAAATGCCAGCCAAGATAATGAATGTGAGGGCAAGATTTGTCCCGACGTCTGACACCCAGATGGAGTAAAATGGGTTTGTCAGCTGGATGCCCCTCTCGCACATGTCAAACACAAATAGGGAAAAGCAGCCAATGGCAACTGCGCTGAGGTGTTTCCAGTACACCCGGAGTGTTTCACGGTTGCTATCCTGGATCATCATATGCTCACCAGCAAACACCAACCAGAATGACAGTAAAGATGCATAAAACAACCCCTGCCTGATATCGTCTAGCAGCAGCATGAAGGGCATGTCAAACACTAACGTCAGGAATTCAAGCGGGATGTTGAGAACTGTGAGGGCACAACCTAGGTACAACAGCATGTACTCCAGCAGGGCTGGTCGGCGTGACAGCTGATGTACACGCTTCCAGAACCAAACCAAAACAATCACAATAAAGGGAAAGAAAACAGTCTTCAAAGATACCCACACCTTGGTGAAACCACCATTCTGATTGATAATGACTAACCACAGATCTGCAACATGACCAAGCCCTTGATTGAGTCTTGTCTCATCATCAACAGGCAATCGTACATTCAGAAGATAATAGTCATGATGTAAGGAGCCTAATTCAAACAGTGGTATGATTGAACAATGATACTGTGCCACTTTATTCTCAATTGAGCAGTCAAGAATTCGCTTTTCAATAGAAGCAGCATAAAGTTTCCAGCCATCATCAGGATCGCCTTTGTTCCTATAACCTAATCTGGAGTCCAATGTTAATATAACACGATTAGCCATCTCCATGTCGGTTTGATATTCCATGTCAAACTGTAGCACTCCCATTAGATTTTGTTGCCATCGGGAATAATCTAGTATTTTCATGTCTCGTGGCAGTGGTATTTGGAAAACAAACACCAACTGATTTGCGAGTGTGTGATCGTCCGAGATATTCCTCATGTCCAAATCTATTTCCCTGCAGTTTCCTTTACCTCGCGAATAAAACCACTTATTTGAATTGTTGCCACTATCAAAGCATTTGGTCGCCAGCATGCTCTCAGCACTAGTTGGTGTGGGCGCAATGAGACCTCCGATTAGGAAACATATCACTTGGCATATCAGAAGAATTCCTATTAGAATTGCCAATTTCTTACCACTCAAGTTTTCTAAAACAGCTCCGGTCATTTTGCAATCAGATATTTGCGTATTTCAATTACCGTCTAGTTACGTTTTCGGATTCCAAGCAGCGTTCCTGCACACACACACACACAGGGCCTAATTTTCAGAACTGTCAACGTTGTTTTTGTTTACACCGGCACTGCACATTTTTTAGTCGGCCGTCGATACCAGTAAAAGCCAGAACAAATACGAATACAACGTATTCGGCCAGAACAAGCTATCATCTCCCTCAGTGCCAGAAGAGAATGTGATGATTCTACCAAATATTGTAGAAATGATACAGTAGTTTTTAAGAATCGCCAATTTTCGGGGATGAAATTCTCAGAAATTGTTACTACAAATCACACAGAACACGAATTTACAGTTAATACTAGGCATACTCTATTAAGATTCGATTAGTAAGGTAATCGATGATTTCTTATAGATACTCAGTTTCTGTAAAATCGATTACTACATTAAAGATTAATCTACAATAACAATGATTTTAATTCGACTATGTTTCGATAGCTGACAATAATTCTCAAACGTTGCAAATAGCAGTTAGGAATTTTTTTTTTTTTTATATATATATTCTTACATTACGGTAACAAGAAATGTTCGCAGCATTTTCAATAACACTCCAATTTTTCTTTGAAGTACCATGGCATGTCGACAAGGAGAAGTTCCCCCTGAAAGAGTTGAATTTCCAACAAATTAATTGAGCATTATGTTCCACTGTAACATACCTACACATTAACCCTTTTCATTAAATCTTCCTCTATTAAAAACTATACTGTCATTAGGATAAAGGATTTATGCAAGCATCTCTACAACCAGTCAGTCGTCTAATGACTCAACAGTTTCATCAGGAAATTATGAGCGTGTAGTTTAAAAAAAACAATTTGAGCTTTTGAAAGTGTAGGTATATGATAAGTGGGTCCAATTTGCATTCACCAAATATATACACTTATTTTATTGCAGTTTTTGTTGCCGAACTTCCAAATCCAGCTAATTTCACCAATGGAAGTAATATATTAAGTCTGAAAAACTTTCGAGTGCCTTGAATATGGCTTTTACAAATAACGCAAGCAGTAAAAAATGTAACTGAATGGCGTAAGGTTTTTATAAGCAAGCTATTTAATGTAAAAAAAAATTACGAATTTAATTTCGAAAAATGTATAGTTATCATTAATAGGAAATTTTTACTTTTTTCATTTCGTTTATTGAAATTGCCAAGGAAATACCTAAGATTAGTTTTTTTTTTTTTTTTTTTTTTTTTTAACCATCTCACTAATTCATTTTTCGATTTAGTTGTGATATTTATAAAAAATATGAATGACTATGTTTTGCTAGATCGAATTTACAATACAAATATTTAACAATATGCAAATATATTTCGTTATATTTATTATCTAGTGCGAAGCACAATATTTATTCTTAATATAGGGTCTAACACAATACAACTCGGAAGATTTTTCACGAGTACCTTTATTTTATGAAAATTTCATTATGTGTGTCGCTCCCCGCCTCAGGCAGTTTGTCACTCTGGCCAATTCTCCAGCGCTGCACGCACCTGCACTCGACGTCTGATCAGCAGCCAATGTGTGTTTAGTGACGTGCAGTGCTGGAGCCGTAAAAAGCTAGTGCAGGTGCAGTAGAGTGTAAATGGTGCAGCGCCACGTGCGCTGAGCAGCTCGGACAAGGGTGGAATGATACACTACCACTTGTAGTATGCATACATGGCTTTTGTAACATTTTTAAGGGAATTTCCGGACATGAGAAAAAAACATATATTCAGGAAATGAGAATGATGTGCTACTGGTTTTTTTTTTTTTTTTTTGAAATGTTGTGTTTTCATAAATGATTATTTTCACCGCCATCAGTGTTTTGCCCACCTCATTCCACCATGCTAGAAATATCGGCCTATAGTTATGATTTTTTCATGAGATTCTGCAGAGTTTTAAGTATTATTTGCCATAATATAACAGCAGAGTTTCTTCCATATGTGCAAGTAGATCCCTCTGTGGCATGTGGGCCCGCACTAGCCAACCCTCATGCCAAGGCGGAAGTCAGTCAGCAAGTTGCACCACAATGGGAGGATGCGTGTGAAATCGTGGTCGCGTTTTTCCCGCCCGGACGGTCTCAACCTCTTTATAACCGGAAAATTCTCTCCAATTGTGTAAATCTTATGGAACCTTTATGTTTACTGCCATCAGGGACACTCCCCCTCGCCACCCCAGGAATTGCATCACCTGGGGAGTTTGTAATTTACAGCACAATTAATTACCACATAGCTTAAAACCTCTTTATTAGTGTAGCCTTCGGTGCAGGTCAAATGCTAGAATCATTGTCAGTTGTTCTGGATAGAACTGTAAAGTCACCCAATAAAATAACGTGAACTGACCAGTGCATTTTATTCGGATACCCAAAGGCCCGAACAACGACACTTAGGGAGTCTGATTGCGCCAATCAAGTATTATCAATAATATGCAATGCCATGTGGGGATTGGGCCGCCCGAAAAGTCCCTTGTTTGACAAACAAGGCGCTCGGACAAGTAGAACAACAGCAAGATCATCACAGGAAAGTTTGGCCAGGTGACTGGCCTGCAGCACCCCGAGAGCACCAAGGGGATCTCAGATCTACCGCATCATCATCATTGATGCTGCCATGGCGACATCTGGCGCCTATCGGGTAATAATTTCCAAACCAACTTCCTTCCTAATTGTTCACCGCCCTTGTAACCATAATCAACCCCTTTCCCAGCCATGATAGCCGTCAAATTGGCACCCTCCCATGGTGCCAAAAATTTTTGCCAAAACCTGCATCTGAACTTTTGACCAACCTTTCCAAATTTTTTCCGCATCAATCTGACCACCTACACCATCCTAACCCTGTGATACCTCCTACCTGTAACAAGGAGAAGCAGAGGAGGCCATCTACAGTATCGAGAGGCCTTCCAGATGCCTGGGAGATATCAGAAAGTGGACCACATTCTCTGAGAGGAAAAGGGCACAAAAAGCTGGTTCATCGCCATTGTGAGGAAAGTGGAGAAGAAGGGCGAGAAGGCAGCTATCTTGTTGCAGTGCATGACATCAAGGTTCACGCCACCAGGCAGGACACAAGATAAAGGAGAGAGAGTGAGGGTGCGCCTGCGCCATCCCCTCCACTGCTGCCAGCAGTAGCACGTGAAGCAGGACAGGATGGAGGAACTGGGAGAGGAGAAGTTCCCCTCCTTCCCAATGCTCATCGCTGAATCGTTGACCCCTGTACATGCTCGGGGGGACAGCCGCGGTGTGTACCTGAACTATATTCACATCATGCACATGGCTGGGTAACGAAACATGGCAAGCTACACCACATCTATGGCGACACCTATGCCTCTGTGACTACAGTGTTTAAAATCACTTCCCAGGGACTTTGTGTACAAGTTCGAAAGAGGGATGCAATGTTGCAGTTGCAAATGCCGTACTGACTTGCCAGCAGACAACCACGCAGCAATCAGTTGCTAGCAACCAAGACAGTGGTGTTAGGTGGGACTTTGCAATCCGAATCACGCAATCGCAAACAGTCAAGGCAGAATCAGACACATCCAATTTCTATGCGCTACATTATTGTGACCTCATTTGTGATGGGCAAGGAGCAATTTTTCTGCATTGTCGGGACTGCAAAACAAAATTTCACAGAGAATGTCTTAGTAAAAATGAGCAGGCAACAGCAGGTGAGCTAATGTTAACATGTGGTACCTGTTATCAGAGTGACATAGAACGTAACATGCAACAAGTTCAAGACATTGTGAACATGTAATATTCAGGTATATAGCAGAGGAAGAAATTTTCAATATTTTAATTGGCAAGCAATAAATGTAGCAGGCAGCATCGTGGAGAAACAGGGAGCTAATGCTGAGACAACAGAAGGGGAAGACTGCCTTGCATATACAGCGGAGACGCAGGAGAGAGAGCAACCACCCTCATGCAAACAGTGCACACGTGGTGAGTGGAGGGATACATCAACCGCTAGTATCAGCAACATTACCTCCACCCCATCCTAACACAACTGTCTTTCCGTACTTACCAGTCAGCACATATTTCAATCAATGCCTACAATGTACCAGCCCCCCTTTTACATGTTCATACTACTGCCACTATCCACACCATACCCGACATGGGAATGCATGCAGAAAGAGTAACACTAGTAATGATAATAATCAATAGAGCCGGCAAGATAAACGAGAACCACAGAGTCTAACCACAGCATAACACCACCAGGACAAGCACATGCGAGAATACCCTGCCATTTTCAGATATTGCCCACATTCGCGGGAACATCGTAGGATGACCACAGCAGGCTCAATAGATATGGTGTCAGACAGGAGGAATGGGCTAGCTGTGTTGGTGTGCAGCTTCAATGAGACACTTGTTCCTTGTGGCACTCTCTCGACCACTACAGGTTGCAGTGGCAGGAGTTTCGCCATGCTTTTCACAGCTGCTTCAGAGGAGTATTTAGCTCGATACAAGCACAGAGTCGCATTAAATCTAGAAGAGCAGCAGCCAAATAAGCTCTTTACTGCATTCATCACCTACAAGGCCAATCTTATTTCGATAGATTCGCCAACAGCTGTCAGAGCAGGAAATCCTAGAGATGATCGCAGAAACAGCAAGACTGGAATTTAGACCTGCATTAATTCCACTACTGAATGGAACTGTTAAGGCCGTCATGCACGCAGCGATCCTGCTGGGATGCAACCATGAACAACAACATCATGATTTGGGAGCAGTTAGATGATGCCACGAGCAAATGGACACGAGGGGACACAAAACCCCACTACCAGTACAGCAAGAAAACCCCAAAACATTCGACCAATACAAACAAAAATTTTCCAAACATCCACAAGTGAACAGGCAGCCATTTCACAACTGAACAAAACAGGAAGGGCAAAGTGCAACTCACAGTGTGAGAGTGCAACCACGTGCATGGGACCCAAGTCAACTGCCACGACATCCATGGCGATACTATCCTATGCCAGCATATCATTGGCATAACAAATGCCCCAATAACCCACATTTGCAAAATATTCAAGCAGCAGCAAACAAGAAACAGAGAAACAGGATGCAGGGATGAAGAGGCCAGACGTATCTCCCACCCCTGATCTACCAAGCAAATTACCGGACCAGACACCACAACAAGCATTATTGCAACAGGTCAGTAATGGTGAGCAGCAATTCATTCGCATTCTTGTGAGCGCAAGTGGACATAAATATCAAGCCTTAGTTGATACCGGAGAATCACACTAATTAATACACCCAGAATTTGTTCAATCTCAGAAAGTGCAACCCGCAAACTTTGTTATCAGACTTGCCATTAAACATAAAACAGTACCACATCAGGCCAAGCTAAAATCACTGTTAGTATAAGAGACATCAGTACCGTATAAACAGCTATTGTCACGCTGTAAATCTGGGAGGACGTTATTTTAGGAACCCCGTGGTTGGCCAAGCAAAATACAATTGTAGAAATGGCAGCACGTAGAAACCATTTCGGAGAAAAAGAAAGGTGCGCAGCTGATAACTTACAGTTTGTTATGCTAGGTGACCTTGACCATGACATACCGCCCGAACATTGATGTGGTTGCCAGACTCCAGGGATGGTGTCTGATAGTCTGACATTTCAGACCAGCAAAGTGGTTAGTATGGCCGGTGCCAGCCCTATTGATAGAGTAATTATGGAGGTCGTGTGGCCGACGGCCCTTGAGGATCCCTGAAGTCCCCGTCGTGCTGTTACAGGTGCTGAATAGCACGTGTGCTTACTCAAACGGACTTAAGATGGTGTTTCTACCATAACAAAACTGTGGACTGTTTGGCCTCCCACACACCATTTACTCACTGATGCTGTGCTATCAAAGGATAGCTCCCGTAATCATGGTTACACACACACACACACACACACACACACACACACACTGTTACACTGTGGCCTTCAAACGCCATGCCCAATAGTATCTTTGATGTTAAAGTCAATGAGAAACAATGTCTTTCACAAAAAACCATTTATTAAACAGAAAAACAGGTACATCTGATTAATGAAGTTTGTGATGCGGGCTTGGCTCTCTGTGATGTCTGTCGATAACTTTGTGCTGTAAAAAGTCGGGCAAGGTCCTTATTAATTAGGTTGTGAAGTTACGTCCCGCGGATGAGAAAACGTAGTGGGACCAACCCTCGGCACTAGCAAAATACAACAAGGTTCCAGTGCGTTAAAACTTACTATTGTAGATGAAGAATTCAGTGGCCTAAATGAGACGTGCTGAGGGTGGCCACGGAGATGACTTCCCACACTACTATTCTCTTCGCCTGCCCAGACCAAGATGCCAACATGGTCGCGACGAGGGCTCCAAGAGCCATGCCGAGGTAAAGTTGTCAACTGCATGAAATCTTAATGCGTGCATTCTTAAAACTAACATGTTACATCTTACTCTTTCAATAATACAAACAGATTGGTGACATCCCTGCAGCCTTCGACCGTTCCTTCGGTTGCTCAATGAACAGTTGCGGGGAATGTCATTGCACTTACACTTCAAACAAATCATTCTTAAGGTGCACTGTAAGTTCATAATTAAAGATTTGCATTGCTGTTGCCATTGCCTTTACATAATTTCACTTTAAGGTCCTCTACTGCCATTCAAGATTCCTTAAGAATCGCTGTCACTTTCACCTCCACTGCATTGTTGGAATCGACACTTCCACTTTATTTATTCAATACTTGTGACGTCACATCAAAGCAAGGAAATCTCTGTGCTACATTGGGCTATGGCAACTTCAATTTGCCTGTCTTACAAAGGGATTATTTCGCTGTGTACGTTTCTTCTGTACGTAAATTTGATATAGGCATGGCCATATTGTTCCTTGTCTATCTGGGTAACATAATTGGCAGCGACACACTTCACATAGGCCTAAGTCGTACGCACGGTAGTAGTATACTACACTACCGCGCGGGCAGTTCACTCGCTCCTGCCAATGTATGATGTACCTGGCAGTAGTGGCTTTGCAGGGACGCCGTGCCAGATCGCTAATGATTTGCTTTTAGGAGTTACCTCTTGAAGGCAAACAATTAAATCAACAATTGGGAGTTATACAATCCAGGTCCCCGAGAAAAGTGACTTGCTCATTCTCGATGACCTGCACCAGCATACTCTCGGCTGTTCTTGTCAACCCTCGGCATGCTCTAAATGCGATTTGTGACTGCATGGTGCAAATGGTAAGGGAAAATGCAGAGGGAACCATGTGTTTATGTCAATATCAGGCCACCTTCCAGTGTTTGTTGAATGAACACCGGGATGTATTTGGTACACAGGATGCTCTAAGTCAGACTACAGTAGCGGGGCATGAAATCCCATTAGATGTTGAACCTGTTTGTATGCTGCCACACAGTTATTTACCCCACCAGGCAAAAAGAATTAAACATCAAATCCAAGAAATGTTGCACAATGGCATGATAGAACCAACTGATAGCACGTATAATTCGGCAATCACTATCGTGCCTAAGAAGGAAGGACATTGTGTTTTTGCATTGATTTTAGGTCACTCAACTAAGTTACTAAAAATCCATTGCCGTCATTTATTAGTGTGAAATACTCTTTAAGTTCGCTAGGACAAGCAAAAATTATGCCATCTCTTGATTCAAAGAGTGGCTACTGGCAAATGCCTGTAAAAATGGAAGACCACAAGAAAACAGACTTTACCATGCCAGATGGGTGCCATTTTTCAGTTTTGTGCCATGCCCTTTGGGCTTAAGTGATCTCCAGCTACATTCCAGTCTATGATGGTGTGCATGTTGGATGGATTAATATGTGAGTATAGCATTGCCTATGTGGACGATATAATTGTATGGCCCAACAGGTGAGGAAGAACATTTGCATAACCTATCAGTTGTGTTAGAATGATTAGACATCAATGGTTTGATGTGTGTGCAAGAAAAATGTCATATTGGGAAAATAAGCATTGACTTTTTAGGACATATAATCGATGCAGAAGGTAACAATCCAAATCCAGAACAGCTTAAATTAATTGCAGAGTATCCAAGGCCAAAACAATAAAACAGCTGCACAAATTTCTTGAACTTATAAACTGGCCTCAGGAATATATTCAAAGAATTTCAGTAATCATAGCACCATTGAAAAGTTTGTTGCACTGCAGACCCGTTTCCAGTGGTCAGACGAAGCAGAAAAGAAATTCCAGGAAATCAGAACAAAATTCCTCACATGTCCGACACTGGCGAGATACGGCGTGGGCAGACAGTTGTTTTTACATACAGATGTGTGCCAGAAAGGATTCTGTGCAGTGCTATACCAACTAGCCGACAGCAGGGAGAGAAATGAAATTGACTTTGCTAGTGCCGATCTAGGCCCTACGGAGTGGCGCGACAATGTGACGGTAGTCAGGCTGCCAAGGAAGGGGTTCTTAGGTTTTCAGGAACTGCAAATAAATTGCTGGAAAAATGTTGGTTAGTATAATACAATACACGAGCACCTGGAATTGTCCAGCGACAATGCAGTGATGTGCTAGAGCTGACTCTGTTTCTCTGGGTCGTGCATCGACGAACAAAGGCGGTAATCCTTCCGGCGCTGAAGTTCCTCAGTGGTTTCCAATTAAAAACATATGTATTGCGCAGTGAATTCTGGGCAATCCACACACCATAATTTAAGTAAACTATGACAAAAACCCTATATGCAAACATAAAACACTTGAAATACACATGCTTAATAAAAAAACTTTGGAAGGAATACTGAGGGGAGGGGGGCAAGACCCCTAGCGCCCAAGGCGACCCAAATGAAAAATGCATTGCCACACGTACTTACTAATGGGTTTACTAACGTTTCTCTACTGGAAACATCTTGCAATTACACTTGCGGGCCGACAGGGTACCACTGTTACAAAGTGGCGCGAAACCGATAAAACTTACTTGTACAATAAGCCGTCCCTGGTGATGTAAGCCAAGGGAATGTGAGAAGTGGAAATTCACGGGCTGCTGTTACAAAAAGTTCCTGTTTATTAAAAGTCTATTTAAATGAAATGATTGAGCAAAAAGTTGAAGACCGCCCAGATGTGCAAGAACTCGTGAAGACGATGGACCGCAAATCAACACACTCGAGACATAGGACAATAACTAAACTTTGAAGCGCGGCGCACCGGCCGAATTGGCGGCAGGCAGGCCATGGCACTACTTTTTTACACTGCTAAAACATTGCATTGACACTTGCACTCACCTTACATGATCAGAACTTGCATTAAAGTAAGCGTGCTTACAAAATATAAATACATAACCAACATAGACTCTGATGGATAACGTTAAGGTGATAAATATGTAATTTGAAAATAACAAATACATTGGAACTCGACTAATAAGGCCTCTGGGTCTTAAAGGAGAGTGTATTATAGTGTCTCTTATGCACATGTTATTTGCATGGTATTCTCCTTTTGTTAATTTCCATAATCTTTCCAGCCTAGCACTTCCTTGTTACACATGCATCACAGCAGTTCAGCTTTGGCATCAAACAGCTTCTCCTGCAAGGCCGTTTGCAGCCGTTCCCATATCAGTCGCAGCAGGAGAACTTCTTTTGCTCCCTGCAACGCTGACACAAGATGTAGGGCTATCTATGTAGCTGCAGCTGCTTCTCGTGGCTCTGCCGTGAGCTGACCTGCCGCTTGTGGTACACCGAGGCATCCCCTCATGCTCCACACTCACTCGGTAGATGATGTTGCAGTGAACCGGCCGATTCACTCCCCTCACTATCTCTGTCGCCCTCCAAACTTGCCTCCCTCTTTCTCTCGCAGATGTGTCGCCTCCAGTAGCGACCTGGGTGAACGATCCCCATGGGTACCAGCACATTTTGTCCGGTGCCCAGGGTCGTCCGTGCCTGTCTCACGGCATCTCGGCTGACGCCGATCAATTTGACTCTCGAAGACCTGGTGACGACAGGCTTGGTATTCCCCATTGCTGGAGCTCTTGCCTAAGATGCTGCGGTTGTTACCAAATCCATAGTCCTGACGGTTGCACTCCCGGGAAACACGTTGTCAGACTCTGCAGTCCCGACCGTCAGATGTGCCCCTCAGATGCCAATGCATCAGGCGATGTTGGGCATGCCACACTATCTCCAGCCCTCCTGCGCGAAGTGCTGCTGCACCTTCCTCCCTGCTGCCACTTCCAGGGTGAACATCAGAGCTGACACCATTGTGGGTCACCTGGGTTTCCTTGCATTTCCACTTGCTCCTTATCCCTGCTAGCATTCTGTACATGGCCCGCATGTTCAGGTTTCGGTAAGCTATCTCCCTCCGTAACTAGAGCATCCGCGATGTCGGAACTTACATCTTCTGGTCCCCTGTGGAATACCGTCATGCTCGGCGCCGAAATTTGTACCATCGAAGGTGTAGATCATCTGGTTGGGTGTAATTTCAGGAGGGGGTTGCGTAGTTTCTGCACCCACTTACTCGCAAACTCTGCTTGCCGGCATCGCTGTTCCTGTTGATGGTGTCGTCGCCTCTCATCCCTTGTGCCACTGCTTTCTGTCTCGTTGCTGTTCTTGACTTAAGAGCACAGTTTCTCGCTAAGTAAGCAAATGTCCTTACCAAGCAGTACTTCCGATGGTGTTTTACCCCGTTGCTGTTTTGGTCCTTGTCCTGAGTGTCAACAGTGCTGCGGGCAGGTGGTCGGCCCAGGTAGTATGCTGCTCGCCAATACAGAGCTAGAGTTGCGCCTTCAATTTCTAGTTGCGCCACTCTGTGTGGTTCGCACAGGAATGGTAAACTGCGATTTTCAGGTGCCATATGCCCCACACTGTGCACACATCCTGCCATCTTTTACCGGTAAACTGCATCCTGTTGTCGGTTAGCAGTTCACGTGGGAATCCCCACTGGTCAAAGAACTCCTCTTGCTGTACTTTAGCTATTTGATTGACACATGCACTCCTTAATATGTAGGCTTACACCCAGCACCAGACATTATCTGTGATCACCAAGATGAAATGTTTTCCCCCAGCAGACTTGGATTAGGGTCCAATCAGGTCAAAACTGACCACTTCGAAAGGGTTTCTCGGCTGTCTCACCTGCTGGAGCTCCGCTCTCTGTTCGTATTGATTAAACTTGTTGCATATTGTGCACTGTTGTACCCATTTTCGCGTGTTGAATGTTAAGAAAGGCCAGAAAAAATGTACACGTACATTCCGCACTGTCTGCTCGGCACCGGAGTGCCTTGCAACTGCTCTCCCATATGTACACACCAATCAACGCGTATTTATGCAATGTTATGTTTAAGAGTGTTTGTCGTGTTATTGTTTTCATGTCACTTGTTTCATCTCTATTTCATCCCATCATATTTGCAAGTGTAATACTGGGTAGTGTATAATGCAAGATAATGACAGTAGGATAGTGGAGAAAAAGTGGTCAACTTTAAGGTTGGAGTCGAGTAGGATATTTTCCGGTGTTTCTCTCCAAACACTTACTGTAGTTCTTGGGTGACAGACATTGCAGTAGTGCAATGCCAAATTGTTGTAGGTAGAGCTGACTCATTCCTCCGGGTCATGTGCTGACAGCCACGGTGTTATCCTTTCGATGCTGTACCAGATGTTAAAGTGATAAAAATACTTTAATGATTTATTATGTGCTACACAGTGATCTCTTAGGGCGACTCACATACCTGTCAATTAGGCAAATGAAGATACAAAAACAATGAAATACACGTAAAAGCACTTGACATAATACAATCATAAATAGGTGGGAAAGGTGGGGGCCAGCACCACTATAGCCCATAGGCAACCCGAATAAAGATGCATTCTCATGTAAGTTCACTGGGTTTTAATATACGTTCCCCTAGGAAACAACTTTACAAACAGTCGCCTGGCTTAACCTGCTGGCAGGGTAACACTGTACAAAATGACACATAGCCACAAAATATTATAGTGAAAGTGATACCTTCCCAGGCGATACTAAACCTTGGAAAGGAGAGGAGTGGAGATTCTCGGGTGGCTAAATAAAAGAAGGTTCCGGTATACTAAAAGTCAATTGCGATCATGATAAGTTCGAGAGTTGAAGCATACCCGAGCATGCGAAAAACGAATCCGTTAGTCAGCATGTCCACCTCATCGAGACACAGTTGAATAACTAACTGCTCTGGCGTAAGTGCTGGCCAGGTTCGTGGGCAAGCAAGCAGCATGGACTATTTTCTTACACACAAAATTTTCACTACACATACACACGTTGCTGTACTGTCTGCAATCGTGGCATAATCAATTACACTGAACAAGAGAACCCTTTAATAAACAAAAATCACTGACTGATATGAAGTGAGGATTAAACACGTGAGAAATGAAAAGAACAGAAAATAATAAAGAAGTACACTTAGGCCTGCGGGGCACATAAATTACTATAGGGCTTCATGTAGGTATGTTGTGTGAACGGACATCCTTGAGCATTGCATAATTAATACCATTAAACTTACTCCCCTTTTCCAAGATATCCTTTTCAAACATGTGTGTGTGGGCATACGGGTCAGTGCTGCACCTTGCACTACTTAGTGTTGCACTTGCTCTCGACACGAGGGCTGTTATCGGCACCCCTTGCCGTACTCATGAACTAGCTAGATTCTCTGTGACCTATGTGGTCCACTGTTGTACCGGCCTGCATGAGTGGCCGGTAGAGTGTTGCTCCCTGCAGCGGTCGCCAGAGCCGGTGGGCAAATGAGCTTGGGGAGTGGCGGACCCATTGTTTTCCTCATTTCCAAACATCGAATGCCTGTACACCGATTTTATTCACCCTAAAGCTGTTGCTACATAATTCAGCATACTGGGCCCATAACCAGTTATTCGGATTCGTGAATGAACCATAACACCATTACTTTACTCGTTTATTTGACAAACACGAGACACCGTGCCATTCACCATTACGACACGACAACATTTTGTACAAAAATAAAAATGTTGCCAACATACAAAAATATAGACAACAAAATTTTAAAGCAAAACAACTGTTGCCGGCTCATAACTGTTTTCTCGTGTGTTTGTTGCTTCCACAAAGTGATAATTAAGGAGCCTGGCCTTGCAAGAATGAGGCATGTGGCGGCAGAAAGCAGGACCACAGTAGCTACATAATGAGGGATGGGGCGAGACCTTAACGAGAAAACCCCTGATTCCTGGGTCAGTGCATTAGGGCTGCATTCAGAGTAGTTGCTGCTTCTGCAACCCACGTCCAGGAAGAGGCCAACGCTCATTCTGTTGTGGTTCGTAACAGAGTACGTCCCTCAAATTTCAATCCCAAAAGTTGAGAGCAGAGCCAAGAGCTACTCTGTTCCCCTAGTTACACCCGACTGTTCTACAGTGTGAGTGCCACCTCCTGTGGCACAGTCCGTTGGAGTGCCACTGATCTTGGGTGCAGGAGGCTCTGGGTTCGAATCCCAGGTAAGACATGGGTGTTAATTTAAGTTAGGTTATAAGTTAGTATGTAAGCCGTCCCCAGCCAAGCTTTCAAGCATAAAACAGGCTGATGTTAAAAAGCCCTATACAATACAATACAGTTTCAGTCAGATAAGTTACAACTCAGTTTAAAATTCTATCAAAATAGTAAATACTTAGAGCTTTTGTATTTGTTAATTATGTGACCGTAATAATCGGTTAAATACCGTATAATGAAAATAAATATTTGTTGTCATAAATTTTAATATTGTTCAATAATTCCAGTTGTGATCTTACAATAAGGGCAAATATGTTTTCCGACAACCCGTTATAAGTTTGTGGAAATATTGATTGGAGCATAGTAAAAAACATAAAATTATTAATTAATGTAATAGAGAAGATAGGCCATATGCTCAACCCCTTTCACTGCCTTCTGCACAGTAACTTCTACTGAAATTTACAAGACTGTAATATATACATATATAACAATTATTAAGTAACTGTTTTTATTTTGATGTGAGTTTATTAGAAACGCAGAGAAAGTGATAACTAATTTGAAAATTTTATGACTTTATAATTGTGATATTTTCTGAATATTCCTTGTAAGATGTGTGATAGTAAACTCCCTTATTGAAAACCTGTTGGGCATGCCATTACTCTTGTTACCAATTTATGGTGGTGCTGCTGCGCCATCGCGATTAGTGCATCGATTCACCATTTGCAGGGCAGATAGTTTCTCTTCTCGCCGCTCAGTCTCCAAATCCCTACTTCTTATTTTCCCCTCTCTACTTTCTGTCCTGGTGCGTCACATAGTTATCGTTGGAGGAGGATTGTAAGTCAGCTAGTGTGTGAGATGTTACCCTCTGGCGCTTCTTCTTCTACCACGGCGACTGGCGGCTGCACCTTGAGATTTCAGACCACGAACATGCCGTGTGATTTCGTCAGTTAAAATGTGAAATCGGCAAAGTGCACTCTTTTAATTTAAATTCATTTGCGATATTCCATTAATTGCAATGGTTAATTTTGATGTTTGCTAAGATGAGGAGTCAAGCCATGAGTTGTGGACAGCATGTTTAATTTTGGGTTAGGGTTGTTGATTTTTCAGTAGGTTTCATGTAATGGTAGTTGGGCGCACAATCTTGTAGAAAATCCTTTTGAATTTTGGTTCATAAGTTTGCTCATGTATTTTAGACTTCACAAATGTGTAGTCTAGCATATTGACCCCATTCGGCTCGCCTGGTCGTGGTGTTTGTGTGCTGCTAACACAGTTTGTTGTGAGTGCGCATGGTAGATAAAGTTTTAAACTTTTAAATTGTGTTGGCCAGAGCCTTACAATCAAGTGCCTTTTTTAGGCCCATGTATTATTTCGGGTGCCACATGATTGACAGTAACTGTTAAGGATTATTTTTTATTTAGTTCTTTTAAAGTATGTTTTTAGAGCTTCACCCTTTAATGGACCTAACTGGCTACGTTGTGCTCATGGTATATTTTAATTCATATTGTTTGTAATGTACATTTATATAGGGCTTGGAATGACTATTTTTGTAAATTTAAAGCATTAAGCTTCTTACTCGCTGGAACTCTATGCTTCAACATTCTGCTGACAAAATATATGGTTTGAAACTTCTAGGGACTGAAATTTATCCACTTATGTCAGAGTACTTTATATGGGTATACATCCCGTAAAAGGTAATTAACGTATGTGATACTGCCCAAGGTGGCATTAACCTTTAGGCTTGTTAAAACGGGTCTCAATGCTTAATATGTACAAGAGAAAACAAGTGTTCATATTTCCAGCTTGAAAGGACATAACTGGATATGAGATTAATTAACTGCAGTGGCCGTGTTTTCAATGGAAATAATGTGTCGACAAATAAACACTTCTCAGATGTGTCAAGCTTAATGAAATTTCCACATCTCAGACATGTGTGGATTATTGTTATTAACTTCGAAATCATTCATGCAGCTTTCGATTTGTGATAGTTTGAATTGGAAATTTAATTGTTTTGGTATTTTTAACTGATTGTATTTTGGCTATATTATTTCGAGAGGTAATTCATTCTAGTCATTTTGATAAGTATTACGAATATTTCTAGTCAATTGGCACACGATTGTAATAAGAGTGTATCAACTATATATTTTTTGTAATAATCAGATTTTTAATGGGCAGTTTAATAATAAACTGATTTAAAAGGAATTCACATTGTTTGTCAATGTAATTTATTATGTCTGTCACACAAGAGTACTGAGAAATCAGTGCAATTATTCTGCGCTACTCTGCTAATTTTTCATTTATCTGTTTCATGAACAACATCAACATGAGTTCTAACATAAGCCTGGTCTACTCGTCGCCGAGGGACACTCATCGTTCATCAAAGACTTTGGGGTGGACGTTGAGGAATCAATGACAGTCGTCCAATTCCGCAAACTGGCAGTTCAATGCCTTCGGCAGGATTCTGGTGCAACTGTGATTGCTTCTTCGTAGCAACCTTCCCCGGTGTACCAAGCTTCCATGCCCATTGATAAACTTTTTATGTTGTTTCTACACAGTATAAACCCTTTCACTTCACTTGAGCTAATTGCTATCCTAACATTTTCTGTTGTGGTCTCAAAATTAGCTATATTATGTATATGCCACGGAGATTTCCTTTTAAAAGCTCTTTCTGTTAAAGGGGGAGGGATTAGTATTACAGTTGCACCCAGAGGAACAATTGTCACTTCCCGGTAGTACTTTGAAAGCTTTAAACTGTGTTTTCTGCACGCATTATTTCCGCCCCGCGTAAAACAACAGTGTGAAACTGAATTGGTGTACCAGGTATAAAAACCGCAGGAATCCGTTAGCGAGTTTGTAGAATATATTTGTGCCTTTCACGACGCCGTATGTTTGGGTTTAGGCGAAGGTTATTTAGTGAATTGACATGGGTCATGTGGTCAGATAAGGATTGAGGTTAAGTTAGAGGAGCGATAAATAGAAATATTTAAATTGAAAGTTTAGGAATTTTAGTTACCCAATGTGCCAGACATTATTCTCCAGAATAATATCAATGATGTCGGTATAGCTGACTCGTTGTCCTCAGGATCGTTCAGCCAACGACCACGGCGTAATCCCTCAAGGGTTTGGAAGTACTCCTCTGAAAAGTATTCTATATTCTTGCCTGCAGTGCTGTGGGATATCAGGGCTGCCCACACGCCCATACGACAGTTTACTTACGACGTTGCTGTTACCTGTGACCATTTAAAACACTCACTGCACTGTCTGTTTGCTTACGATAAATTTGTTGGGAGAATGGCCGTACCTTAAACGATTTGTGGCTACCTGAAATAAATACCAGTGGTATTTTGCATCAGTGCATAATTTATTAGGTATTGATATACACACCTCGACTGAGGTAATTTACATTTGTGGCTGAGCTACACCCGTGAGAGGGGGTTATGCAGATTAAAGAGACACATGGTCACAATATATTTTAAGTTGTACAAATAAAGTCTACCCAGGCGATACAAGCACTGTGTGGTACAGGGGTTGTGTCTCGGCAGCAGATGAAGAATGATTCCAGTAATTAATAAAGTCTATTGCTGAAGAAATGATTGTTCAAAAAGTTGATAGCCGCCGAGCGCTCAAAACGCGAATCATAATGTAATGCACTACATACCTCACAAGATAAACTATGACTGACTGGAAAAACGTGGCATGCTGGATGGCTTGGCCGTCTGGCACCCCTCGTGGAACTAATTGCTAAACATCACATTCGAATAAAAACAGTTTTCACTTGCCTTAGGAGGATCCCGCACGTTGCTAAATTTACCTCTTGCACTACAAAAGAATATACATGTAAAATGACACTGTGATATGAGATGAGGATGGTTACACATGAGAATGAAAAATACATACATAAAGAAAAACACTGCAAAATATATATATATTAGGTGTTAAGGCATTTTGCTGGGGTGCTTATATGTACCCGTCTTCTTATGTACCATTTGCACTGCAGTTAAGCTCTTTAGAATATTAAAACCAAAAATGTGGGTATCTCCCTTTGTATCACTGTGCTCGGGAGCTCAGTATATTTGCGTTATTCTGGTGACACTACCACTGCACTGCATCTGTACCGTCTGCGGTGCAGAGTGTGCATGCTCGCTGCATTGCTTGTGTAGTCGTTGTTGATTTGTTGCGGTGAACAAACAGACTTCTGGGAGGAGATACGTGGCACACGTCAAAATATAAGAGTAGATAATTTTCCTCCCTTTGTAAAGTGGCACTGTATATTGGTTTACCTGCCACATCATTTATTTTATCTTTACCAACCATTGGTAGATATTCATGGCAGAGTTATGGCCATGCATCAATATCACTTAGTTTCTACCCCCACCCCCACCCTTCGACAATGGCTGGGTAAGAATGTGTCGGCGAGTTCTCTCGGTCAACTGTTGAATTTGAAATGCGACAGGCGGCGCGAATCGCGCAGTCTGGGCTTGCGTTGTGCCAATTGTTCATGTGCGGGGCATGTGGCAGCCAACTGCAAACAAACAATGACTATACTCAATTCCCCATTGGAAGCAACTTTTTCGGAGCCCTGCTAAATATTTACTTGCAGGCCTGTTTCGTATCCCTCCGCCCAATGTAAACAAACATTGCCATGTGACTGCTATGTATAATCTGTCAAACTCAATATTTCCATGCCATTGTGTATGTATACGTGTTCGTGTGTTCGTATACTTTCGCTACACCTAAAAATAAACATTGAAATGTGATTTATTCTTTTATACCTGTCAAATGTGTTGTTTACTGTTTACAGCTTTTCAAATAATTCTATTTTAGGTATATTTTAAAAACCATTTCGTACGAATATTCACAGTTTAGGCATATAACATTATTTAGGTCAGCTTTATGATGTTTTAAAATACCTGAATTAACGATAGTGCTTACTGTTACGTTACAGTAACATATTTGTTTTCCACGACATTGTACATTACATGTATTGCACGTTAATATTTTGCCGCGACTGTGATAAACACTGTTACATCTCGGGGTAATTAACTGTAGTATTTAATTTTTTGTTATTGATATGTCTTGGGTTATTTCTTTAAAAGAACGGCCTCAGTTCGAAAAACGAATAAATAGCCAGTCCAACGAAAAAGTGACATTGAAATCAAACACGCAACTCTTGTCGCTCATTTTTTGTAATAGAAACTTAAAATATAGCTGTGAACATGCACACAAATAAGCCTACCGTAACTTTGATACCGCTCATATTTATATGTATTGCTACTTACTGTGTATTAAGTTTATTTTAATTTATTGGGGCTGGGCTTGTTTATTTTGTTGATTAGTGGTAAATCACGTTTCACAGCTGTGTTTCGAACACCCACCAGGGCAAAGGTACAATATTGTGATAAATAAACAGACATGGATGCAAATAAATAACTTCGCCATAAAAACAGTTCACATTTACAATGTACAAATAGTTAGTATCAAATATTTGAAATTAAGCACACATAGGGCCAGTGTATCGACCACAATGCACAAAGGCACGCCATTTCACAGATGCAATGATTAACGAAACACACGTCGCAGTTTATTTATTACTGCCGTGGAAACACAGATTTATTATAACATCGTAACTTGTCTAGGTAGGTTTAATAAACATAACGTCTACAAACATGATGTGGTAATTTGAAGTATTTCTTGGAGTAAGTATAATTTATGCTTTGTTTGCTAAAACAGCAACACGCCATGTCACGGCTCGCCACATCTGCCAACTTCACTTTGTTTCTGCCCCGCCATCATATCTACATATATTAAAATAAGTATTCAAACATTGAACTCTCTTTTCAGTTATAAATTACATATTCAAAAATCATTATTTTGCTGTAATAAGTATGAAATATGCTACAATTGAAAACATGTACAATTTGGGCAAGTGAAACTTCTCGAGTGTGAAAGAGACAAAGACAGAGAGAGAGAGCGCCAAGCCTCGCTCAACAGACAATTGCTTTAAAGTTGCTCTCGTTCGATAAACAAACACCGTACCATTATGGCCTACTCACGATACTTTCTGCTGATATTTTAAAATATAAAAATGAGTTATGTTGCCATCATTTCTACCAAAATATTTACATATTTCAATAGGTACCGTTTCATTTATGAAAAGTATACTTAAAAACCAGGTTAAAATAGTATTTTAACTGTGAACTATTTCTTACCGGACGTTGCCAACATGTCGTTGCGGTGAGAAAGGCTACTACTGTCGTTTTTGTAAGTGGTAGGGAAATGACTCGAGACTGGACAGGGGTGTAGTCGTGCCAGTCTTGAAAACAGGAAAAAACCACATACTTTTTCCAACTCCATTGTCACTGTTACATGTGGAGGAAAGAATTTCCATGCATTGATTGATACAGGGGCCACTCATTGTGCCATTACTCGGGCTTTTGTTAAACGTCTTTTGAAATTGAAAACTATTTCAAAGGGGTGCATTATTGTTGTACTGGAAAAGATGCCATTTGTTGCCAATGACGACATCGTCAGGTATAATGTTGTGGTCAACCTCACTTTAAAATTGGCTGTATCTCGTGGGCTCATGCGTTTTGGGCTTTTGATTTTCTTTCGCAAGATTTGATATTAGGTTTGGAATTTTTAGGCAAAACTAGGGCAATGGTGAACTTTGAGTCCAATTATTTGTTTTTTGACTTTGCGCTTTGTATATATATATATATATATATATATATATATATATATATATATATATATATATATATATATATATATATATATATATATATATAGGTTTGCGCACCGAGGAAGTTCCAGCATTATGTTCCACTATTGCTGAAGGTGACTGTAGGGTAACTGATTTCAGAGTTAGTTTGGAACAGTTGAAGGACGAGTTCAGCGATGTTGTATTTTTGCGCATAGGAAAATTTGACGTCCTTCCTTACAAGTTCACACTTACGGATGACATACTGGTACATGATAGATATTTAAAGTGCCATCCACCTACACTTAAAGTATTTAGAGAAATAATTGACAAGTTATTGGTGACCGATGTGATCGTACCCTCCACCTCAGATTTTTGTTCAACCGGTTTTTTTGTTATAAAGAAATTTCGCGAAACACATCACTTGGTAGTCAATCACTCCTTGGTAAATTAAAAGATACATAAAGATCCCTTCCCCTTGCCAATCATATATTGCACACCACAACATCTTGGTAAAGCCCATATATTTACAGTGTTATATTTAAATAGCGCTTCCCATCAATGTTACTAAGGCCCTTCTTGTAGAAAATACACAGCTTTCAGTATACCTAGGAACCAGTACGAGTTCGAGCGGATTCCCATGAGGTCAAATTTTGGAAGTTAGGCCTTATCAAGTGTTCTCGACCATGTTTTATCACAGAGTTCAAGTTTAAATTTGTATTTAATTACATAGATGATATCATTTTTTATAGTGATGGCACAGATTCCCATCTGGATCACCTAAGGCAAGTCTTAACTAAGATGCATGGGGTCGGTTTTACATCAACCCCGACAAAGTGTAACACTTGGTTCCAAAAGGGTTAAGTTTATTTGATACTTGTAATTCGAATGGGGTTTGCTCATTGACCCCGATCGAGTTGCACCTATTATAAATTTTCCCCGCCCAAGAACTTTGAAGGGAGTACAGAAATGTTTCGTTATCATGGGGTACTCTCTGCGATTTATTGACAATTATTCAGAAATAGCTGCCCCCCTAAACAACTTAAGAGGAAAGATGTAGATTATGATTGGGGTCCGGACCAGGAAAGCACCTTCATGTCTCTGAAAAAATTTTTGTCCTCTCCACCTGCTCTTCATCTTCCTGGCTTCACCAAGCTTTGAGAGCTGTGCTCAGTCAGCGTGCAGAAAGCAGTCTTGCAATTGTGACCTTTGCGAGCCATTCCCTTTCTTCTCCGGAATATAAACTAGGAATCTATGAAACAGAGATGCTTGCTGGTATCTTTGGTTTAGAGAAGTTCGCTGCCTGTATCAAGCACGAGGAATGTGACTTCTATACCGATAACCAGTTCTTGAGCTTGGATTTAAACCATCCTCAGTAGCTGGGAAACTAGGACAGTTGATTTTAAGATTGTTCAAAATTCGCTTTAAAGTACTTCATGTCCGTGACGCCGACAATCAGGCCGCTGATGACCTTTCTCGCATGTACGATGTGGAGGATTTTGAGGTGAAGCAGAACGACCTGCACTTGGCTTCCATCAATTTAATTCAAGGTTTCCCTGAGTGTTTTTACTAAGCCGTGCCAGGAACAATCTGATGATGTTCTCAGGTCATTCGGGATCTTTCTAGTAGGGAAATTCTTCCTTATGTGTTCAACAAGGATATTCTTTATTTTACAGGAGTAAATGGTAGAGCATGCAAAATTGTTGTCCTTAAGTCTTTATGCCTTATGGTCATATCGCATTTTCACGACTTTGTCTTCTGTGGTCTTCAAGGCATCAGTAGAACTTTACAAAAAATTGTTTCTTAATTTGCTTGGTCTGCTCTTCAGAGTGGAGTGACCGCTTTTGTATGGTTGTGCGAAGCATACCAGAAGTGCAAGTAGGCCAGGCAGGGCACTGTAGGGCAGAGTGTGTTGAATATTACAGAGATTCCATGGGGCACCGTACATCTAGATGTGTTCGGTCCTCTGGTGCGCTCTAGAAGGGAAACATGTGTGTGCTCATTCTTCTGGATTCTTTTTGCAAATTTGTTATTTTGCTTCCACTTCGTAACACGAATTCTTCTACAATAATTACGGTTTTGAATGAACAGATATGGAAGGAGTTCAGTGCTCCGGTGGAAATCCAAATCGACAACGCCCATCACTTCACCTCAACCATTTTGAAGGACATGTGCTTTCGGTGGGTAATAAAACAATTTATGTCCAGCCCTTATTACCCTAAGGGTAATCCAGTGGAGCATTTCAATGAAGACCTTAAAGAATTATTGGCCAATTTTTATAATCAGGACCACACCCCTTCTGATGAGAATCTTGATTGGATAGATGCCGGATTTAACAGTTTTTGTCATGGTTCCACAGGCGCCACACCATCTTTACCCTTTTTAAGTTGCCCACTAACCCATCCTCTTCTACACCTTTGGAATATACCTCCCATTCCTTCACTCCTGTGTGAGGCTGACCAGGAAAGTTAATTGGAAGAGATATGCATGCTTCTTTCATCTGCAAAAGACTTAGTTGACGAGCGGTTGAGCACTTCACACTCTACTGCTCAGTTAGCAGTCGGGGATATTGTACTTGTTAAGAATTATCATTTGACTGACCTCGCTAATGATGTAACCAGTAAGTCAATTCCTAAATTTGTGGGGCCACTGATTATTTGTCAATTCCTCGGCCCCAATACAGTTAAGTTGATCTCCCCCTCTTCTGGTAGTATGTTCAGGAAGGCACTTGTGTGCCAGTTAAAAAGTCCATTCCAAGGGTAATTTTGTTATCGTGTACCTCAGTGACTTTGCATATTTTGTCCCTTTTACCCATTTCCTTTCCTTTGTAATTTTAGCTTGTAATTCATCACTTTTGGTTGATCTTTTATATGTATATTTGTTTTAACCGACATCCTCCTGAGCGGCTTGGAGGAGATTACACCTGTCTTCGGGGTGGATGGAGTTTGGTTGCTGCCTGAAGAAGCTGTAATCTGGACTTCATGCCCCTGCCTGTCCTTCAGCTCATGAAGAGAACCTACTCCTGGTGCTGGGATTGTTCCTGACTGCCCACTGTGTCTTCCTTGGGGAAGAAACCTGTCACTGTACTTTGTCAAGAATGTTTCAAGATTGTCTGTTACTGTACCTATGCTAAGAACTGCACTGTATGTATGATTGGGGAGACTGTTCCCTTTGCGATTTTTTCTGCTTTCTCTGATTCTTCGAATTCTTCAAGTGTTATCTTCTACTGTGTTGTGGATTTTTTTGAGCTTCCTGTATTGAGTATGGGTCATCAAAGCATGCCACGAACTGACAGTTTAGTTATGGGCAGTGAGGGTCACTTTTAGGGCAGGTGGTTGCAATAGTGCTGCTGCGCCATTGCGATTAGTACATCGATTCACTACCCACAGCGCCCGATAGTTTCGCTTCTCGCTGCTCAGTCTCCAATTCCCTACTCCTTGCATGTACCCTTTCCCCTTCTCCACCCCCCACCATCGGTGCATCGTGTGGTAATCATTGGGGGGGGGATTGTAGGTCAGCTAGTGTGTGAGCTGTGACCCCTCCAGCACTTCTTTTTCTACCACAGCGACTTACGGCTGCAACTTGAGACTTTAGACCACCAGCATGCAGTGTGATTTCGTCAGTTAAAATGCAAAATCGGCACACTGTACCCTTTTGATTTAAATTTATTTACGATCTTTTATAAATTTAAACTGTTAATTTTCATGTTGGTTAAGATGAGGAGTCAAGCGGTGAGTGCATAGTCTAGCCTAGCGATCGTTGCCCCATTCGGCTCATCTGGCCGAGGTGTTTGTATGCTGCTTGTCCACAGTTTGTCATGTATGTGCGTGGTAAGTAATATTTTAACTTTTAAATTGTGTTCTCCATAATTTTACAATCAGGTTCCTTTTTAGGCCCATGTAATATTTCGGGTGCCACCTGATTGATAGTAACTTTTAATAATAATTTTATTAAAGTGTGTTTTTAGAGCTTTGCTCTTTAATGGGCCTAACTGATCGCAGTGTCCACATGGTATATTTTAGTTTCATTGTTTGTAACGTGTATTTATATAGAGCTTGGAATTATAATTTTTGTATGTTTTATGGCATTAAGCTTTTTAATCCCGGAGTTGGAACTCAATGCTTCAACATTCTGTTGACGAAATATATGGTTTTGAAAGTCCTAGGGACTGAAATTTATCCACTTATGTCAAAGTATGGTATATGGGTATGCATCCCGTAAGAGGAAATCAAGGTATTTGAAACTGTCCAAGGTGATGTTAACCTTTAGGCTCGTTAAAACGGTTCTTAATGCTCAATGTGTACGAGTGAAAATAAATGTTAATATTTCCAGCTTTATAGAACATAACTGGATATGAGATTAATTAACAGCAGCGACCGTGTTTTCAATGGAAATAATGTGTTGCCATATATATATACTTCTCAGCTTGTGTCAAGTTTAATGTAGTTTCCATGTCTCAGACGTATTTGGATTATTGTTATTAACTTTGAAGTCTTTCAATCAGCTATCGATTTGAAATAGTTTGAATTGGAAAATTAATATTTAAGGAATTTTTAACTGAGTGTATTTTGGCTATATTCTTTCGATGACATTCTAGTCATTTTGAGAAGTATTATGAATATTTCTATTCAATTAGCACACAATTTTAATAAGAATGTATCAGCTATATTTTTTTGTAATATTCAAAAATTTTATGGGTAGTTTTACAATAAACCTACTTAAAAGGAATTCGCATTGTTTGTCATTGTAATTTGTTCTGTCTGTCAAACAATTGTACTGAGAAATCAGTACATATTGTAAGAAACAATCGATATTGAACAACTTGCTTTAAATTTTCCTTTTCTTAGTGTTACTAATTGAGAAAATTCCGATTTGTCTGAAGGAGAAAAATATCAGTAAGCATGATGTTAGCTACAGAGTATGAGTACAGTTGTTTAAACCAGTTCTCCAATGTGTTAAAGATCAATCAAAACAGAAGTACTAAAAGAATTTCTCTTGTTGTTGTGGAAAGCTAATTATACTGATTAAACGTTTGTTGCTGTGATCTACACCTCGGTGTTAGTTTCAGCACTCATTTATGTAAGTTCCTACTTTGAGTAAACTTTTGTTCTCTTAATGCTTACGTTATAGCTTGATAGTTGAAATTCTAATGACTTGTTGAGGTTACACTTGAGTGCTAGCTGATTATCGACTCGCTGAGCATTGCACGCGAATGGGTTGTCATTATAAAAAGGAATAATGTTTGAGGAATGATTTGTGTTGTTTTGTAATAGCTTTAGAAACATTTATGATGCTGAAATTGAATCGTACGAAAACTACCGACCGAATGTGTTGCTGCGATACACTACACTATACAGGAGGTCGATTAAATTTAAGTATGCAACACAAATAAAACTCCGCTGCACTTGCACCCATAACCACAGGTGAAATAAAATACAACGTACTCATGTGGACGGGGTTCTTTTGGCCACACATTTTCACTCCCACTACCCAAACAACAGTGGCCAATGAAACAATTTGTTAGAAGGTGATCAAGGCTACATGGATACATAAGTTGCAAATGATTTTTCATGCACTACTGTTTTTTTTTCCGTGACAGTGAATAATGTTCTTTTCGCACCTAAAAAAAGTTGATATTGTGTAGTAGCATGTAGTAGTTGTAACCTAAACAACTAGTGTGTATCATGTTTATAATGCAATGTTTGGACATGGAGAGCCATTTATTTCACTAATTGATTAAGTGTGACAATTAGTGATTAATCCGTGGACAACTACATATTTTTAATAGACAAGAAATTAAAATTTTATTGATAATGTAACATAATATCAGATATGCTTGAGATTGTGTGTTTGATGTTATTTACGTTAAAGAAGCGGTGTGATCTTGTATATCAGAAGTGTTAATACGATTTGTGACTGTGTTCGAAGTGTAACCGACCTAATATTGTTGTTACTTATTTTATTATTTAGAAAATGTGCTGTTCTTCATTATTTTTTTTTCTTCAGTTCATTACGAATTTCTATATGGCTGATATTGTCTCTGCTAATGCAATCGGTGCAGTGCTCAGGTTGCATATTTCAGTTTATGCAGGCCTACGTTGTGTTTGTAGTTTGTGCTACATTCGCTGATATTCGTGTTGCTTGATGTGCCATAAGCATTTCTATCACCAATCGTCGCCGCACCCTTCTACAGTTGAAACAAGACTCTTTGGTGGTCCATAACAAATGGTCTTCCAAAATTTGAAGCTAAAAATGTTTTTTCTTGTAAATGATATGCTCTGCAAATAGAAATTTGCTTTTTTTCAGATAGATGAAGAAAATATGGTCGGATATCCTGTAAGAAGTGCAGAGAGAAATAAAAATAACTAAGACGGATTTTTCCTCGAAAGTAAATTATCTTGAGTGGTCAAAGTATTTAATATAATTAAATTACACACATGCAATAGTAATTATCAAATTTTTTACATAAAATTTAGTTTATATATTCTTCATTTTATTTTACTGCTGTTAGTCTTTCATGTCGTCTTGCCGAGTAACTGTTGTTTTTGCTTCTTATTCGGCTTGTGAAAAATAGCACTTGCTCTCAGAGAGTAGAATAAGCATACCAAGTGAACAAACCTATTGACTCTCTACCTTTTGCAACCGATCTCCCCCTAACCATTATTGCTCTGTTTACAACTCCCTACTTCTTGTCATTGTCTCTGTACTGGCCACGTGGCCAAACATACAACTCATACAATATATCTTTCCTCGTTTTTTTTTTTTTTTTTTCATTCTTTAATCTACTATCTAAACTACTTAACATCACCTATACACAGTACAACACTCTCTTATCACAATCACCATAACACATCTAACATAATACATAGAAAAACATAATAAAGAGAAGATCGGTAACTATTACCTACAACATGTATTTTTCTATACATAGTCTTTAAACTTGTGTGGAATGCTGACTGCTCTTACTGACTGCTCTCCCTGATATTTGATGTGGTGCATCCCCAGATATGATGTGTGGTGTTTGTGCTCTTACTGGTAGCAGGTGTAGAGCAGGAACTGTATATATTGTCCCATGCCATGTTCGGTAGAGCGAACGATGATTATTGGGGTTATACAGGTCATCGACCTACATCGATATCTGGAACGCTGTGAATGGATCATTTATGGGAGGCGTGGCTTAAGAGCTTCCAGTGTTTACCACTAGAATTTGCCACAGTTTGTGGGACAGTTTCGTAAAGAATGGCTGAAACGTATGGTTTTGGGGCTACACGTGGTTCAAATCGCAAGAAGCAAATGCTAGAATGCTATACTCAAACTTAAATGACAAACATGTCTCTGTTCTTATGTGGACTTGTTATTAACCCAACATTGCCAGTTTTGGGCTGTTCACCTGATGGCAAGGTAGTTGATCCCACAAAACACCCAATGTATGGCTTGTTGGAGATTAATCGTCGAAAATCTACAATAAATGTTACACTTGAGGAAGCTTGTAGTGACACAAAATTTCGTTGTACACAGCTGAATGGTGCTCTGCTTTTGAAAAGACATCATAAATACTATTTCCAAGTCCAAGGACAGTGGGACCACTTTGCCCCATTATACTGACCACTTTGCCCCATTTCTAGATAAGAAACTATCCACTGGCTATCACTAACAAAGTGTTCTTGGACCAGTGTATAGGCATGTGAATAAAATTAATCTTAAAATACATACAGAAGTTTTCAGTAAACAGTGTGATTTTATTTGTAAACTGAGTTAACTGAGGCAGTTCACAATTTTTTTTTTAAATATAACTATGCCTACAAGTCAACATTTGTTTTTTTTAATGTTTTTTCAGACATTTACACAAACTGTTTTAACAGTGATAAATTCCCTCATTGGTTTATTCAACAGTTCCATTATGAAAAATATGCTAATCGTATTACATCTTGGGTTAATGTATATGTATGTTTGCTATTATTTTAGTGAGGTATTTTTATTAGAGTGTATTTCAAAAAAATTATAGTGCCATTAAAAATTCCTCTTTATAGATTTGAATGTCAGAATAATTTTTGTGTAAAAGAATGTATTTCATTCACTTTTTTTGTCATTAATTGGGTAAATACCTAGCTCACAAAAATTCCTTTCATAAAACCTCGTGCTTAATTTTCAGTCCAAGAAACATGTCAAAATCTGTGAAAAAAAATAGTGAAACAATATTTCATGTTGTGCACATCTATCACTCATGTTGCTGGAATGAATGTTACATACCCAATGTAAAAATATGCTTGTAGTATTTAGTTTAGGAGTTAACAAAATTAAAGATAGGACAATATTAATGAAGCCAGTAAGTAATATTTATTTACAAAGAAAACATACTGTGAACTATGATTTTTCTTCACATATATGGTATCATCATGTTTAATGAGTTTCAGCTGACATTATAAATGTTTGAAATTAGTACTTGCATTTATTAATTCATTTTCATAGCATCCTCAAACTAGGATAACTAATTAAAAAGAATATATGCTTCTAGTTTTCAATTACTATTCTAGTTTTGTTACAATGATACACAATGCTAACTATTTTATGTGAAAGAACATCAATACCACCTGCTGCATTATTTACACTGGTGCTGGTGAATCATAAAAAAAAATTAAATGTTTACCACATGTTGTTAAGGAATTTTACATTTTACCATATGCAAAATATTTTCACATTTGAGAGGAAATCTACATCATTGCAAATAATACTTAAAATATGCATATTTTACAGCTTTTTTGGGTGGTATTATAATTTGTTGAGTGTTTCCTTTTGGCAACTACCCTGAAATTACACAGAAGACACCACACTGTCAATATCTGAGTGATATGTAGCAACAGAATAACAGGAACACTTTATATATATATATATATATATATATATATATATATATATATATATAATATATATATATATATATATATATATATATATAAGTATTTTGGAAGATTTTATCTTACTTATAGTATGTTCAATTGTTACTCTAGCTGTGGCTATTTTCATTATTACCATAACTTCTTCCTCTGAGAATTGACTCTGCGATGAAGCCATGGGGGGTATGTTAATTATCAAACCAAGTGATTCAATCTCATTCTTAATGTTATAACCTTTATCGACCATTATCCCTTCACCTTATTGACTTTACCAACTGCAATTTTTTGTTTTAGAATTCACAGAAGCCACTTGACTGATTAATTTGTCAGATATACCACCTGTGTATAACTGATACAAAAATTACTCCACCTGTAAAGTTACATCCGACTAATCCTTTTACTGTATTTGCAGATTTATCGTTGGAATATGATTGTGACTGTAAAATTAATGAGGATTGAATTTTTGTTTTCATTTCAGTTGCATCAAGGATGATAACAGTATTAGGGAACCAGTTTGTGAATGATATATGTGCATTTGTTAGTATTATATTCCTTTGGGGCCAAATATCAATTGAACCAAGCCTATAAAATAACTAGTTAATCCATTATGTAATTACAGTTCCAACTGTGGTTTGTGACACTTTAAACACCACTCACAAGTCAAGGAAATCCAAACCTTGCCTCAGCTTCCACGGAACCATAAAAACCTCATCTTAAACCAGTTTGGACTGTAACTTTCCTGCTATATTTAAATTAACAGGATTAATTCCATTTGGAATAACAAACTCCAAAAGTGTATTTATAACATGAACACTCCTAAAACCTGTATAGTAACTCAGCACTTCTGCATTATTTTTACATTAAGTTACAGAAAAAATTTGGGTAACAGAGTTTATTTCTAAAGTGCTTGCAGCGTTAATGAGAACTGGATTTGTTTTATGAAGTTGTTCAGTTTCGTTTAGCTTGAGATCTAGAGTTGATTCCAATACCAGTTTTTCTCTTTCTAAATTTTACACTTGTACTTGAAGCTCTTCAGTCTCGTATGCAGCTAGTAGACAGTCAAGGCCAGATGTGCTTTGTTGGCTTTGTTGTGGTAGTTCCAGAGAAGGTTGAGAGCTTTCTGTACTTTCTTGATGTGTTGATATTGTCTCCTGAAAAAAATTTATGAAGTAATTGTAACTGCTGGCGTCCATTTTTACAGTGCTGATTAGGAACTTAATGGCATGAACCAAGCTGTATGGCTGTGAGATCAATTTCAGTAAATAGTATTACTTAGGTTAATTGCTCTCCTTGGTAAATAATTTTCGTGTCAAGGCTATGTGATTTCGATCAAATTTCAATGCAAAATAGCATGCCCATAATCTATAACTGCTTTAGTTGCATCATTTTTTACTTTACCAAAGTGAGGAAGAATTAAACTCATTGTTTCAATATTTCGCAAAATAACTGTAATCAGTATACATGAAAAACTAGTGTTTACTCAGACAGAAAACTATTAAAATTTAGTGAATGTTGGACTATTCCTACCACTGAGGATAAAGTTATTATCACTTTTAGGGGATAGTAAAATCGATTAAATATAAATTTTCCTTTTTCAAATACATGCTGTTGTGAGTAACTTGAAAACTTACATTAGGCCTATAATTCCGTACACAGGCGAGTTTTTTGTGGATGCAGAAGGGGAGTTGGGGGTTAATCACACATAAAAGTACTTTTAAATAATAAAAAACTTTATTTAAAAGAAATTACTCTTATGCAAAGAGTAATTTTTACTAGTAAGGCAATTGTACGTTTAGTGTGTATCAGCTCAATAGCCTACAAAAATTTTCTCCCGCACTGAGGTATTAAACCTAGTCCTACACAGTAATGAAACGGATATGTCAAAAGGCATTATGATACAAACAGTTGTTTGGGGTAATAAGCTATTTAACAGTGTTAATTATTATGTTACCTGTAAACAAAGTAAATAACTTACTTTAACTTTCTGTTTGTTTGAGAATGCAGTGTTATCAACTTGGCTCTTGTAAATGAAAAAACACTTGGAATAGCAATAGGTTTTAAAAATTTTTTGCCCTGAATGCCTATACACGAAACTGTTTTCTGTCAAATGTGACGAGCAAATACGCATCGTTTCGCTTATTTTCTTGTTGCACCTATCATCACTGAGTATTTTATGCAGTCATTGTTTGCGGATTTTTACAGCCTTTAGAATAGAATAAAAATATATCCCTTTCATCATAGCTTTGTTTTTACATTGCGGCACTATACAGTACTGAACTATATTAGTTAGATACCGTAAATCATTAAAATATTCAACAGAGTTCGTCACCGTACTAACTGCACTTCTAGCTCTTGTCCCACAAACAACTGCGTATTATAGCTTTGGGCGGTGCTATGACGTCAGAAGAGGCAGAGCGACCAACTTGTCCATTTGAAGGAGACTTTAATTTAATGACCATTTACATTATGTTCATTGTATTCAAACCCCTTTCTAAGGGATGAAATTGTCGGCCACTTCCCACACCGATGCTAACACTGATTTTACTCTGTTTATGGGAGGCAAGCCCCATAATAACAATACTTATAACACTGAAAGTACACTTGATAATGTATCTGCGATAGGGCGCAGTGCCCGATGTTACTCAGGAGTTTAAAGTCAGCAAAAGCCGCCTCGTCAATGTGTGACAGTTTTATTGATGAAAAGAGAACAACCAAATGTCACTGCACAAATAATGTATACTATTTTTATGCGACCAAGCACTCGAGACCTGACAGTGGCCGCTGCTGTAAAAGTAAGGCGAGGACCTTAAGAATCAATAATGTGCTGAACGCATCCCATCGCGCGAAGTTCTGGAATATTACCTCGGGATGTAGTCAGGCCTCCCCTCGGCTAAAGTAAATGAAGTTAATAGGTTCTTGTTCTATGTTACACAATTGCGATTGAATATGAGGCCTAATTTGAAGTGCCGAGGGTTGTAACACGGGAGCTTACCGCCTGTCCTGCTGGTCGGTCGAGTGCTGAAGTCTGACTAAAAACATGGCTGCAGCCTCATTGACCGTCGGCTAACCCGGCGCCAAAATGCAAACATGAAAAAATGGAACTGCATAACTAACATTATGAAAGAAATTAGCACTTGACATAATTATTGTTAATTACTAAAAACACGTTGGTGATATACCCGTGAATGTCAGAGCCCCATGTATGACTAAGAATGTGATGTCGGGAATATATCACCACACTCGAATGGTGATATTAATTGAAATGATGCCATATGTGGCTGATTGTCGATTAATGATGACATGTACACTCTTATAATTAACATATATATGCTGGCATGTGTCATTATGGCGAAAAATGGGAATTAACATATGCATTTTATTTCTTTGACGACACACATTTCACTAAAAGGGGCGGAGCTATGCCCTGTCCTCTGTGAGATTTTGGTAACCCTCTATGGAAAAATGGGCGGCTTCCCTAGTTAACTATTGTGCAATAGTTGCTGAAACTCACTGTAACTATTCTAAATAAATAACGCTACTGGGGAGCTGCTCGCAACTTTACACTTGTGCCGGGAATATTTTTCCCCATCTTCTGAAACCTCTTGGAGCCACGTCGCATTCTGGATTCAGTCACAAGGCCTGTCGATATTGTGCACATTGAAAGACACGTGTATATTACATCATTTCTACGGCCCCTATTAATCATACCTCCTTATCTGATAGGCCATTCGTCTTCAAGTTCAAAACTCTATTCTGAGCAATTTTATAATATGTACATAATTACCTATGTTGGTGTTCTAGTTCTTCATAGTTCCAGTAACTAAACAGACAGTCCACTGAATGTTGTTTATTCACGTCGTGGTTGGTTCGACTGGTGACATGCATGCTGGATTGTATTTTAATCCATAATAATTTTTTTTTCCATAATTATCGGTTTATGTTTTGGTATTGCTTCTATTCCTTTTTTGGCCCATAGATAACATTTATTTGTGCAATAAAAGTGTAAACATGCTGTTCTTGTCGACCTGCACTGATCGGGACAGCGACCTAATGATGATCGGTCGGGTGTTGCTGAGTGGTTGATGCGTCTGTGGTGGTACAAACTGGCACAAGGGATATGTAGACGCCTGGAACACATCAAACCCCCCCCCCCCCCCGTGGCAGTTTGGACTCCTGCAGAGCCCCAAAGGATATGCCACGCCTCTAGGCACAACAGGATGGTTGCAGTCGAAGCTGGTTGCGGGAAATTAAGATTGAAGGGCCGCAATGAAGCTGTGCTATGCTGTCTGCTGATGTTCCAGGGCTGTGGCCCTGCTGATGTTGATGATGTGCCGCGACAAAGGGGATTGGTCCATCTCAAGCAGTGCATGGTGGTCGATACTGATGATGCTGATGATGCTCCTGATGCGCCTGACGCTGCCACTGCCACCTTGGACCTCTTAATTCTCCCTGTTTTGGCGAGGGGAAAAGTATGTGACCCTTTTGTGGACATGCTGCTCCTAGTGCTCTTTCCCCTGCGCCTCTGATTCAGTCCCCCAATGCGAGGTCAGGTGGTATCATGATCTTCGTCGGTGTCATAGCATAGTCCTGAGAGAAGCTTCCATGTGGGCTGATCGGGCCCACAGTTGCCCCCACTGACTTGATTTGTGCGATGTCACACAAAGTCAGTGTCCCTACACTGGATGTCGTGACACTCCGGACTGGCTCACTCCATGTTGCAGTGCCTGCTATGCTGGTGATACCTACTTTGATGATATTGATAATGATGCTTGGTGATGCGATGAGTGTCATGCCAGTGTTGCTTGTCTCTTCCTGGTTGGTTATATACTTGTCAGTTGCTGTGGGCTTGGGCGCCTTCCATCTCGATCAATAGTTGTCGCTGTTGAGAATGATCTTGTTCATACTACTTGTTCGGACGAGGAAGATTAGGAGACTCGATGACTCTCCGACCGGATGTGGCCCATTTCCCCATCAGCTGTAACATGCTGTGTTGTGGATGTGCTGTTGCTGACTTGAACCCCCCTGCACCAATGTGCGCATTTTCCCCCGAGAGGTTGGCTCAGGCAGTGTTCACTGACTGTTGACCCCTGGGTGGCACTGAATTCTGGTGTTTCTATTGCTCACTCTGATGCCTATGCTGCCAGAGTTGTCAGGCTTTTTGTTTGATGCTCGTGGTTACTCTGATGTGCTTACTCCTGGCCAGTGGCATTGAACGATGCCAGGCGGCCTGCTTGTCATACAGTCGGCAGCTATGTTTCCCCCTCTGTATTGTGTGCGGTGGGCAAGACAAAAATGTGCTGTTGCGATTCTGACTGTGCACGCATCGCTGTTTATGTTGCTGAACTCGTTTTACCATAGCGTTCGTGAACGGGTTCGTTTGTGATGCATCTGCTTCGCAGATAACCTCACGTGGTTGCAGCATAGCACAGTGCTATCCGGTTGAGCATTGCTTACACCATGAGTGTTGCGGGTTGGTGCTTACAGCTCTCAACCGACCAATGCTCCGCCTATGCATTAACGGTACACATAGGCATTCAGCTGTTGATTGGTGTTTTGATGTGAAAGACTAGCGTTGTTACATTGCGAATTTTCCCGGAATCGCCTTCCTCCAAAATTTCTCGCACGGCTGTAGCTCATCCTCTACTGCATGCTTTCATTTCCGGTTGTTCCGTGGTCTGTCGTCACACTGGCTTGGTAGTGTGAAGGTTGCGGACACAAATCCGGGCACTTGTGAAATGGGTGCTGGTTGTGCAGTTTCCGCAGCGTTTCTTTGGGTGTGACTGTACCACAGTGCTACCATCGCTGTGTGGCACTCGTCACACCAGTATGTGCTGGTAAACGCATTGTACATCTCTTGCTCCCTTATCAACAATTTATCTCGTGGATATGATTTTGCACAGTTTGTAGAATAGATGGTGACGACCGCACTGCATTCCTTTGTCTCGAAACAGTGCACAATTTTATTGCAGGGATAGAACTGGCTGAAAATGGGGCAGTTTGGAATCGTTCCCAATCTGACTCTGGTTTGGAAGTACATATTGGAATATGACTGGTCAGGTTTCCTTCTGATTTAAATATATTGCATTGTTTACAAAGAAACTGTTGTTTATTGAATTCAAAACACATTCTGTGCGTGTTCAGGGTCGTGCGTGGTACTCAGCAGTCTCTCACCACCACGTGTTGTTGAGCGCGGGCTTCAAGGTCAAACATTCTGCTGATGGGTGATGCAGAAGGCCCTCGGGACGACATGACATGGGGGGAGGGCAATTCCACCATTTCTCCTGGTGCCGGCACCTTGTTTCCTGCTTGTAATTGCATGATACAGCTGACCGCATGATGCACGTGTTTTCCGCAATTATGACTGCGAAAACTGTGAAACTGCTTTTAAAATATTCTTAAAAAGCTGATACAAGTTTGACAGATCTGAAGGTTTCAAAAATGGTTTTGAAAAGGTTTGAAAATTGTTCTCAATAATTGCCGTACAAAATTGTTTTTAATTTACATGTGAAAAACACTGTAAAAGTTTATTGTTTATTTAGAAACTTTTAAATAAAAAATATAAAATAGTCCTGAAAACTGTTGCAAAAATTCTGGTTACATTCCGAAAAAATTTCGGTGAAAATTAAAATAAATTAAAATTTGTTTTGAAGTTTTTATAGAGCTGGCTGGTATTGCTTGGTAATACTGCCGTAACTTGCTTATAGTGGTGCCTGTTGGGCTAATACTGCACAAGTTTTTATTGCTGGTTGCATAACTCTTGGAAAGTAAACACTTGCTCATGGTTACAAATACTATTGCACTTCCTGTGGTACATCTGGTTTGCTGCTTACTTCCTGACATGCAGCGTTGAATACGTGTACACTTTACCATACAAATATTGTCCTTATTGCACTTGCAGTGGCGAGTGGTTGTTTCTGACTTGCATACGTTTTATATTACAGTTGGACTAAGATATTGTTACGTGTTGCCACGTCTAACCAGTGTGTTTCAGCAATTTCTAAAATGTCAGCTGATATTGCAATCAAACAACCCCACTCAGTGGATAGTTTAGACTAATCAAGCCCACACGATACGTCTGTTGACGTGTTGCAACTCCCACTTGGATCACTGAATGTCTGTTGAAGTAACACGTAAGCAATCTATAGTGTATACAAAGCTAACAAGTTATGATACTATTGCAAATAAATATACAAAGAACAGTACGTAGTGGTTTAGTGTTGTACGAATTTTACTGACTAATATTCAAGTGCATATAACTATCTGTAGGCGTATTTTCAAGGTACATTTATCGACGATGGCTGCTGATCGAGTTTTAAAATTGCAAATTTCGGCGGTTCGAAATGAGCTTCATTTCGATCTCCAGGCAAGCTCTGAACTCGAATGGTGCAACAGATTTCTTTGTCGATCTTAGATGCGATCTCTGTTTGAGTTTCGAACCGCGATGGTGCAACTGGTCCCTAGTTTATGGTGTCAGGGGCTCCAAGAATATTTGTACCTACTGTAGTAATACCTATAGTATAACTAATTTTGTGTTAAATATATTTTACAATAGTGATACATAATTTATTTTCACTGTTAGATTAATTCTTCCTGTATAATGCACTATTATTAGATTGGAGTGGAATGTTTATAAAGATAATAGTTGTGTGGGTGTTGTGAATTTAGATTAAGTTGGAAACTTGTTGCTGTGTGGTCCTTACCTTTTGTCTGGAATATAACTGATGTACAGCAAATCAAGTAGCCGACTTTTCTTCATAACATTACATTCCATTAAAAATGTTGACTTTTAATACAATGAGGAATATACAATTTGAAATACTTTAGGTAGGCCGTCTCACACATGCCAAAGAGAAACAGTTGATTCCTTGTGGAATACCTAGGTCGGCATTCAGTAATGATCAACTTGAAATTTTTAAATTCAATTTTAAAACATGCATTATTAAATCAAGACACCTTGGAAAAAATCTTACAACTAACGTACACATTGAAACGACATAATACTCTTAGATATCATTTTGAATTACAGGATCATATTTAATAATAATAAACATCTTACAACTAACATACACATTGAAACGACAGAATACTCTTAAGTATAATTTTAAATTAAAGAAACATTCTTAAATTTACTAACCCTTTAAGACAAATTAAATTCAAAGAAATAGAATAACACTCCAAATTCATGCTGTTAGATACCTATAAGGAATTTTGCCAAAGAAATCAGATTGAGAATTTCTGCTTTCAAAACCTGAACGTTCAACATGGAGATCGCAACTAAATGAAATTTGGTTTATAACTACTGTAGCCATTTTGCAGACAAATTTCAGATTGTCATTCTCTTTTCATATGATTTAAAATCCTTTACTCGGGGTAGAACACGAAAATGAAATGGCCACTGGGAATGTTCACCAAGGAAAGTCCATTTAAACACTCATCACAAAGGGATTTTCATACCGCAGCAACAAACTAAACTTGACTTCCTCATTAAAACAGTTCCTCGGACAAATCTGGCAGCTAAGCAATATTATCAAAAGAATTCACTAAAATTGTTAAGTTGCGATTATACTTTTGACTCGTGCCATGGATAGGTCTTACTTGACAGCTTCGAGAAGCGATGGCGTCGGCATTTTCAAAACCGAATATGACCGGCATCACTGAAGATTCAATTCGAACAGAACATTTCCATCGTTACTCTGCCTGGTTACACGACGCTGCCCATCCTTGTTCTGGATTCGTCACGCACGCTGTCATTAAGGTACCGACGGGCGGGGCACTTTAATGAAACGTCTGGCCATGTTAGATATCTAGCCCTAGAAGGACTCCTCAACCCTTTACTTCTTTGGGATATCACGATGCGACGTCATATCCTCCCACAATCTTACTGTAACAATTGCCTTAGCACATTCTTCCAGGTAAGAGTAATAAACCAAAGAAAATTGGTTTTAGATGCATTCCTGAGATTGTTGTAGAATACTTTAATATCAGTCTAGTGGTCATTTTATATCTGATTAATAAGGAAATTTTATAACAGATTTTATATAAGAATAATTGTAAATACTGAAACTACTCAATCTGGGGAAGTCATATTTACTATGGTATATATAAATATTAATTATAAATATAAATATTATTTTAATCACTTTGTAAATATGACGTTATACTATACCTGTCTCCAAGATTTCTATAAATTTTTACGTTGTCGGTCAAGGCTACCCCACAGATTATTTGAGTTCAACCTATCCTCACTCTATGGACAAAGGGACTTGTTTACATCCTGAATTTGCATAGAGGTTGGTAAGAAGCAACGTGAGTGATAGGTATTTGAACGGATTCGGATTCAGAGGTTATATGTGTAAAGTGTGACTGCAGTTTGAAGAATTCTTGGTCTCTTATTTGTGGTTACTATTGTATAATAAACACTATCAACAATGGCGGAATTTGTAGAATATCGTATGGAAGAAATGATCCAAGAACTGGAGCAAATGGAACGGACGAATATGTTTGACAAGCAGGAAGTCAGGTTGTTTTCATGTACAGTGCAACTATGTTCTGTGATCTGATCAAGCCGGTAATATTGTATGTCAATAGCAGAAAAAAAGGGTAGTTCATGAGTGCAATGACTTTTACAGGGTGGGAGAAAAAAGGGCGATTAGTGAACAAAACAATACTATATATTTACAAATTGGTAATAACGTTACCAATGCTATCTCATGTGATATCGGGTGTATACTTGATCCCAATTACCCCTTTTTTTAATTTTCCTTCTACATGTAAGACGGGTTTCACAGATGTTGAGCTCTTCATGCTCGCTGGGGCCATGGTAGCTGAGTGGTTAGGCTGCTCGCCTCCTAGCAGGGCGAACATAATTCAATCCCCGGCGAGGCTACTCCCAGAGTTTTTCATGTGAGAATCGTGCAAGACAATGTCGCTGGTTGGTGGGCTAAAGCTGGACTCGCAACCATCCATCACACCTGTCAGTCTGTCTTGTGTTTTCATACATAGGTTAAAAATGATTCACAACAATCGGATGGCCGTCAAACTTTCAGTGTGACAACATAACACCGTGATCTTTGTTTAGTTGGAGGTTTATTTTGGTTGGAACTACATTTTCAAGAGAAAAAACACCTTGGGGAAATAATTTTTTATGTAATAAGAATTTGTACTGATTTATTGTTTACATTTTAAATTCCTGATTTTTGCCACCGAATATGATAAACACATATCCACCGCCTTGCATTTTATTTCAAAATGTGTATTCGCATCTATGAAATGATGTCAGAATACAGTGACCTATCCGTCCGTACGTCAAAATGTTTGACGGATAGAAAAAATGTTGCCCAGCGATTGGTTGAAGATCATTTGACTGACGGATGCCACAGATGGTTGTGACACTAGCTTTAATCTGTGATCTCCCGTTTTCCCCACCCTTTCCTTCCGCCGCTGCTCCATACTCACTTCAGTCAATCTCTTACTCAGAATCGCAGTAATTAAACAAAGTAACAATTATAACTGCAATTGTGATGCACGTTCCAGCATATGATCTTGCAAAGCACTACCTACTTACAACACCATAAGATTATCCATTGCAATTTGATTTACGTATAAAACTGGCAGACACATTCAATCTTTGGTAGGGCCTAACACTTCAATATATTTGCGGAACATATTGACGAGAATCGCAGTCTCTACAACATGCTTTTTTCATCCATAGACACAAGACTATATACTGATACACATATACACACTTTTATGTTAAGGTACCCATAGTACACTGAATATAGCAGCGAAAGGTAGACAAGTTTACAACAGTGTGCCAACTTATGAAAATAATCCCTGCCGCAGTGCAGATTGTTAAACTTAAAACCACTACTTTACAGATGGCATTGCCTCTTACAACACTTCCCCTTGCTCTGTCATCAGTAAATCAATGTAAACACTCATTAAAAAATCTACTGCTAAATGAGATACAACAAAAAAAAAAACAAAGAGAATACATTTGCTCTGCTACAATACAGGAGGAACTCAAAACAAATACATTGCTTTCACAAAACACTGAGTTTTAGGCCCATTCATAGTCTTCGTGGACAAATCTGCTAAGTTCTCGTTGCTCGGAACATACTCAAACTTCGTAATTCCCTTCTCAACATAATTCCTACAGAATTGGTACTTAATGTCAAAATGCTTAGACGATTCTGTGTCACAATTGTTTTCTGTTAGCTTAATAGTGTCACCCTAAGGTAAAATTTTAGAATAGTAGTTTTTTTTTTAAAGAAAAAAAAGGTTCTCAGAAGGGGGGTATAATTCCACTCCACTAATTACGCAGAACACACATTTTATAGAGGCATCTAGATGTAACCAATACAAAACTTGTAATTGTAAAGAGACTTAACCAAACAATACCTAAATTTACTATGTTACCAATACAAGCCACAAATTTGATAGTGGGGAGGGCTATGAAGATCAGGGAAATTGAGGGGTAAAACTAATAAAAAAATATGTAAGAGAGAGCCACATAGCGCTATAGTTAGATAGCCAGCTTACATTTACATAATAAAATGTTACCCTGCAACAATTTCCCTCCAGTTCATATCCCCCCCCCCCCCTTTTTTCACTGTTAGAAAGTTAGATTTAATTTTGTTACGAGTTCATAGACTACATCGCCATCCACACGACGTATCATTCCATTTGACTCTCGTACACTCAAATCACTGCACAAATATTATAATTTCACTTTCATGCAGATATTACCACAGAAACACTAGTATTTTCGCACAGTTATTTGATTTAACACGTGTAACTGAATTAATTGAAATAAAACACGCTTGTAAACACTCTTTTGCAAACCTAAGACCAGTAAATATTATAAATGTCTGTTCATCAACTTCCCAGAATGCAACTGGGACGTAACAATTGACAAATTGTCATACTACTGGGTATTAAAATTAATGGTACACTGATGCAACATTATGGTACATTTCCTACCATTACAACTTCATCATGGTACACAAGACCAATAATAATATAAGTTCCATTACAACGTTAGGCCTACGTCTAAACATTTCGCACAATGGAAACAAAGCAACCGAACTCCTAGTATTTTAATTATTTTATTTTCGAAGTTCTATTTAATATATCATCAGTGTCAAATTTATGTCTTTCTCTTTAGTGTCGAACCAGTCAACTCCCGCCTTTTTCAGTGTTAAATGTTTAGTAATGCAAAGTGCTTTGTAAAGACGCTCGGGTGAGATGAACACACAGAACCCACAGCATCCCTGAGAACCCTGAGCTTCGAAGTGCGGTGTCTGGGAAACACCGCGGGCCCCCACCTGCAGCAAGTAAAGTGTATTCATTTGTCTCATGTCTCACCCGACAGCATCAGCCACTTTTCTAAAAAAAATTCCACACCCTTATTATCACACTTGATAATGAACAGCTTTGGTAGAATCTTTGTTTGACCAAATTCAACGACAGTCTGCTTCAACCACAATGCTTCCTTTGCAGCATGGAACATTGATGCATACTCTGCGTAAGTAGTGGATGTGGCCACAAGATCTCTCTTCTTTGGTAGGTTAGTTTTCCAACTGACTGGTGCATTTGCCATTGTGGCCACGTAACCACTCACTGACTTCCTATTTCTTGCATTTGCAAAGTCTGAATTGCTAAACAACTCAACATGATCACTGGTAGAAACAAAGGTGAGCTTCAGGTTTTGCATCTTCTTCAGGAACAGCATAATGTGTTTTACGTCTTGCCAGTCCCTTTTTGTGTGGTTGCAACTATTCTGACTTACTCTGCATACTGATGCGTACCTTATGTCACATCTATCAACTAATTGAGCACTTTTGAAATCAAAATATGAATAATTTCACTGACCTTACCTGCATATATTTTAATGGCCATGCTGATGGACATACGCCCAGTTAAGTTGGTAACAACGGAAGAAAATTAGTTCCATGTCTCGCCCTTGAATTACAAATATTAGGTAAATGTATGTGAGTATTGGAATACGATTTATTTTGCTTTCTGTTCTATTAATGCATATGAGTGTTAGAGTTAGCAAATTTGTAAAATATTTGTAATAATTTTACAGTTTCACTTGACCAATGCACAAATAATGTGATGTGTCCCATGGCAATGTTAATTTTATCTAAGGTGGATGAATGCAAGATGTGCATACAAGTAGATCTTAAGCAGGGCTTTCAAACTTGCTTAAGTTAGTTTACTGTGAACAGGCTTCATCAAGCTATACACTTCACCATAAAAGACTTTACAATTAAAATTTTAGGTATTTTTATTTGACTACTTGTTTCCCAGAAGAATAATTTTGAATTGATTGTACATTTTATAAAACTTTATAGTGGTGAGGTCTGTGAACATTAATTACATTGTCAGGTAAAAATTGTAGACTTAAAATGTTAATCATGACAAATGTTTCAAACCATGAAAGGGTTAAAATAAGTCCACCACCAGCTTAATAAATGTGATTCCATGCATCTTTGCATCACTGTGTTTCCCAGGAATGTGGACAATGCAAGCATGGAGGGTTCCGCTTATTTATCTGCTACATGTTGTAACGGACACAGAGAAGTAGAACAGTGCAGCAAGCGAGGACACGAGCCACCGGCATTTTTATAATAAGCGCCGGTTTATAAAACTCTGAAACAATACAGGAACTACATTAAGACCTGCGGGGCGATGACAGGGATTCTGGCCACTGTAGCTGCAACTACGATCAGCCTTCGGCATCATTAAGGTGAAGACGTTCCAATAATTTTAACAGATTTCTTACAGACATTTTGTTGGTGGCTGCGTGTGGCTTAAAGTAATAACTAAACTATAAAAAACTTGCAACTAAATAGTAAATTATATATTGAGCGCCCTGACATAAATCATAGTAGTTAATGTAACTTATATAGAGTGTTGTTTAACATAATGTAAACGCTGTACGTTTGTCCATTTTAGATACATGACATAGTAGATTAATACATGTTATTCAACAGAGTACGCTTCCCCCATGTAGCTTAGATGGCCCCCATATGGTACCATAGCAATATGAAGCAGGTAAGACTGTGCTGCTATTCTTGCACACCGTGCTCACGTTCCAAGAATTAGAATGGTACATATTTGTGTGGAATCACTTTCCTGAATCTAGTGGTGCCTGTACAAAATGCACAAAAATTGTGAAGCCCAAACCAAAAACAAAAAAGGAACAGCCACTTCCAAATTACCAAACTTATAAAAGAAAAATAGCACCATACACATAATGGGTCAAAATGACACGGTGCCACAAGCTCGCTGCCAACTGCACTGTCTTCCATCCAGAATTATACAGTAACTAACTGATTGTACAGTCCTTTTCCTATATATCTTGAGTCAGCAAATACAGTGTATTTTATATCACTGACATGTGTCCTGGCTGAAAATGAAAATCTACACATGGTTCCTGCTTGAGGCAGGGTCATGCTTGTGCAAGAGGTAAAAGAAATTGATTATTTCTACCACATTACTTACAACTGTTCAAAAGGGAATCTACTTATAAGCTATAAAATTATTTAATAATTTACTATCAGATCTTAAAATACTATAATACATTAATTTGACATAAAACGTGTTGGGGTTTTTGGTTTTTATATATTGATTAGGAAATTATGATTGTAATTTTTTATATGTGCATGTGTACCATATCTATATGTTTATGTATATATATAGACACGCACATACACACACATATATACATACATACATACATATATACATACATACATATATACATACATACATACATACATACTGGTGCCGGCCACCACCAACCCATGGCGGTGCTCCCCACTGACGATATATGTGTTGTAGAAACTATGTAACTATCTGCCGCCACTGGCCACAGATTTCCAGCATGAGTTAAAATTCTAAACAATCTAAGAGTAGAATGTTTCCAGGGTAAAAATGCTATTGAAAGTGTTATCTGTGCTTTAGGGTCATGTGTGTGTGTGTTTTTGTTTACATTTTGAAATGACCGCGGCAGCTTGTAAAGGAGAATAATTATGCCAGGTATGAACACCTCCCAAATACACTGGTAATTTTATAAGAGAGCATCAATTTAAACCTTGTACTTAAAATGTTTATTAATTTCTTTATTGCCATTTCATTTACTATATTAACGTTTGCAAGGCGTGTCTAGCAATAGCAATTTCCGCGTGTGTGAACCCTGCAGGGGCGGCCATGACAGGGGATGTGACCCCTGCCTCCTAGTAGTCGGTCTGGAGGAGCTGGCGAGGTAAGACGCTGTCACGTACTCCTTCATCCTTTCTCACTGAAGTAAGTTTCCATAGTCAATCTAGTATACCATCTAACCTTTGTATGCGTACGTTATGCCAGACACCTTCTAGCATATTGGTATCTACTTAACTTAAAATTTGTAGCCATATCGGCTCTTGGAGTTTTCACGAAGAGAGAGTGCGTGGTAATGGTGAAGCCATGTGCCCGAGCAGTTTAGCGTATCATCCGCCATCCGCTGTGTGCAGAGTCTTTTCTGTTTCAATGCAATGTATAATATTAGAGTGATAATTATGTTTAATTTTATGAGGGCTTTATAGTGTTATCAGATTTTCTTGTAACTTTCTGTCTGACCATGTGGCCGAATAGAGTATGTATGTTTACCATCCTGCAAGCAGTGCTGGAGTTTGATATGCAGTATTTTAATGAAGTGTAAATCTTGTAAGTGAAGCACCATCGCCAGGGTAATTTTTATCAACGTGTTAGAGAAGTTATGGTGTTTGTATCTGACCACGTGGCCGTAGCCTCTGTTCCAGCGCCATGTATATACCATTTCGTGCCCTACACTTTCCAACTTATGATTCACGTTTATATATCCGGCAATAACATAATCAGTTGACACTAGCCCTCTATGTGTTAGACCGTCGCCACACTGCACGTGGTTCGGGGACGTGTCCCAACTAGTAGGCTTAGTTGCGGAGGTATACATAGCGTTCATCTTCTACTTCGTATCCTGTCTCTAAGTAAACCTAGTGGTCCACCCCAGCGGCAGGAAGCCCCTTACTATGTAGAGGCTGTGTTTTCATGCACCACGAAGGCTCATTCAACAAATGGTGGGTTATCGGATTATGTATTAAGGGAAGTATACAGCAGAATTTATTAAACACACTTGTTAACACCATAATTAACCTGGCACCAGCTGTAACTTATCTAATAAAGCCTATATCATCTCTGGGAAAGTGTGAGTGTTTTTCAGTAGTGTCAGCATCCCAGCTCCATTGTAATGTTATGTTGATCAGTATATAGTGCTAAATTGTATCTGAGTGAAATGCATGGGTGAGACGAATACACTGAACCCACGACACCCTTAGACCACGCAGGGTCTCGAAGTGCCGTGTGTAGGAACCACACGCTGGCACCCTTCTATTAGAAGTTACAGGTAAAAGTGTATTCGTTCATCTCCGTGTCTCACCTGTCGGCATCAATACATACATACATTTGGTTCTTATGGGATTAACTGGAATATGAGCGATAAATAAAATTAATAAATTGGGGCAAGCTGCCCTTCCCAAGGGACAGACCTTTTGCTCCTGCCGGCCCGAAGAATGGATGAGGTGTAATAAAATGGGGGGGGGGGGGGATATGGCCGAATGAAGATGGTGGAAAATGAGAGCCCTGAGAAAAGCCACTACTACAGTGTCCGTCACACTCCCCACATGAGAACCTTCCCTTCTGAAATTTTCCCGCTCTCCGGGGCCAGGGATTTAACCAGGAACATCAGCGATGGGAGGCCAGAAACCAGCCAACTGAGCTAACTGTTGGTCCTCAGCATAATCAGCTTGAGTCCTTGTCAGAATTGCAACTAGCTTGTAAGCTGGAAAAAAACTTACTATGCAAGCCAAAAAGTTTGAATTGAGCTTGAATCTAGCTAACTAGTCTCCATAGTTCAAGCTTATAGCAGACTTAATTAGTTTCACTTGCCGAAAGCTTGCCTTGGCAGCTTACAAGCATAAATCAAACCATCTGCAAGCTTGCCATTAGCAACTATGTGTCAGTCATGAGAAATTAGACTTGAATAAAGCATGTAAAACACATGATATAACAAATTTGCTCGGCAGGGCAAATTCAAGTCAAATGGCTAGCTTGTTGCAAGCTTACGTGCTATTTAGGGTGTGCTAACTGACCATCGACAGTTAAATTTCTGAAATTCTGCTGTCCTCGGCCAACTCTGTAAACTTGATAGAAATTATACAAATTTTATTGCACTTTCCTTCACCCATCAAAACATCACGTTTTGAAACAACGATAAATAATCATTCCTATCAAATTCTGTTATATTAGGGGAAACTGTCCGTAGGCCTATAGCCAGATATCAGCCTCTGTATACTATACTCTGACACTCCATTGGTTAAGTAAGTTACAAATATTTTCAAATTCATGTGGTGGTGATACCATGAATGAGTGAACACTAAAATACTTCATCTACGCACAACACCAGTCCTTAGCATTCAATGTAACACTATTAGTAAAGGCTGTTCTCGTTAAAGTGGGCACTTTGGAAGCCTTGCTAAAGATCTACTTTAATGCACATTGGCTATTATTCCGTCATATTCATGTAAAATTATCCTTGTTATGGGACTGAACACTTTTTTAATTTGTCTGCCAAGGGAAATTGCAAAATTATTTGAAAAAATAAATTATTTACAGGTTTGCTATTTCTTACACCTGCATGTATTAAAAAACCAAAAATAGAAAGAAATATTTTCATTACTCAGAAATATTTACCATACACTTTTATTTCAACATTAAGATGCGGGACTACTTTCCCTCTGTTACCAATTATACTGGTTGCATGACAGTCAGTGTGTGTGTTAAAATATATGCCGTTAGGGACAGTGACATTTTTCGAAGGTTGATTTCAAAAGTGCTCAGATTACCATGAACAGCCTATATCATGAAATATCACAGCTGTGTTGCATATATCTTGTAACCCATATTAACTATACCACCCACTGGCCCAGAAGAACACTAGAAATGTGACATAACATATGGTAGCACTGCAGTGCCGTATTTAAATTAACAAAAATGCAGATATTGGACTGTTTAATAATATTTTGTGAGTTGTTAATGTTTCAAATTCTTTGCAGGACAATAGGCAAAATGAGGAAAGAATTTGAAGCCAAAATTCAGAGACAGGTAAAATGTGAAGATGATTTCCTGCGATACATCCAGTACGAGATAGATGTGTTGAACCTTGTCAAAGTTCGGAGACAGGTGAGTTGCCTGAATTTTAAATTTTAATTTAGCGAATTTCTTTTGCTTTGCAACATTTTAATAAGTTTGCTGGAACACAAAATTACATAATTGAGCATTGACAGTTGAATCCTTCAATAATTTGAGTTATTGAAGCATATATGTACTAAGAAGCAACAGATAAGGTTCTGTAGGCCCTAGCTTTACATTTATTCTGTGTTTCTAAATGTTGTCTAGTTACTGTACCATGTACAGTAGTGTGTTATCCCAACAAATTGTTTACACATTACAGATAGACTTAACGAAGCATGATCAGATGCAACCCATTTATGCTGCATGATGAGGACTGGGGCCATGATATCACAGAGGTTGTCATAAGTGTAGATCAATGAATAATCAAGCACATGTTCATTTTCCTCATATGTTTGGTTTCTGCTGTAAATTGTACAACATTGCCATTGTGATCCTGGCTTAATCATCAAGCAGTGATTCAGTTCCTAGCAGAGGAAGGACATTGATCAGTTAACATTCATAGCAGAAGGCTAGGTGTAGTGTCAGGTGTGTATCAAAGATAACAGTGATGGACTGGTTGTGAATGTTTAGTGTGTGGCAAGTCACAAATGTAACCAAGCAAAGAAAATTCAACTGTAACAAATTTATTGAATCAAGCACAAATGAGCTGGTAACATTGCAGATCACTTTCAAGTACATTTAAAGGCCTTACAACCAAATGCTGTATCAATACAACAACTCGCAAGGTGCCTTGCTTGCAAAATATACCACACTAATATATGAATACTAACACCACAAATCTCAAATAACTTTGATAAATTATATGCATTAAAGGTTTCTAAATGCCAAGCTACCTGTTTTAAACATATATAAATTACACCAGAAATACAATTCCAAAGGTATCCTAATAATACTGATTAGACATATTCTAATAATCTCACAGCCTTATATAATTACCTCCTTGTGGCAATTTACAAATTTTAAAATACATTAAACACTCTAGCAAGTGAAACAACTTATCAATTATATTCAGTTCAGAAGGGATTTCCCACTAATCCCAGCCACAGCGTGTTTGAATTCATCAAGACTCTCAAGTGTGTACAATAGCCTTAACAGGAATTGGCACAACAGTGCACAGGTTATCCAAGGTCAGTTACTACTGCAACCATATTAACCTAGGTCAGTTTCTTGTCGGTAAATATCTCGGAGGCACCTCATCTCATAAAGACGCTCTGCATTCCTTGACTAGACAACAACAGTTAAAATAATTCCATTAACAATAAAATTACGCTCTTTATACATAATTAGAGCTTGTCTCATAATTGGAATTTGCATAATAATTTGTACATTGCATTGTGCGAACTAACAAATGTAAACCATTAATTATGTCTTGCACAAAACCGTTGATTTGGGTGGTCAACACATCTTACCCTTACACATTTGACTATACCTAGTAAAACCCACAGCGAGGCAGTGAACACACCCATCAAAGGCCACTGGGGATTTAAAAATGCACATTAAAATTTGAATAAAAGAATCTTAAAATCGGAACCTTAATGGTCATCGGCATTAAATGCCCTAATAAACTGATCAGCCATAAAATCTTACTAAACGCAAACATGTAAAATATATTAACCAGCGTTGTGGACAGCAAGCATATTGCACTACAAAAGAGGGCTTCAAAGTTGTAAATACCAAAAAATTACTATAAACTTATTACCAAACTAATTTTTGACCATGTGGGCCGAGAATGAATTTGAAAAGAAGTATAACAGCACCCCAACACTACTTTAGCACTGGAACTACGTCACAACCAAACTACATGCTCAATTTGCCTGCATCTTCCTAACAACTCTATAAAATATTCATTATATTTCCTAAGGCCGGAGCACCTAAGCACTGATAATAATTAATGAAAAGAATACTTGTTGCACATTATTGCGTAGGATGCTCCTCGTAGAGCAGAAATCAGGTGCCGAGCGACGAGCAGGTAGACGGATGATAGGAAAGCAGCACAAGTTGCAGAACGACCATCTCAGCGATAACCGACACTTGCAAAGCCCAGATTACGATTTAAATACAAGTGCACTAGGGGAAGGGAAGCAAAGGTGAGGAACAGGTAGGAAAAATGAGAGGAAGGAACTGAACTTCCACCGAGATTGCACATGAGTGCAGCGAACAAGCGGCAAAGCACAACACTACAGTGGCTGGCGATTTAAAAGACCTTCACAAGAGAAATACGTGTGGGAAAGAAAGATCTTCCATGGCCAGGCACATGTTGTTGCAAAGGTGAAGCCATTGCCAAAATTGATGCAACCATATGTGTGGACCATCATCATAAGGTACATTCCCTTGTGGAGGACTCTAGTATTTCATTTAGATTAGGACCTAATTGAAATGGTGATGAGCACAAAACCACAGTTTTGGAAGATGTGTTCACAGTGGATCATACAAGTGCTGACCAGTCTCCATTAGGAAGAACGTATAAGTTGAAGTTTGAACCATTTGCTGTGCAGCAAAGTGGAGGTGTATGGATTTATATTGTGCATAGTGTAAGGTAAAAAACTGTGGTGCCATCAGTCGAGCTATCCAATAAAACTGCGTGTAATGGAAACAACCTGGATTGCCATAACGGAGTAGTTTGTAGTCGCATGCTTAGACTTTTAGGAGTATGTTGTAAACATTGGTGTGATCCTGTTGCACGACAGTGTTTGTATACAGCAGACACTGTGAAGCGAGCATTAGTATGGCTACTACAGCCCTAATATCTATGACCACATACAGCATTTTAATTTTTTGAAGCCATTTAAAGAAAAATTTATTTGTCCGAGAGAGAACAATTTGTTTCTGATTTTGTGTTGTGGTGACGAGATAATTTGTGGAGTCCCCAGAGTTCTTTACCCGTGGACAACATCCACCATCTCCCCGAGTAGTGTAATGTGATTCAGAATCCTTGTGGCATGTTCTGCTAATGGATCTGTTGCATTCTTGCTAAACACCTATTGTTTTTTTTTCAAATTCCTCCATATCTGCTTTTGTTTGCCTTAATAAAAGCATCCAGATGAGTTCATTTAATCACGCCTCGTACATTTCAGTATTACAGTTAAAATCACTATTAGATAAATTGGGTACAGAGCAGAACATTGTAACATGTAAATTTTAAACTTGACATTTAACATAATTTTGTTCTTGTGCTATATGTTTTGTGTGAATAGTTGTGTATCATGTTATAATAATAATAATTTTAGGAACTATCGTGTTTGTACATACCATCTGAAAATTGTGTTTCAGAAAATGGGTTTGACAGGTAACAAGGCAGACATAGAGTACAGCATTGCCAACCGACTAAATAGGCTATTCAGAATTGCAGTGACGGAGTTCAAAGATAATATTCGTATTTGGGTGTGGTACCTCAGCTTCTGCAAGAGAGTGGTGAGTTGTTCGTTAGTATTGTGCACAAATGAAGGTGCATCTTCCGACTTGCCCCACACCCTCAAACTGTTGGTGTAAGCCCTACCAGTTGATAATATTTTTGGTGAAGTGAGATAGTCAGTTCTTCGGAGGCTCTCCTTAGAAGCATAGTTTGAGCAAGTGGCTGTGCATATGCTGCATGTAACATATCTGTAGTCTGTTAAGTGATCACACTTTTTGCATAAAATTTATGAAAAAATCAGCCATGGTATGACATACTTGGTTGTTTCCTGAATATATCATATTTTTCACAACTGTATTAATAATGTTTACAAATATTTTTTAAATTCATTTTCAGGACATCCATTTCAGCCACAGAAGTTATGACGTTTATAACTGAAATGAACGTAATAAAAACAAATTAAAAAAATTTTTGTTGCGTTAGTACTAATACAGTAAAACTGTGTTAAGAAGTTTCTGAAGGTACTGAAAAAATAATACTGATTAACCAAGAAAAGTTCATAAATGACTCAAATAACACATGTGCAGATAGGCAAGGTGCACAATTATTCAACTTATTAAGCAGGGAAACTTCTTAAGTGGGAACTTCTTAACAGGGTTTCACTGTAGTTATTTATTTTACAAACCACATACATTGTACTTTTCTTACAATTTTGGTAGTGTGTGCACTACTTTTTAACGAGTTCACCAAGTTAAAGAGTCAGGTGGTGTGCTCCATTGGAATCCATTCACCTTTTACCTTAATGGAGGTACTTATCTGGTTAAAGATGCTGTATAGATGCTATTATTTTAATCTTCAAAAAAAAAGATTTACAGAATGAAATTTTTGTTTGATGTTTTCTTGATGTATTTCTAATTTATTAATGGTGTTTTCCAATGACTGCACTGAGCTATACTCAGTGCACACTGGCAGAATGCTGCATGTTTCAATGAGACTGCACTCGCACTGAGTGCAGTCAAACTCCGTATTAGTTGCAGTGAAAAAGTCTGCACTGAGTGTGATTTTTCCTCCATTGTCTTTGGAATTAGCGCAACTTTTTCGGTGCAATAAGGTGGCCGCCTGTGATTGTTCAAACAATAAGAAAACTATAGTTATACTGGAAATCCTACAAATATCTTCCAGTTCGGCAGCATAATAATATTGAACAGTTCATATGGAACAAGTACATGATCGGTATAATGACAGTAATTTACATTACAGCAATGAAGAGGTTAATTTCACCTAGTGGTTCATGCATATATTTACCAATTAGTTAAAAATATAAAAGTGCCGAAAAATGTCTGAAATTTAGTGGATCTGTTTTTTACCCTTTCATCAGCATCTAGGTTAGTGCGTGGAAATATTTTCCTTTGAATCCATATTTTGTCACAAATGAGATGCATAACGTTCCCTGCTATACTACTAAACGACTACGACTCATTTGCCTCACCTATTCTATGTAACCCGAGGGAGAATCAAACCTGGCAACAGATTACACGAGTGTTCTTGGATCACCATAACCCTGGACAGTGTTCCTAAGCACGTGGAAAATAATATTGCACAATCCAGCCAGCACATCCCCCCCTCCCCCGCGCCGAGAGCCTAAAAGCAGTCAACCACCTCGGAGCTAAACCGAGCGCAGCTGAATATGCATGAAGCCGAGTGCTAGGAAGAGGGTAGCTCCCCCCCCCCCCCCCCCCCGGCCTTGCAGGAGAGGGACATCATGCTTCCCCATAGTGGCCCCGTGTTGCACCTGTCCTGCAGACTACAAAAGTCAGTGCATGACTGGGCTTGCTAGTTATTGCGTTCTCCAGTAACTAACTGTAACACTTTGTGTGCTGGGGCCTTCTACTGCTGAACAGTCTCTGGCAGAAGCTACCATTGTTGACAACCACCACCAGCTACCAGAAGCTCTTTGTCTTTAATCACTGGAGATTTACCACACCTTCTGCTGCTGCTCCTCCCAGAACAGCAGCCGAGCCTCTACTTGCTGATGGAGGCAACTGTACCCACTTGTATAGAGTAGCTGCGATTGAGTTGTTTTCATAGCAGTCAATGCCACTAGATATCTTGGGTAGTTTAGGAATAGGTCGCCTACACCTGTGTACCATAGGTTACTTCCATATTCACGCTCTGCTTTGTTATAAGGTAGCGAGCATCACTGTATTTATTATGTCTAATAAATACAGATTGTACCTTTAACTGAGGGTATCTGTTCTATAGGTATTTCCCTTGACCAATAGAAATAATATGTACTGTACGTTTTCAACTGAGACTGGGTTTTGATATACCAGTACAAACTGCGGAGTCCCTTCAGGAATCGGCACGTCTTATATATTCACCATTTAATGGCCACCTGTTCTAGACCCCAGGGGATTGAACGGTAGAGCCCTGACCACTAGAAACTCATCCAACAGGGGTAAGACAATCATCCCAAGTTGTACCCTACCAGAGCGCCTACAGTACCGATGGGGATATTTGCTTGAGACTGACGGCATAACCTGTCTTGCGACCCACACCCAATAGTGGTAGGAAGGCGACTCATGGCTCAACGCTCTAGGTCTGCACGCCTGTGGGGGGACTGATTAGATCACTGAGCTCGTGCTGGCAACCACTATTGGAAATACACTTAGATAGGGATCTGTCTTGTGTTCACGACGATCAGGAAATGTCAACCCAACCTCTATGTCTTTTGGTAGAAGGCACGGTTCGCAGAGGGAGGAGCAAAAGGCAGCCTATACCGCCACCAAGCGAGCGTGTATATTAGACCCACCTACTCCTAGTAGGCAAGCTGAACGGGACAGTGCGCAACTCACCCATCATCTAGAGAGACCTTCATCTCCAGTATTTGATTATATTTATTTTCGTGCGCACATTCATATAGCCAGAGAATATCATCCTATAGTACGTCTAGTACAGGGTACAGAGGTCAGGTACAGGGCAGCTAACCACACGTTCTAGAGCCAAGAGTCCATGGAGTGGAATCGACGGGACTGTGTTGGCCAGCACTGTACCAACGTCCATCAACCTTCCACCAGAGTTGCAGGTTCCAGCCAGCTAGCACCAGCTCCATCTTTATTGACCGAAGTATCCCCCGGTAAGACATGTACTCCGAAACCGACAAGCTTGCCAATTAAGTCAGTTGCCACTCCAACAGTGGAAAACTTTGTTCCCAGTCGCTAACCGACACATCCAGCGCAAATTGTTGGTAAGAAACGTAGTTTAAACGTCTGACTAGCACTAGCCGAGCATGCATGACCTAACGCAGCCAAAATCACTTTGACCGTGTATGTAAGTCTGTATGCACTTATTTTGGACAATCACGTGATAATTACAGTTTTCTAGTTTTTGGGGTGCACCTAGTGCAGTTAATTGGAAAATGCTATGAATTTTACTTCAGAGAAGACAGTTATGTATGTCGGGTTGTATTTAGGCAATGGCCTTATAGGCCCAGGACCATTGCTGTCTGTACTGAAGCCTGCATCTTACTACATTAGAATAGATTGTACACTAGATCAGCTGTTGTAAAAATAATGGGGAAAAAAATATATTTAGTGGTACAACTCTCTGTACTTGCAATTGAAAATGATTTGACTGTAAAACTGGACTATCACAATGTTATAAACAAATTTGCAAGTGAAAAAGCAAAACATAAACCAATTACCTGTTCGTTAAAAGTGTTTTATTGTTTGACAAAGTGTGAATAAATGTGTGTTATGTCAGTTATGTGATATATTTGTTTGTTATATAAGAGATTTTGTGCTTATAGCAAAAAATTTGGGAAGGGTGGAGCAAAATATTTCCTTGGGCCCAGAGGTGTGCCATTAGTTAAATTCGGCCCTGTATGTATGACATACCTCATATGTAGTGTTTCCAGAGGTACTGTTGTACATGGAACCATTCTATTTTTACTCATTTTGTTCTGCAGACCTACTGTTCATCTCCATTTACATAATGCTAATTTTCATAATTTTGTTTATTAACTGTACCTACAACCTTACAAACTGTGAATGTTCTTGCAGACAAATAAATTATTACTGTGGTATGTTCAAACAAGCTCGTATTTGTTAATGTTTGTATAATATTTTGGCTCTATTTAGAGCATGTATTAGTTTGTAAGTTTGACTTATTTAATGTGTGTCTGTTATGTGAGTTGAAAATGCAATGTCTCTACATGTGTTCTGTTTTTCTTACATAATTTCTGGCAGCCGTACTCAAATGTGTGTGTGCATTCATGCATGAAATAGTGTGTGATAGTGGTAACAAGAAAATTGACCAAACTTACAGTAACTTACTTTGCAGCCATCAGGATAGTGCCAGGATATTGTACTTTGCAAATGAGCATCAGCAATGATCAGTGAGACAGTTCTGCAGTCTCAATATATTTATTCCACTTTGCCAAGGGCTCTGGTGGTCATGCGGTTAGTGTACCAGCCTCCTGCCGGGTGATCTAGGTTTGATTCCCAGCAGGATCACTCCCGACTTTCGTTTGTCGGAAACATGGCTGGTTTTGTCAGGGTAGTCATGTTTTCTCTGCCCGTGCATTCCATGGCTGCTCCATCTCTATCTCACTTAACTCTTGTGGTGCTGAAACTTTGTTGTTATGTACCCTGTAAATCTCTCAGCTTAACTCACTTTTTCTCTAGTATGTTAGTGTGGCTACTTGGGACATTTCATGACTCATCTACGTCATTGTAAGTGTACTGGGAAAGACGCATTAATTGTTTTGTAAAAATAGTGTGAAGGTTACTTAGGAGGTGTGATCAAGAAAATTATGTGGCAATAAATTTTAAGATGGTGTACTAACTCTGGAAACAGTTATGAAACAAACAGGAAGAAACATTGCCTACAACATGTTCAAATATGAAGTGTAATTTAAATTGTTGTACTGAAATTCCAGTGATGTTGTTCGAGTGTTGTAAATCTTTGCAAAGAAAAACCTTGAAGTTAATATTCACTTTATACTTAGAAAATTAATTGGAAGGCTTGGATAGAAAAGTGGTGTATTACATTTGAATGTTGTCTTCAGAATGTTTCATTTACACATGTATGAGAATATTTTTTTATTAATATTGGTCTTATTCATTCAGGTTTATTTGCAGATAGATGATTTTTGTGAATTTTACTCTTAGCCAAAAACATTATTGTAAATTAGTTATGTAGTATAAATGTTAACTTTTTGCATTAGGAGTAGGTAACCCATAATCATAATATTTTGACGTGTGACACTATCTGGCACTGACTGATACGCCATTACATTTATCGTGCAGGCCTGTTACATAAGGGATGTGTTGGCTAGTTCAAACTTATCTGCCGGTTCAGTGTACAGCGTGGGCCAGGTGGCCTGACAGCTAGGAACAAAGTTGAGTCGCGGCTTGGCTATGTGTCAGGTGATGTGACCAGCGGTCACCTTTTTACCTGTGACGTTACTCTGTCGGCTCGGCTCTGGTCCTGGATGAGTAGACTGGTAGGAGTTTTTGGTGGTGCTGGAGTAGCCGGCCGATCCCCAGGTACTGCTATGGCTGAGCTGCTCCGGACTGAGCTGGTACTGTGTCCTCCGCGATACCAGGGGCAGAAGAGGCCTAGTGGTACATCCTCTCCACGACAAAAGGCAGCCACGATCAGGTGTGGGGTCCCCGGCATCTTCTGGGGTGCTGCAAAAAGAGAGGGTGAGGGAGCTGGAGGGTAATGCCCCATCCACTTGTGAGCGGGCTGAACTGGGTCCCAAGGGTTATCTTGGCAGAATGCTTGACTTGATGGGGTGCAGTCCCAGGTAGTTTTGTAGGTTGCAGTGGCCTTCCTCTCGTGCAAATCCTTACCACCCCTTTTGGTGTAAGAAATGGAGAGGAGCGACAGCCTGCCACGCGAGAGGAGAGCAGAGCAGGCAATTCTGGTCTCTATCTAGTTGTGTTCTGCCGCAGAAAGCCAGTATGAAGTGTAGGGTATGTTGGTTTACGGGAGAAGGCAAAGTCAAGCACTGCAGATGGTACACTTCTCCGACGGGTTATTTGTGGTATCTGAGTTAACGGAGTTCTCCTCTGCCCGGTCGACTGCACTGGGGCGACTGGCTCTGGTTGCAGCAATGAAATGCTCTTGCTGCTCGATGAAGTTGGCGAAGGACGTGGGGGAATGGCAGTGTATTATTCCTCAGTGAGATCGGAGGGTTCTTTTCCAGCTACTGAATTACCACAATGGAATAGTATTAATTATTCATAAGGCAGTCTGCCTTTAACCCAGGAGGGTAATGAAAAGATTGAATCACTTTCTTTTGTTTCAGGAATTATGACGTTATTTATTTCATCCTCTAGGAGCTTAAGAGCTCGTTTCAATTTATTCTTTTGTTCACTCGTATGAGCGTGAGGCATGAGGCTGTTTTGAAAAGATCAAAAAGTGCAAATGAAATAAATATACGTAAGATGAAGCCGGGTAATATAGCGGTCCTACAGTGTTCATCCCAGATACACATCTATGCACGACATGTCTCACGGCATAACTCCTTCTAGCCATTCACTAGCCTGAAGGGTTGTACAGTGGGGCTCACGTAGGCAGTGGTAATATCTGAGTCTATTGAGTTCCTAGTGAAGGGCTCCCCCGAAGATTAGCCAATGCAATGCACTGAGCATTACCATGGCCAAACTCGGAATACCGCTTGGTGTTACTTGTACTTGCTGTATGGCTTGATTCGTGAAGCCGGCGTTACTTTATGTATACAGAAGCTAAATCCAATTAATTCTCAAAACACGTGGGACAAACAGGAGATTAATACTCAGAATTGAGAAGGCCTTAGAATTGAAATGGTTATGTGTGATGTTTTTTACATTCACGTAATTTATAAGAAGTACAGTATAATGCGGTGCAAGCAAATTTATTACATGTAATCAATCCAAAATGAATATTCACTACGTAATTAAATAACTGTGGAAGTTAAAAGAACTCCGATGAAGGCAGCATGATTACTTGATAAGTTCGTGATACTTGAATAATTCATAAATATTTGAATAACAAAAATTATTTAAAAACAAATTAGCCCAAGTGATCCTAACGTTCATTAGGTTTTGTCTAGAGATGAACTCGTAGTGTAATCAAACAAGGTTCTTTACCCAACTGGCAAAGGTGTGGCCGGGCTAAGGCCTTAAGGAGGTGTCTTTAAGAGACAACATCCTTGTGATCAGGGTTTACCTGGGGAAGACAGGGGGTAGGAGGGTTAGAACGACGTGCTGAAACTGTTGGCAGAGATAACGATCCAAGGTGCTAGAGGCGCTGTGGAAGTGGATACCTTATGGTAGTGGCGTCCTCTGGAGGGGAGGAAGTGGTGTCATCGTCGACCACTGGCTGGATACCGTATTAGCTGAGGGGGTCCTACCAACCAGAGGGGTGTGGGGGAGTTTAACCCCGCTTCTTTGGGGTTGAGCTTGCGATGTCACATACCTGAACTATGGGTCCTTATCTGGCCTGCCTCTCGGCACGTGGTGTTGAAATCTCAGGTCCAGAGGCGCTCTAGGAGACAGTGACTCACTGCTGATTGGCCTGCTTCCTACATCAGCGCAAAGTTTGAACTGTGCGCTGGCTCTCTAGCAGGCCTGGCGAAGTAGAGCTGTGTTCGTTTCAGGCAGGGGTGATAATGTGACAGCTTTTTGGAGATTTGGGTTGACGGTAAAAGCTAAGAGCACGGGGTTAGCAGTGTGTTGAGGCTCTCTCAACGCCTTGGAAGTCCCAAATGTCCCACTTTCTATTACAGTGCTTGTCTGGAAGTCCCTTGTTCCTACTTTCTATTACAGTGCATAACTGGAGTTGACTTGCCCATAGGACTTTGCCATTATTCAGATGGGGCGAAGTCGGTCATTTGGAGTGCGCTTTCTGTAGGTGGAAAATGCATCATGCGTCACATTAAAACACAAAAATAGACTTTGTTCATCTTCCAGCTACTGTAATGTGTAGAAAATATTTTAACTTCCAAGACAGCTATTCTTAGTTTACAGTATTTTGCCCAACAAACACAAATTTTTCTTACAGTATTGCAATTTTACTATAGGCTGTTCACTGTAAAGTGATCACTTTTGAGGTTCTAGTACTTTTCCTTTCAACCATATTTATCCTTTAACCACAATTTAAAATAAATATTGCTATGTAAGTAATATATACAGTGTGTATATTCCACCACACTCTGAAGTTAACGTGTAAGGCTAAAATAAAATATAATTATTTGTTATTGTTCTAAATGAGAGGGCTTTCAAAAGTGCTCACTTTACTATGAATAGCCTCTAAATATTTTTTGTTCTCACCAAATGTGTTACTTTCCCAGGGTTTCCATTCGAGTGCCAGTAGCATGCTAGCTCGTATGTTGGCCATCCACAGTGACAAGCCAAGCTTGTGGAAGTGTGCGGCAATGGTTGAGTTTGAGGAAATGAATTCTGTAGAGAATGCCCGTCAGTACCTGATGAGAGGTCTACGTTTCCATCCAGATTCTCGGTTGCTGCATTTGGAGGTAATAACTACAGCGTAGCTGATTTTTGGCCATACTGAAAGCAAATGCTTCCGCAGTCATATTTTTAACATCTATATTCAGGTATCACATGAAAAGGACGTAAGGAATTATTTGTTGATTGCAGAGTTGATTGCAATATTTCAACAAATTTGTAGCAGCTTTTTTGAAAATGTGTTTAAGTGTTTTGTTTTTAAAACGCCAAATAAATGTTATATGACTAAATTTAAAAAAAAATAGCTTTCTTTGTTATAAAATGATATGCAAGACTTCAATAATATGATTTTAAAATACTAATAATCACTGATTCGCTGCTTGGTTCTTTTATAAATAGCTTATATGAAATTTTTAGCATATATTCTACGTTAACTAGTTTGTATTTTCCTCTGTAATGCGTAGTTATGTATCATATTTTTTTAATACCTGTTTTGTCAGCATACATGATAAAGAGCAGCAATGAGTGTTAAAATGATGATTGAAAGATGGAGGGTTCCAGTAGTGACTAAAGCTGCTTTTACACAATGCAAAATGGATTTTGTGTGAGGTCTTGCATAAAAAATCTCTTGTGAGAATACATGAAAAATCCATGAGGAATGAGTTCACAGATCAGAATTGCAGCAAAATACCTCCTTGCATGAGAAAAGTTAATGACTTTGGAATAGCCATAATTTTAATAATTAAATCACATGAACACACACTGTTTTAAAGTAGCAGCTGTTAAATCGAACGTGATATTTCTTGTACTCGTCTAAAAAGCTCACATTCGGTCTTTATTATGAATATTTTTTGCCTGTTTCCTCTTTGCACAGCCGTGTTCTCTGCTCTTCTCCTACCTGTGGTTGATGTGTAGGTGAGTACATGACTAGCAGGAAACAACCAGTAGAATCATTCCTTTCGTGCAGAACTGTCCTGAAAATAGGACATGCTCTATTTCCTACTTTCATACAAGATCTATCTTGTACGAGATATTTTCGCATGGGATTTAGTATAAGGTTGCCGCCTTTCACAGGTTGTGCATCTAGCTTGTGGTGTGTAAAATCTATGTAAATTTTAATGTTGTGGCCCAGTTGTTCAAGTTGGAGCTTGCATATGCAGACATGAAGCGCAAGGAGATGTGCCAGCAGATGGACCAGGGATCATCCTCAAGCAGCTTGTGTCTGATGGTGGAAGCACAGAACGTTCCAGGTTGCTCATCCCAGGAGCACATGGAAGTGGGTGCAATAGATAAGGTGAGGTGTTTTCGTACCTGCAGTTTTCATGCGTGTGTGTGAAGCATATATTAATAATATTTTAAAATTTAATTAATTTTCGCATACAGCATGTACATTTTATGGATTGCAAAAAGAGCTGAAATTTTTAATTAAGTAAAACTACATTAATATAATTGTTAGTTCAGAGACCATTATATGTACACAATAGGTAATGAAAACACAAAAAGTAACACATTTTCTGATAGACATATTTCATAAACCCACGTTCCGTTCTGTTATTGGTATATATATGCTTTTGTTGACTAGGCATGTGCAGTTTATCCAGTAAAATCACAACGGGAAACTATTTGATACTGTTTACTTTTCTTATATTCTTTACCACATTATAAAAGTGTTGGACAAAGTAGTACTTCAAACTTTGATCTTTGTATCAGTGGACCCAGAAATTTGGTATTCCAAGCCTTCCTGCAAACATTATTATGTTGTATTGTTTACTGATGTCATATGTGTAAGTTGACGCAGAATGCATTTTTGCGCTTCGGGGAAGCGCCCCCTACATGAACAACTTCCCTCCATTTTAAGTTTCAATCCTCCAATGGGCAAGGCGCTTCCTAATCAAAACAGTAATGGTTGCATTACACGTGGTTCACCAAGTTAACAGAGCCTCAATAGAACCTCTTACCACGTGATCTTAGCTTTTACTGTTTGCCTCGTCTCTTCAAGAAGCTGTCACATCAACGCTCCTCCCCGAAGAAAAGACAGTTTCACAATTGCCGCTTCCGCTAGACAGACAGCGCATGATTCAAATTTCGCACTGCTGTAGGATGGCAGGCTGCCAAGCAGAGAGTCACTGTCTCCACGAGCGCCTGAGGGTAAGACATGTCGTCGCCTCACGCCGAGCGTCGCAGCAGATAAGGATCCAGGAACCCATGTATGATGTTAAAATCTCCATCCCCAAGAGGCGGGGTTCATTCCCCCCTCATCCTTCTGAGAGCCACCAAGCCAGGGCAGAGTCCCACACCCACGCTGGTGACTGCGAAAGAACCAGTGGCCGATTAGTGAGATTTGAAAGGATATATATTCACGTGTCACAAACCGTATACAAAAATAATTTTAGCCCTTAAAAAAAGACATATAAGTCAGAATCGATCCCAATTTATATTTTGGATCTTAAAAAACTGTCAACGCCTATCTATAAGAAGGCACATGTTGAGTAAAAGAAGTGTATAAATTCTTACACATTAATGCAAGAGGATGTTACCCCTGGTGTTATGACGAATATGGATGCCAATGGTAGGTAATGACATTTTATTCCTATCTCGTATAATGGGAGTTGAGATGCAGTAAAAGGGATTCAGTTCACATTTATATAACTCTTGATAATTTTAATGGTGAAAATATTGCGTGGCATACCAATCCATAGGGACATAGATTAGCGAGTATGGGTAAGTAAGAGTGACAATTGTGATGTCATAAATTATACTTATTTAAGTACTATATTTTAAATGTATAAATATCATTGTACATGAATACACAGACACTTACATTTTTCGTGTTGGAATTAGTTTTGTATCTCTTTGCTTGCCACTCCGGACTACATTCACATAATTTTGTTAAATTACGTGTTTCTTTATATGACCTCGTCGATTAAGTGAACACTATTTTCATAAACGGGTCTATCCCTGCGTTTTTACGTTATTGATGACTATTCAGTATGGCAATATTGGAAATGTGATAAATGAGAACATGATTCATATCACTGAATAACACAAAATTGTGTTCAATCAATTATAAAACATAAAACGTAATGAAAGGATGACCAAAACTTTTTTTTCCCCATCATTTAATTACTTATCTGTACATTAAGCAGCTATACTTTTGTTCTGTTACTACAAACTGCTAAACATTTTGGAAATGTGTAATCCTGGCTTTGTGGGTCCTAGGTAGTGTGTGTTGTTAAAGAACTACTGTATGTATACACATAGAAAATAATAATGTCACTTCTCCGCTCTTCTTTCCGACACCTACGAAGTAACGAGTTTTTCTAAGGCTATATAAAGTATTTATAGTACCCTAGGATATTCTGACTTAGGAATAAACATTTAAGTGAAGATCCTCCGTGGACAGGTTATTTCCGGTATCTCCGAACCACCAACCTAAATATCCTAATTATGGATATAGTTACGGAGGCAAGTGCCATTATTAAAAGAAAACAAGTTTTATATTAATTTTTTGTGTAAGCCGTCCCTTACAGTTTTAACATATCCATTTAGTCTATTAGTATAAAATTGATGCCAGATATACGCAATAAAATACAAATAAATACAGACCCATATGCCATGTCACCTCCAGCAATCTTTAGTCTGAGAGGGAATGTCAAACCTGTCCGATTATGGCAACCAAAAGGTGCGTAGTACAGCGTTTTCCCATTTAATTCACATTAACCTTGCCACAGTTATGAAACAATTAGTAAAGTAGATGACTTTTTAAATTTTCAGTTTCAAATAGGCGCTGCAGTTGGTGTAGCAGTTAGGATGCTCGCCTACCATGGTGAACTGTGTTCGATCCCTGGTGGGGTCACCTCCAAATTTTTGCAATGTGGGGTTTTGTGCCAGACGATGCTGGTGGCAGGCGGATTTTCTCGGAGATCTCCTGTTTCCCCCTGCCCTTGCATTCTGGCACTGCTCCATATCACCCTTATTGGCTCTCAAGACCTCGCTGTTAAGAGCCACTCAAATCTCTCCACTTGTTTTTAAAATGAAATACTACACCAGCCACTGCAACTACACTATGTATTACCTTAGTTTGTTGATTATCGCTAATGGCATTCAAAAGAGTTACTCTATTATGGGATTTTCAGTGGTGCACCTGAAGTTATATTTCAAGAGATACCCTCATCTCCTGTTGCACAAAACGCCAACACTGAAACAGATGATATTCATGACGATAAGAATTCAGAATGGGTGTGGGGTGGATTTGAGATAGACGAGACGGATTATCCACCTCTTGCTGTCGAGGAACATCCAAATCATTTGCCACTCTGTGAAGTGATTCCTGAATGACATGTGGTAAACCCGGAATTTCTTCTTCCCCAATTGTAATGTATTGCAAAACACCCCATGGTCTGCACAACTGGCGGAATGAAAATGTATCAAGAAGTTCGCACAGGACTCCACTGCATGTGGAGATACAAGTGTGATAAGGCATGAGAGTCCCAGACCCGCCTTTCGTGACTGATATCCTGCAGGCCGTGAAGAAATGAAAGGCATCCGTATAAGTTTCTGCTCATAAAAGATGAGTGTGCGTTCTAATGTTATACAGTATATACAATGTATAATATTTATACTCTATATAGTATATTACTATATATACTATATACTATACATTATACATATGGAATGCAATGTTTTGCATACAATATGGTATTTTGTACAATAAAGTAAATGCATATCCAGTAGCCTTTGTATCAAGGGTGGGACAATCCAAAATGTTTTTTGTTCATAACGCTTTTGGTTGGTTGTTTTATTAATGAGATAAATTGGTTATTAGAATTTTATTGTCTGTGCTCACTGTTTTGTAAGTGTGTGTATATATATATCTGTGTGTGTGTATATATATGTCCCACAAATACTATATTGGTTTGATCCCTGGCGGAGTCACTATTGAATTTTCGTAACAGAGAAACATGACGTGCCATGCGGTTGGCCAGAGGGTTTTCTCGAGGTACTCACATTTCCCCCACTCCTGTATTCGTCGCTCCTACATAATCTCATTTCTCCCCTTTAAAGTTATAAACATTAAGTTTATCGCATTACTCAAACTTCCCTGTAAGTCGCTTGCCAGTTCCAACCAATCATGTCTACAGTTTTCATACAAAATACCTAACAGAGTACAGTTTCTTAAAATAACCTTTATGTATGTGCTCCATCGTATTTGATTTTGTTAAGTGTGAGAGAAGACAATTTAGCTTAGCTTCGCCAAAGAAAGACGAAATAAAATGAAATAAATAAATACCCTGTACATGATAGGCATAGTAAGTAATATTGTTCCGACTTATTTCTATCAATTTATGGAGTAAAATAAACCATTTTTTTGAAGCTCAATATAGTGACGAGTACACAGCTGTTCCAAATTATCATTAACAGATTTATTAGTAAGGGGATACTTTTATAATGGAGTATATTGATAGTTGTCATCTTTGATATTATTTCCGAAAGAATGCTTGTTATGCCCATATACACTCGTCCGTGACGAAAGTGTGATTTCTCATTGTCATGTAACGTTAATATTGTGACCCGTTTGTTTACTGCTCTGCTTGCTTATTATAAGAATTTTGAGTTCATCTGGAGGAAAATTATTTTTAATACCTAAATTCCGATGTGGCCTATAAAATTTATAGCTTTTTGTAGTAAATGCTTGTTAGATGATTTATTGCTAAACATGTAATTGCATTGCAAACAAATGTGCGTTCAAAATCTGCAACAATTACTTATTAAGGTGTTTTAATCCATATGTTACTGCAAAGAAGTTTTCATCATTTCACTTTTATTCATTAAAAGTCTTCTGTACTATTTCTCAGTAAATTACTTTATTTTGTACAAACTGGTCTTTGTATTACAAACAACTGCCACAATATAGCTTGTATTTTACCTTACACGCCAGCTTCATTTATCATGTAAGGCAGGAGTGGGTCTACATGAATAGGTCTACGAATATCAGTTAACACTTACAAGGAATTTGAAGAAACTGCTGCCCAGTTAGTGCATTGTAGTTGCGATATTGTGTTATAGGCAGTTCACGGTAAAATGAGCACTTTTTAAGGCCCTGCTAAATTTTTCCTCTTAGTCAATTTCTGTCTTTCCGCCACCTTTTAATATAAACATTGCCTGTGACTAATAAACAGAGAGTATACATTTCACCTCTCTCAAAAATTAATACCCGAGGCTGCAATAAAATACATTTATTAAGGGTTAATGTCTGTTGGGAGTGCCTTAAAAAGTACTTACTTTATAGTGAACTGCCTATACAATCCTGTACAAGTCATTATGAGCCTTTCTTACTGTATAAGTATCAGTACAGGAGCGATTTCTCCCCATGACTTACTGTAATTATTTTGGCCTGGAGTGGAAATAGTTCCGTGCTTGTTTGTCCAGCCATTGTTAGTATGTGAAACTAAATTGGTTTCCCCCCTGTGTCATGCAGCTACAAGGAGAGTTTGGGGAAAAAACAATTTTAAAACTTAATTAAATTACATAACTTTTATTGGCATTGCATTGTTTTTAGACTAGTCGAATTTTTTTTGTTTTGGTGTTCCAATATTTTAAGCAAAACATATGTTGTGGAATGCTAGACCCTATTCTATGGAAAAATATGCAACCAAATTTCAAGCGACCCAATAGAGCTTGTGTTTAGTAGCAAAATATTATACATACTGAAGTATCTTCCCATGACAGTTGCAGGAGCAGTTTTTTTCTGCCTCGTCAAATAATCCCAAACATACTTAGTGAATCACGCAGTTGAAAAACTGCAAGTATGGTATACATTCAGAAACTAACATTTACCAAATCTGAGTATTTCAGGTGTTAGCTAATATAAACAAATTATTCACCAAATGTTTAAAAATACATTTTCAGCATAATTTGTGCATAATCAGGTAATGGTACTAAATATTTAGGAGTTCTATTTTTTTTAATAACACAAAAATTATCAGTTATGAACACCTGTTTCCTTGGTATTTTGATTGACAACACTAATTCATGAAGTAATGATACAAAGTGTCCAATAAAAAAATCTAACTCTATTTGCAACATGTTTAAAGTACTTTAATGCATAACCACTAAACAGTTGTGATCGAGCTGCTAGAGCACAAAGGTGATCTAGATTCCATCCCCTGCGAGGTCACTTCCGGAATTTTCACGTGCAGGAATCGTGCATGGACAGTGTTGTTAGTCGACGGTTTTCTCGAGGATCTCACGTTTCCCCCACCCTGACGTTCTGGATCCTGCTCCAAATCAACCTCATTCCATCCCTCATCAATTTTCAAGGCATTCGATGTTAGCCACTCAAACCTTTCAACTTCACCCCTCAACTAAACAATGTTTGTGAACAGTTAACTTTGCATATGTATATTTTCGCATCAGGTACACACAAATAATTTATTACAAAATATTGTAAATATGCATTTTCTGCTTTGTGTAAAGTACTGACATTTGTAATTTTATGGATCATTATTGTTTCCTTATCTACTTTACTGTGTACAGAAAACTAAATCTTGTAATTTTCAGATTGTTTATTGGAATTTTCTTACGTATTATAAAATTTATTTTAATATATATAATTTTTTTTCTTTTGTTTCACTGACAAGTTCTTTACTATGTAAAAAATGCACTCTGAAACATCAATAAATACAATGAAATTCTGTACTCAAGTTCCGAAACTTCACAACTACTGCCAGGTGACTTGCTAATCTAAAATTATCAGAATGAAACATATAGTGAATCTATTACAAAGCTTTGGTGCTGTCAACAAGCAGCAGTGAAAGGGCGGGAATGACCTGCCTTCTTAAAACTGGTTTATCCGCTAGCAGTCTACATTTGGCGACACTGTGGTTTCCAAGTAGTTGTTTGGGGACTGTCTTGTGTTGGAGATCTTTATCGCACTTTGGGTAATCCTTACGTTCCAAAGCAAGAGCTGAAACACGGGAGTGAGACAGAGATATGGGCAACAGTTTGTTACCTGCACGATACCCGTGGCACAGACAAACTGAATTTCTCATAGGTCGAAGTTATCCTTTGCCATTAAGAGATCAACTTCCGCTATAAATTAAAAGTTTCAATATTAATATTTTTCTTGAAATTACGTAAATTAGGAGAGTGTGGACCCACTGTGGTATTTCTTTCATGTATGTTTTCAATAAACGTAATTTTATATGATCTAAATTTTTGTGTTCTCACGCTCGTAACTTTAGTTACCCCTTGTTTCACTAAGGTTTTGATATGTTAGAGCTTACGTTTCTTTGTCTTTAAGTTGAAACTGGCTAACTCGTAGTAATCGCCACAAAGGCAGAAACATACACCATTAAGAGGCGAACCGAGATTTGTCGGTGAAATACATAGTATCTCTCTGATAAATGTTCGGGAGAGCCCAAAGCACTAGGTACACTCTTCAATTCTTGGAATCAAGTGTGTTCGGTAGTATCCTACTCTGCCCAGCTGAAGAATAGCTACGTCGGAGAGAGAACTATCATTCGTACTTGACCCTTGGCGGAAACCTCACCTAGGAGTACAAGCAGCTACATGAATGCTTGGTACTTTGTAGTTTGCCCCGAGCTGGAGAAGTGTTGGAAGTGGTGGACAAAGTGGATGTTACATTGTGAGATAGTGCTCTAAGAAGTACACGCTAAGATCGCGGTCAGTAACCGGTTTCATCTTGAAGTTTTCTTAACCAGTCTTATGCCGTATCAGAAGAAAGGTGGAAGGAAATATAAATTGAGAAAGATTCTAAAATAATAGTTGAAGCTGAGATTGCAAGTTTACCTCCACCAGGGCCTGTTGAAGATAAACCTTTATTTCCATCACCTACTAGAGCATCTAGTCAGTCACCTTTAGAGCATTTATTAGTTGTACACTTTAATAACACAGTCCCCACCCTACTGCACCCCTCTTACACTTCCATACCCCTCACATACCACAGGAGCCTACGAGCGGACTGAGCACTACTTCTCCGCAACCACTGTCGGCCGCAGTTCAGCCGCCAACCGCATCATTGAGCCAGTCGGGGAGGAGAAGAGTGCCGCCGCCTCGTGGACAGCAGGTAATGTGCCATTGTGTTGTGCTCCTCGTGTGTCTCTTGACATTGTTCCTGTTCGTAAACCAACCCACCCCACTCTCTATTCCGATACACTTCCAAAGCAAGAGCAATTTCCCATGGTATGATCCCCATGACTCTGGCATCACATTATTTGAAGGCCACCATCGTAACCAAAGCTCATTCTGCATACCGCAGAACATTAAGTGTAAAAGTTGTCGTAGGTGTTGTAATCCCCAAGTCCTACCAAACTGGACACTCCCAAAGTTCCCAATCACTAAACCTTAAGCTTACCAACGTGGGTGAACTCTACCCGTACTAGAGCTAGCTGAGGGGCTTGTGTTCAACCCCAGGGGATAGTAGGGCTTGCCACTACGACAAACATTTAGGTGACTCCCTGAATGAACTCGTCATAGAGGTTTGGACCCTCACACACCGCCCACTTAAGTAATAGTATCATGACTCCCTGAATGAACTCTTCATAGAGGTTTGGACCCTCACACACCGCCCACTTAAGTAATAGTATCATACTATTCCAACCTGTACAATTGATATGCTATCATTGTACACTGTGGCTTAAAATGCTTCAACGTCATTTATTTTTTTTAGTGAATTTAGTTGTAACTTTTCTGTTTTTAATATCGTGAAGCATTTTTAGCAATTACTGAGTGGAAACATTACATTTGCCAGTGTTTTTGTAGCATTTTTTGGTTACTACTTACATCTCGTACATACGCATATGCATTTTACAAATAATTTATGTTTTTGTGGCATTTGAGTATGAAGGATACATACACACATACACCACTGATTTAAAAAAATACTATTTTTCCCCTATGAACTCTCCTGTATGTCTTTTACGTTATAAAGTTGACGCATGACAGCCTAGGGAGAGGGATGTCACTTCAAAGAGCGAGGTGTTTTTAATTCTGTGCCAGGTCAGTTGTGCAGTTTGAAGGCGGACTTTACTGCGGAGGCATCTGCAGAATGACCCGTTGGCCTCGCACTGGTCCCTTATATAATGTACAATTCCTTCATGCCCACTTGTTACAAAGTCTGTGAGGGCAAGGCGATGCCTATGGGCATTGTACACATGGGCTCGGGCTAGCTTACCACTGGTGTCAACTCCCTTGGGGCAGGTGCTGCCTGGCTGGACAACTTGGGCTATGGCTGGAGCGGACAGCTGGGCAGGCTGGTTCTACTTTTGCCTGCTGGTGACCAGGGTGCCGACTGGCTGGGGGGTACATGGTCGTCTGGGACTGGTGCCTCGTTCGTGCCCTCCTGGTTGAACGGTACCACTTCCAAGGTGAGAGTGTATCCCTAGCTGAGTAGTTCAACGGCAGGGTGAGCAACTCTGGGAACCCTAACTGGGAGGCCAAATAGGTTGGCAGGGAGAGTAGTGGTGTGAGACTCCAATAATTGCCGGGCACCTTGTGTTCTCTCCCATGCGCTTTTGCAGCTGGGGGCTGGTGTAGTTTGGTTACTTAGGGGCTGGCGAGATGCAAGGATAGCAGCTGTCTTCCGGGCATTCCTCCTCTCTCATCGGTGAGTGAACTTCATGGACAACAATAGTGTTAATGTTCATCCAGTTGAGTGCGGAAGGCAACAAACTCCTAGCTAAATTGCACTCCAGAAGTACTTGGGTTAAGCCTCATCAGGCCTGGCACCTTCTCCGACAAATTTATATGCTCTGGAGGGAATGGGTTAGCTGACTTAGTTAGCCCAGATGCTTTGTTGTGTGTCTTTCTAGTGGTTGGGGCTCTACCATACTTGCACACCAGGTAACTTTACGTACCAGGTCCACAGTATGGGTGGCCATCGAACTTGTTTTTGTGTGTGACATATGTGCAGTCCTGGTTAGGGGCTGCCCACAGTCCTACTTTACGTAGGAATCTTGTTGCTAATTCGAGGTCCCTTGCCACTTTCTTCAAGAGTGATGCTTACCAGGTTGAGGAAAAGGTACAGGTTCACTACACAGCTAGGAAAGACGAAGTTAGCTAGACAACTTGTTTTATTGCCTTGAGAATAGAAACACGCTGACCTTTACACACACTTGGTGTTCAACGAACTTTGTACAAGAGCTAGACAGGTGAAGGTACCTGTTGGCTTGAGGAGCCTGGCTTGAAGAGCAGACGAGAGCTGACAATTAAGTAGTTGTGAAAAAAACTGTACCTAATTGTGGCTTGTAGTCCTGAAGGGACCCGGAGCACAACATGTGGTGTGTGTGTCATGTGTGTGACTCTGGACGGCAAGTATCAGGGGGTAACAATGACTCTTCAGCTCCTGGATCTTTATCTGTAGCGGCATGAGGCGACAAAATATCTTGCCCTGCTGCGCTCGTAGCAGCCGTAACTTTCTGACTGGTGGCCCGCCTCCCTGCAGCGGCGTGAAGTTTGAATTGTGCGCTATCTTTCTAGCGGGAGCTGCAAAGTATAAAATGGTTGCTTCTTCGGGGAGGGGCATTGACATGACAATTTCTTGTAGAGAATTGGTGGTGGTAAAAGCAAGGAGCACGTGTTTAGTGATGAGTTGAGGCTCTGTCAACTTTTGGTTTGGTTCACGTGTCCTACCTCCATTACCGTTTTTGTTAGGAGATGGCCTGCCCAATGGTAATTGTCATTTAAGATGGGGCGTAGTTGGCCGTGTGGAATGTGCTTTCTCTAAATGCATAATGCATCATACTTCACTATATAATTTCAAGTATTTATGTGTATGTACATGGTATCGAAATTCTACTATAACCAAAAATATCTCAAAGGTTTTGTGACTTACGTATATGTATACACCTGTAAAACAGTAAAGTAATTTACTTAGTAGATAAAACTTTGGACTGGAAGTTTTTTAAACATACTGTTTTATGGCAAACAATTTTAGAGTATATAATCTTGTAAATTATATTCCCGGACATTCAGTGTAATAAGTTCCTACTCCATGTTCTTTTCCATTTTACTTGGTTTTTATACAGTTGTGTTTAAATTTGGAGGGTTTTATTATGTATAAATTTCAGTCTTGAATGACATTTGTGTGCTAACATTGTTTGCAGATCAAAGAAGGGAAAATTGCTGAAGTAATGTATGAAATGGCGGTAAAGAGGATAAATGATGTTTCGTTCATCATCAACATGTTGTCTATAGCAAGTAGCTATGATTTCACACACAATTTGCAAAGGAAGATTATCAAGTGAGTTACAAGTACCATTAAATTTGATAGAGTTTTACGATGGGAAAAACAATTTTTATTGAAAAATTTACTACGTAACCATCATAACTGTTTTGTTTATACATTGGATAAGACAGAAATGTCAGATTCACAGGGGGCCATGGTAGTGTAGTGGTCTAGACTTCCCGCCTCCCACCAAGGTGAACCGAGTTCGATTCCCGGCAGGGTCGACCCTGGATTTTTGCATCTGAGAATCTTGCCAAATGATGCTGCTGGTCAGTGGGTTTTCTCAGGGATCTCCCATTTTCCTTGCCTCTTCATTCTGGTGCTGCTCCATACTCGCCTCACTTCGCCCTCATCGGCTCTCAAGACCTCCATGTTAAGAGCCGCCCAAAAGGCCTTCAATCGCACATTCACTCGCTCACTCACTCAGATTCACAGTGTTTTGAGAGTCATCATGATGGTTGACTCAAACTGCTGATAGCGAATTGGCATGTCTTAGTAGAGAAAGAATGGTTTGTGCTTGTTTGGCTTGTGGAGACACTGTTGACAGTGTTTCATGTAGCATTTGTTTAGGAACGTGTTCTGTTAGGATCATTTGTGAATAAACCTGAGTTCCATGCCTAGCATAAACACTTCAAGAACCCATATGTGTTTAGGAGGTAGGCATAGGCAGGTTCCATTTAGACAAAGAAACGACCTAACAGGATTGTGCTGCCAGTGGTCATATTTCATGGGGAGAACTGTCACAGATATTCTAGAATTGTTTATCATTTCCTTTATGAGAAAATCTCCTATCTCCAAAAACTGGTATTTTACTGGAGGGAAAAAATATAGTAACTTTGATTTCAGATACAATTTTAAGCTCTTCAAAAATAACTTTTATTAATAATTTAAACGAGTAAAGTATTGTGTTAACCCAGATTAACAAAGATACATGTAAAATTAAAATAAGTTGTGTATGTACGAGATTATTGCTGTGTGAAATCTCATAGTGGAGTCATGAGGTTTATGTTTTTTTGAAAATTATTTTTAAACATACCTGGAGATACTATCTTTTTGTAGAAAATCAGTGGAATATTTTTGTTACAGTGGTGTAAAAACAAAAAAAAGGAGGTATGAGATTTTCTTTTTAGTGTAACAATATGCCTCCTCATGTACAAAACTCTGTTGTATCCAGAGAACTAAACCATTGAGTCTTATAGTAAATATTTTATGTGCTTCATCTTACAATACTGTATTTTTACCCTTGTACCATCTGCCCCCACGTAAGACTTACACCCCAAATTATAAATAATGTCCCAGGGAAGAAATTTTTTACACATTGAGTTTTAAAAACTTATATTTCAGTGCACAGCTGTGTTGCACAACTATACATACCTATGCTACGAAACTAAATATTGGATGAGCTATTTCATATTTATTTGAAATAAACACTTCCAATTTATAAAAAAATACTGGAATCTCGGGAATAGGGTGGGCATTATATTTTGGATTTAGGCTGTTTTGACACTCAGCACATGCCCTGCTGCCGGCTGGCCCAATCTGATTGCAACACGCTTAGAGAAGTTATCTAAACACAAAAGGCAAATCATCTCAGGGCACATCAATTCAGCTTGATGCATGATGTCTTTCTTAACATTATTTAGTCAACATCTACTCATCAGTGCACATCACTCAGCAGCACATGTCAATGGAGTTGATTGATCCTACATTCTACAAGATGCCGATCTTGTACTGTACCCATGGGCAAAGACGCACCCTCCACGCCTGAAGATTGTACTGTTCACTAGCCAAGCCACCGAGACTATACATCAAGATCATCCAAGTATTAAAGTGCACCGCCAGATGGCACCAACAGTACGATTGCCAAACATGCAGCACCTGGATCCAGCACCGGCACCTGGTACAGAAGATCTCTTCTACCTCCATCTTCACTGCACTCGTGGTGCCGAAGATTACTACTATTCTACTAGTCCTTGCCAGTTGTCGTCTAACATCGTCACAGACACTTTACTACGGTCCTTTCAGGGCAACAATGTAGCATAGCCAAGTTTAAGTTATTTTCATAGTACTTCTTCTACCTATCCCGCTAGCCTGGGAACAGATCACCTTTACCTGTCAATAAGTGGTCGGCTTCTGTTAAGCTCCCGTTGATACAAGGGAATAAACTAGTTTTAATCCACGTGACGGTAGGTATCTTTCTCGTAGCCATTGTATCTTTCCCTGTAAACTTCAGCCCCGCCCGAGGGACAGCAGTTGACCGAAAAATTTATTCCAAACCGCAAAACACATCATCAGTACAGTACGCACACATACTGTACGCCATCCTTTCTGTGCATTACTATGTACAGAATGGTAGAGCCCGATACTAGGTACTCCTCCCTGGCGGTTGACTTTTCAGCTTGGTGTTTGCTCTTTCCACCATGCTTCTGTTGCCGGATACTGAGAGAGGGATACCGCCTTGAGTTGACGGAAACAGTACGTGGTTGTACACCCAAGTAGGGCCACAACATTACCTGCTCTCCCTCTGCGAGGTCTATCGTAGTCTTTCTCTTTTTCCTCATGCCCTACTCCAGTTGTAGTGGTATCTGCAAGAGGGTAAAAACGTTGGAGACTTTATCTAAATATCAGCAGGAGCCTGGTCCCATCCCCACTGGCCTTGAGCACCTTGACCCACAGGAACAGGTGCAAGCCCTCCGGCCTTTGAACCAGCTCTCTTCACGTCACTTACCAGAGTTGACGGCACAACACACCCCGTATTTTTGGTCTACTTGAGTGGACAAGACACGCCTCTCGGAGTCGCAAACTTGTGGTTTTGGGGGACCCTGATCAGTTGGCCAACCTCGGCGTCAACCAGTGCCTGCGAGCCCACATCGACCAGCACATCAGATTCAGAGACTAATCCGGTCGCACCACGGTCTGAATCACAGCAGCTGCCGCAGGTCAAGCATAGTCCAGGCAACCCAGTGAGAGTGGTTCTACCAAAACATAAAATAGTACTAGCCTTCCCAGATTTCGTGCCCTGCCAGAAGGCCACATGGCCGGTGGTATTGTATTCTGGACGTGCTCCAGTGCTACGCAAGGACTAGAGTCTGGGCATCACCCCCTCGTTCGTTTGTCCTAGCAAACTCCAAAAGCATTCACCGTTGTGATGTACCTCAGTTGCCCATCGGACGTCACGCGTCAAGCTTATGGAAAACAAGAACAACGTTTATAAAAACTGTAAATGTGGTCTGGTCACTCACCAGGCCAGCAGCGTGCTTGTAGACTGCACTCCGACCTCACTTCGTGCAGCAAATATCTGCTTTGTTTCTATAAACATCACATGGCTGATACCATCCCTGCCGTAACCATGCACTCTACAGCAGGAGGGGAAAAGCAGTCTATGTTACGAGGAACTTGGCTACATATTATCTGTCCTGCATATTTCACCAAAACCTTAATCTCCATTTAAGATCTGCACTTCTCCTTTTCAACTTTGTTTCTGTGAAAAAATGTGTGGGTGGTACATTAGTGAATATGGTAGTTTGGTTTCTTTTGCCGTCAGAAATAATTCTCTAGGGCTTTTACTAGGGATGGAATCCTTGATACTGCATTCCCTTTATACCGTCAATGCTTTATAGTATCGCATGAGAATGTCCAAACGTATTGAATTTTAACACATATTTTCTCGTGTCATAATTATGGTACGAGCATACCATAGCTTTTGGAATGTGTACAATAATTTTGAATAGGATACCATAATGTTCTAAATTTATACAATAATTCCTAAAAGTGTACCATAATTTAAATACAAGTGAACCACAATATACTGACGCGTGCCTGATTAGACTGACTTGGCACATTGGTTGAGGATTTTGTCTGCTAGACCAAAAGCAGGGTAGTTTGGTTTAGATAGTCGGCTAGAGGCAAGGGGTGTTGGTTAGCACTTACTTACTCCAGCTTCGTGGGCGTTGTGGTCGGGGTAGGTTTCATATAGGCGTGACGAATTCGGTCTACGCCGGATTGGAGATTCCACAGGTGTGCTTTATTGGTCCAAAAGTTGAGGTCTCAGCCAAGTCGCACTTCGGTACCAGTCAGAAACCCTTTAATCACAGAGTGACACGTAGGATGTTTGTGACTACAAGGTGGGAAGTCACTTACCAGAACCGGAGCAGGCACGACTGCCTGACATCTAAGTTCAGCGCTGCGGTCCCGTTCCACCTCTCTCTCCTGCGTAGGACGTGGTAGTGTGATCCACGGTTTGAGAGCAGAGTAAGCCAGGTATTGTTCCCTATGTTTTCTACCACTCCTCTTTTCGTGAGGCATAGGGCAAGCTGTTCGACAGCCTACGTGATGCACTTATATACAGGAAGGTTTGACAGTGTAACCCAATAGTGACTTGCTGGCACGAGCTCAATAAGAGTCCCCACTAATCCTCTGCAGTATTCGGGCTGATCAGGGACATGGAGCCGTGGGGACCGCCAAGTGTCTACTGGTTGTGTGTTCGCACTAGGTTTCTAGTGGTTGTGGCATCGCTGTTTCTCCCACACGAGCACTGACTTAGTGCTAATGTGTTACTGGGAAGAAATAGGTAGCCGTCAAATATGTATGTCTTCTAATGTGCAGACACCTGAAAGGGTTCCACTGTCAGGCTAACTTGGTTTAAATAAATCTCCCAATTCCTGTCATCAGTGTACGGTGTATTCTGTCTCCAACCGTTAATTCAAACAAATACCCTTGAAATGAAAAACAGAAAGGTAGAGAACAATGAGTGTTTATTGAATATTCAATAAACATGTGATCCGTGCTACTTCCTATCAAACCGTGGAGGGATGAAGGTAACTGCGGTTCCAGGTGTAGGCAACCTGGTTCTAAGTTATAAGGGAGATAACTGGTTCTAGACGAAAACAAATTAGTTAGATTTTAACTGCTAAGTAAAAGGTGTCTAGAGGATACAAAGTGAAGATGGATACGTATGTTCGTGTATGTTGGTTATCGAGTTGTAGTAAGTAGCCACTGGGGGCGTACTTGAAGTTTCCAAGATCTCTGGAGGTCCCAACACTGAGTTAGTGCGGGATGTCGTGAGAGAGGATGCTTAAGAATGACTCCCGAGCCCGGCAGTGTCCGGATTTATGTAGTGGAATCTTGTAGGCTGTCGGCACAGGTTGCGGGAAATGCGTGACGTTCTTCTGCCCTAATTGGCGTGTGAAAACTCTGGTAAGCGTTTCTGCTTTGTGCCTCATCTGTGGCGCTCGGCCTTGCTCGAGGTTTGAGCAGCTTGTTGGCTCTCAGCGCGAGGTAGAGGGGGAGGGGATGTGCCTCTCCGGGTGGAGAGAATTCACTCATAAGTTCCTGTTGCCTGTAGGCAATGTGTCTCTCACGTCTGTAGTAGTGGAAGAGGTACTCTTGGCGACGAGTCGTAATCGTATTAGATTAGTTGTATAAGCGGCGCTCGTCAATACTACATTTTATTCATAGCATATTATCCACACAGCTGCGAGCACCTTGATGTATTTTTAGGTAACCCATATATACCATAATTATGATTTTTGATGTTTACTTTTATGTTACATAATTGATGTACAATAAAAATGGGTAGAGAGTAGCCAGCAAGTGCCAGTAGGCGCGAGTGAGCAACTTGAGTAGTTACTGTACGTCTAATACATACGACAATTATATGCTGCACTGGAATTTTTTATTTAATTAATTTTTATCTCACTAATCACGTATGGTATATATTTCAGGTACAATAAAAGCAGGTAGAGTTGTGAGCAAGCGCCGATAGGCATGAGTGAACAAATTGAGTAGTTATTGTACATCCCACACATACCCGCAGAATACACGGACTAGGCCGTGATGGGTGTATCAGATAATTACGTTATTTATGTAACGTTACAGTAATTTCCTTGAAGTCACAAAATAAAGTTAAAAAATTGCAAAATTGCAAAATAAGTGTGTACTGAGCTATCATTTTCTTCAAAGTTTGATTACAGCTTTTACTGTGGAAACATGATTCTATAGAATCAAAGGAGACTGTGTTGGTTTATCATTGGTTAAGAATTTTTTGATTACAGGCTGTCCACTGTTTGTTTCCACTGTAATGTAGGTTTTTACATAGTTTCAGTATTTGTCAATGACACTACTAAAATTAGCAATTTTCTGGGCCAAGTTGTTTTGCATTCATGACAATTTTAATTTGGTACCAAAAAAAGTATCAGTATCGAGTATCATGAGAATGTTTTGGTATCAAAACTGGTATTGATTATCGAGAAAATGTAGTATCGACCCATCCCTAGTTTTAACAATACATTGACGACCTCCGTAACCTTTGAAACTTAGACATTACCTTTGGTCCACTAGCATTTGGATTTGAGTCCTATGCCAACCTCAATTAGTCACCTGCTAAATTGATGTAGTTGTTACAGGTGAAGCACTAATGGATGAAACTTTCTCTCCGGGTCTTTCAAGCAGTGCTTATATCATATTGACTACAAACATATAATTTGGTATAAGGGAAATTTAACTAATTAATTTCAAGATAAGATAAACATCATTCACTTGTACACTGAAGTCATCTTTGCAATGGGATCACAGTTCATTAGACACGCCCCGGACAACTCTGAGCCAGTAGCAAACTTACATAAAAGTAATTAGTGAATCTCTACGGCCAGGTGTGGAGTAAAACTGGCTAATCTCTGGAGCAGTAGCAAATGAATAAACATCTGAGGCTCGACTACCCATAGGATTGTGAGCTCTAGCCTACAGGTCATTGAACTCCTGGAATTTTCCTATCTTTACAGATAATAAATGTTTACACTAATAACTCTGTATATTTCATTTGGTAAATTGACGACTGGGTATAGAGATATTTATTGAATTTTTCTGTCAGTTGTTGAGTGTTCTTTTTATCATATTTGTGTTTTTTTTAATTATAAAAATGTTTGTTCTTTTTTTGTGTAAGTATTGCATTGTTGTGCACACTTGTTTTGCATGATTTTTGGTGAAATTCTTTTTCATTTTTTTTTGTCTATACAGCATTTTTATTTTGTATTTCATTTTGTTTGACTTTTTTCATAATCAGCTTCAGCAATGGAGTATATCCAATGAATTTCTTTGTGTAATATAAATGTAGTGTTGCTTCAAACCCAAATACAGTATAGCATGTTTAAAATTACAAAACAAAAGTTATTATAAATAAAAATGTTAAACATTTAGTAATTAGTAAGACATAGAACTGTGTTTCTTGATTGTTTAACTGTGTCAATTAAAATATATTTCAATATTATGTAGATGTCTACGAACCTAGGATTTTTATTTTAAGTTGAGCCTGAGCAAACCAACTAAAAATTTTCTGAGCTTCATATCAAGCTTGAGCCCAAGTTCTGTTATTACATTAAAAAAAGAAAAGATAAAAGGTTTTACAATGAAGATATGTTTGTATATTAACAGTACTCTGTATTCATATCTGCATTTCTGAAGAGTAATTTTAACCAGAACATTTCTACCTTTTAAAATATTTTTTCATGAATAAATAAAACCTTTCTTTGTAGCAGATGGTAATCAAACTGTATGATCATTCACCACATCTGATGCTGATTCATAGCCAGGTATGAATGCTGATTTTGACAGTAATCTACAGTGGTGTTTATTCCATAGATGCAAGGTAAGCAATGCTTACCCTATAAATACTGGAAAATGGAAATGTTCGCCTTAACTTTAAACACATTTAATTCTGCGTTTCCTGTTTCTGATTAGAGAAACGCAGTTTTTGTAACTCCTGTCGTACACACGTAGTGCTGCTATCTAGTATATTTCCAAGAATGGGAGCGACTAGCGATGAATCAATATCGAACTCGCAAGCAACAACATGCCACATGCCCCGTGTTCCTTGAGCAGGGTAAGCAGTCGTTTTGTTTGAATCCTCCAGTCCTAATTTACCTTGGAAAGTGGATGAAAGTGTTCAGGAAAATGGGGGTTTTCTTATAATTTATAATATGCTCTATAAATAATATTCAGTTTAGTTATTATTACAGTCATTTCGTTTCCGCTTTTATGCCTAATGTTAGGTATTATAAAATGTTAAATACATGTGGAGGGTAAGCAAAGTTGGAAGTTGCGTTTGTTAGTAGAAATTGCTTACTTTGTAAAAAAAAACTCACTACATGCCATTGGTAATCTAATAACCATTCATATTTTTTTTGCTAGTACTTCCCTACCTTTTAAATATTTAAGTTTCATTTATAATAAACATATTATTTTCTTTAATACTCCATAAAATGCTGCATCTTAAGTGGCCGTCTGAACGAACTGCTGTTGATATAAAGGCTCAAATTTTTCAGCCAGAAAATATTTTTATCTGCGCTCGAACTGCAAATGGATATTCTGCTCGATTTTCAGGTACTTGCATATATCTAAATACTGTACGTTATATACAGTTATGAAAGGAATTTGTGTAATGTTGATTTTTAAAACAATGTTTAGTTAATTGTGTACCACTCATGTCACAAGCATTGTGTTTATGGTTGTGTTGCAGTGATCTCCTGAAGAACTTCCCGAATGATGAGCTTACATGGAACACAATGGCAAGGAGAGAGCTGGAGGGACTCCATTACATGGAGAGCCCACTGCCAATGGAACAGAGGTCCAAGGATGACACTAAAAAATCCTTGCGAGAACGTATCAAGTATGCAGTCTTTAAATACTGCTATTTTTTATGTTTGTGTAGTAGTTTTAGCATGTCATGTAGGGAGTTATAGAACATTCATTCAGTCTAGCGTGTACATTAATACAGTGATGAGAAGCTGCTAGCCATTGCGGAATAAAACTGTGATGGTATTGTGCTTCACACAAGTTTATGCAGCTACAGCATATCACAGTCTTATATAAGCATCATTTGTTCATTTAGTTGTAAATGTTTTGTCTACCTGTCCCCATATGTGGGTAAATTAATCATTATCTTGTACCATCTCTCCTCTAGCAACTGCTTAACATATCTGTACAATTGTAAAGGTTTAACAGTACAGGATATTTTTTTGTTACGGAAATTAGACCAACAACTGTGGTAACCAAAAATTGCAAATGTTTATTGAAATGTTGGCATTGCGATAGTAAATATTACTGTAACAATAACTGCCAAACTAGAGAGTTTGCAGAATTTTGTTAACAATGTCAGATGATAGAAGCCATGGGTTTTACATTGGATTGCAGAAGCCATTGGTTAACAACATTGGATAGCAACATTGGATGGTAAAAGCCATTGACTAACAACATGGGGTCGTAGAAGCCATTGGTAAACAACATTAGAAGGCAGAAACCATTGGTTAACAACATTGGATGATAGAAGTTATTGACTAACTACGTTGGATGGCAGAAGCCATCGGTTAACTACTTCGGATAGCAGAAGTCGTCGGTTAACTACTTTGTATGACAAAAGCCACCGGTTAACTGCGTCAGATGGCAAGAGCCACCGGTTAACATTGGATGGCAGAAGCCACCAGTTAACTACGTCGGATGGCAGATGTCATCGGTTAACTAAATCAGATGGCAGAAGCCACCCATTAACTCCCAGATGGCAGAAGAAGCCACTGGTTAACTATGCCAGATGGCAGAAGCAGCTACCTGTTAACTATGTACAATGGATGGCAGAAGAAGCCGCCAGTTCATTATGCCGGATGGCAGAAGAAGCCGCCAGTTAATTATACCAGATGGCAGAAGAAACCACCTGTTAACTATGTCAGATGATAGAAGCCACTAGTTTACTACATCAGATGGCAGAAGCCACTGGTTAACATCAGGTGGCAGATGGCACCGGTTAACTACATCGGATGCCGGAAACCGTTGGTAGGAAAGGGAGAAAATTGCATTTATTTACGTAGTTTGTAGCATTAATTTTTTGTTCTGACACGTGACACATTCCATGCTTGGAACGCTGCACTACCAATGGCCGACTGCGCCCCATCTGAAACGGCAAACTACGCCGGGGCAGGCCATTCTCCAAGAAATAAAACAGTAATGGAGGCTGGAAACCTGACACACCGTACGTTGACAGAGACTCAACACACTTACTTATCATGTGCTCCATGTTTTTACTATACTCCTAAACATTCCTTCGGCCTCCGCCAACAGCTACCGGAGTCTTCAACGATCTCCAGAGGACCCAGCAGACGTCATTCTACCTAATTCTCCACTTCTTCCTACCCTTCTGCCACCAGGTATTTTAAGGTTACGGCGACAACGTCCCCTCTGGACAACCACTTGAGGCCCTAGCCAGGCCACCGCTTCACCACTTGGGTGAAGACTCCCCTCTATTACAACCACATTAGGTCCCTTCTGGACTAACCCCCCTTATTAAATTACGGAAAATTAGTAATTGGGCTATTATATTTGCGAACTGAAGTCAAATTCAATTTACACAAAATAATTATTCATTGCATAACATTTCACGTCTTTGATCCAGGTAGCCTCCACCTGGCTTTAATTGTTTGAAGCTTCCGCAGATAGAATATTATATTTTTGCATTTAATATTTGAGTGTAAATCCACTTATAATAATAATTGAATATTTTTGCATCCACGTAATTGTAAATGATTAAATGATTCTTGTAGTTTAATATTGCTTTGAATATTACTTGCAAATTACGTCAATTAAAACCAATGTATTTTTATCCATTTAACTTTTTCATTTTAACTATTTGATTACTTCCATTGTAGACCTATAAGTTCTTATTGACTTAATAATAATTTAAAATCATTCAGTGATTTAATAATCTATGTAGAATAACGCCGATTCTGTGAACTATGCCAGATGGCACAAAAACAGAACACCCTAGCGGTAGCCCGAGTTCTGCCAAGGTAATACAAACTGTATTGCAGTAGACGATTTTTGGGGGAATCCTTCACTAGGTAAACTTACGCCTAAGAACCGTGACTGTCTAAGTGTGCATCCTGTTCTATAATTCTCTTTTGGCTGGTGAACGGCTGGGCTGCGGTTATACGGTGGATCGCACTAGGCAGGCTGGGATCTTAGAAGTACATGTTAGGGCCGCTTCTATACCCGGCTTTACTCTACATCTTGCTTTTTGTGAATTTGGATACAGCCGACCTTATGATGCGCTCATATCATTGTGGTAAATAGTTCCTCTTTAAACGTCAACTGAAAGAGTTAGAATGCCAAGTACTCCAAACACTTCCACAGGTAACCACGGAGGTGAAACCATTGTTTGAACTGCCTACTTTGACTTTACCTCAAGTTCCATTGGAATACCTACTAGTAATACTCTTCGAGCTTAATATTGTGGGACTAGATCCCGACCTTTTTACCGAAGCCTATACTGCCGTACCTCCCCACCTACCCCAAGAACGTACAACGAACCACAGCACTGCTCCACCGCAGCCAATGTTGGCCGCCTCACAGAGCCAGTAGGAGAGGGTGCTACCACCCGCCATACAGCATGTAAAGCGATGAAAAGTGAATATTCCAGTGATTCCTGATTTCGTGCCGACACAGAAACCCACTGTCCTACTCTGTATAAAGGTTTTCTACTGACAAAGGAGTATGCGCCCTTGGGGTATGTGTACCGCGACTCTGGCTTCGTACCTTCTCATAACCTTAACAGCGTCCACCAGTAGAAAGCACGTTCCACATACTGCAGGACCTTAAATATAAAGTTTATTCTAGTGGTTGCAGGCGCCAAGCTCGCAGCTAGTCTGAGGCCCTTGCGAGGATTCTAATCTGCCACCCCATTCCGCAATGTGGGGAACCCACTGATTCTTGAGCTAGCCTGGGTTAGTAAGTGTTCAGCAGTTGTCAGGGCTTGAAATAAGGATTATACTCTAGAATCCTGTGACACCTCATTCCAACTTGGGTACCAAGGTTCGAGACCTCCCACGTATCTCTCTTCGGAACCGCAACATGCTCCAACCGCCTTGTGTGTTGTGTCTTTACACTACCGCATAAGGAAGTTTGACCCTCGCTACATGCATCAGTACCTTATAAAAAGGTTACTTTTCGCTTACGCACTGAGCACCTGCATCACACTGGTTGAAATTGCACTAGAATAATAACAAATCAAAACCTTGCTGATGGTGAGATTTGGTTAAGTCCCGGTAGTAGTGTTGTATTTATTTCAAAAGTAAATTTTCCTATTCTTCCAAATTTAATACCTATATAGAATTAAAACTGATACTTTAACATGAACAATATCAAAACTTATCAATTTATCATAGCTACAGCTACTTTATTAGCTTATAACAAGTGATATGTGGAAACATTAGTTCACAGTAGGATCACAGAACTAGCTAGCAAAATAATAATCTGTGTACCTAGTACTTCTCAGGATTGCAGCATGAAACTGCAAGTAATTTCTAAATTAAACATTGTTTAAATATTTCACAGAAGTATCTGCGACTCTTGGATGCATATTGCAGTTCATTGTGTTGAAACATTAACCTCAGAACATAGGTAACTTCAAATATTAACTTCGACGCGTGCTGCTCCTACTACTAATAAACTATGATTACGACTCATCACTAAGGTTCCTACTTCCACTGCTACAGGCGTAAGAAACATCTACAGTGAATTTTTTACATGAATTCTTGACTGCCACCTCTACTGGCAACAGGAACTTATAAGCGAATTCTCGTCACCTGAAGGTTATGCAACCAGGCTGGCACACCGACCCTCTACCCCGCACTGAGAGCCCACAAGCTGCCCGGACATCGGGCAAGGCCGAGCGCCGCCGAAGAGGCACTAAGCAGAAATGCTGACTACTGCTGACCCGAGTTTTTCGACTCCCGCACCAACCAGGGCAGGATGCTCGCCCTCCGCAGCCCGCGCCGGCAGCCTACAATCTTCCCCGATATAAGTCCAGACGCTGCTGGGTTCAGGCAGTCGTTCTTGTTTCTTCTCTCGCGTCATCTCAAGCACTGCTAAGTGCTGTGACATACAGAGATCTTCCAAGTCTTGAGCACGCTCCTAGTGGCTGCTCCCTATGTCGACGACCACCGAACACCCACTCATACGTATTAAACTCACTTTGTCTCCTCTAGACACCTTTTACTAGAACAGTTTATTAGTTATATATTTTTACCGTTTAGATATATCTTCCTGCTTTCAACGTAGAACCAGGTCGCCTACACCTGGCCAGCATAATTACCTTCAGCGCTCTACTGCTTAGTAGGTGGTAGCACGTGTCGCATGTTTATTGAGCCCTCAATAAACATACTTGGTTTCCTATACTTTTGCTTCTTTTCTTTCACAGATTATCATTCTATTCACCTGCTAGAAACCAGTTACGATGTGCACTACTGACAGGAACCGGAACGTTTTATACAACCGAATTAGCTTTGACTACAGGTGCCCCTCAAGGGTCCGTCAGTCCTTATATACACCCATTAGACGGCCATCTGTTGCTTTCCAACTGCCAGAGCACTGTTATTGCTGGAGGGGAGGAACAGAGGACCCACAACCACTAGTAACACCTTCATTCAAGGAGGGGCGATAATCCCAGGTTATTATCTTGCTCCAGAGCACTGTTAGTGCTGGGGTAACCGTAGCCTGAGACCTGACGTTCGACCTTCCGTGAACGCACATCCAGTAAAGGCATTGGTGGTCCACACAGCTCCACGTCCCTGATCAGCCCGCCAAGCGTGGGTGATCAGTGGAGACTCTTACCGAGCCTGTGTCAGCAAGCCAATACTGGACATACACTGTAAAGTTGTTTCCTCGTCAAGGTGCACTACGTATCTCGTTAAGCGGTGACTCTATGTCTTATCGGGTAAGGAAGGGCAAAAAAGCGTAGGGAGCAAAACATAGCATTCCTTGCTGCCAAGCAGTTGAGTGTACTCGCACCTCCCACGAGTAGAAGGCAAGCGGGACGGGACCGCGCCGCCGAACTCGGAAGCCTAGCAGTCACCCCTGCTCCGGTGGTGATTGTATATTTTTACCTGTCAATTCGTACCAGCCCAGAGTACCATCCCGTGGTGAGAGGGTTGGTGAACAAGACTGAGGTAGGGTACGGTTGGTCAAACCTGCACTTTTGGAGCAGTGAATCAACTGCCTGGAATCGCCACTTTAGAGTGGGGCAAACCCGCCACCATTAAGTGAAGACCAGGACAACATCACCAGCACCAGCTATGACGATGGTGTAAGTAAATCCTAACTCCCCTTGCCAAACCCCGTCAAGCCTAACTTAAAAACTCCGCTATTGGTCTAGCGACAAAATCCTCAACCAACGTGCCATTCAGCTTAACCGGGCATGCGTCAGCTTGGACAATATAACCCCTATATATGTGACTAGCTATAGGAATGCTAATGTTGCAATTTTACTTTATTAATTGGTTTTCCATATTAAAAACTGCATCCTATAGAAAACTCATTTTAGAAAACGATATGTATATTCCTCATTTAAATACATAATAAAGCAGGATGTTTGATGGCCAGATTGACTGAAATTAACGAAAATAAACTGTTAAATGAATTATAAAATCTTGGTTTTTCGTGTGAATTGCATTGTGGAGTTTATAACAATTTGTAGCTAGAAAACATATTTGTAGCATTTATTAGCTTCTATATAGTTAAAACTATTTTTCACCCTTTCTAGTTGTTGTTTAACATCGGATGGCAAAAGCCACTGGTTAACTACACTGGATGGCAGAAGCCACCAGGTAAATATGTTGGATGGCGAAAGCCACCAGTTAACTGCGTGAGATGGGAGAAGCCACATTCACTCAGACTGTTGGTAGGTTTGCGGAGTGTTGGTAGAAATGTTATGTATGAAAAGGCTTTTGTTATTGGTCATAGGCAGTTGTTGCTATAATTTTAAATTTTGATAAAAACAATAAATTTACCTACATACAGAATTGTATTAAAGCAGTATAATATTAAGCTTTCATGTTTTGCAGTTTTCGGCATAGCTTTGTCTGCAAGAATAGTTTTCTTTTTCTGTTTACAAACAACTATTTTTTTTTTGCAGGCTGTGTGTGGGTGTATATGTGGCAGCGTTCAAGAAGGTGAACACTGAGCGAATGTGGTCACTCTACATTGACACGCTGCTGGAGCTTAATGAAGATACAACTCACATCCCGGTGTTCAAGAAGAAACTGCTACGAGAAGCCTTCCAAAGTGCCCATGCTGCTGAGAAGTTGGCGCAAAAGTACTACAAACCATGGGTAAGGCATACTTTTTCATTTATTGGTTAGAGAGGTGGCATTAGAGAGTGTTTGGTTGATGATGCTCCACTAATGGGTGTTTCTGGAGTTCGACAGCATCTGAGCCTTCCCTTTGTCCCCCTCCCCCTTTCCACCTTTACGCCCTTTTCTCTCTGCCAGTCCCAGATGGCTGGTAGTAGGCAGTCATCCACATGACGAGGTTGTTTCTGCAAATGGAATTGGTTACCTTTGGCAGTTCTATAATGGCCCGCAGGGAGGAGCGCTAGTTGCTAGTGGGAATTGGCCAGGTTTGTACTCTGGAGGGTGTATTACTGGTCTGGGACTCCGTGTTTCGGACCACTTTTTCTATGGCTCAGGGCCAAATTACAAGCCACTGACTCAGGCGGTGCGGAGAGAGAGTGCGAGGAATGGGCCAGAGTATCTGGAGGTGTAAATCTATACTTCTGCTGAAGGAGTTGTTCATTGTACCCTTCTGCCAAGCTACTTCCGCTCTCTTGCAGGAATACACCCGGTTGGCACTCTGTCCATTCTCTACCAGGCTTTCAATCAGGGTTATTCCCTGTTTGGCAGCTTTTTCCTCACCCAGTCCTGTGTGGTGAGGCATAAGGGGAAGGATAGTGTAGAGAGAATGACAGTGGGTGTTCCGTAGGAACAGGCACAGCCTGAGAGGAAGAAGGCATAGGCAAGTAGGTGTGGTTGGTATTCCTTACTACTGACCTCCAGCAAGTGCGTTGGTGGGCGGGAAGTCACAGGTAGACCTAAGCACTTACAGAAGGGTGCAACAATTCAGTGGACTGCCGCTCCGCAGAGATGGGGCCCCGTATAGGCGAGGAAGGAGTAGGGAGCAGCAGTACTTACCTGCTCCTGCAAGAGTGTTTTAGTTTCTCATGGACAAAGCAGGAAATAGTAGGAGCCAAATGAGTTTATCTCTGTTTATTGTTGAAATAGTAAATACACATAACCAGCCTTTACTTTATTAAGGCCTGAAGGGCCAATCTTAGGTTGCCAACTGGAGTGACACTTAGTTTCAGAAGACGTGGAGGCGCGGGGCGCAAGGATAACCCCAATTAGTCTGTACTTGGACTCTAATCTGTGATAGTGTGGCTAGCTGGGTAACCGACAAGTGCAGGAGGTTTTGGTGAGCTGTCGGGCTGAATGACGTTCAACAGAGCTGCGCGAGTCAGCCTCGAACTCTGGTCTGCGGGTCCTGTATATACCCTAAACACAGGGCCAGCACGGGTTGGCGGAGAGGTGGTGTAGAGGGAGGCAATGAAGGAAGCAGCGGAGATGGTTGGAGGCAGCAGAAGCTGGGCTGTGTTTCCCCTCTGCTGCCAGCAACTGGAGGGATGAGTAGTGCTTAGACATTAAGTGGGTTGGGGACCAGCAGGAGGCAGCAGCTGACTTATGGCTAACCCTGGACCCCGCAGCAGGGGCACTCTGTGGCGTGTACAGCCTAACGTCTCTTCTTGGGAGAGGGCCACTGTTGTGACAAGGCTAGAATGGATAGCGACATCACCTGTAGCACGTCATTGTAATACCATTGCTTTCAGAAATCATAATTTAATTTAAATAACTATAATTCATTAAATGTTCAAAAACATACAAGGTCAAAAACTGGTATGTTCAGACCTAATTAACATCAACATCCACAAAGGGCAGCAGTTGTCACTGTCATATTATGTAGAATTTGATGTTTTAATTTTGTGTGTGTGTGTGCGTGTGCGTGCGTGCGTGCGCACACCATATCTCATTTTTTTCCCTGCAACTATTATCATCATGTGCTAACCACATGCCCTACAAGTGATACAACCCTGAACAGAGCTACCTAATTAGCATTATGTCTAGTTGAACAAGGTGGATGCCTGGAGACTGGAGTGCACCTGAAGGGAGAATATATTAAATTGCCCCCGCCTTAAACAAAACCCAGTGACAAGGTAATAGCCAGTAAATCACGCCAGCAAATTTGTGTCTGAGCTCGCACATGCATACCATCCTCACTACAGCAAGACTTGCTTCAGTCCACCCCGAGATATGGCAGCAGAGTAGGGCTCCACCTACGAGGGAGTAGCCACCCCAGCTGAAGCTACCTGAAGGCCAAAGACACCCAAGACATCCTTAACGCAGGTGAATATATATCCCTGCACCACCACAGAATGGCAGTTGATACTCGGCAGTTCGCTCCCTCGAGTGCTGGAGCTCTCTGCCTACCGCCTTCCTCATGAAGGACCATCGCTGCCTTCAAGAAGTCTTCTAGACTTTGCCCAGTGACACCCAAAGAAGTCTTTGTCCTCACCTTATACTCGACACTTGCCGTCAAACCCACCCTCCATACTTCCCCTTAAAGTCCCTTCAGGACACCTACAGTTTCAGTTAGGGTTTAGTTGTTATCATGGCTATCTAATTCGTTGCTCTTTGCTCTTCTAGCATGCCTTTCAGGCAAGGCTCTTCAAGCTGACGGTCCTCTTCACCTGTCTCTTTTGTTTTACCTTCCGAGAGTTAATCAGTGCCTTGGTTACAGCATGAGAGTATAGGTCACAGTGTATTATTCTGGATAGAATAAAACACGTTACTAGTCTAACCTCACTCTGCTCATTCTTGTGTCATTTATCTCTGGTAAGCGTCACCTCGCAAAGGAGAGGTAGTAAACCGCGTAATTTGAGTCTTGTTTGCCGAACTTAGTGTAGAACTGCAGCCTGTCCCCTTAAAAGAACTTGACGTAAGTCATCAAAACACAATCAGACAGCCACCCATACTGGGGACCAGGCACATAAAGGTACCTGGTGCATATGTACATTAGAGCCATGACCACTAGCAAGACACATGACAAAGTGGCTATAGAGTCCCCTTGTCAGCTAACTCACTCAAGTCACAGCGTATTAACTTTCTGGAGTTTACTAGTTCTTGCAAGGAAGGATCTACTCCTGTTAAAATACATATACTCTAGCAAGGGAAATTGTTGCTTGCCACCCCATTGTGGAAGTGAACTGTAGCACCTCATTCCTGGTAAATGCCATTCACCCATATTAGAGGTAGTAAGTGGAGTGACCGAAAGACAGCTGCTACCCTAGCTGGGAAGCAAGCCCTGTTTAAACAGTGTGCCCCAGCCTTCAGCTACTTGACCCCTCGGGAACAGGCTCACGCTGCCGCCAGCTGTCGAGGCCTCTCCTGAAAGTTCCCCCCACTAACTTGTTTGGTCCCCTTGTGAAACTCCCGGGATCTGCACTCCCAGTTGTTGAGTACCTACCTCCGCCTAGGTCTACCCTTAGTACTAGACGTTGAGCCAGTCGACATCGGAGCAGCACAGCCAATCCACATCAGCTGGCCTGATGCCCACTTGCCACAGCAAAGCCAGCATTCACCTGAGCCGTCCAGTAGACGCAGTCACCACCAGCCAGGTCAAGAGACCCGCTGCAGGACCTACACCAACAAGTACCCGACACCAGGCAGTGGGACCTACAGGCAACAGGAACTTATAAGCGAATTCTCTTCACCTGGAGGATACGCAACCTGGCAGGCGTGATGCTCCCCGCCCCCTCTTCCCCGCGCTGAGAGCCTACAAGCTGGCCAGACCTCGGGCAAGGCCGAGCGCTACAGACGAAGCACAAAGCAGAAACACTGATCAGAGTTTTCCCACGCCAACCAGCGCAGAAGGACGTCACGCGCTTCCCGCAGCCCACGCCAGCAGCCTACAAGCTTCTTCCACTATATAATTCCGGGCGCTGCCGGGCTCGGGCAGTCATTCTTGTTCCATCTCTCGGGACATCCCACAGCATTGCCTAGTGCTGAGACCTCCAGAAAACTTCGAAACTTTGAGTACGCCCCCTGTGGCTACTTCACCGTCGACAATCAGTCAACCCGACAACCAGCAAACAGCTTACCAACACGTTTTAAATTCACTTTGTCTCCTCAATACATCTTTATTAGAACAGTTTAGAAGTATTGTATATTTTCTCATTTAGCTAATTCTTTCCCATTTTCCATTAAAACCAGGTTGCCTACACCTGGCCACCGTAGTAACCTTCAGCACTCAATTGCCTGGTAGGAGATAGCACATGTCACATGTTTATTGAGACTTCAATAAACATACTTGTGTTTCCTACCTTTCAGCTTTCATTTCTTAGAGTATCTGTCTGTTTACCTGCTAGATACAGGTTGCTACCTACACCCTTGACGAGAACCGGGTAATTCATAATAACAGAATTAACTTCAACTACAGGCGCCCTTCAGGGGTCCGCAATATTTTTCTACACACCCATTAGGCGGCCATCTGTTGCTTTCCCACTGTCACAGCACTGTCCCTAGTCCCGGCGGTGAAGAACAGAGGAGCCACACTAGTAACACCACCTAGGGAGGAGCGACAGTCTCGAGTTATTGCCTTTTCCCACAGCATTGCTACTAGTGCCGGGATATATCGTAGCTTAAGACCTGCCACCCATTCCTGTGTGCACGCACATCTAGTGGTGGCATTGGTGACCCAAACAGCTCCCCGTCTCTGATCAGCCCACATAGCGTGGGGGATAAGTGAAAACTTTACAGAGCCTGGTCAGCAAGCCAAAAGCGGACTTACACTGTAAGTTGTTTTTAATTTGTAGTGTCAGGGTGTAACCAATAAGCTGTAAGTAGTGACTACGCCTTACCAGGTAAGGAATAGCAAAAAGCGTAGGTAGCACCATATAGCTTTCCTTGTTACCAAGCGGTTAAGTGTACTCACACATCCACGAAGGAAAGGCCAGCGGGACGGGACCACGCCGCCAAACTCTTGTCACCAAGCTCCTGCTTCAGTTGTAATTCCGAACAGTATCTCCAGCAGTAACCAAGACGATGGTGTACATCAATCGCCAACACCCCTCGCCTAATACCGTCTATCTAAACTAAACCACCCCACTTTTGGTCTAGCGGACAAAATCCTTGACCATTGTACCTGTTAGTCTAACCGGGCACGCGTCAAAGTACACATACAATACATTAGTAAAATTAATTCCATATAAATTCAGTAAAATCATATTACAGACAGCATTCAGAAAATATTTTAATAATATATATTTTAATATTAGATCAAGGTAACTTACGCAATTTATATTTTCAATTTATAAAATGAAAAATATTAAATCTGTAAGGGGGTTCTATCACATTTCCCAGCTTAATTAAACCTTGTTCGTTTCAGAATATTAAATATTACTTATACTAAATATTATTAATACTCTATGTATTGTAATGAATTTCATGGTCACCAATATTTATATACATTGTCAATACACTTTATTACAGACTTCCGAATACCTGATTTAATGTATTTCTTACATTTTACATGAACAGCATACAACAACAAAATGTCAGCCATGTCCCTGTTGGCTGCTCCCATTTCGCAGTGTGGCCAACCAATAAACACTCTAATTCCCACACATCAAATCTAACGTTCTTACTTTACTACACTGTATGTATATTGTTTTTGAGTTCAGCACTCCCTAATTTTACTGAGAGTAAAACTGTAGCACCGTCAGTTACCAAGTTACAAATGTCCAACTTCACAGTGCTTTCAGAAGATTTTAAGTACAGAAATGACAGGGTGGGGCTGAAGTGTGATGCCTGCAAAGCTAGTAATTCAGCTATCTGTAACACATGCTGTAGATGAGCATCTCTTATGGCACAAGCCAAAATGGGGTGGGGCTGGCATCTCCTTCCTTCCCTCTCCCCATGACTGAGGGTCTTGTCAGTTTATTACTTGGAATAAGAACTGCACCTGCAGACTCAAAACAGCATCCATTGAGCCTGTCTTGTTTCATCATTGCCACCTTATTATCCTCTGGTGTTATGGCCAAACAAAAATAAAAATATTGGTGTCAATATTGGTTAAAAAGTAAACCGGTTTGGGGTTGTTCCGATACTGTAATATCAACTGATGATATTTAATATCCTTTATAGTGGATTCTCAATAATTTATTTTCCAGTTGACCAACAAAAACAAATAAAGCATGCTGGAAAACAATGTATGCTGACTTGGATTTTAGACCTGAGAAATATCATGCATATCTTCGAAATGCATGTTATGTAAAAGCAATAGCCTAAAGATGTCATTAAAACTCTTCATTTAAGTCAATTTATGATTAAATATTCACTAATTCTTGAAATTGAAGGAAATTTTATTTGAATTAATTTTAATATTTGTGTCCACAGTGTTCCTTCTTCGGCTGAGCCGCGCCCAATCCCTCACTTAAAATTGCCACAAGTTATTTATTGGAGACAATGTTTGCCAACCATAACTTCCAAGTCGTTTTCAAACACTTACAATACTAACCAAACCTGCAATGGAAAGTTACCAGTAATAATTATGCCCATCAAAATACAATCACATTCTGTAACTGTATACCAAAATCCGTTTACATTAACAAGACCGTAGATTGTTCAATAGTTTCAGATTGTGTGGTACATTCTCATTGTCTCTAACTTAAAAGTGTAATTAACATGTAAGAAGAATAAGAGGCGTGAAAAAAAAAAATTGTGCTGGATGTAAACAATACTATTAGTAGCACCCAAGATCTTTATATAGAACCAGTTGTCGATTATCTGTGTTGTTTTACATTGACATAGTGTTCAAAAACACTATGTACTGTCTGTTTTGAACGGCCGTTGCAGGAAAAAAGATACGCGATTGCCGAATGCAGTCAGGAATTAGCATTGTTTATATGGAAATTTTGACTGGACCAAAAAAAATAAACTGGCAATATGGAAAAACGTAAATAACGGGAACAAATATTCAAAATTTCACGTAGTGTATGTGAGTGCACATCATGTCTCTGTTTCATACTGCAGTATGCTGAGCTCTCCTGTATCAGGTGACATGGGATTGCAGCAGTCAGTGTTGTTATATTCTAGGCCCTGGAATAGCTGACACAGAATCTACACTTTGAAAAGGAAGTTTGTGCAAACAGTTACCTCTCTTCTAAAGTGTTTGGTTAATGTGATTTTCTTTTTTATTTGTTTGACTTGCCTCATTGCTAATACTTAGGTACATGCAGCATGAGGAGAATACAGCCTACCAGTTCAGAGCCATGTGTATGGGAGCGTGGCCCCTATTGCTTCCGAGCTTCTCAATCTCAGAACATGGAAAACATCTCCAGATAGGCAAGCTCCGTAATAAGGAGTCATTGTGGCATTTGTTGCGAGTGATTTTGGAAAAACTATGAAAAACAGAAATCATGATGGCCAGAAAGGGGGTTGTAGATGTAAAATACATGATGACCAGGTGTATGAGTACTCTCTCGGATGTTCCAGGTGGAGATGCTGCAGAGCATGAACAAGGTGCAGAAGCTGGAGAGTGTGCTCCGAGTGGCTACGGAGCGCTTCCCCAAGAGCTTTGAGCTGTGGCTACTGCGCTTGAGGTTCCACATAGCCTACATGAATGAGGTTTCAGTAAACCAAGTGTTCCTTGATGCTGTGGTCGCACTGGGAAGCAGCTCGGAGAGCACGCTGGCCCTCTGGAAGACGCTCATTCTCTACTATCAGGAGCGCAAGGAGCGCCAGAAGGTGGAAACTGTGTTCAAGGAGGGTATGGCCCAGCCAGCGGCCATTTCACGTCCCCTCAAGCCTCTCTACCTTGAATGGGTCGTGCTTACCAAAGGTATGAGCAAACCTAATTATAACCAGTCAGTTTTCATGCATGATAAGTTCTTGAAAATGTTTTATCATATTTGAGTCATAAAACTTATTATAAATTAATAGTTGTTCAAAAATCCTGTAGTCAGTCATACAAGCATGGGCATGAATACACTATTTTAATGAAATCATTGGAAAGGCTATAATGAAGTGGTATGGACATGTTGGTAGAATGAGAGGAGAGATTTGGACGGCTCTTAACATAAAGGTCTTGAGAACCAATGAGGGTGAAGCAAGGTGAGTATGGGGCAGCTCTGGAATGCAAGAGCGAGGGATATGGGAGGTCCTGAGAAAACTTGCCAGTAAGCGATGTTGTCTGACCCAATCCCCACATACGAAAATCTGGGGATAACCCTGCAGAGAATCAAACTGAGTTTGCCTAGGTGGAAGGCCAGTAATCTGACCACTACACCACCGTGTCCGCTGAGAATGAGAAGAGAGAGGCTAACCAAACAAATCATGGAAATTAAGTACATGGTAAAAAGAGAAGGTCCTAGGAAAGACCAAGATGGAGGTGGGAGAAACAGATGATGGCAGGATTACATGATAGGGAGAGAAGATTTAAGCAAGAGCAAAGAGGAAAAATAATGGAGATATAGTGGAGATGGAAACATTTCTCTATGCTAACCTGGTGGAAGACTGGAAACTGTAGTGGATGATGATGGTAACGGTGGCATGTCAGCGACGACAATGGAAAAAAATATAAAACACTAACATTTGAAACAAAACATGAAGGGTATGCGACTCAAATTACTAATTACTGTATGCGCACAATTCTGTGCCCAAAAGTTCTGTAACATACAACCATAATTATAATAAAATACTATAAACATTCCTTATTTACTTTATTTTTTCCAGCATATTATGTGTTAACTAAAATTGCTTAGATTAATGTGTTTAACTCAATTTAAACCTGTGCGGTCTTCCTGCTAAAATATTTATTTTTATAATCAGGTAAATGAATCACAGAAGCTTTTGTTGCCTACAATACTGTATGGGCCTGAATAGTACAGCAACCTGCTGTTTCAGGGGTCAGAAAATACTAAAACACTATTCTGGTAGAAATTAATGTGAAAATGTATCAGGCCTACCTTTTTTAGTTAATCTACATAGTGTTTACTGATTTAAAATAAAACACATCATAAACATATTTGAAAAAGAGTTAGTCGGGCCTACCCCAAGAATTAAAAGGAAACAAAAATAAATGTACAATTATATATAAGTTTTTCCACTTTTTTACTCTGATGCAGCTGTTCGTCATTTTCGTACCAGCTTTCTCCCTCAGAAGTGTTGCTTCCCTCCTCACCGACATCATTTACAGATACAGTAAATATCTTCTGTACCATTGGAAGCATTGTAGTTACAGCATTTTTCTAAAAAAAAAGCCTTTCGCAATGCTCTCAGGAGAAATGCTTTGCCATGCTGCTGAAATTACAGGAACATAGTTGTGTGACTGATGGTTTTTGTATTTTCCCTGATTTTGTCTAGTAGTGATGTTGAAAATATATTGATTTATCAAAATGAATATATTACAATATAAATACAGGTTGTTGATATATTTCAACAACATTTTATCGAAACAGTATCTTTTTCCAGGTATTGGAAATAAATATTTCAAATTCTCTTGTTGTAAGCTCTGTTTTGAATACAAAAATTGAATTGCAAAATTTTATATGTGACAGCCTAGGGATAGGGACATCACATCAAAGAGTGAAGTGTTTTTAATTCTGCGCCAGGTCAGTTGCACAGGTTGGGGTCGGACACTACTTCGTAGGCATCTGTAATATGACCCGTCGGCCTCGCACTGGTCCCTCATAAAATGTAGGGCATGGTGGGCACCTACTTGGTACAAAATCTCGTTGAGGGAGAGATGCTGCTTGCAGGCATTAGACACCCAAGTTTGGGCTGGCTTTCCATGGGTGCCGCTCCCTTTCTGCCGACGCTGGCCCTGGCTGGAAGACTTTGGTTTCGACTGCAGCGAATGGCTGGGCAGGTTGTCTTGGCTGAAACAATTTTGGGTTTTTTGCTTTTAATTAGTGTATTGTTTGTGTTAAGTTACTTTTCTTTCAAAATTGGCCAGCCAAAGTGATGCAAAGAATCAAAATTCAGTCTTCTGAAATGAACCTAGAAAAAAAATATTAGTGTTCAGTATTTGTTTAGAAAAGTTTCATTTTTTAGGGGACGAAAAAATAATTTCCTTACATGCAAACATTAATCAGATGTGGACATGATATTTAGAACAACGAGAAGCAAAAACTAACCATGTAAACATCATGTTGAACATGATGCGCCATGAATCCGGTCGTTTGGCCATTACATTCTCCACCTATGGCGCTTCCCCTAGGCCACCGTGATGCCTAATGCCATCACATTTTCACACCCACTGTTGCATTGAAGGTTGTATCACAAGCCATTATGTGAGCTTGCTTGCCTGGTGGCTGGCAACCCGCCTGCCTTGACGCTCCTGCCCGAAAGTGGGTTGACATATTCCCTCAGCAGAGAACAAGCAGGCCAGACAGGTGCCGAAGTTGCATCTCGGCTGTGCAGAAGGGTAGAATTACCTAACCTCCTATCCTGTCTATAATTAACATTGCATTGTCAGATGTCTTACAAAAAAAAGCCATAACCTGTTTAATTTTTTATTGTGTCTCGTCTTCTCACTTTCTTACTTGGCAGAGCCATGCTCAATTTAAAAAATGTGCCAAAAAAAACTACCCACTTACATTTTCTCCATTGTATTTTCACTACAGTTCATATAAAAAATTCTTTAAAATCCAAGTTTAAAAAAATTTTCACAGGAAATAGCCACTGACATAGCAGAATTAAACAACGAACAACATTCACAGCTCTGAGCCAAGAAATAAAAAGCTCATAGGTACATACCCCTATATTGAAGTAAATGCAGTATACATTAAATATAATTATTCCTTCTGCATGTAAATAAGTTTATTTGGAATAATCATCTATTAAATAGTGCATATTATAGTGTAGTCTTTATTTTATATAGGTATAGTAGCAGGACGAAAGCTATACGATTCAGTGAGCTCGCAGCCACCATTCTGCTTGGAACTTCACATTAAGATGGCGTCATTCGAGTGTTTTCAGGCAGAAGTGAAGCTGGACCAGGTCCGCAAGTGCTTCAACACCGCCTGCGAGCAGTTTGGGAAGACAAACACAGGTAACAACTCATATGTATAGTATCATCCAGCTGCATTCCCACAGGCTTTGTGGAGCTGCAGTGGTCGTGGCTTGTGGCCATACCTCCCACCACCAAGGCAATCCAAGTTTGAATTCTGAAGGATCACTTATGACTAACGTTGCCGTTGGCCTATGGTTTTCTTGCCATACTCGGTTTTTTCCATTCAGTGCATTCCAACTCTGCTTCATCCCTGTCTTGATTTCTATAAACACTCCAAATCTGTCAACACATAGAGCCTGTGCAAAGGGTGATCAGTTATTATTTGTGTCAAGAGATACTGATTTCCACCATTTTGAAACATTTTATGATTTTGGCAGGGCTACCAGTCATTCATTTAAGTTAAATTCTGGGAATTTTGTTGCATGTTTATGCATAGTGTAAGGGTGAACATACAGTACATATTTTGTAACAATAGAAATGATGGTTTAGTCTGTAGGCAGTTAATTAAACGTGTTTGAAATAAACCTTTTAAGAAGTTCCTGTTTGTCTTGGCATGTTTATTAATGCGAACTCTGATTGGAGTACGGTCAGTAAATTTGGCTGCATAAGAGGAAAAGTAACTCTTGTTTTTTACATGTTACCAAAAGTGTAGTGCTAATATTAGTGGTGAAATATTGCCAAGAAAACTCTGAAATAATCTGGACTGTGGGTCAGCGATGGCTAGCGCACGCACCTCCCACCAAGGTGATCCGGGTTCGATCCCCGGCGGGTTCGCTCCTGGATTTTCGCATGTGGGAATTGTGCTGGACGATGCCGCTTGCCGGCGAGTTTTCTCGGGGTACTACAGTTTCCCCCGCCCTTGCATTCCAGCACCGCTCTATCCTAGGGTCTCATTTCATGTCATGTTCAGGGATGACGGGCACCTACGGGTCCCTGCTGGAACGCCCGTCACTCAGAGGGTGTCGTCTCACCCTGGGTGCGCCCCCCATACGCATTTATTTCTTGTATCTGGAATGTGAAATGGCATGTGGAGTGGCCATCCTGTGTTTTGTCTCAACATTTCTGAAGATATTGCACCATCAATCTTCAGAGTAAAGTAGTAATATGTGATGCGTAGCCGATTAGACTGTCTGGATACGGTAGTTACAGATTTTACTCGCTAGACCAAAAGCAACTTAGGTAGCGGGGATGAGCACCTCTAGTTAGGTAGTTGAGGTAAGTTTAGTCTTAAGTGGGGCGAATGCCTTTACAAATGTTCCAAAATCGTGTTGCTTTCGTTCAGAAGACCAAGTTGTCCTAACCTAGGCAAACTTCCACTCCGGTTAAGAAGCCGTAGACAACAGGGTGATACTTGTAGCTGGTACGAACACACAGTGGAAACTCAATTTTAATATTACTGGTGCAGGCATGACTGCTTGACGTCTGAGTTCGGCGGCACGGACCTGTTCCGCCTGTCTACCCTGCGTAGGATAGGGTGATATTATCCTCGGCCAGGCAGGAGGGTGAGCCAGGTGTTGTTCTCTATGTCTCCTACCACTCTTTCTCTCATGAGGCATAGGGTAACAGTTCTATAAAAATACGCAGTGCACTGAAATCGAAATACTAACAGTGTACTCCAATAGTGACTATTCGGCCGGCTCAGTAAGAGTCCCCACTGATCCCCCACCGTAGGCGGACTGATCAGGGACGTTGAGCTGGAGTCGCGCCAAGCCTCTACTGGTTGTGCATCCACCCAGAATACCCGGCAGCAATGCAGGTCACCGTCACCGCACACTAATAGTGCAAGTGGTGCTAAGCAACTTGAGTCTGTCGTGTCTCCTGGTGTGAAGGTGTTACTAGTGGTAGGGGCGTTACTGTTTCTTCCCCACGAGCACTGATAGTGCTGTGTGTTTGATGGGAAGAAACAGGTAGCAGTCTAATGTATATGCCTTAGTTCGGTTTAATAAGTTTGTAGGATTCCGTTGGCAGTGCACAGCGTAAGCTACCTCCAACTGTGAATACAGATATATATCCTGGAAATAAAAGTAGCTAAGTAGAAAGCAACGTGTGTTTATTGAAAGTTCAATAGACACGTGACCTGTACCACCCCCTACCAAGTCGAGGATAGCTGAAGGTAACTGCGTGGTTCCAGGTATAGGTGACCTGGTTCTAAATAAATGGGAAAAACTGATACTAGACGAAAATAAGAGTTACAGTTAAACTACTAATTAAAGGTATCTAGAGGAGACAAATGAAGTTAAAAGAAGAAAATTCGTTTGTATGTCACCGGGTTGACTGGTCGTCGTACGTAGTTGGTTTGCAGCAAAGGCGTACTTGTAGCTTCGAACTTGTTGACCAGAGATTTTCAACTCCCATGCCACAGCAGAAGGATGTCACACGCCTTCCCCGCACCCTGCTGCGGCAGTGTAGACTTGAGCACTATATAAGTCTGCGCAGTGGAGCTCAACAATTCATTCTTCATCCTCTCTCGCGACATCCCAGAGCACTGATCAGTGCTGGGACCTCTGGAGATCTTAGAAGCATTATGTACGCCCCCAGCTGCTACTTCCCGTTTTGTCGACCAGACAACCAGCGAACACGCTGATGCTTATTAAATTCACTTTTTCTCTTCTAGACACCCGTTTACTTAGTACAGTTTAGCAGTAATACACTTTGTATTCGTCTAGAACTATATTCTTTCCCTTGTAACCTAGAACCAGGTCGCCTACACCTGGATAACACAGTTACCTTCAGCACTCCACTATTCGGTAGGAGGTAGCACGGGTCACATGTTTATTGAGTTCTCAATAAACATCTATTGTTCTCTATCCGTAGGCTTTTTCTTCTTTAGAGTACTTTTCTGTTTCACCGGCTAGAAACAAGATACGACGTGCCTTGCCGACAGGAACCGAGAGATTGTTAATTAACTGAATTAGTCTGACTACAGACCTCCTTCAGGAGTCTGTGAGTCTAAAAACATACACATTAGATGGCCACCTGTTTCTTTCCAGTAACTCGAGCACTAATTCAGTGCTGGAGGGAAGAAACAGCGGAGCCACAACCACTAGTAACACCTTCATCCAAGGAGGGGCTACAAGCGCTGGTAATTTCTTCGTTTTGAGCACTAAGTTTGTGCTGAAGTGACCATAGCATGAGACTTGCTGCTCAACCTTGCCTGAATTCACAACCAGTAGAGGCTTGGCGGTCCACACCACTCCCTGTCTCTGATCAGCCTGCAAAGCATGGGGGATCAGTAGGGACTCTTACCGAGCTCGGCCAGCAAGCAGCTATTGGGTGAACACTGTAGATACTGTTCTTGTCAAGGTGCAGTACGTAAATTGTTAAGCCGCATTACTCTATGCCTTACAAGGTAAGGCGTTGTCTCAAGCGTAGGGAGCAATACCAAGCTTACATAGCTGCCAAACAGTGGTCTGCACTACCACCTCCTATGAAGGAAAGGCAGGTGGAATGGGACAGCGCCGCCACACTCAGACGCTAAGTAGTCACGGCTGCTCCGGTCATAATTCTATAATTTTCACCATCCTTCCATACCAACCAGGAGTACCACCCTGTGTTGAGAGGTTTAGTTTATCAGACCGAGGCTAGGTACGGCTGGTCCAATCCACACTTCTGGAGCAGAGAGTCATCCGCCTGGAATTGCCGCTTCAGAGTGGGACGAGCCAGCTGCAACCGAGTGAGACCAACACCCCTCGCCAAACACCGTTAAGCCTAATTAAAACCACGCTATTGGTCTAGCATTAAAATCCTAGACAAACGTGCCATTCAGACTTAACCGGGCACGCGTCACTACTTTACCCTCAAAATGGAGGCTACAATGTTTTCCAAAATGTTAGGGCAAATTAAACGGTGACGTGGGTACAGCTCAGAAGCCTAGAACCGTAAGGATCGCCAGTCTTCATTTAAAATTTTGAGAACATTTCAGTGATTTGACTATATACGATTGTGTATATCATATTATTTTATGTTTTGAACTTGACATGTCTCGTTGAGTGTGTTATGTTTAGGGTTAAGGTCACTCTGGTAAAGTATCTTGATGCTTGACACTCTTTCTACAACAGTGGTGATTAAACGACTCCAGCTCATCCCTTTGCTTAGCCTTTACTTTTTGAGTCTGCAAGTTAGTATTGCTATTATCTCGTTATGTGTCGAGCCGAGCTGTCATGGGATGAACATCACACTTGTGGCTGCTCACTCTCTGGGATCTGCCCGCCCCTTCAGAACAGCGAAGGCAAGGTGCTTCTGCGAGTGTGGTGGGACAATGGCAGCTCAGGTGTGGCGACCATTCCGCAACTCAATGCGTCCCCAGGTGGCGGATCGGGGATTCCCAAGCTCTGGGGTGTCTGGGAACATTCCAATACCAGACTGCGGACCAACTGACTGGCACAGCTCCATCGCCGTGGACTTTGGGAATCTGGGTGGCTCAGTACGAGATGACGAAGTGCATCTGCTGGAGGCAGCCCAATGATTAAGGTGGGGAGGGTGACCTTGAGGTGCCAAAAGGAGAAGTGTAGCGAACCTCACTGCTGGATTCAGCGGGCTGTCGACTGCGGATGTGTGAGGAATATATTGGAATGCAACAGACCTCCGAAGCTCCCCGATGTCAGCCTTCACACCTGGGCCAACGGATTCGCCTCCATCACTGGTAGCTCCTGGATATCTTGCAGAGCACTTTTAAGTGCTCACCCAAGACCGACTGAGATTTTGGAGGAGGGGGAGTGCGTGGTTCCCCATGCGATGCTCCCCACCTTCACCCGTGCTGTGGAGACCCTGATGTTAGCACAGAAGAGAGAACATGACGGTGCCATGACTGAACTGCCCAGTTTTCTGACGCACTCAGTGAGAAGCAGGGATGGGCCTGCATTAAATCGTTGCTGCCAATATTGTTGTGCTGGTTCGCCTGCACAGGAATATTAGCAGTAGTTCAAGTTAAGGTACCCAGTGTACACAGACCCTGCCCCCTCTTTCAATACCTATTAAAATGGCACGGATTCCACACTTGTTGTCTCTTAACAGCATTTTCATTAATGTTTCCCAAGTTTTGAACTCTTTTTCTGCCGGGATAGTTTTTATACTACTATGCCTGTTTCTCTCTCTCTCTCTTCGTAATAATAGTTGCAACTATAGGTACACTAAGGGAGGCAATCATGCCCCAAAACGGCAGCCATGGCTGCTTAATCCCTCCTCGCCTTGATGCATGTCAACTCGCATCAACTTCTTCTCCTTTTTTTTGGGCGTAAGGGGCGCAGCCCTGAGAGGAATTTAGGTTCCTCCTACCGCGGGAGCACACCTAATACTTAGCAATAGGGTAGATTTAAAAAAAAAATCTCGTTACGTGAAATTGTTCTGTTTACCATTTAGGGTGGTCGTTCTAGACAGTATAGATTGTTTATTCACCTGCCCACCTTAACTGTTCACACAGGCAACAAGTTCATTTATCCACCACTAGATAGCTCTACTAGTAGGATTTCGTTTGTCTTTGCTTCTCACTCTCCAGCCGCCCAGTGACGTCACGCCAGAGAGCTATGCTTTCGCCACCCCTCCTCTACGGCCACCCTTCGCTCGCCTACAAGATGCCAACCAACCCAGCGCCAAGTAACGGCCACATTTAGTATATAAAGGGAGTCGTCGTTCGACTCCGGACCAGTCTTCAGTCTTCCAGCACCCATTGCTCAGACACTGGCCAGTCTGCTCCTTAAACCGTAGCTTTCGTATAGCTCAGTTCATTCCACACTAGCTGCTAACTTTCTTAGCATTTTCCTCGCTTACCTTCCATCCTTCATTGCACTTCCGAGCTAGAAGGATATTCCAAAATCTTTAAGCCCCGCTCGGGACTTTCCCTGACATCCGTTCTTAGTTCACCCTAGCACTGTGCCATGATACGCCATTCCATTGTCTATACTCAATACACTACGGCACCCTCTGGGCAACAACAGGATTCAGCGCCAGTTTAGTTCGTCATTTTCATGGCACTAAGCTACCCGTCCCTATTGTTAATCATTACTGGTCGCCTCTACCAGCAATTTCAGCATAATTAGCTTCCCAGCAGTATTTCACTGATAAGGAAATAAGCGTGTGTTTTTGCTACAGCCCTGTGTACCAAAGTTCCTGTAGACTTGCACCATCCCAGTTGACTTTGTGGACATAAGGTCAACGCAGGTGATCAAAGAGAATTGCTAAGATGAGCCAGAAACACTTTGTTGCCACCCACACATGCTTAGCTCGGCCACCCATTCTACCTAAGCCTTAGTTAAAACAGTAGAGCCCACACAGGTACGCTGCTCTCTGGCCAGCTTGTTCGTTTGGTGCTCACATCATTTTCCATTGCACCTTGGTGCCAAGAAAAGGAACTGTTCCCTGAACTGGGAAGACTCTGCCGGAACAAATACCCATGCAGTAACCATCAATGGCGAGGCTGTGCAGCACGCACTGCGCTTCTGCGCCACGTGTTGTAATAGGGTGTCCGTCCAGTTGACGGCCCACATGTGATTTGACACGCTGTAATCGACACAAGGATGCCTGCCCTACCTTACCAACATAAAGTATGTATATTCATTTCCTATGATGTATTACAAGCGCCATGGCCAAGGCCAGTCCTGTATAACGGGCGGGCCCCAGCTTTCCGCCAGGACTAGAACCCCGTATACAGGATGTGCCCGACTCAGCATCCGAACAAAAACTCGTCTATCTTCACGTAAGTTTTACTCCACTAGACATCATGTGTCATTCTGTTATCGTATACCTCTGGCGCACCTTGATGCGTGATACCATCGACTCCTCTACTCATCCTACTCCTAAGCCAAAGTTGTTAAAGCAGGGCTGCCACCAGTCCTGAAGTTGAAATCCTGTAAAATCCTGAGGTCAAATCCTGTAAAATTCTTGGAGCTAAAATAATCGGCAAATTACAGAAAAAAGTGTAAATGAAAGACATTTACCTACATATTTAAAATAATTGTTTTGTTTGGAATGTACAAACCATGGTATTTCTTTTCTCCACTCACACTTATACTTTTGTTTATTAATTTCACATTAATCCTTCAAAATCAGAGAATAAAAGTAGCATTTAAATTTTACTTTAGTAATTTGTTTTTAAATTTAGATCACGGCAACTTAAGCAATTTTGTTTTAAATTTATCAAATAAAAAATATTAAATTTACAAGGTCATGTGTAACATTTCTCAGCATAATTCAAGTTTGTTCATATTCAAAAAATGCACACTCTTATTTTACTGAGAGTAAAATTGAAGCACTGCCAGTTCCCAGGTTTTAAATGTCAGAATCATTGCTTTTAAAAGATTTTAAATACTGATATGACAAAGGTGTAGCTGAAGTGTGGCACTCTTGCGAAGCTGGTAATTCTACAACCCGACCCACAATACAAGCTGTAGATGATTATCTCTTAGAGTGCCTATCACAACAGGCTGCCAAAGTGTGGTTGGAGCATCATATATATATATATATATATATATATATATATATATATATATATATATATATATATATATATATATATATATATATATACACATATATACACACACACACATATATATCCCCTCCCTCCCTTTTTTTTTACCTGGAGTGACACACTGTGTATTTAGTGCTTGGAATAAGAACAGTAACTGCTGACTCAAAACGGCAGCAGTTGAGCCTGTCTTACTCCAAAATTTCCACCCTATCATCCTCTGGTTTAGTGGTCACACATAAATGAAAATATCGGGTCTCAATATTTGCTAAAAATAAAATCAGTTCTTTTACAGAGATTTTCCTAGATTTAAAATTCAGTTAAAATGGCAGGCCTGCTCTAAAGATTTAAAACAATTATTTACTTTGCCTGGCTGGGTTGAGGGACTTCCCATGTTGGACTCCCAGGGTCAACTTCATCTGGAAAGTCTCTCTAGTGGAGGCTTTTGCCATGCTAACCGTTAAGGCTGCCAAAATCTGTGTAGCTAGCTTCACTGGGTGCATGAGAGTGGAAAGCTAGGCGATGTCATTAGTCTCCCTTACTTCCTGGCTCTGGTAGAGTGTCTACCGAATGGACAGATGTGAGGGTATAAAATCAGGGGTTGTAGGGAGTATTTTCTTATGCTGAATTACCAGGTGCTGTAAACGTACCTGGATAATTTTCCCTGCTGCCATGTGCACTTACACGTGGGCTGACGTGGTTGCCTGCAGGGAAGAGTATGGAGGGATAGGTTTCACTTCTGGTGGAGTGCTAGGGACGGGCATCTCGAGTATATCTAGGTTATTCCAGGGCCAATCTAAACCAAGCAGGGTTTCACTGCCCTGCGGTATTGCCTCTATCCTTGTATGTTCATCTAGTGCAACCCTTACTTGCGGGCCAAATAATGGTTTAGGCAGACAGCTATGGGAGTGTCATTGGATGAAATAGGATTCTCAGCTGAGTTTATAAGTAACAATTCTCTAATGGCTGCCCGTAAAGCATTTTCTCCTTTGGTTACTTAACTTACCTTTGGTTTCTTAAGGCATTTAGCTCTCGGTTGAAGGCTGTTTCTTAATGAAATACTCTGCCACAAAGAGTGACTTCCAGAACACAGGATGTTACCTGTTGTCCCTAGTCCGGCCTTTGCAAGCTGGGACGTAAGACGTTAGGTAGTTGTGAGATGTGTGGTCCTGGAAGTGAAGCTTGCCAGAGGGCAGACAATCTGGAATGTTATGAATTCCACTCCAACCTTTGTAAGCTGGTAGTGGGTTCAAACACCCAAACTGTTCCTTCCTCGTAGCAAGTTTGATAGAAGAAACAACTGGTATTTTAAGAGCGACCCCATTCAGTGTACTTCCAGAGTTTGGTCAATTCACTCTTGGTTCCCACCATCCGGCCTTTTCAAGTTGAGACTGACTTAGATTGGTGTAGCTAACAGGACTCAGGGTGAGCGACCCTTTAGAGGCCCATCAGGCCGAAGCACTTCAGGTTCTCCCCCAGCCTACACAAACTGGGAGTCAAACCGAGTACCTGTTCTGGTCATGTCTCTATGGGGGTTTAGAGATTATAGTGGTTTGGGGTTCGCCAACGATCGATCTACCCAGCGGCAGACCTCGATTTTTCCTCATACTTGCATGTTTATGCCATTAGGGTTGTCTTGCGTATACCTGGTTTACCTTGGCGGGGTTGATCTGAATCTAAGCTGAGCATTTACAAAATTCAAATCACGTAAGGTAGAATATGAAAGGTTATACTTGCTAAACAAAGGACACTCTCAATTTCTAAGTAAACTGCGTATTTATTGATAACGTTAAGGAAGACACAGAGATGCGTAACTAACTCCTAAATTAATAGCTGGATGCTAATAATTTATTAGTGCAGGCAAAGGCAACTTGCGCAATGCTAAGTGAGGTCTGAAGATTATTTTCATCAAACTACAGTAACTTGAATTTGAGAAGGGATTTTCTGAAGGAACATATGCCAATTCTATTACGCAATTCATTAGAATCTAGAGCAAAAGAGGTCCAGAAGGGACGTCGTTGCGACTTGCCACCACGGGGTCTGCTGGATAGATTTCCAGGTTAGAAACACGGGGGTGGGGGGTGTTTTCGGATACCTCTGGAGTAGACCAGCAGTGGTAATGTCTTCAGGGTAGCTGCTGGCGGCTGCATGCACTGTCTTCAGAGACCAATTTCTGGCTTGCCGCAGATAGACCAAGTAGTTGGTTCCCTGTTAGATAGGCGTCCAGTCCTTTGCGGACTGGGAGGGAAGGGAGACGAACCAAGTACTCTGGATATAGTTAGACAAATAAATTTGGCGTGCGTGCGTGGGTGGTCTAGTGGTCAGAACCCTTCTTTGGGAAGTCCTCTGGTCTTTGTAGACTGTTTTACGTAACCGGCTTCACTTCACGTACACACAAGAAAGAACTAAGACTTTAAACTGTGGCTTATACTTAAATTTACAAGGGACACAAGGTTTAGTAATGCTAGGATAAACAAGTTGGAGCAAATTCAATGGTTTGGTGGCTTTAATATATTCACATATTGTTACACAGCAAAGTGAAATAATAATTATAACAGTAACAAACTTTACCATGGAATACTTTGCTTCTAAGAATATATTTAAATACAGTATAATTAACTTGCAGAAGTTAAATATTTAAAGAAACGGTACAAGTCAGGTGAAGGCTATCTGTTACTTTTACGTTACATCAATTAGTTTGATGAATAATTAAATTAAATTAATTATTAATGTACCCCAGGAATCCTAACTGAACTACGTGTGGGGTGTGTCCAGGAAGGACTTCGTAGTGTACACATTGGGGTTCTCTTCTCGACTAGTAGAATGGCCAGGCTAGGGCCTTAAGAGGGCACGGGACATAAATAAATTCTGTTGAGGTTTATCTTATTTTACAAATTTTATGGAAGACAATAGAGAAAACAAAGAAAGGGCAACCATACAGAATAGCTTTTACTAACTACGAAAGCAAATATTTTACCTGAGTGACGTTATTCTGCCGAGATTTTCTGACGCCGTAAATTTTTGTGTGTTTTCGTGGCGCAAGACATTATGCAAAATTGATACAGTAATACTGCAAAATACTTGGTCGTTAAGTTGGCAAAACCTATTATCTATGATTGCCATTTTTACTTTTTTCTATGTTGGCTTTCAAAAAAACAGTAAACATCAATTTACGTATTTGGTGTTAATTTATGTCCCACGCCCCCTTAAGGAGTACTATATCGCAGTGACCTTAGTTACCTGGAAGGTGTGGGGTTTGAATAGGTTAGGTCGATGTAGGAGATGCTGGTTGTGGAGATGACGGGAGACGCTGCAGAAGTGACGTCCTACTGGAGATGACGGCCTCTGGAGCAATGGCATCGTCTTGTTTGCGGCGTGGGTGTAAGACATCCTGCTTTTATTCAGGATGCCCTCTGCCTTCACAGCCAAGAGGGTGTAGCAAGACTCTGTTACCATCGCGATTTCCAACTCTGGACTTCACAGCCCTAAGGAGGGGATGAGTGACTCCGGCGAACCACCTCGAGCAACTGTGGAGGCCTGGTCAGTTCTGCCTTTTATAGTGATCTCCTGCAATCTTAGGTGCTCTGAGGCGTGCTGGGGGGATTTGCCATGCTTCTTGGGGGTGGAGCCCTCTTGGGGGTGGAGCTTGTGACTTCACATGCATGGACCATGGATGCTTATTGTGCCTTTCGCTCAGCGCCTGGTGTGAAAACCTCTAAAAACCTGGGGCGCCCAAGTAGGCTGTGACCCTTCTATGATTGTCTCGCTTCTCTCTGCTGTGCCAAATTCTAATGGTGCACTCTTCATTTGGCAGGCATGGTGAAGTAGAATAACTTTGGTGACTGTTTTCTGTAGATTCTGGTGGCAGTACAAGCTAGTAGCACGGGGTTGGAGGTCTGTTGAGGCTCTGTAAACTTCTTGGAGTTTCACATGCCCTACCTCCAATACTGTTGGGAGACTTTTGCCCCATGTGGCTTGCCATATTCAGATGGGGCGAAGTAGTGTTTCTGGAGTGCGCTTTCTGTAACGCAAAATACGTCATGCGTCTAGGTTTTTATAATTTAAAAAAAAAAATTTCAATGTAATTCAAAGTCACGGGGTCAAGGCCAAGAAGTTTCAATATGGCGGGCAATTTGGCTGACAGAATCAAGATGGCTGATGGTCGGCTTTGGCTACAATCCTGGATCTTGTGTTTTAATTTAGCATACCCTATGCCTATAAAACCAATATAGCCATCACTCCTCTTCCCTCAAAAACGGTCCTACCAAAATCATCTGAATTGGCTGAAAAGTGCCTTTCTGTGGATAATTTTTGCAGCTGGGAGGCTCTGTAGTTTTTTGAGGTTAAATGGCCACCATCTTACCAGAATGAAAGAGCATGAACATCTCCGATGCTCCATGCCAAGATACTGATTTCCCAAAACCGGCTATTTCGTTCTGCTCAGTTGTAAATTACAAATTCAAAAATCATAATTTTTACTTTAATAAGTATGAAATATGCTAATATTTAAAACATGTATAATTTGGCTACTGCAGGCACTGCAAAACTTCCCAAGAGAGAGAGCGACGAGCTCCATTCTGCCTATTGAATTTTCTTCCTTGGACAATAAAAACACCATGTCACTAAGGCCTGCGCATGGTAATTTGCGCTGATATTTTTAACTGTAACAATGAAATGTTTCCTTCAGTGTTATCTAAAAATTCCAATACATCAATAGGCAATGTTTAATTTACAAATAGTATATCAAAAAACTATTTATCTGTGAACCATTTCTTATTATCCGTTGCCAACACATCACTGCTCCCACTGTTTTTATTTCATATTTTACAATTTATAGAAGACACTAAGTTAAAATTTAATGTATTCAAGAATACAGTACTTTAAGATTAATCACAGTGTTATATATTAATATATACAAGTTAGTGAAAAAACAGGTTGACATGTTATGCCTAGGCAAAGATTCATTTCAAAACTTCCGTACAAACCGTGAATGGACTATATGATTAAATGTATTTTTGTCTGTACTGAGACTGTACCCGTCAACCTTGATGATATCTGTTGCCCATAGTGGCAAGAGGAGAAAGTGGTATGTCATGACTGACTCTCTGGCTTTTATCGCTGCCGAACATTAAACAACAATCGAGTGTAAACTCATGTAGCAGAATTGTTGCTTGGAATAATTTCATTTAAAGTTGTTAATAAGTATAATTAATATATATTTTTTATTTAAGTGTTGAATATTTGACACACAAATGTATTGCCTTATATTAGCACACCTGTACATAAAACTAAATGTACCATGTTCTACCAGTGACAGTACAAATGCGATTTTCAACATTCCTTTCCTTGAGGAAATTTTATATTTTCTTTCTTCTAATGATAAAATTTCCTGATAAAATAATTTATCTTAATTGCATATTTTTATGGTTGTCACAAGGCACAAAATTTCACAGTACATACACAATGAGCATTTATTGGAATCACTAATTTGCCAGCTGACTGGCAGATATGAGAGAGGATAACTGTTGGAAGGAAGGCACCAGTAATACATAGTAGGTTAAATTCAGCACCTTGAAAACTATTAAGTATACAAGAAGTCTTCTGCACTTACTACGTTGTTTTTTTTTTTTTTTTTTTTTTTTTTTTTTACGGCAGATGTGTGGCTCCAGTACGTTAAGTTTGAACACAGGCACGGGGAAGAGAAGAATGTGAGTGAACTGTACTGGCGGGCTGTGAAGACCCTTGAGTCATCTCTCACGGATACGTTTGTCAGTGAGTTCAACTTCCTGCGGACAGGTCTCACGCCTGCCTCCAGCACAAGTTGATGGAGACATGTGCCCCTCGGCTGGCACAACTCTGAGTGAATGTCTCCAAGCAGTGGGAAGAAAGTACAATTTTTCAGCATTAGATTACCTTCCAGCTAGGATTGTGCAAATATTCAGTTTACCAAAACTGATAAAAGTAAACTAAACTTGCATTTTGATCCCGATAAAAAATACTGTTGGAGAAAGTATTATTATACCAACAGTATTCTAGTTCAACAAATGATTGAGTGGGCGCTTACCTTTTGGCTTATGTTTACTGTGTCGACTAATGGTGAGAAATTTTGTCTCTCATTATTACTACACAGACTACATAAATTTAACATGAAATTTTAGTAACCCCCCCTTTTTTTTGTTTATGTATCTTCAAAGTCTTTTTTGGCTGTTGATTTTTTCATCTTGCAGTCAGCTCGTGTCACTTTTTTAAATGTGCATAAAGTAAATATTAAGTACTATGATATAGTACAAACATTAATAATAAAAACGAACTATTTTCTTATAATATGTTACTGTGTGTTTGACTATTCATAATGAATAGCTCACCAAAATGTTGAGGATTTTGTTAAACTTCATTATTGCAGAACTCAAAGAAGTTTAATTTTTGTTCAAGTTTCACAAAAGTTATTTTTATATTTTTCAGTTGTTGATTGTGAAAAAAAAAAAAAAATTATTTTCACAACTATAGTACTTTCTGGCAGTAGTGAAGTGTAAGGAGCATGTGTTGTGTACAGTATTATCACTGTTTGTATGTAAAATAAATTGTAATTATCTGCTTACCAGTGTATATTCTTTTCAATTATCCATTTCCCTAGACTCTGGGTGTGGGTGTTAAGGTTTTCACAGTGCAGTGAAAAGTTTCTGTACTCTAGAAGAAAATTGGCTTATTGTCCAGCATCAGCTGATGCATTAGTGTAAGCTGTTTTGTAGAAATAATATGATGATGTTTACCAGTTTCCCTGCTATACTGTAGTAGTTAACAAACAAAATTTAATGTTGTAATGTCTACCTTGATGCATAATGCTTTAACCACATGATGATGCATAATGCTTTAACCACATGATGACTTCAGCTCCATCCGTCAGGTATTTTGCGTGGAGTTTAAAGTTTAAAATTATTACATTAAAAAGTGAGTGTGTACTGTCTGCCTTGCAGCTTATATTATTCACCGGTCTACCATAATTATACTAGGAAGACAAGTGAATTCATTTACTTCACGCTAGATTGCGCTAGTAGTAATATCGCTTTTCTTTTGTTTTGCATCCCCCTCCAGCCGGCCTGTGAAGAAGTCACAGAGGCAAGTCGTGATTCACTTCCCCCGCTCAGTGACTACCCCTCGACTTAATGTACCAGCCAATGAGAGATGGGCAGCAGCCCATGAGAAGTATAAAAGGAGAGACGGCCCGAGTCTCGAGGCCAGTTTTTGTTTCCAGCACGCGCTGCTCGGATCCAATCAAATTGCCATAGTCTTTTCAACCACTCGTTGCTCAGAACTGATTCCCCACGTTAAGCATAGCTTATTGTCATCGTCGTGCTCAGCACACGTTGCTCAGGCCAACATTTGTTGCAACGCTAGTTTGCATTGTTGCCATTGTTCCAGCATGCGCTGCTCAGAACACACCCATTACCACCGGTACACATCAGCAGAGCTTGCGGTAGGTTAGGATTATGTCAGTTAGGAGCTATCCACTACGTACACTGCTAATCTGCACCCCTGCCTTCGTTCGTGATTGCAGTGGACCTAATCCAGTCTTTTTAAAGGCTTCCATCCTGTCACTACCACGCTTAGTTTCCCAAGCAAAGTTCCAGTGATACCATGACGTTGTTTGTACAACACGTACACACCATAGCAAGAAGTTCACCTGTAATTCCTATGTACCCCTTTTGAGTCAGACGCCTCTGCCGAACAACCGAAGTGATAGCTTGCAAGGGTTGATGCTTGTGATGCTGACCCAGAACTAGAGCGCTATCATCACATTACATTATAGAATACTTGAGGAAACCTGGAATGCCACAGATGCCGAATGCAGATTAGTCCTAATTAACCAAGATAGATTTCGTGCCCTGTCGAGTAGCCATGATGCCAGTTCTTTATACCGGACAGGCCCTGGTATCATGCAACTGAACACCCTTTTCAGAAGAGAGACTGGCTATCTCTTCAAATGGAACTCGCTGATCTCTAAAGGTAATTGACTAGTGTCCAGCCCGTCAGGTGTCGCATCTTTTTTTTTTTTTTTTTTAACATGCATGTGATCAAGCACTTGCTTAACCCTACCGCAGTCAAAGCAAACGCCTTTACCAACCACGGGTGTATTTGTAAAGATGCCCCTTAAAGGTAGATGCGTTCCAAGTACGACACAGCAACACCTGGCCAATAACCACCCAGCTAGAAGTGAGAACGAAGTAAGAAACCCAGCGCCTAAGCAAGTGCAGAAAGTAACCCATGCAGAAGGCATTTCCACCTGCTGCCATTCTCATGTGCATTGTTATGTGCAGCCGCAGTGGAGTGGGACAGAAAGACCAGCAGCCCCTGACAGCTGGCCAGTGCACTGGGTCTATTTGGACTTATGTTGTGGCATCTCTCAGACAAAGTTCGTCCTGATAAGTGCTACCCTAACCCACTCCCTCACAGAGTACCACCTCTGAGATTTCATGCCTCTAACAACTTTTCTTCAGCCACCAGCCTGCCTTCGAGTCCTTCCAAGACACCATTGTCTGCCACGATGCCCTCATCCAACACCAGCCAGTGTCATCCAACGTCCAGTCATACTATCTACCAGAGCTTGTTCAATGTGCAATCCATGCTTACTCCTAACCGAACCTCCCCCTTCAAATTACGTCAGAGTGAATTATTGTTGCTCCACGACCTACACAGGGGTTTTGATTATTGTGTAGTTTTGTGTGTACTTCATAAATACAATCCCATTAATCTTTGTCTGCTCTGTTTGAGTAGTAGCGCCCTTATCTGAAAGTATTAGAGTGATTAATTTCTTTTTATCATCAAATGCATGTTGTCCAGTGTAAACATAACTTTTGTATACCTTAAGGAATCTCACCTATCAAGGGAGACTAGGACTTGAGATATCCATTAGATCACCAACCGAAGGTTCCACATATACAAAGACATACACATTCTGCAGCCCGCCTTGGAAGGGCATACTTTTGAAGTACCACAGGGGAGCCTTGTATTAGGTACACTCCATACAAAAGGAGAGTTAATTAACCAGGTTACTGCATTACTGCATGCCCATCTCTTGTCAGCTCAAGGCCATGGAATCTCCTGGAATAATTTTCTTTTCTCTGTCTACACTTTAGCCAACATAATGATCGTGACTCTCCTAGGTGCAATTAGCTTCACTATCTGTAGTGTTGTGTAGATTCCTAAAATGTGCAGATTCCGATTCCTGATTATTAGTGGTTTCTGAAACAAATTTTCGTTTTCGCGGAGTAACAGGCTTACCTGCAGACTCAGTTGAATTTATGGAACTCGACTTCTCTTTGACGCGTGACGTCCTATGGGCAGCTGAGGTATGTCATGGCATCAAAGTGTTTTTGGTAAGTGCTAAGGCAGGCGCACCTGGGTTGAACTTAATCTCTAGTCGCTGCACGGAACTGGAGCTCGGCCAGTATATAGCACTGGCCGTGTGGCTTTCTGACAGGGCACGAAATCTGGTACTGCGAGAACAACTTTGCTTTAGGCAGGACCACTCTCACTGGCTTTACTGGGCAATGGGTGACCGGCGATGGCTGCTGGACCTGTGGTGGCTCGGACGGAGGAGCACTAGTGCTGGCTCTGGAGTTTGAGATGCAGGCGGGTGAGTGATTGTGGGTGCTAGTTGTTGCCAGAGTAACTTCAGCAATCGGGGTCCTCCAAAACCACAGGTTGGCTATCCCATGTATGACGTATCTTGGCCATTCAGGTAAGCGATGAAGATGGGGTGCATTTCTCCGTTGAGTTTGATGGGTAGCGTGAAGTGGTCTAGTGTGGATTTGGGCGATGCTGGTCTCTCCAATGCTGTCTTCCTATCTTAGTACCCGGCATCAGAAGTGCGGTGAAGACAAGTTTAGAGGATGATCTTTGGCACCAGGAGCGCGGTGAAGACCAGGAGAGGAGCTGATGGTTCCTTCTGTACCAGACAGTGCAGTGAAGGAATAGGACAGACTGGCGATCCAAGGGCCGGACCCCAGTATTTATACTCTTCCTGACTCGCCCTTGATCTTGGTAAAGGGGGTAGCGGCATTAGATCCTCTGAGTATGTGACGTCACCTGCCGGCTATGGATCCAGTTGCTGCATGTCTCTGCAACACATACTAGTTGTGCCATCCGATGGTTTGCTATAGTACTACTTGACCTTGATGCATAGTCTCTGTGGCTCGACCAGTGAACAGTACAATTCTTTGGGTACGGAGTGTGCGTCTTTTCCCTTGGGTATACAGTACAAGTTCTGACATCTCGTAGACTGAAGTACCAATCAAACTCCGTTGACATTTGCAGCTGAGTGTTGCACACTGATGAGTATAAGTTGATTTAATAATGTTGAGAAAGACGTCATGCGTCATCTTCATATGTAATCTTTTCGAATTCACACATTTGTTGACTGTGAAATGTTTTGGTGTGCTTGTGAAAATTCAAAGTTGATTTGCTGGACCCTCCTCGTGAAATTATTTTACCATAAAAATTACACTTTGCTTTCACATAGTTGCTGTGCTCTAAACTAAAGAAGTTCCAAATATAACTATATTTTTTCGTCATCATCACATAAAATTTATAGGAAACAGAAAAAGGTTAGTTTCCTTGCACTTAGTAACACATCTGCTTAACAGCTTGGAATTACGTTATAGGAAATTGTTAGTCTCGTTATAGTCTATTTGCAGTTTCTTCACACTTTTAGACATGTTTGACATGCTTGGTTGTTTCCTATATACGTCTGCATGTATCACAAGCGTTTTATATGTCTGTTAACATAAAAGTACCATATTTTTGGTTAAAATGAATGTTTACTTATATTTCATCCATAAGTTATATTTCATTTATAGGCCTAATTAATATGAATAAAAATAGTGAGAAAATAAGTGTGTTGGTAATTCTTAGTAAGAAACAGTTCTAATGCAAAATTTTATTAGAGTGAGTGCACACGAATGTGGTGCACTGTCCCACTGGTGTGATTTTCTAGACTCTTTTAAGCTTGGTTTTTGTGAGGCAGAGGATATTCTAGAAGTAGAACTTTCGCAGGGCTTCAGAAAAATTGGAAATAACCATGAATGGACTATATAAGCACTATGGCGACCTTCTGGTATAAAAATGTATGAAGCCGTGAACAAACATCAAGCTCGTAAATGTTACTTGAATACGTATTTTTGTATATCTAACCTCGGTATATCAATTTTTATAAAAGTACAGAGAATTTGTTACAGCTAAGAGCAATGTACATTTTCTGTATTCCATTGTCTTCACTGGTGCTACATATTTAATACCAAAAATTAAACTCTGAAATTAATTCAAAATCACCCTACCATCCATGTAAGATACTAAATTTTTTTTTTTTTGTTATAACTACACCACTACCAGAAATTTTTTTTTTTTCTTAGCATGTAAAGTGTACAAATTTCATAGTAGAAACTGCCATGATGGAATGACTATGGCTGAAATGTGAATTAACGGTGCTGGTAGCGGTAGCATGTAAGCTGTAGAAGTGTTAATTGCCAGGAATGTGACATGATGTGTGTACAACTGCTTGTACACAGTTGGTAGGCAGTGTGACAGCGATTTTTTGGTGAGAATGTGTTGTTTTACATTAATATGTACATAAAGGGTATGGACATTTCAAGCTTTCTCAGAATTAGTTTTTTTGCTATACGATGGTTGGTTACAGATACATTTTTCTCATTTGTGCTTCGAACCTAGTGATAAACAATGGTAGGTTAAGGAATACATGCAATGCTTACATAAAAAGAAGGAAGAATCACCTAAAAATAAAAGGAAGAATCGACCTACTTGGATTTCAAAATCGGTGGATTGTGAAGCCTTCGATTCCACTAGAATCAATGGAACTGATCAATTCTGGAATCAGAATCATAGGGATGATTCAAATCATGTTTTTGGTTGAATCCAAATCCATAGTTGAATCCTCCAAACCATCCTCGAATCTCAAATCCGAATCCATGTAAAAAAATTATGACTTTAAAATATTTTTAAGTGGGAATAAATTGCTACACAACTACAGATAATTATAATAGTGAATGGACAGACTTACATATCAATATCATTAAACAAGTTAAATGGTAGCTACATACAAAACAAAATACAATATGTCATTGAACTTCCTACAGCTGTAGCACTGCCATGCATAAGTACTGAAAATGTTATTGCATAATACAGTACCCTGCAAGTATCACAAGCTTAAGAATTAAAAATGAAGACAATAAATGAATAACTTAGCTTGTGTTAACACACATTTATAAAACAACATACTTTTTTGAAATTCATGTAACCACAAATTTAAATCAGAACTATAGACGTATGGAAGATCACATTCAATTACTGTCATGAAACCACAAATTTAAAGCAGAACTATGGACTCATGGAAGAACACATTAAAGCCAAATTAAAAATTTAAATTTTACACTAAACGCACTAAAAGATGTACTGGAAAAAAAAACTTTTGGTGAGATGACTTCTAGTGGAAGTAACTGGTGTCTAGTCATGGCTGACTTGATGCTACTCTCGTGTTCCAATAATTACACTGTAAATATACATCTCTTTCCCGTGCTGTAAATTCTAAGTTGTAATTTTTTTTCAGTGAAATTTTGTGAAACTTTTTTTAGGGATGGGACCCTCGTACCGCGATACCCTCAATACTTTATAGTATTGAGTATCGCATGAGAATATCCAAAAGTATTGAATTTTAACACCCATTTTCTCATGCCATAATTATGGTACAAGCAGAACAACATTTGAAATGAGTACAATAGTTTTGGAAAGTGTACCATACATTTTGTAATATGTACTATAATTTTGAAGTGCATACCATTAATTTAAGTATCAGTGTACCATTGTATACCATATTTTATTCATAGCATAATATTCATGCAGCTGCGAGCACCATTAGGTGTCTTTAGGGAACCCATACATACCACAATTATTATTTTTGAAAACGTTTACTTTTATGGTACATAATTGAGGTACAATAAAAACTGGTTGAGAGTTGCAAGAAAGTGTCGATAGTTGCACGTAAGCAACTTGAGTAGTTACTGTACATCCAATACATACTACTATTACATGCTGCACCAAAATTTTTCCTTTAATTCATTTTTATCCCATGTATCACTTTTATTGTGTGTGCGTGTGCGTGCGTGTGTGCATGCGTGCATATATATATATATATATATATATATATATATATATATATATATATATATATATATATATATATATATATATATATATATCGTGGCCTAGCACGCGTATTCCGCGTGCTAGGCCACGACGGGTGTATCAAATAATTACAATATTTATTTAACGTTACAGTAATTTCCTTGAAGTTGCAAAATAAAATAAAAAGACCACGAAATTGCAAATAGTGTACTGAGCTATCATTTTGCTCAAAGTTTGGTTACAGCTTTTACTGTGGAAACATAATTCTATAGAATCGAAGGAGACTGTTGGTTTATCATTGGTTAATGATGTTTGGGTTGCAGGCCATCCACCGTTTGTTTCCATTGTAATGTGGGTTTTATATAGTTTCAGTTTGTGTCAATGATACTAGTAAAATAAGTAATTTTCTTGGCCATGTTGTTTTATGTTCATGACAAATTTAACTTGGTATCGATATAAGTATTGGTATTGAGTATCTTGAGAATGTTTTGGTATCGAAACCGGTATTGAGTATCGAGAAAATGTAGTATCGACCCATCCCTACTTTTTTTTCTAATCTGCAGTGTTGAAGATTGGACAATTCCAATAAATTGTTAAAGGCAAGTTAACCTCAATAGCTCTGTCGAATCCTCTACTGTCCCTCTCGACACGGGAGTTGTTGCAAAGCCTGTAAGTCTGACCAAATTGGACACAGTTATTCCCAATACAGTGACCTGAGAGATCAAGCTCACCTAGCTTGATACCAGGCAGTAACATCACCACCGGTTCCACCCCAAGGACTCTTTGGCCCAGTGGTAAAAGTCCCTGGCACACATCATCCTTGGGCTGGACGTAACCATCCCGCTGACAAGTTGGCCATTGTGACCTATTCTGGTTGGGGCAACTTCAAATTTTCACTACATCACCACTGCCAAACCAAAAAGTGCACAGTTACCCACCCGAATATATACCTAGAATGTACCTTGTTTGTTGTGCATATCAAGTTATGTAGAGAGACAAGGTCAGTGAAACTGTGAGTGGATAAGGATATGAATAATTGGAAAGTAGGTGCCGGATAGCCAGTAAAAGCTCAGGAAAGTAAGAGACTTTGAAGGGACAATGGTCGTGGTTAATTACACATGTTGCAGTGCAATGAGTGAACACACAGAGTTGTCGAAGACCGCTCTAAACGGCTGCAGTTTTGTCTGTTGGTAATTGTGCACTACCGTACATAAACAAAATCAGGAAATTTAACTGAGAGAAGACTCTGCACCTGTCTGGGTCGAGAGGTGGCCTAGTGTAAGTAAACACATGGTGGGTAAGTTGAAAAGCATATTGTAGTTTACTTACACATCACACAAAAGGTATCACAGTCAATAACCTAATCAAATAATGGTGGCGGCATGCCACAAAGAAGTTAACAATGCACACTACCATTGAATCACACACCATGGCATGTTAGCAAAAGTGAGGGACTGACCAATAATAGTTTTGACCAGTTTGATTTCCCTCAAGACCTTAGTCCGGTGACATAAATTACTAACTTAAATGTATCATTTCTCCTTTCTCGATAAGGGGTCTCATAATTCAGTACGCTCTCTGACTTACAAGCAGCTACTTTCATTGAACTTATACGTGTTTTCTGGTACGCTACAGTACCTGCCTGCTGGTGTATCCTATGCAAAATATTTGGGTGTGATAATGAAAATTTCCAAATTTCATTCAGTCAGTGGACATACAAAGTTTTAAAAAAAAGTGCTGGAAAGAGATGTAAACTGTGATTATATTAAAGTAACTCCCTCTTCTATTATTCGGAAGCAAAACAAGGGAGCACAGAAAGAGAGATATCAAAATAATAGAAGCAGCTTAAATAAATGTTCTAAAATCATTTAAAGGATTCTCTTGGGGAGACTATATCAGTGGCGAAATAATTAGGATTTCAAAGGAAACTGTAACTGATAAAATTAAAATAACGAGATGGCTATAACATGTAGGACTTGACAGAATATGGATTACAACGTCAAGCTTTCGATTACACATCCAAGTCGACTGAGAACGAGGTGGGTAGAAGTTAGAACAGGCAATTAGCCTAATCCGTAATTGGAAGGAGATGATTTTATGAACACCACCTTCCCCAACCCATCCAATTTCTGATCACTCAGTCCTCGCATATTTTACCATAAATTCATTACCATATTTTATAACTTGTTAACTAAAGCAAAACAGGACTAATTTCACGAGTATTCTAGCATTACTTCAGTACTATAAGAATTATGAGGAACTTCTACTGATGAAATAATATGTGAGTGAAAGTAAGAGAAAAGTTTTGTAATAACTAATAAATATATGTAAGTGTGATTGGGCATTTGTGTGACGCAAAGCAGACTAGTGAGATGCTGTGCAATTCCTCTATGCTCGAATAATCTAGCAATTCTTTTGTGACGCTGACAAAAGTGGCAACTCTTTTTATGTATTAACCAGCATGAGAAAATTCCCATCAACCACTGAAAATTTAGCACATAATGTAAGAATTTGTAGTCAAATTCAGGTAAGTAATTAGTATCATGAATACTTGATCAAATTAATCATCAATCGTAATGAAAATTTCAAATACCCTCAAATCAAATATGAGACACTGCAATTCAACACATAAGATGAAAGGACAAATGCAAAAACTTTTTTCATATAATTTGTATGAACACACTAAAATAATACCTCTGCAAATGAGAATATCTAACTGTGTTCTAGTACTACACAAATACACTTGACTCTCAATTGTGGAAGAATGTGAAATGTTGTTAATCAGAAGAAATTTATTAATATTGTGCATGCAGATAAAAATCAGAAATTTACTAGTAATATTCTTTCAAACAGAAAAGTTCAGAAATTTCAATACTAAAATAATTAAATGGTGTCATAAAAAGAAATGAATAAAATTAGCTGTGATGGATAAGAATTCTAAATCACCTCGCTTAAACATATCAGATAAAATAGTAATTTATGTGATACAGAAAATCCTTAGACTGGCACAAGTAACGTTAATTACTCAGGCTTGCAGAAACTTTGGTTTTTATTTGACTAGAGATCATGAGAGACTTGTTCTTCTGGCATCTGGGTACTGTCCTAAAGCAAGCTATGTCCTTAATTATTTTTGATTATCTGGTAAAAATTTCATTGAAAGTTCAGATTAATTTTTCAACAAAAGTTCTCCAAATTGAATAAACTGAACACACATAAAAATGTTAGAAGATTTATCGCTGGTCTTGATGGGGAGAGGGCTGTTCAATCAGTGTAGATGCACACTAAAATGCTAGTCTAATGCATTTTAGGATCTTTTCTTAGACATACCCATGCATATTTATTACTGAGGTGCCTTTCTTACACCCCCTAGCTTAGGATGGGCAGTTAGCAACAAAATTAACATGGAAAATTGCTGGAGCAAGATTACATTGAACTGCTTTACATGGTGGCTGGAGAGAGAGTCCCTTGGGGTTCACACATGAACGCTATTAAAAATGCATAAATCCTAGATGTGTCAATTCATGAGACTTCCTTCTTAATCTGTAATTTTTAAGTTCCTTTCTCAGTGGCAAAGCTATAGTGCTAACAACATGTATTGGACCAAGGAGAAAACGCCAGTAAAATTATCACTTCTAAAGTTATATATAATCAGTCAAAACGTAAAAATAAAATAAATTAAATTAATAAACTGTCAACATGTGAATAAACAAAATAAATTTCATCTTTGAGGTGATGTCCTAAATATAAAATTCTAGCTAATCCTTAGGTTAGGACCTTATATTACCGTCAAAATGAAAAAATTTATCCAATGCAAATGTAAATAAACGTATTTAAGTAAACTTTGAATGCTGGTACTGCTACAGTACATACACAAAATCAATATCTTCAGTATTTTCTCGTGTTTTTATTTACCTGAAAATTTAATGCAAAGTTTATATTCAACACATGTGTAAAGAACACTGCAAAATTTAGATAAAGTTATAATAATTTAAGCGTAACTGTTCTTGTACCACTTAACTCACATATTTATGTTAAGGTTATTATGCAGGCAACAACAACAATAATGACAAAACTTAACAACACATTATTTGCTTTTCATCTCATAGCAAACACAAAGAACACGCATCACTGTCTTAGTCACTATCATCATCGTTTCTGCAGCGATTCAGTGGACGGCGGCTCTCTTCATCTGAACCGTAGATAACATCTTCATCGGAGTCATTTATCATGGAAAAGGCTGGATTGTCCTTCGTGATAGGGGATTCTGCAAGTAATAGAAATATATGTTTTTCACCTATGCCCTTGCACGAAATGTTTACTTCTATGATAATAAAGCATTTGTTTTTGCACTTTGAAAAAAACTGTGGTATCTATTGTTTATTCACACTTTTTGAATGAAACTTTTGAAAAATCACCCTATGTATGACGTATTTGGTTTCCAAAATATGCAATGTATCACAAGTGTTTTGTGTGTTAATATAAAAAAACTAATTTTTGGGTCAATTTAACTTTTGCTTCTATTTTACCAATAAATTATATTATTTCATTTACAACTAATACAAATAAAAATAGAGAGGAAATAGGTGTGTTGGTAATGTGTAGTAAGAAATATTTCTTATGCAAAATATTATTACACTGAACGTGCAGAAATGTGGTGCCGTGTTGCTTTAGTGTAATTTTCTAGTCTCGGTTCAGCTGTGTTTGAACGAGGTTGAAGAATGTACTGACAGTAGAACTTTAGCAGGGCTTCAGAAAAGTTGGAAGTAGCTGTGAATGGACTATACATCTCAATTATAGTAACACAAAAATACACACAATAACAAAATTAAAAGTTGTAAAATTTCCTTAATGTGTTTAAACAAAAATCTGATTTGATATTGTGCACTGAAAGCACAAAGAATTTTGTAACACTGTAGCAAGTCAGCTTTGTCAATAGGTCTTAGCGTCACTGGCAATGCAAACCAGTATTATCTGTGCTAAAAAAAAAATTGTAACTTGTGGTTACATTACTGCATAAGAAAGAACTGTCCTGGGTCACTTTGTATTGAGTGTGGCATTTAAAAGTTATTGGGAGTTAACTGCACACACACAAATACAATAAAACCAGCATTCCATCAACCTTCATTACAAAAGTACCTGTGCACCAACAGCCTGGCATTGTAATATTAGTAGAAAGGATTCTTTTAAATCATTACTGAAGAATTTGCATTTTTATGATGGTAAACTTCCTGGTATGGAGCCAACTATCCTCTTTCTAGAAAGTTAATTTTCTAGTTGTTCTTTTGAATACGTTTGGATTTCACCCCTGGGTAGCTTACAGCTAACCGGAAGATGTCTGAAATATAAAACTTATCTTTAATTAACTTAAAAAATAGCACACACAGTTTTAGATTATCAGGGATTAAAACCCAGACATTAAGGATTCAAATTTGTTTTGTTAGTGATCCGACCATGCAATGTGTTCCATACTGCCAGTTAAAAGATGTGAGTTGCCATACCATATATAGTGCCCTTGGCTGGGGAGTAGACGTATGCCATGGCATACAGGTAGAAGTTGAGCAAGCCGTAGAAGGACATGAACTCGGCGGAGCTCTTGTAGTTGGTAGAGAGCTCTGCGACAAAGTTGTCCTCGAGTATGCCAACACCGAAGCGCAGGATGGTGATGGTGAGGCTAATGGACAGCACTATCATCATCAGAAGTGTGAGGAACTTGAGTCTCATATCTGCGAACAGCGAGCAGTAGCACACGTGTTGATATTTTGTTTGTGTTTTAAACGGGTAGTGTCTCTACCACCTTGGAATTTTTACGTTTTTACAAGTCTTGGTAATCAAACTTTATGACCAGACATTAAAAATTAAAACTTGAAATTACATCAGAGGACTATGTAATAGGATTTTCTAAGTTTGTGCTGTTTCAGATACGTTAATGTTGGACATAAATGATTAAATAATGAAGTAACCTTCTATTGAGGTCATGTAGGTATGTGAAACTAATCTTGTGTGAAATACAAGTTGGATTTAGAAATAACTGTTGAGATTTTGCCTTTGCCTTGATAAGCCTGGTTTTCAAATATGCACTGAATCGGGAAATTGAGTTATGGAGAAATGTATGTAAATACAAGAAGTTAGTAATTTCTTATGATGTTTGCATGATTCTATATGTCAAAGTACGTTTAGCTCTCATTCAACTATGCAACACAAAGAGTAATTGTTTATTAATGCTAAGAAAATAGAATTTATCACTGTACTGATATGAAAATAATTGACCATTTTATTATGCAATATGTTTGCCTATTGTTATCCAAATTATGTAAACAAGTTGGGAATTGGATTTCCATGTTTAATTAATTAATATGTATCCCGAGTCCAATCAAAAATCTTTATAAGCCCCAAGCTTGTGTGTGATACGACAAAGTGTGTGCAAGTGTGTACATGTGTCTGTGACTGTGCTTGCGTTTGTGTGTGCATGCATGTTTGTGTGCGTCTACGTGTATGTACCCCAATTTAATTCCTGCCCCAACTGAAAATATTATATAAGTTTCGTAATTTAGTTGATAAAACAACTTTTACTGTCTCTTGTGAATTTTCAACCCAGCACAGCACTTATAAGAAAATTTATAAAACTCTTTTGGTTTTTACTTAGATAATTAAGGATTGGTGTATGACCTAGAAAGTACTCATTACTTTAAAATCTAAAACTATTTTTCTGCTTAGTAAGTTTGCTTTAATGGTTATTCCATACAAATTATAACACATCATTATCTTGTTTCCATGTGGTTTTATTCAGCATTAGAGGTATATTATGTGCTAATATATGTGTTTCAAAATGTATACATTATTCCAGGTGAGGGTAAGGAGAATTATTATGTGCTGATAAAAACTGTATCCCTCAGAAAAACTCCATCTTATTAGTGCATGTACAACACAGTACATATATACTGCAAGGAAAAATATACATAACAGCAGATAAAATCAACTAATGAATAATATACATGACACATGCACTGCCACTGCTGTATATCACAACTCTTTCCTTGTCAGAACAAAATACAGCAAAAAATTCTTGTTGTGAGCCATTCATCATATTTCCAATTTTCTCTACCGAGCTGCTACTATAACTCATCATTATTAAATCAACATTGTTTATGCCATTAAGAGCAATTGAATATTTTGTTATTACTACTGATCATTATATTTTAAGTTCCCTTTATCCCACCTCATAAATTTTCTAACTATACACAAACTTCAAGGAACAATAAAGAACATAAAAGTAAATGCATTGTGGGATTTTGTTAGTTCTGTAAATTACAACCATGTCCTTAGAAAATGTTCTCTGTAAAATAAAGTTTTAAATATTGATGTGTTAAATGGCAGTGCTCACCAAAGTAGGGCATTGCGCGAAGTTCACTGTACGCCCTCAGAATGAGGCACAGCAGATACAACATGTAGAGACCACACACTACGAAGAAGAAAATCTTGAAGCCCTGTGAAACAGAGTTTCATACAGCTTTACCAGAATCCATATGAATAATTCTTCAAATTCCAAGAAGTTTCAGCTAATCACAAGCTAAACTTATAACAAAATAGCTTTGTATTCCAGCCATGGATGGACAGTAAAGCGACTTCAATCATACTGTATATTCTAATTGGAAGTCCGTTGACCAAATACGTGAAATCTTGATACCAATAAGGAGCGAACGCCTTGATGTTCTAATGCTTAAACCACTATACAGGATGGGGCTGAACTGGACCAACAAACTTCATAAGGTGATTCCTTATACAAAATCAAGTGGCAAATATATAGAACGCTTTGTACCTAAACTAAATATTAAGAGCAAAATAAGGCCCCAAATATGGAGATTTTGGAACGTATTTTTGCAAAATATCGGAAACCAGGTGAGATGAAAGTTTAATTTGTGGGACATTGTTTTATGTTATCGAGATCTTCAACGTAAGAGCAAACTCACAATGATAACACTCCAGGTTATGAAAATAACAGGGGTGGCCACCCTCATATTGCCGGCAATTTTGTTACTGTCAGAAATTATGAATGTTTGATGCTGGTTTATTGAGCAGTATGACCTGTGAAACAAAACTGGTCCCCTTATTGCAACTGCCTAGGACCCACTGTTTTTGTTTAAAACACACACAAAGATTCCACTAGATTCCGTTGCCGCAATACAGTGCTTTGTATGTAGGCAATACGCCATCCATGCGTGTATGGTAAGCTGCTGTTCCCACAGTACAAACAATGGTGGAGGACATTTATTAAGGATGGTTCCTTAATAAAGGTAATGGCTGAATCCTTCCTCAGTACCGTTCAAGTGCCTAGTTGTATATTCCTGTGTCTAATGACTTCATTTGCGACGAGACTTTAAACACACAAACTAAACACGTACAGGTAGCCATACTGTATTATGAGCGTGTAAATAAGTTTTACTTTTGACAAACGACATGTCAACAGTTGAAAGTAATGTTCCCATAATGCAACATGGTCAGGCCTTTCGTTTGCAAGCAAACATCTAACTAGCTATCAGATACAGCTTATAGTATAAAATGTGTGTACAGGCTTTGTGGACAGTCTATATGTCTGGCACTAATACCACACTAGGCATCTCTGTATGGTTTGATGTGTTCAATTCCATGCCTGGCATCACTGTTATCGTGGCACCAAAGTCGCTATAATGAATGTGGCCTATTAAACCCCGATACGAATTGTATAAAATATATGAGCACTCTATAACATATCATTTACATTCCTGTTAGTCAATGTGCATGTTGTATCTACAAAATGGAAAGCTTTACGTGGCCGTAAGTGACAGATATGCTACTCGTCTATGCTGTGGCAGAGGGAAAGGGACGAAAAGCACAAAGAATGTACAGGGATCAATTTCCGCACAGACAGCAGCCACACCACACCACATTTGATCTGTGAAGCGACGTTTGGATATGACACAATCAAATGCAGGGTGCAGACAGACAGCGAGGACAGCCAGGTTTGAAGAATGCTTCATGAGCAATTACTGCATCTGTTCCGTGTACAACCGTGTATGCCTTGGTTCCTGCTGATTATCCATAACACATGGAGTTTGCAGCATGGTTTCTGGAACAACGCAGAACACATCCTGACTGACAGATACTTTCTCTTTACTGATGAGGCTTCCTTTTAACGTGATGGCATACAGAATTGTTGAAATATCCATGAGTGGGCAGATGTCAATCCTCACACACCATTTGTCCATGGGGATCAACAGCAATTCAGTGTCAACGTCTGAGCGGGCTTAATATATAACATGTTGGTTGGCTCCTACCTGTTACCACACTGTCTCACCGGCAATGTGTACGCTGCATTTCTGTGGGAAGCTCCGCCAACATTACTTGAAGAGGTCCCATTATAAACACGAGTGGCCATGTGGTTCCAGCACGACAGCGCCCCCAGCCCACAGTTCGCTATGTGCACGCAATCACCTGAATCTCATATTCCCTGGATGATGGATAGGTCGCGTGAGGGTCCTGTTCCCTGGCCTCCACGATCCTCGGATATGAATCCATTGGACAGTTACTTCTGGGGTTACATGCGCAGCCTGGTGTATGAAACCGCGGTGGAATCCGAAGAGGACCGCCCGCATCGTTGCAGCTGCAGGGATTATTTGGAACAATGAGGGTGTTTTCAAATGTGTCCAACAATCGTTGGTGCGGCGATGTGAATGGTGCGTTGTACATGGAAGCCGTACCATCGAGCCTTTCCTATAAAAGTGTTTGTGATACATGTTTCTACAATAAAACGTATGGATTGCCACAGCTTTTGCTCTCATATACAATGTGTTACCTGATACTACTTAAATGTGATGCATTTTAATGGCATTGCTCTACATTGCTGTACCAAATGTTTCAACATTCAAAAGCCTGCACAGTACACAGCAGCAATACAGTTCCAGGTGCGTAGGCAATACCAATATCTTTACGTTATGTATGGGCTCATGCACTGACTTTTGCCACAATTGAACAGTTGTGTATGCTTATAAATGTATGGTACGCATTGTTTACAGTAGGTGTTAACCTTGTCCGCTACCATCAGCTGTGCTGTGGCCATACATGCATTTATAGGCTGTTCACTGTAAAGTAGCCACTTTTGATGACCTAGTTACTTTTTTTTCATATCAGACCTTTTTTATCCTTCCCCAACATTTTTAAATAATTATCGCGATGTATGTAATAAACATAATATATTTCACCGGACTCGAAATTTAACGCCCAAGGTTACAATCAAATATATTTATTTTCTATTATTCCAAATGAGAGGGTTTCAAAAGGTGCTATCTTTACTGTGAATAGCCTATACGTAGAATTGCCTGCATACTAGACACTGCATAACTGCAGTGGAATCTTTGCATGCATCTGAAACTAAAAACGGTGGGTCCTAGGCAGTTGCAACAAGGGGACAATTTTTGTTTCATAGGTCATACTGCTCAATAAACCAGCATCGAACATTCATAATTCCCAACGGTAACAAAGTTGCCGGCAATAAGAGGGTGGCCACCCCTGTTATTTTTGTAACAAGGAATGTTATAATTGTGAATTTACACTTAAGTTAAAGATCTCGATAACATAAAACAATGTTCCGTGAATTGTACTTTCATCTCACCTGGTGTCCGATATGTCGCAAAAATACATTCCAAAATCTCCATTATTGGGGACTTTTTTGCTCTTAATTATTTAGTTTAGGTACAAAGTTTGTCGAATTCAGCCCCATCTTGTATATTTAGCAAGGTGAAGCCTGGAAACGATTAACATTAGTATTACCTCGCAGGAGCTGTTCGAGACCATACTGGGAATTCACATTTATTGTTTCCAGTGAACGTTAGGCTGATATGTTATTAATTCTATGTTACTGATTTTTGGATATTTCTTCGTCGTCTTAGAGTGCAGGAGGATGTTCCTGTCAGATTCAAACATGTCTCGCCAAGTTTGCTAATAAACATGGTTGTCCAAATGTTGACAGATTGTCCTGTATTAGGATATATAGTGTTTTTAAAAATCTAATAAAAATAAAAAGGCTATGTAACTTGTACCTACGAAAGAATATTTGAACTATACTCGTTGCAAAAAGAATTTAATTCACATATTTTCAATTTTGAAAGATAAGTATATAGTTAAATATTTGTTAACCAAAAATTCTAAATACTTGTCACAACATTTAACAGTTTCATTCCTGTGAAACTACAGGATAAAGAATTAATGCAGCTCCTCAGTATTTAATAAAAAATTATTTTACAGTATAACTATACAAGGCTAATATTATTAACAAAAAAATACATTTTTCCTATGAGTATATTTGGTAAATTAATGCATAGCTAAGTGTTGCTTTTAGCATAAACCAATGAGATCACAACTTAGGAGTTATTTTTTTACTGACATAGAAATTGGCGGTGTCAAGTTTATAACTGTACGTTGGATCCTGAAGCTCGTTGATCTTCTGCCATGTTGCCATGATCACTGCAGACATCCACAACATTCCTACGATTATCAACTTCGGCATGTAGAACGTGAGAAGACATCGTTCATTCTGTAACAATAATCATGATAAAAGATGTATTATTGCAAACTTTCACACTCCTTGCTTCAGTGGACATTTTGGCACCTGGGCTTGAGCAGCATCTTGTCGCTTTCTGTACCCAACTTTCAGCCATTCATTTCAGCAGGCATTTCCACCTTGAAATGTACGGCGAAATGTCAGTTGGCACGAAGACGCTGCTCCAGCCCAAAGGTCAAGGTATGTATCATTATGAACTAATTCCATAATTTTCCATCAGAAGTCGTTCAGAACATGTTGACTGAGGTGGGCATTACTATAAGGTGGTTTTCCATTACCCTATCTCTGAACTCAACAGTTAAGCTTCATCCACAAGTAGCATGTAGATGGTTTAAACCATGTAGATGGTTTAAACCAAAACCGCTTATCTTTGGTAACTTGGCAAGGGGAGGAAGAAAGACCAGAATACTATTCTGACAGCATTTATAAAAAATATATAACTGGTTTTGTTGGAGTTACAAGATATAGATAGATTTTAATATCTCATGAGTGAGGTTATAAGAGCTCGATCAATAAGTAACGGGAAAGGAATCGACTGTGGTCTATCTGTGTGAAAAACAATTCCATCATTTGCTTGAAGTTATTTTGGAAAACTACAGAAACAAAAAAAAAGATTGTCGGATTGTGGATTTAATCGTTATCCTCCCGTATGTAAGTCCTCTGTGTTATCTCTGCTCCATCTTGTTTGGTTTAAGGTGGCATATTATGTTTCAGTTAATAAAATTCTAAAACCATTACATGAATGTCGCGTGAAGATAGAATCCAACTTATTTCACATTAACCTACTAGTTACTTTGCTCAAAACATACTGCAAGATATCACCACCACTTTATCTACTTTAGATAAGTATGATTTCGTAACTTGAGATGTTGCAATATGAACTCCAGTAACTGAACTCCATGAATCATTGAATCCACTGTTGCATTTTTAATCAAGGAAATGAGAACGTTGGTATTACGAACGTACTGAATAACTTAACTTTTACTTGCTACACGAATTCAGACAAAGTGAAGTGCAATGGGTTTAAAATAATAGGGCAAAATGGACGTACGTACATACCCACCAGTTGCGTAAGGTCAGTGTGAGAAAGTACTCAGATGTATTCTCCTACAGATTACTTCTGATAGTTTTCTTGAATATCTAGCCAATAACTTCCAAATTAATATTTTAAAGCTCTCAATTTTTAATAACAGTTTCTTATTCCTTATTCATCATACATGTACAGATATCACACGGGGCAAATTTCCACAAATAATTCAAAAGAAAAAAAAATCGACCCACCATCACCTAACCCAGTTTTGCTTCAAACATAATGGTGTCGATGAGACCTGTTTGCTGTTTTCAAACACTGTCAATTTTGGCTCCTTTTAAAGCTCTGTAGTAGGTTTACAGAAATATTCAAATATTAAGAATTCACCGAAAAATGTGTGCGGAATCTCATTAAATAAGCAAATAGAAGAGCAATATTACTTGTCGTAGACCGTGGTAGATGCAGAGCCAGAAGAGCAGAAGTGCACAGAGGAAGGTCGCCTGCAGCACGGCATCCAACATTCCAGGAATCCAAGAGTTGATGAGGAACGTCATAGGAAATATTGGATCTGCAATAAAAAAATACAAGTTGTAGCAGTTTCATCACTGCTTCTGTGTAAGACTTTCGTTATTGGAGTGGAGAGGTTTGGGTGGCTGTTAACATCAGGGTCTTGAGGTCTGATGAGGGTGGAGTGAGGTGAGTATGGAGCAACGCCGGAATAAAAAGGCAGAGAAATGTGATATCCCCAAGAAAACCTGCTGACCAGCATCATCGTCCAGCACGATTTCCACGTGCGAAGATCCATGAGTGGTCCGGCTGGGGATTGAACCCAGTTCATCTTTGTGGGAGGTGAGCAGTCTAACCGCTCAGCCACCTTGGCCTCAGAAGGGAGGGCTAAACACTTCCCATTGTGCAGATGCAGGTCTAGACTTTCTATTCGTGGCATGGGAAGGGGGCACTAGGCACTCTCTCATCATAATTTTTTTTAGTAAACAAAATAAAACTAATTAAATAAAATTAGTATTTTAAACAATTATAATATTTTTCATTTCAATTTTTAACTTATATAGTTCAGTTTTATGTCAGTGAGAGGGATTTGGGGAAGGGTGTCATGTCCCCAGTAATTCCCCCGCCTAGTCACCCCTTCAGATTCGCCTCTGTGCATTAAAGAATTTACATCATAAATTTAGTTCTTGTTGTAGTAAAAAAAATAATAAAACTAAACATCACGTGAGCCACTGAATAAATTTTGACAATGTTGTAGTATTTCAAGTTAAAGGATGTGTGGCTGTGCTGGAATGCTAACATACTGGAAAGGGAAGTGTAAATTGGAAATTACTCTCATTTGAAATTAGACTGTTTTTAATTGATTTAAAAGGATATCTTGAAATGAGTAATTACCTGATAATATTGCAGTGTTCATTTTTGGTAGTATTACACTTATTAAGAATGGCTAATAAAAGTTATAACAGATATAAAGTCACTTAAATTTACCTTAGAAAGGAGTCATCTTGCAGAGAGTTAAATCATTATCTTATATCTCTTGGTAACAAAGATGGTTTTAATTTACTCTGTTGTCTTATATGGGAAGTGAGGAGGCAAATGCAGTTAAGATTCAAGAACAACATGTAATTTACATCCTGCTAGAATTATGTAGAAAAGTCCATCTCCCTTTGAATTTCAATTTATCACTTTATGACTTAAAACTTCACACAATAAATACAGTAATTTAAAATATTTTGCAGTGTCATAGGCAGAAATTGGACAGCTTTGCGTGAAAAATAATTTTTCTTTTGCTGTGGAAATTTTTATTGATCGTTCAAACAACATAAACAGCAAATCATGACTGATTCTGTTGTTTCAAGTCAATTTTTGTTACTACTGTGCACTCTATTTTAAGTACTGATGATGATTTTGACTGCTTAAATGCTGGTTTTGGACACCATGTGACCACTTGAAAAAAATCCAAGAGTTGTTGCTCGGAATTTAGCCCAGATCCCTAGAGTGAAAGGTAAAATCATTACACACTACTAGGGTTTTGCTAATGAGAACTTTATCACGAAACAAAAACCAAAAATATGTTATGAACTTCGTGAAACTGAAATGATAATGGAAAATAATTTTATATGAGCTTAGTTTTATAGAAAGTTTAAGGAATTTCATAACACTTTAACAAGTTATTCATTATAGCAAATTTCTGCAAAACCAATTTAAAAAAAGTGTAAGATATGAAATATTTATAACAGTGGTTATTACCAAAATTTAAATTTATGTTTTATGTAGTTACCTTAGTTATAAAATAATGAAGACAAACAAGAAAATTTACAGACAAAAATTTTCTGTACTAGTGCAGTAAATAGACATTCATTAAACACCTGAATATTTAACGAAATAGAGGATAGTCGTTTTGTTACAACTTTCGGCCACCATATTTCTAACCGAAAAGAAAATTAAAGTTGTCATTTTTCATTTTCATTTCAGTATACCAAATATTCGTACAACTCACCTTCTACACCACGGGAATGTAGGAGAAAAATCGGGGCGTGGTTGTGTTGGAGACACGGCCATGGGTTTTACGTTATACGTTTGCAACTAATATTTTCTTTGGGATGAGGGAATGAGAGGAAATCAACAAGGGTTATACTTGAGTTTTTTGGTTTAAATCGACAGATAAATAAGAGATCTATCATTTGGCACCAAAATCAGCATGTTAGCACATTTGAGTTGCAAGATATACTGCCCAAAAATTTTTACCCACCCTCAAAATTGCCACCAGTAGCCGTGAGTCCCCACCCGCGTATGCGCGGCGCTTACTCCAGGTTATGCTCGCACCATAGTAGCATACTCGATCTAACTATACTACATTTATTTCAATCTTGTTGTAGGTTATAGCGTCCGAATGGATCACCCTGCGGCCTGCAGACTTTACATCGGAATTTCCATACTGGTATCCAAGTGTCTGTCTGATTTTAAAGATGTATTCACGTACAAAGATCTCTGAGGCTGCAAGAACCTTTCTGCATATGATCATTCCATTACAACCAACTTAGGAAGCGGCACAAGTTATAATTATTAAAGGGTCGTTGGATGTTTACATTTTTTTTAATATCACGGTTATTACGAGCATGGTGCACTTTCACAGGAAATGATACACGACCTCCTTACATTCTAGACCTGTGTGTCTTTAACTACGATTAGAAGTTTTCGATACTTTTCATGTGTGGAACTTGCAGACATATTTGATGGCTGTCGCTTGAAGAACATTCAGCTAGAGGCTGGTAAGAAAAAATGTGACATCACAAGAAAGTTATTGTTGCTCACACATTTCTTCATTTATGAAATAAAATTTTGGAGCATCTTTTCCTCGCGACAACTTCCTCTAGCAAACTGGTGAGTTAGGCAACATTTTAGCTTAACTTCATATCAAAGTATTTGTACGGCTGTTTGTGCAAGAGCCTAAAACAGTATTTCATAATGTATCTAAGTATTCATAGTGTTAAAGGAGCTGTGTTTCAAGTCGCAATATTACATTAAACGAGAAATCAGACTATTGTGTTACCACTTATGAATTTAATCTATTTCTTGCTCTAGGTGAGTGAAAGCTTTAATTAATAACTCTTTTATTGAGTGATTCATTAATGGTTGCTATGCGTTAAGCCCGCTGTCTGTCCGTGTTGTCCTTGATTTGATTTTCATAGCTATGTACCGCTGAGGAAACATACAAGCACTTGTAAATGAGACTCCACTGCTCCCAAAGGCTGACCGCTCTGCTTGAATCACCATTGCAGAAAGAAACATCACGATAGTGCCGGGATCTTCAAATATGTGCGGTAATAATTTTTTGTAGACGAGTCCCATGTGGAACATTCCATGGTTGTAATTTCCAGCAGATACCGTAAATTTATATTTTAGTTAAGGTTGCAAGTAGGCCACCTGAAACGTCACGACCACGCAACCACGTGAAAGAGAGAGAGAGAGAGAGAGAGTGTGTGCGTGCGCACGTGTGCATGTCTGTCTCTCTGTGTGTGTCTCTGGCGAGGAGTACTACTATGTGAGTACTCAAATTCCTATCTTTTTTAAATAAATTTATATTTGGTTTCATTACATGCCAAATTTTTTTTTGGATTTTTAAAATCTTAAATATTCTGGAGATACATGTTACTGCTAATACGAAGCAGCACCAATTAACAATCCCCATTACAATGCTTGTTTTTATGTTTTACACTATGAGAGTGCAAAGTGTGGTGGTATACATTATTCATTTTGCATTCCGTTCTTATCATACGCTTGCAGTACCTGTAACTTTTTGCAGATTTGATAATGCCCCTGTAAACCTGCAACACTGTGATGTTAAGTGCAAGGGGTATTGCATAACTAACTGGCAATATAACAATGCAGCTTAAGGTTGAATGGGAACTGGAATTCTGGTTACTCCGGAACCATCAATGCACGTAATCACAGCATGAATTTTAAATTATTTTAGGATAAAATATAATTAAGACATCTTCATGGTTCATGGTTCAAATTACATTTGAAAGAAGATAGTTAAAATTTAACCAAAGCAAAATATTAACTAAATTAGAACTTGCTTTGAATCCACCATGTCTCTATGAAATTTATTGATACTTGTTCTCCTAAGCAAGATTTCCAAACAAAATTAATTTTTAAGAAAAGAGTGAACCTTCATCTAGGGTTTTTCATGATGTCATAAGAAATTATCAATAAATAGTACGGGGCAAAATATTGTTAGTACAATTTTTTAAACAAATTTATTCATTCGCCTATATAATACAAAGTTGAAGACTTGGAAGCATGACATTTTGAAAAACCACAGATATTGTTTACCATTTTAATATGGTTTTGGTTTCATGCAGATAGGACAAATAGTTTTCTAAGGACAAAGTTCCCGGTGGAACTGGCGCTGGCCTCTCCAAACCTCCCTCCAGGTGGCCAATACCTATGAAAAGGTCATACCTGGAGCTCTGCTTTCTAGCCAGACTACGTTAGCCCCCACAAACAAAAAGCTAAATCGGTTCTTTTGATCTCCGGTGCTACCAGGAACTTTGCAATTTTGAAACCGCCATGCTGTCCGAAAGAGTAAAAGAAAACTACTGACTCGCACACTACCATTTCGCATCTGCACATGTTCTTATCCGGTGAATTTAAGCATGGCAGTATACCTCTCAACTGCCTTCTCGGCTCAGTGTGCTCGGGTTGTGCAGGACTTAGTTTTGGGGAATGCCCAGTAACCAGAAGCATTCCCCGCCACCTCGCCCCGGGCGCAAAGAGCTTGTGTCGAACCCAACTGCTCACTCCGTATTGGCACTTATGTACACACACTCATTCATTAACCATCGCTGCGCACCTTCGCCTATGTTCTGCAAACCATAAAATAACATACAAGTACCTGTCACCATTAGTCACATTTTAGAATATGGATGCTCTGCATTTTGTCAGATACATCCGAGAGTCACGTTCGGGAGAGTTGTTATATTCAGGTTTATTTTGTCTTGTTCGGTATTTCTGGCCGGGCGGATGGAGGCTCAGGGGGGAAATTTCCTCCCCTTTCTTCCTTTCCTCAGCCTGGGGTCCTCACAGTACCATCCAGGCTTTTCTCCCCCTGTTCCTCCCCCCGCCCAGCCAGGCCCCTCCCGAAGGAGGGGCATGTCACTTTCGGTGTGGCGAGTCCATATATATGGTAAGATTGCCTTCCGTGGTTGAACTAATACCTGACCATAGTGTACCCGTTGAAGGGCTTGCTGTAGTCAAAGGTACGCCTCCCGTATGTACGAATGTTATCCTTAAGGATGTCAGATTCTACTAACCTTTCACCCCTTCGCCAGTAACACTCCTTAAGGAGCGTTAGTAATTCCTCGGGTTTGGTGGGCAGGCCTGCCTGGGCGACGACAAGCTTGTCCAGAGTCTCCATTTTAGGGAACAGTACCCTGTCCCCTCCCTCCATGTTCCTTATGGCGAGGGCAAGAGCAGATGCCAGCATGACTGGATCTTCCAACCTGGTGAGCATCGCTCCCCTGATGGTTTCCTTGTACAACCCCTGTGGGTCTTCCGGGTCCGCTCGTGCAGGCTAAGCCTGTACAGCAACGTTCACCATGTTCTTCTCATCCGGCCAGTCTATTTTTACGGTTTTTACTTCCTCAGGAGTCGCTTCTGATTTCATGATCAGCAACTTATGTAAGAAGACTTCCCTTTCAACCTCGGTTTCCCGTGGTTGGTCGGTCTGTACCTCTTCCATCAGCACTCCCGTTGACCATACCTCCCTGGCTCGGGACATGGCACAGACTATTCTACGTCTGTTGTCTCTCTTAAGCTTGCTCAAGCTGTTGCTAACACGAGCAAAGCCCTCCCAGACGAACACCACAGGGTTCCACGTACAAGGCCATCCAGGTGCTATTTGGTCTTCCTGACCCTGGCCACTCATTCTGTACGGTTCCAGATCGATAACTCGTGTTATCGACCTAGACTTTGGCAACTCCAGTTCCCTTTTCTCGGGTGCTTCCTTCTTGGAGGGAAATTCACAGGGCACCTTCCCATGCACCTTTGCTGGTTCACTGATCTCAATTAGGGGAGGGGTGTTTTGAGGGCCACCCCCTTCATCCAAGATGATTACTGAGAAGATGTGATCACCCATGTTGGTTCTCATCATCGTTCCCAGACTCCTCCTCCTCTTCAACCTCCAAACTGTCCAGATCCCGGCTCAACCGACGACCCGTCCACCAGACGTCAAACTCCTGTCTCCGTTTTCCGATTTTTGTCGGATATCCTAGTACAGCCTTGGTCGTGTCCCGGAGCATGTTCCCGAGACGGAGAGGTCCATGGTTCCCCTCAAATGCCATTCTTTGGTCCTCGATCTTGGGGCACTCCAATGCGTGAGTGGAGGTGTCATCCACCCCACACATCACACACATGGGGTCGTCCACCAAGCTCATAGAGAACAGCTTTGCATGGAAGTTTCCATGGCCAGTCAAGAACTACGCAGAGTAGTGGCCCACTTCGAGCCACTTCTCCAGGCGCAGTCTCTCCCGGACACACCGAAATATCCCCTCCTAAGGACAACTGAACTACTGAAATAATCATAAATTTAGCTTGGGATGTGCTGTTGTTGGTGTGTGATGGTGTCTACTGCAACTACTAGCACTCGCCACCTGCTATGAATAAAAAAACTTGTCAGTTATGTAGACAGAGTGGGGCCTGGAAAGTGTCTGATGCTTGAGAAGCAGCGAATGATGAATGGCTACATAAACAGTACATACATATTAAAAAAACAATTCACCAACTGTCCCCAAATTTGTACACGTCTACCGAATTAATGGTTTGTATGCAATCCACCATTCATACATTTGTATACTAACATATTTATTATCATTCTACATGCAAATCTTTCCGTTAATAGTCAAGTGCTCATAGCATCAGTTTAAAGTTGTGAGGAATGATAGGATATGACACAAAAATAAAGGTAAAGCAATTATTGTGTAATTACAATTTCTGAAGAAAGTAGCTCATCACATCATGCCATATATCCCCTTTACTTCAGTTTACTAATGATTGAAGATATCTCATTAATGTGCGATAAATACCCACGTTTTTGAACATCAGTCAAGTGTCTGTGTCTATAAACAGTTTCATTTGGGTCTTTGGAAAATATGTAGCCAGTGTTCTCAGCATCTTCCGCCTTTTTTTTTTTTTTGCTGCCTGTTGCATAAAATGTACTGGTAGGTTGGGTACGACTCAAAGGTGATAAGCAGACGAAAAAATCTAAGATGACGACCTCCAGCAATGTATAACCAAATGAGATCGAGAAACCAAGATGGCACCCTCGGAAACAAATGATGATCAAAAAAAACTAACATGGCAGTCGAATAAAGGCGAGAGACAGCCTTCAGTAATGTATAAACAAATAACAATAGAAAAAACCAAGATAGCAGCCTGCACCGACCAACGTGGCTGCCGGTCGTACCTACCAAGATTTAAGCCATCTCCAAAGGTGAGGTACAGTGTAGGTTAGGGGCCTGAGTTTGACACCCAAAACTATAAAAAGAATTATTAATTTGCTTTTGTTCTTAGAAAAAAATTTCAGAGACTGTGTTAGGAACTCATAATAAAGGCGAAACTATGGATTTAGTTATCGAATATAGGGATTAGGGTCAGATAAGATGTTCACAATTCGATTAACGAACTCGAGTTTTGGAAGCGTATTAGCAATGTTCGTAAATTTTATTTATTTTTTTAACATTTGTGCGCAACTGATACAAAGTTTTAAGTAATTTACAAAGGTGAAGCATGTCTTAGTGCTCTTGAGTTCGAAGCCGAGTGATGTGAGAATGTATGTGTGTGTGTGTGTCTATATTTATATATCGCTGACACACACTGCCACGTTAGTTGATATTCACATGATGGCGAGTTTCTCAATGCCCTTACACGCCTCACCACCACATTTTAAAGGCCCAAATGAAACAGTTTATATACGCCGACATTTGATTGACCTTGAAAAACGTGGGTATTTCTCGCGCATTAACGAGATGTATACAGTCATTAGTAAACTGAAGGAATGGGGATATATCGTATGATGTGATGAACTGCTTTCTTCTAAAATTATAATTACAAAATAATAATAAATTATTATTTTAAAATAATTGTTTTTCCTTTATTTTTGTGTGGTGCTAGGAAAGATCTGCATGTAGAATGATGATAAATATATTAGTATAAAAATGTACGAATAGTTTACTGCATACAAAACATTAATTGTGTTGACATGTACAAATTTCGAGACAATTTGTGAATCGTTTATTAATATGTATGGATAGAGACAGACGACAAACTGAAAGATTGAAATATTGATGTAAAGATTGATACAAATATTTTGAAAGATTGCGAAAGTTTGGAAGATTGTGGAGTTTGCGGAGCTGATTGATGGAAAGATTGAAGAGTGTGCGGAGCTGGTTGATAGAAATATTTGCAAAAGATTGATAGCAAGAAGAGCACGAAGGTAAGACTGTTTATCACCATTGTACATTCCAAGTCTCCAGGGCCTGGCAGTATTGGCATTTAAATTAATGCCAATTAAGCATATAAAAGTGTTGGTAGATGCTGATCTATACCATTATAACATACTCGTGCAGATGGTCGCTATTAGTATGATGGACTTGGTTTTGTTATATATACAAACATTAAGAAATGGCTAGTAGCATACTTATGCCTACAAAACAGTTAAGGTAGTGAATAATTAGCAGATTATTCCATCGTGTATCAATCAATCTTCAAAAGAGGGACTGGAATTGTAGTGGAGAGACTTTTGCATGTTTCCGCAATACCCTATGTATAATTTTGGCATAATATAAAAATTAATAAATAATTTATAGTTAAATTCTTTTTTATCAGATAAATACAGATTTATGATTTGACATACTCAATGGCTATAAAACCAATATGGCTACCAGAAAAAAACATATGCTTGAAGAATCAGTGGGCATATCTTCGAGCACCTTCGGGCATGTTTAACAAACCCAAGTCGACGGCTTCCGAGAGAGCCCCCCCCCCCCCCCCCATTCGAGCCGAAGATTGCTAAGATCATCCTGGTCGATCCTGAGTAGAAGACTCTCAGACACAGCCACACAGCTCCCATTTAAAATACGTTATGCCAGAAACACCATTTATCTACTACTAAGGAAATAAGTTACGTTTAGCTACCGGTAATATGCGATGATACACATCACTTTTAAGAAACCCAATTTTTTAAATAATTTAATACTTTTTTGATGCGAGGACCATAAACATTACAGTTAAAGCCTACATAGAAAGAGAGATAGCATAATTTATTTTTTATGTACATCCCAGTGATGTATATTACTGTTTAAAGCGTACTATTTTGTCAGAATGGTTTACAGAATAAATTGGGTACATGATTTGTTAAATAAAAATAATTGAATGTGTGCATTAAAAAAAGTAATTTTATTCATCTTAGTACTACAAGTTGAACTATTCATTACATAACTCAGTTTATGAATTAGTATCTTTCGGCATATGTAGCAATGAAATAAAAATTAGCTAAAAATTCCGAAGAAGTGAAGATTGTGCCCACTGATTAAGGAGTAGCGGGAGCTATACGATAGTCTTGCCTATTGTGTGACTATAAACCATTCATAAATAAATAAGTTCTTTAAAATTTAACTCATCCAGTAGAAGGGCACTCATAAAAATGCTCGTCCTCCCACTGAGTAAAAATTGATAGCTGGTTTATGAAAAGATTGAAATAACCTGTAATCATTTGTTTATTTTAAAGACGTGAATGTGTTCACTACATGGCACGCTAGAGAGTCAGCAAATTTTCTGTGAAGCAAATAAATTATCTTTTTAAAAATTTATTCTTTTAATTGCTAATATTCAGTTATAAGAATTCATATGATTCAATTAGTTTTGATTTAAAAACTACAAATTATGAATATTTTAACAAATTAATAATTCAGTAATTACACTTATTACAGAATATGTTTCCTTTAAAGTTCACGCAGTGATAATCGTAATGAGTCAATCAAATTACACATAACTAGTACCTGAAAACCATTATTAAAGTAGTTACCTGATCTGTTTGTATTTAAGGAAACTTTTCAACAAACCATTATAAAGTAGAAGAAGAGGTAGCAACAGCGACATCCATTTCTGCTCAATGGACCAGTCATGCATCGCAAATCTTCGTAGTGAATGAGCAAACCAGCACTAAAATAAAGAAAAATAAAATAGATCATTTGCTTTCGAAAACTATACAATTACAAATGACACAGTTAATAAGCGTTTACTTACTGTGACTACAAATGTTCCAATAAGGAATATAAAACGGAACCAAATTTCTATCTGTGTGAAGGCTGGATTGTAGCTCTTAAACTGAAACAAGATAATGCATTTGTATTACTTTCAAATATTATCACTGTGCTAATAAATAACTAAGGTATTGTTTTTACGGAAATGGAAACCAGCCTGTCAGTGAATATCAAATTAATTCAATGAAACAGCATCAAAAACAAAAACTATTATTTTTTATGTGAATTTTTTTCTGCTCGGATATGGATAACCAATTGTACATGGCACAAGTATAACATCAGGGTTACCTTCACAATGTTGTCATTTTTATTTTTAAAATGTTTGATCGTGTATGCTTAAAGTAATGCCTAAATTCAACTTAAACTATAAAAATTTTACTGCACTCTCCACATTTAAAGTTGACAAAAAATTTATTAAATATTTTAACCTAAATTTGTTTTCAATGTTATAAGATTGAGGACAATCCATTGAACTTGGCGAGGAACCCTATCATACAGTAGGCCCATAAAATTACGGAACTATTAGTCAACCTCGGATGTACTTATAGCTGGTTTCTGGTAAACTGAACTCTTATGGCAGCCCTGATTAAATTATTATTTCTATTCATTATGTATCATTCCGCCATATGTTAAGTTAACATTGGCTTAATATATGTAGCATTAATCAAGTGATACGTAAGATTGTTACAAACATGACTTACAGTTAAGCTCATTCTTAGCTTTACATGTAAAATAAATAAGAAATTAGAATGCTGTGGTCACAGAATTTAACATTATACATTTAATACCATGTTACGTAAACCAATAAATATGGGCAGGAATTTATAGAACGGTGATTTCAAATGTGTTTGGTTAACCGTGAAAAAGTTGTGGCTATGGTTATTGTAATACAGAGAAATTTATAGGATGTTCGCAGTTAACTGGGTAAATTTTGCAAACCCTGCTTACGTTCTACTTTTGAGAAATATTGTATACTACCGCCATACATACGGTAACAACATTGCCATGGGCCCTTTCACTTTAATCATGTGCTGATCAAGTGAACATGTGGAAGTGTTATAAATGTAAGTGCGTTGCTGTGTCAACTTGTGTACTGTAGGTCTAAAAACAACCTAAGCTAAATGAAAAGTATTCAGTGTTAAAAAATTAACACATGGCAATTTTAATACGCAACTGCAACTTAGAACTATTTTTCCGATCTCATTGCCATCTTTACTGAAGCATGTCAGTAGTGTCCGTCAAAATGCATGCAGTTCGGAGCAGAGACTTATTTCAAAGTTTGGTTTGAAAAACGCGAACAATCTATAGTTGCATTTTATCTCCTCGCATGCAAACGTCAGGCATTTTTCCTACTACTGTGCAGGTATAAAGAATATGTTACTTTAGCACCTACAAAAAAGGATATGTCCTTGATGTTGTATCGTTGATGGAAGCTCTCGAGGCCATAAAAATGGACAGTGAGGATGTAGTGGGTGTAGTCCAGGAACCCGAGGTGTAGGACGATGAACTCCTCACAGCTCTGCCTCTCACAGCGTAAGTGCCGTGTCCTTCAACATGGGGAGAAAAAACAGGTTCGTGATATCTGCACTAGAAATCTTTTTGTTTTATTATACTAAAACATATAGTTATTGGTTTGGAGAAGATGTACAGTCGCTTTACGAATGAACATAACCTACATATATCTTACCTCGGTAGTTGTCAAAAGTTGGGTCACATTGCAAGCACTTGTGTCTACTACAATTTTTAAAAAAACTTTCAAATATTTTGAAGGTTGTTCACGATAAAGTGAGCACTTTGGAATCAACCTTAGAAAATAGTCACTGCGCTTACCGGCATATATTTTAACGGGCGCCCTGAGTGACATGCGCCCAGTGAAGTTAGTAATGATGGGTGGGAAATAGTTCCGTATCTTAACGTTGTATAAAAAGTTTTGGCTAACCATTTCTGATCACTTAAATTATTTCTTTCCCTTTCTGCTTTTTTTAAATACATTGATGTATAAAAATGAGCAGATTTGTAAAATATTTACTTTTCTAATAATTTCCCACTTTCAGTTGACCGACACAAGAATAAAGTGATGGGGCCCATGGCAATGTTAATTTTACATAAGGTGGAAGAATACATGACGTGTGTACAAATGGATCTTAAGCAGGATTTTCGAAAGTGCTCATTTTGCAGTGAAAAGCCTATAATTATTTTATTCTCTTACTATCAGAAGAACCTTGGCATGGTATGTATACGCTGGAAGGCAGTATACAATTTGCAATGAATGCAAATCCAACTGTTCTTGACATGAGTATTCATGTATCGTAAACTATAAGCAAAAATGCAGAACAACAGTATCGTAGCGTGATAGAAAATTGAGTGATTTCTTTTCTTTTCGTGCGGGCATGTTTTGGAAATGTTTAACTCGTGCTTGACTGTGAGGCCACGAGGTTCGAGAATGCAGTAGGCGGCCATCGACTTGCGTTGTGTTGACATTTCTCGGAACTGCTCTGGCTGCCGCCGAGCTCACTGGTCTACTCTCCAAATGTGCAGTTTTGTTGCGGAACTGATGCACTGGTAGCTGGTCACCTCCGGGTTCACCAACTGCGGAGTCGCTGGTATCAGCAGTCGCGTGCGAGGACGTGTGCGTGGTGTTATAGTCTGTCTCACGAAAGAGTGCACTGTTTACAGCCGTTTCCATGTATACAGTTGTGTATCCCCTGTCCACAGATGATGTTTACATAAGCACGATCGTCTCACTGTCAACCTGTCCAGTATGTCAACAGAAAATATTTTGGATTGGGCAGCTCTTAACAATGGGGTCTTGAGACCCGATGAAGGTGAATAAGGTGATAATGGAGCATTGCTGGAATGCAAGGGCTAGGGGAACAGGAGATCTCCGAGAAAACCAGCCGACCAGCATAATCGTCTGGCACGCCTCCCACTTGCTAATATTCGGGGGGTGACCCGGCTAGGGATTGAACAGCCTTGGTGGGACGCGAACAGCCTAACCGCTCAGCCACCGCAGCCCCACTACTTTGGGCACTGTCGAAAAAAAAATGCCCTCATTTGTGATACAGGCTAAAAGCTGTGTATTGGGTGGGGGGTCGTTGTCCTGGCGCGAAACAGAGAGGGCAGAATTGTAAGGAGTACTAGCTTTGCTTAAGGGCTGTTTACAACCATGGGTAGACGGATGGTTGAATGCGGAAATAGTGTTAGTTCGCTGTCTCGTGTGGATGGCGAACGAGGCATGGTTCAAATTGCGGACAGGCAACTGTGGCATTGGCAGCTGCTCCGCAGAGCTGAGACACTTACTGGAGCCTGAGGTCAGCTGTGGACGTCGGAAACGTTAGTATAGCCCTCTTATGGTAATTTACAACTTTTCTGACGCCCTGCTGAAGTTCTACTTCCAGAATAACCCTTCACCTCGTGCAAACAAAATATAGACAATTACAAGAAATGTCAGTGCACCGCATAATATTGTTACAATTTCTATCACAAAGTCGGTGGGCTAAACCAAGTTCTTTAAGAGGTGGAGGTCTTAATTAAATTAATGAGTTAATTATAATATCCTAATTTAATTTACAGGAACTAAAGCAATATTTTCTCGACTCAACATCTCACAATAAATTGATATCACTTGCTGTTTACAGTTAATGAGTTCAATCAATCAAATTAACAATTTCCTCAAAGGCATTAATGTAATTAAATAATTATAAATGAGTCCCAATAGACAGTGTATCAAAATCTATTCAGTTATTTTTGTTGATTATATGTCCACATTTAACAGTTCCAATATATACAATAAAATCCATATTTCATGTTAATTTAGCCCCACCTCAATTTAGCCGATGTCCCACCAGCCTGCAATGTTATAGAGTTCTCAGAGCGCTCTCACGCACAGTCGGCTTCACTCATTGGGTTTAAAGCATTCTCGCCCATTCACATCACAAACACAAATAGTCCCCTGTTGTCTCACAATCTCTCGTCGTCTGCATTTGACTTCGCACTCAGCCAGATTGCCTCTGCCAAAGACTGCAGGCAGTCCCGTTGTGACTCGTATTTATAGAGTCGTAGGCCGTCACCCAGAAATTTCCACATTGCACTGAGGGTCCTAGTTCCCAGAAATTTCTTGCGCCTCCTCTACATTTGTCGGCTTCTCCAGAAGGGGATAGGAAGTCCTGCGACACCAGCCGGGAGCCGGGCGGCGAGGCGGGTAAACCGCCTGGGGGAAGATTAGGGTCGACAGGGATCAGCCCTCCCACAGCTTCGGCCTGCGTATAACAGGAACTTCGTGCGCGAGGCGAGTGGTCACACACATAACACTGCCCCCTCCTTAAGTCTGCCCTTCCCAAACAGACTCTCCAACACTCGGACCTTCGTACAGCTTCACTCGATCAATTTGTACAGTTTTAGACTTTTCTTTCAAGGAGTCCCGGCGATAGATCTGGAAGGAAGAGTCACTTAATCGCTTCAAAATTTGGCAAGGGCCTTTTCAACATCCTTAGCACTGAGATGTATAACCCCGAAAGAATTTTCTTTCATACGGCCACACTAGCCATCCTTCCTTGAATGCATCGTCTGCAACTCTCTGGCTTCTTTCGTTTCCTTGCCTGCATTAACTGCGAGATGACTTCTTACTCGGTCCGACTTCAGCATCCTTGTTCTTCTTTCCAATATATAGCTATCTTTCTTTGTTCCCTCATATAGGATGTCACCAGCTGCTCCGATGGGACTGTGATTTTGATAGGCATTACTGTGGCTATCAATTTCAATTGTTTGTGCATCTGTCCCTTGCCGGTTCTTCGATGACTAATCTCTGGTGGCACCCCTGGACACCAGGCTCGTAAGTATCCCTCCTATCCACAGTTCCAGTATTCTCGGCGCCTCTGTGGACGAGGAACAGATGTCGCAGCCTCTACGGAGTTCAAAAGTTCCCCTACCGCTGCGCCGTCTAGTCTTCTTAACAAGCTCTCGGTCGTATTAATGCCTGGCTGCCGGGTCCTGCAGTTTCTTTGCTGACACTGGATTCTCAAGTGTCCTGTCTGGTCACACTCCCAACATTCCCGACATTTAGGTGGACAAAACCTGGATTTCATAGCATAGACTCTGGCAGCAATATCTTTCATTGTGGTCTCCAACTTCCTCAAGTTGTCCAGGATGCTCTCTCCATCGTCGTCATTGCACGGGGTAGCTGCCTGTACTGCATTCCGGAACGTCGGCTCCTGCTTCGCTGATGCCCGGCGTACAGCTCGGCGCACATCCTCATCGGTAACAGCATCCACGAAAAAGTCGACTGCAATGACATCACGTGTCACCTCAGGGTAGCCCTCCAGAGACAGGTGGGACAGCTTCAAGATGTCCTGCCACAGCTCCTGCAGTGGTTCCCTGGTCGCAGGACATGGCTTCGCAGTTGGGCATGGTGGTGTGTCGCATGTATCGGTTGTCGAATCGCAGCTCCAAAGCCGACACCAATGTGGAGCATTCTAGTTGATATCGTTCTGGCAGCGACTGCAGTATATCCCTATACAGATCCCCTCAGTACAGCCGCCAGGTAGTACGCCCGCTGCTATTCAGTCCAGCCATTCAGGGCGGCCAAAATCTCGAACTGATGCCCGTATTCACACCAGGGTGTGTCCATCGTAGAGGGCGGGCCTTATTGTGACATCTTTGCCCGCCCCTGGCTGAGGCGTACTCATACTGCAGAACTGCTGGTCCTCTCCTGCGATGACTGTAATGGCGGCGGCGACTACCTTCTCCTCGGTGCCCACATTATTAGTCTTGGCGGGGGTCGATCTCAGCTCCTCCTCAGCAACTGCATGTCTTCTTCCTTGCTGCTGCAGGAATTCCTGCCATTCCATTTTGAGGGCGCTCACCTCCCTTTTCCGCCTTTCCGTCGACACTGTCTAACCTCTCGTTAACACTGTCTATCCTCATTCACGCAGTCCATCCTTTCATTCACTCTGTCCACTATCTCGCTCACATTGTCGATCTTCTTGTCCACACAGTATATTTTATAGTTCACTAACACGCTTACACCTTCTATCTTTCAGTCTACCCTCTCTTTCTCACTGTCTAATTTTCTTTCTACATTTTCATTCACACTGTCTATTTTCTTGTCTACCTGTTCACTAACATTACTTATTTGGTTATTTACAGATTCACTAACTCTAACAGATTAATTTACACTATCAATCTCATTATTTACGTTGCCATTAACATTATCTACAACACTATTTATTCTTCTATTTTCGTTACTTATTTGGCTACTCAGTCCTTCGATCAAGGCACGAAGTACTTCCATGTCAGCTGACATTTGCCTGGTTAGCATTCACAAATTTCTTAATTCCCTGGCCAATTGGTATACCTATTATATTTATGAATTTATCCTGCTAGTTTATAACCTACTGTAATACTAATTAATATTATTGTATTTTTTATAAAATTCTTCCATCCCACTTCTGACACCAGTGTTGCAATTTCTCTCTTAAAGTCAGTGGGCTAAACCAAATTCTTTAAGGGATGAAAGTTAATTATAATTTCCTAATTTTATTTACAAACACAAACAAAATTCTCTCGACTTAACATCTCACAAATTGTTATCACTTGCTATTTACAATTAATGACTTGAATCACTCAAATTAATAACTACCTCAAAGGAATTAACATAATTATATAATTAGAAATCAGTCGCAATAGACATTGTATCGAAATCTAGTCAATTATTTTTATAGATTGTGTGTCCATATTTAACAGTTCCAATATTTGCAGCAAAATCAATATTTCATGTTCATTTTTATTTCATTATTCACGTTAGTTACATGACCTAATATTTCTTTCTAGTTAATACCAACACACGGATTATATCCATGCAGTTATTAATATTAATTATAAATAAAACATTACAATTTATAAATAAAACATAAGTAAATTTTAAATTAGCTAAACATAAGATACTTTTATGTCGACAGAAATATAAATCACTTGTGATACATGACATATTTTGGAAACAACCAATCACGTCATGTATTGGATGATATTTCAAAGCTTTGATTCAAAAAATGTGAAGACCCTGCGAACAGACTATACATGTACTGTAACAAAGAGTTAGGTAAATTTAAGATTATGGTCCTCTAGGTTTACGTAGAATGGAGATGATGGCTAAAAAATATTAATGTTTTCCTTCCTCCGGTTGAAAATCCGAGGAGTGCAATTCACTCAATATAGTCAATACAGGCACTCTAGCTTCATTAATTTGCATTTGGAATGAGAAATTCGAAGTTTTATCCTCAAAGTTAAATTGTTATCAATCTAGCCGCGAGCTTTATCTCATTCGTGTTTCTGTTGATGTACATTTTATTATGCACGTCGCTATAATAAAAATCTCTCATTTCTATAAGAATTCCGTGCATAGTGAGTTAAGTTTCTAGCAGTTTATTTTAGAATGTCTCCCATTTAGGAATTAAGAGAGTGGTGTATAGCAATCTGGTTGAGTGTGGCGATTTCTTTCGAATCAGAAGGAGACACAAAGGTCCTTTAATAGGAATGCCACTAACTTCATGATCCCCAAGAGTCGGCCTCTCGCTTCTTGAGAACTAATTTCAAATTTTTTTTTTTTTGGCCAAGCGAATTTTGTATAAGTTTTTAATCGCCCGCTTCCTCCCGCAAACAAATCTGCGTACGTGACAGTATACATAAAACCAACCATTAAAAACTATTCTTCTACATTATAATTTCGTGATTTGCAAAAATGTCAATGATAAAATCTACCTATTCTCTTTTTGGGAAAGCCTGTGGTACCAACGGCATAAATGAAAATGTATACTGCATAGATACGTATACCACGAAGCGTAATATTGTTTCAAAAATGTGAGCTTTTTAAAAAAAAATATTTCCACCTTGGTATACCTCACTATAAATGTTAAGTAAGTTAGTCAAAACATCATTGCAAGATACACCTGGACTCACAAAAAAAATACACCTGTGATCCCTTATCAATACAACTAAATAAAATAGAAGTGTCTGTCTGTGATTTTCGAATTTTCCACTTTTAATTATTTTTTCCGTATGGTATAATTGATTTCTAAGCCATATCTAATGTTAATTTTTTTCGTGTCTGTCTGTCCGACCAGATTTAACTCAAAAACCACTGAACGTATTGACATAAAATTTACTCAGTATAGGCCTATATATAATAACCCCAGAACCAACTTAGTCTTTGTTTCATCGAGATATCTCAAACGGTTCCAAAAATATGATGATCGGGGATGTACATAGGTACTGGATTAAGCTTTTATTAGGATTATTGCATTTTAAAAAAACATTGTTTAAAAAAAAGTTCCATCATTTCTCCTTTCTTTTTTGTCCATGGGCTGTCCTTCTTTCCTTTCCAAGAGCGATTCCAAATCCTAAATGTCATGCATACGAAGTAGCATAGGAAAGCTAGTTACAAATAAATTAAGTCTTGATTGGTTCAATAATCAACTATGAAACCAAAATTCTCATTAAATGCTTCTGGGCGTTATGTCCCCTTAGAATAAGCAAACTGACTGCACGTGCAGTCCGGAAAATATTACCTGTTGTGTGCACGGTCAGCATGAAGCACTACCACAGGCTTGTGATCCTCTGTAATTCCTTCGATGGAGACGCTCACGTGGAAACTCTTGTCAAACTTCTCATCTGAAACACCAGCAAACCCAACCACTTTCATAAGGTAAGGATCTTAAGTTGATTATTAACAACTCCTTGGGAAAACACTGTTAGAAAATAAAGTGAGTTACTGGTGAAACAATCAAATATGCCGACTTAGTGCTTAAACGCCAGCGTAACATATACATTTTTCAATGCAACTTATAGATATTCTTTTAACGTAAATCTGTTCCCTACATAAGAAAGTTTGTTGTCATTACCTAATTTTATTGAAATAAGCCAGAAAGCTGTTTTCAGATTAGTTAAAATAATCATGTTCCAAGCATCCATTAAAACTAGTTAATTCTAAGATGTGTTAGTGGGAAGTCAGTTAGCATACAGTGCCTAGAGCGAGTCATTGTATGAATTTCGAAGATTTCTTCGCTTATATACTCTCTACCAAAAAGTAATTGGGCACCCGTGAAGATAGGTAATTCAGTACGTCAGTTGACTTGTGTTTCACGGCCTTCGGCATAGGAATTATAGTGTTTGTCCGTGGTAGCATGAACACAGAGGCCTATTGTAACATTCTGGATAATGAAATGCTCCCAACATTGTGGCGTTTTTACGGAATGGACCCGTGTTACTTCCAGGGTGACAATGCCAGGTGCCATGTTTCAAGGGCTACTATGCAGTGGTACGCTGACAACAATGTTCGCCGATTGGACTGGCCCGCCCAGAGCCCCGACCTCAACCCTATAGAATATATTTGGGACGAATTGGATCGCCGTGTGAGGGCTCGTCAGGCGCGGCCAAAATCCATTGCTCAGCTCATAGAATGGTTGCAAGAGGAATGGAGACGAATCCCCGTGGATGTCCTGCAAACACTCGTAGAGAGCATGCCAGACAGGGTGGCTGCTGTTATAGCCGCAAGATGTGGCCCTACGAGATTCTAACAGGGTGACAACCACCGAGCAAACATTGTGGACAGGTGCCCAATTACTTTTGTGTAGATAGTGTAGTTGGCTAAGTCATCCTCACAATTTATTTGGAGACACCTTTCTACACCGAACGAGGTGTCGACGCAATGACAGCGTATTGGAAGTGCATTCGGGGGAGACCCGAGCTTAACTTATGGGATCATTTGAAATGTAATGTGGTGTGTAGAACTTGCAATGCTTTCAGCGAAGTGCTCAAGATTCGTTTAAAACCACGAGAGTTTTTTTCCGAGAAGTTAGAGCGAGTGAAGAGATTTGGGCGGCTCTGAACAACTAGGTCTTGAGAGTCATATTCCTCCACTCCATACCAGCTATAATATACGTAACCCTGCTTCAGGCGATAAACCGCATGTGGGTTTCATTATCGGTTACCCTCGAAAATGTATCTCAAAACTCTAAAACCTTACTAATTATTGACTAGCACAACATTCAGAATTGCTGTATATACTAGTAGTGTGGAGAAGTCTGGGACAATGTAGTTTAAATGGGAACTGTGTGGCTGTAGCTGAGAGTCACCTACTTAGGATCTACTCGGACGCGCTCAGCAATCTTCGGCTCGACTCAGGGGGTGCTCGGAAACCGTCGACTCGGATTTGTCGAACGTACCCGACGGTGCTCGGCAGTTAGGCCCACTAATTCTTCAAGCATATGTCTTTCTGGTAGCCATGTTGGTTTTATAGCCATAGGTTCTGTCAAAACGTAAATCTGTATTTATTATCCAATTTTTTTTTAAATTTATATTTATACTGTGCCGAAATTGTACATAGGATATTGCGGAAACATGCAAAAGTCTCTCAACTACATATGCAGCCCCTCTATTGCAGACTGATTAATACACAATGCCGGAATCTGCAAATTATGCACCACCATGGCTGTTTTTTTTAAGGTATAAGTATGCTACTCAGATTTTTTTAATGTATGTACATATGAATAATCCAAGCCCATCATATTAATAGCGACCAAATGCACGGGTATGTTATAATCATGCAATTGATCAGCAAGTACCGATACTTTTATACACACAATTGGCATTAATTTAAATGTCAATAATGCCAGGCCCTGGAGACTTGGAATGTACGGGGTGATAAACAGTCATAACTTTCGTGCTCTTCTTGATCATCAATCCTTCAATCGTCCAATATTTCCATCAATCTTTCAATCTTTCGCAATCAGCACCACACAGACCACACACATCACAATCAGCACCACACTTATCACTGAATCAGCACTATATGCACCACAATCAGCACCATACCCACCGCGTGCACCGCAGACACAGCATTCAGTACTGCATGCACTGCACACACCACACTTAGCACTGCACACACCATGCTTCGCCATTGGTCGATGCACAACTTGGACTTTGTATTGAACAATGCAGCACCACAGGAGGCCCCCCGCCATGCTTCCCAGTTGGTCGTTGTACGACTTTGTACAGATTGTCCATGGAGGGATATAAGGAAAATAGTTCCAAAAATCTTACATAAGCTAGAAACGCACCTGCTTCGTTCCATTCTGCCTTGTGCATTTGCTTTGTATGATTCCGAGTACTTATCCTCTACTGTAATCTTGACTCTATCAACAAATTCATTCGAGTCTTCGTGAAATAGGTAGCTAATATTCTCGTTGTCTTCCGCCTTCTTCGTATCGTCCAGCTAATGTGTTGGAGATGTTGGAGAGGTGTGTCATTGCATCGAGAAAATCGCCATCATCGTCTTCAACATTATCACTGTCTTCATGTTCATTTTCATCTTTGCTGAATTAACATTAATTTCTTAATGTGTAATATTCATGCGCACCTGATACAAGGATTTAAGCAATTTAAAAGGGTGATGCATGGCTTAGGTACCTGAGTTCGAAGCCTGAAATCGTTAAAAAAAAAAATCAATCTTCTCGTTGACTTGAAAACAATCTGGCGATTTTTCCGAATAATGGGGAAATTTATATACGAGCGCTGACGCAGGCTGGTGCCACAGTTTATTTTCTGACACCATGAGGTGAACATCTATTTGGAAGTGCTCTGTCGTCATATCACAAAGATGAATTGTGAATACGAAAGCCTGCCTTTGACCTCAACTATCATGGAGCCGCGACCTGCATTATCGCTAAATGATTATCACCAATACCGATTCTGCGATCGAATTTCCACCTGTGGTCAAAATCTCGTCGACATGAGAGAAAGGCCTTTACGAAGAGTCCTTTTCGCGCGATGAAGCATTACGACATTGGTCCCATGCGGTTTGTGCAAGGTGATACATTGAAAGAACATACTGAGGTATGCAAGGATTGGTCTACTGGGAGTCAGCAAGTGTTGCCGGCAACACCTCTTGCTGCGTGGATGGGCACCGATTCGACATGTGATTATGATGAGAGAGACAGTTAATGCTAAAGACGGAATGAGTGCAGTAGTGTCGGTTTGCGAGGAATGAACACTCGCAAGACTTTAGTGTGAAGTCGACGAACTTGAAAATAAACATTCGTCGACTCTAAGTACTGATGATGACTTTGTAACCCCTAAGAAGAAAAGCAATTATAATATTGAGGATGAAACAGGAAGTTAAGACTATCATGAAGACAGCAAAGATGAAAATGAGAATGAAGACAGTGATGATGATTCAAGAAGCATCATCGCTGTAACTATAACTGAAATTTCTTGAAGTTGCTCAGACTTTCCTGTGAAATATATTTGAATTTTCCCTGAATGACAAACCAAATGGAGGTCTAAATTTGCATACAACTTTAAACATTTAAATTTTATAAGGGGTATTTTGTATAAAATGATTTATTATAGTTATTATAATTGTTTACACGTTCCTATACCTATAGGGCTGCCAAAAATGTTTTCATGAATATGCAATATTGTAATTACTTTGTAGTTTTTTTTAATTAGATAGCACAGTGCACAGTTCTGAATTCGCTTATGACTTTACTGTTTGGGAAACTACGTTCCTCCTAAATACTTCGGAAACCTTAACATATAATACATATCAAGCCATCTCAATTATGAACGTAATCATACAAACCATCAGTGTTTTCCGTTGTCACTTGTGCTATGACCCACAGTTGTTGGCTGTACGTTGACATGACGGGACTTTTCATGACATACGGTCCTGTTGCTATTTCACTGCCATTCAGTTTCGGTCTAAGCGCAGAAACCTTTTGTTCAGCTGTACTGGTTATAGGGGGGCCTGTTCAGAAAACGATTTCCATCAAATTATGTTTAAAACTCTGCATGTATATTCAAATCATAAATCTGGCAATTACTAATACATTTGATTTTTATTATTGCAATATTTAGTGTTCCTGTTGTGACAATCAATACATTATAAATAATAATTTCACCTAATCGTTTTAAGTGCTTACATAAAATGTTCTTTAAGGATCTACGGCTCTGTTACATAGCTCGGTGTGTTTAGTCACACATTACATTGCATTACAACAAAGAGCTTCGAACATAAAGATAGTAATGAGCATCTAAATTACCAGACAGAGAAATTTATAACAGATATTCTGTCTTTTTGTGTTCTCAATATTGGGTGCATCCAATAAACTGGGACAAAACCGCAAGCATTAAATTCCATAATGATTTATTAAGAAGAGCTATAATAAACATAATAAATTATAGAGCCAAACAAACTTGCTCTATGAAACTTAGTGGCGTTTTTCAAAGTTTGATTTCAAAAGACCCAATTAATCGTGTGCAGCCTATATATTATGTATAAGAAGATAAATTTCTCTCTCTCATTCTCTCTTCTTCTCTCACCTCCTCCTTCTCTTCCTCCATCTCCTCAGAGAGAGAGAGAGGGAGAGAGAGAGAGAGAGAGGGAGAGGAGAGGATGGAGGAGAGAGGGAGAGCGGAGGAGAGGAGGGAGAGGAGAGGGGAGGAGGGGAGGAGGGAGGAGAGTAGGAGAGGAGAGAGGAGGAGAGGAGTGAGGAAGAGGGAGAGAGAGGGAGAGGGAGAGAGGGAGAGGAGGGAGAGAGAGGAGAGGGACGAGGGAGAGAGAGAGAGGAGAGGAGAGGGAGAGAGAGAGGAGCGAGAGGAGGAGATGAGGAGGAGAGAGGGGGAGAGATGAGGAGGAGAGAGAGGGGAGAGAGAGAGGGAGAGAGAGGAGGATGAGGGAGAGGGAGAGAGGAGAGAGAGGAGTGAGAGAGGACGGGAGGAGAGAGAGTGAGGGAGAGGGGGGCGGGAGAGAGGAGGGAGGAGAGGAGAGGAGGAGAGGGAGGAGAGGAGAGAGAGAGAGAGAGAGGAGGAGAGGGAGAGGGGAGGAGGATGGGGAGGAGGAGAGGAGAGAGGAGGGAGAGGAGAGAGGAGGGAGAGAGAGAGAGGGAGAGAGAGGAGAGGAGAGAGGAGAGAGGGGAGACAGACGAGAGAGGAGGAGAGGAGAGAGAGAGAGGGAGGGGAGGGAGGAGGGAGAGGGAGAGGAGAGGAGAGGAGGAGGGGAGAGGCGAGGAGGGAGGGGAGAGATGGAGAGAGAGAGAGGGGAGAGAGAGAGAGGGGGGGAGGAGAGAGGAGAGAGAGAGGAGAGAGGGAGAGGAGGAGAGAGGAGAGGAGAGGAGAGCGAGAGGAGAGGAGTGAGGGAGGATGGAGGGGAGGAGGAGAGAGGAGGAGTGAGGAGGGAGGAGAGGAGGAGAGGAGAGGGAGGAGGAGAGGAGAGGAGAGCGGAGAGAGAGGAGAGAGGAGGAGGAGGAGAGGAGAGAGGGAGGAGAGGAGAGAGAGAGGAGGAGGAGGAGAGAGAGGGAGGAGAGAGAGGAGAGGAGAGGAGAGGGAGAGAGGGAGGAGAGGAGTAAGATACGGAAGATAGATGAGTAGATAAATAGATGAGATGTGAGAAGGATGAAGAAGAGTGGCGGAGTGTATGAAAGGTGGTGAGAGTGAATGAGAGGATTATGAAAGGGTGCACGATGCGGAAGCGAGAGACGAGGGGAGGATAGGGAGGGAGAGAGAGATTACAGAGGACTGAGTATTGATCGAAGATGGGCAAATGAGAGAGTGTAATGAGAGAGGCTGTGGACGAGAATCGAGAAGATTAGAGGAAGGAAATGTCTAGGACGGCGAGAAGCGGTGGAGTAAGATACAGGATCGAAGGAGCGAGACGAGAGATAGAGATGAGACTAGAGTACGAGAGAGGAGGAAGAGAGAGGTGGAATGGGTGATGAAGAGAAGGGACAGAACGCAGAGTAATCCATGAGAGATAGAGAGAGCTGAGAGACGAGTAGATTGAGAGAGCGAGACTGCCATGAGATGGGCGTAAAGTGGATGAGAGACAATGGGAGAGAGTGTAGAGAGGAGAGATCTCGACGTGCGTGACTCCATGGAGGAGGAGAGGAGAGAGGGAGAGGAGAGGAGAGGAGGGAGGAGAGAGGAGAGAGAGGTAGGAGAGGAGAGAGAGAGAGAGAGAGGAGAGAGAGGAGAGAGAGAGAGAGAGAGAGAGAGAGAGAGAGAAGAGAGAGAGAGAGAGATATATATATATATATATATATATATATATATATATATATATATATATATATATATATATATATTTAGTAAGAAATTTTTTTATAAATCTTTAAAGCTTTTTTAATAAAATTCCTTCTCTCTCTCTCTTAGCACAAATAACAGCGCCTAGAACCTGCAAACTTACCAGCATTTTTGTGTGGTGTGTTACAATCTCCACCAGTCATTACATGACAGACTCTATCCTGTCTTAAACATAATCATAGCATTGGGGAGAGAAGAGGGGTGAACAACTGCAAAAAAATTGCTTTAAGTCAACGAACTATTATATTTCAAATATAATGACCAGTACTACGCTTCAGGAAAAAAAAAACAGGATACCGCAAGTTATCTTTTTCTATTGGATATGTATAATTATTTATGACAATTTAGATTAAATAAAATAAATCCCATCCCAAAGAGCTAAAATTATATCTGCATTCTACATGGCGTGAAATAATGGTGGAAATTTGAAATACTGAACTCACTAATAATTTATTTCATGTATAAAAAAGCACATTTACCCTCCAGAGCACGTACTATGTCAAGCATCACTATTTTGTGTGTTGCCACGCTGTTATTCTTACCTGCAAGTCCTATGAACACACCAAGGCCAAAACAGGCAAAAAATGCTAGGAACACCATCACAAATTCTCGTTTGTGCATTGAGTAGAGGCGCATTTGTACTGACCTGTAACACGTGTAATACAAGCAGTATTTTATAATTGTCTACACGCAAATGAAGTTAAACAGAGGGTAAAGTATCGCTACTATAGGCCGTTCACGGTAAAATAAGCACTTTTGAAAGCCCTGCTTGAGATCTACTTGTGTGCACTTTGTGTGCTTTTCCGCCTTATGTAAAATTAACGTTGTCATAGGTCTCATCACTTTAGTCATGCGTCGGTCAGGTGAAACTGTGGAATTATTGGAATAGTAAATATGTTACAAATCTGGTCAGTGCATTTAAAAAAAAAGCGAAAGAAATAATTTAAGTTATTACAAGTGGTCACCTAACACTTTTTATTCGACGGTATAATATGGAACTACTTTCCAGCCATCATTACCAACTCTACTGGACGCATGTCACTCACTACGCCCGTTAAAATATATGCAGGCAGGGGCAGTGACTTTTTCTTTAACGTTTATTTCAAAAGTGCTCACTTTATCGTGAACATTCTTTACCAAATATTATTATGAACATAGCGCTGTAAATTTCGTAGGAGTGTAGGGTACGAATTTTATGCTTTTGTTTTTTATGGTTTTGTATGCCTACTTAAACCTATTTTACAAAAGACTTTCAAGCAAAGGGGATTTTTTTAACAACCATGCAATGTACTGACTTATCTACCAACATGAATATAAAATATGCATAAAAATGTCTTGTTATTTGCTTAACTATTCAAGCAGAAGACAAAAATGTGTTGGGTATACGTGCATCAGGGTTTAGATAAAGACTAGGCCAAATACTAACACCGTATCATCAAAAGGCCATGGAACATGTTTTATCTCGTCAGCTGTCGTCAACAGGAAATTACGTTATTTCAGCAACAGGCAATGTTGAAGAATACTACTCTACATGCATTTCTATGGACAATTCTATGCTGTGCGCATTCCTTTAGGACAGTATCTTACACCAAATGTTATTACAAATTTACGGCGCCAAAATACGATAAACAGAAATCAAATTATCTGACAAAATATTTGCTCACAAAATAGGAAAAACCGTCTCAATACTGGTTCCCAAACCCCGTAGACCTATACTGACCTGTTTAAAAATGTTCAAGGGTAAAATGTTTTTTTATTGCTTTTGAGGATATTTTGGTGTTACATGGTACGATATCAGTAATAACGTGGTGAAAATACCAAGTAATTAAAAAAATAAATAAAGTTTGTAATATTTTCAGCACAAATATGACAATTTTACCTAAAAATTTTGGTTCATATAAATTTCATAAAAAGTTATTTTGTCTTAACAAAAAGTTTGGTTTCAATTAAAGTGTTTAGTGAAGTCACAGGAGTGACGTGTTGCAATTTCTCTGTTATCTGGGAGCCGCGGTGATGTAGTGGTTAGACTACTCGCCTCCCACCAGGCGCACCGGGTTCGATTCCCCATGGGGTCGTCCCCGGATTTTCGCTCGTGGTAATCGTGCAGGCTGATGCCGCTGGTCGGCAGATTTTCTCGGGGTTCTCCCGTTTCCTCCGCCCTTGCATTCGGGCGCTGCTCCATACCTCGCTTCACCCTCATCGGCTCTTAAGTCCTCGATGTTACGAGCCACCTAAATCTCTCGACTGCACTCCTACCTGCTAGAAAAGTTTAACATCTAGCTACTATGATTCTAGATTTTATCTCAAAACTTAAAATCGAAGTACACACGAACAATATAACAAATTACCAAGAAATATTATTCCCGATATTCTCTTAACATGATTATATTACTGTTGTTACATTTCGAGATTTGTACAAAAAAATGTAAATGTAAATTTTTTAGAATTCTTTTTGTTCATTTTTTAACAATCATTTTCCTTTTATTACCATATTTTATCATTATATTATTTCGTTTCGGAGAAAAAAAGAATTAATGTGCTAAAAAAATTTGCCGACCTCCCGTGGCGCAGTTGGTTGGTGCGCCACCGATCTGGAGTACGAGAGGCTCTGGGCTCTAATCCCTGGCAAGGCATGGGTGTTAATTTAACTTAGGTTATAAGTTAGTCTGTAAGCCGTCCCCTGCTAAGCTTTCCAGCATTAAACCGGCCCTTTAAATTGTTTTTAGAAATTGCTAAAATAAAATTAGAAAAATAAATTATTTTACTCTCTTGAGCGCTTTCAATGTTAGAATACGTGTCACGAGCAGTGACTGCGAATACTGTTCTAGTATACGTCACCTCTCACAGCGGTCGTGGTGGTAAGCTGGAGCGATGTATCTGTTGAACTCGCTGAAGAGGTCACTGAATTGCGACAGGGCATTGCGCACCCTGAGGCACAGGCCGCCTGACGGCAGGTGGTACGAGTACCCCAAGCCACTGCTGTCTGACTTCGACATCGCTCCAACTTTCTGTTTCACAAATGAAAAAACACATTCAGCAATCACACACTGTGTGTAAGGGCGCGTTTACACGGCGATAGTAAAACGCGATAATTCCTATCGCGAGAGCTACTCTCGCGTTACTATCGCCGTGTAGAATGCATGATAGTTACTGTCGCATCGTGGCTAGATAGTTGATAGTAACTGTCGTAGTGTAAGCCGTGTAGCATCACTATCGTGATAGTGCGGGTCCCAAATATGTACATATGTTCACTTTGACAGTACTATTGCCGAATTATTGTGATTCTGTTAATATCTGTCGCTGTTCTTACACTACGTGGCAGTATGACAGGACGTATATTATCATATAGGTATGACACGATAGTATTGACAGCATATTTGTCATATAATAAACCACGGGAACAATATATGTTTATATGTCATTAATATCCTGTCACGATATTTAACTACCCCAACAAATATCAACCTCTTGACAAACGGATATAAATGTAGGGCTTATCAGTGTGTTTACACAGGTGTTGTCAGACATGTTCCTTTTGAGGTTAACTTTCACAGCATGTATAGATCGTGTGTGTAAACTGTCTATCGTGACAGTTACTGTCACACACTTTCGTGATATCATCCACCATCGTGATAGCTACTATCACCATGTAAACGCGCCCTAAGTCATGCTTTCAAAACATTCATTGTGTCAGTGCATATTGTAAAGCCCTTGTCACACTTGTCAAATTTTTCCGTAAAACTGCTTCCGACAAGTTTGGTCAAATAAAGTTGGAAAGTTATGACGTCATCGAAATATTATAAACGCCGCTATATTTGACTGAGAAAGTTGGATGGCTGTAGTTTCCATCAAACATTTGAAGGCTGAACCAGTTCTAAAATTTCTTTGATATTTGACGGTCTCAACAAATCAGAATCGTGCACGACGAAAATTGACTTCAAGAAACTTAAAAATAATGAACAATTGCTGGAAATTAAGTAGGTTATGAAGATAATTAATTTATATAGAAGCAGTGTGGACATGAATGCTGTTTTAAGTGAATATTGCATTTAATATTATGATCTCAGAGGCATTAAATTTCATTGTGCAGAAAATATCTCTGATAAATAAAATTTGAATTTAGTAAAGAAGTGAAAATAAATTACAAAATTCCTTACCTTTCTTCCGGTAATGGGCTGCATGGAAAAACAAGAGCAACATCTTACTATGAAAATAATTTTTAAATAATAATTCGAATTAGATTCTCCCAATTAAAAGAAAAATGTACAGTGTAACACATTTTCAAACACAGTCAAAATTATTTGTTAAAATTTGTTGGAAGGTAAAATTTGATGGCCGTATTTTGTCTTCACATTGTACTGTCAAATATAGTTGATGGCGGAAATTTGACAGTATGACAGGGGGTTAAGAGACTTCTCAGAAACCCATATTACACGCAAGAGTCTTGTAAGGGACGCATGGTATATTGTGTGTTTTAGTTATGAACTTCGCTCTGGAAGAGTATTTTAAGTAGGTTGGCGTGGAATATTAAGTTTATTAAACACCTTCGAAGAACATTACAAATTATAGTTCTGAACAAGATGCGACAAAACTTTCATTCGTTTCCATTGTATTGCTAATGTTCCTAAAATCTCTTGTCTAAGGGGAATGATGCACGCAAACCGTATATTTATATAATTTTTGTCATCAATTATTTTACAGGGGATATTTCAAAAAAGTTGGCTCGACAAGACGTAAATATCAATTTTGAGTACTTTCTTACATTGTTACAAATACACTGTGTTCGTTATTCTCGGAGCACTGAGTGAAGATAAGAAAACAACAATTATGTCTTTTCTTCCATCAGCGCTCCGAGAATGACGGCAGTGAATATATATTAAGGTAAAAAGGCGTTGAAAACTATTATCTGCGTCTTGTCGAGCCAAAAATTTCGACAAACACGTTGGAAAACGTCTTATATCGGAAATTGGTTAAATATACTGCTTTCATCCACCATGCCCCTTAATACAATGTTCTTAAAATATTACAAAAGTGTGCGAAGGAAATGAAAAATGCTTGGGGTTATTCTGAACTGGTAAAAATGCGAAAAGATGATTCCCCATGCAAAATAAGAGACGACTTGTGGCCTACAGTAATTATTAAGGGAATTAGGCGTCCTTGAAATTTAATATTTAGAAATTCTTCAATTCGGGATTATGCTACTGGACAGAGAATGCGAAACTAACCACCTCGAGTGAGTCAAGGTGACACTGCCAAACCCATCGCTGCAGGAAATGAGCATACTGTTTATACAGTAGGTAGTGACCTGAAATTCGTGCCGTAACATTTGATATATAATGGGGATCTACGCAATATGATTATGGCGTTTCCCCCAGGGTGTGACCATGTGGTGTGGTCCTCTCCGGCGCTCAGGCAGGTGGTAACTCGATGAGGCATGGTGTCATGCGGGTACCACGTGCCGTCTCTATATAAGTATGTTCACCCATACCTCCTCCAATTGTTCATAGAGTTCTGTAAGAGTCGTCGCAGGTATCAGACGCCGGAGTAGACACTGTATCAAATGGTATAAGCTGTTCACGGTAAACTGAGCACTTTTGAAGCCCTGCTATACATCTATATTGTATGCACATTGTGTATTCTTCTGCCATAAGTAAGATTAGCATTGCCATCGGTCTTATCACTTTATTTGTGCGTCGGTCCAGTGAAACTGTAAAATTAACAGAAAAGAAAATATTTTACACGTTTGCGAATTATTACACTTGCTTGCATTGAAAGAAAAAATGGGGTGTGGGTGTGTTGGGAACACGGCCGTTTGTTTTGTGTGAATACGTCTACTTTGACGCGCTCGGACGCCTTGATGTTTATTTTACGTCCCCGGCAACGCTTCACTCGATCATATGGGGTTTCATGGGTACCAATGGATTGCTTTTCAGATACTCTTTCCAACCGTATACGATTTCTGTATTTCGACTTGGCTTTTTGACGAGTATAGACCGACATTATGTTAAGTATTCTTAATTTTTTTATATTAAACTCATACAATTCACCATAACCACGCCACGCAAATGTTTTTATACACGCAATCGATTGATATTAACGATAGCTGTCGATTGAAACTCAAACGAGCGTCGTAGCTTCTCCTAGTCAAAAGTTATACTACGCGGAATTTATGAGACGCGGCGAAACGAACTCAAAATTTCGGAGCCCCCCCCCCCCCCACGTAATGCTTCGCAGTCCTCACTCAACGTAACATATTCTTTGATCCTTTGGCAATCCAGTGGTGTAATTTAATTCTGAATGTAGACGATATATTCGGAGCTGCAATGCCAAACTGTATCCCCCGATTTTGTTATAACCAGATTTTCTGGATTGCCTCCCAATATGGTTGCAAATTTAAAGACGTATTCACGTAAAGAACAGAAAGTGAAAGAAATAATTTCAGTATTCACAAATGTTTACCTACCACTTTTGATTGAAGGTCAGGACGTGGCACTACTTTCCCTCCATCGTTGCCAACTTTGCTGGGCGCATGTCGGTCATTAAACTCGTTAAAATACACGCAGGTAGCGAGTAGTGACATTTTTCAAAGGTTGATTTCGAAAGTGCTCGCTTTACCGCGAACAGCCTTTATCACACGTGCTCCTAGTGGCGACCTCGCACACCTAGGTAGGGTGTCAGTAAATTGCGAAGCCTGACGAACCATTACTGCGGTATGTAGTTGAGCGTAGTTTTACTCCAGAATGCAATCCGGTATACGCCGAAGAAATGGCAGGAGGTGAGACTGGAGGGTCTCGTGGACATTCCGATGAACCGTTAGCGCACCATACACAGACACCAGACAGACTGGGGAGACGTAGCAGACACCCTCGCCATAACGCCAGGTGTAGGGATGGCACCTGTGTCGTTCCATAGTTTGCTCCGGATGATTACGCCGAACTCTTGAATGCCACATCTTCATGCCCCCGTCTTTGCGCCCTAAGAAACTTTGGGAGGTAAATACCGCCCCTGTTCTTCATGAAAATAAAACGTTGGTCCCTAACCCCCAAGATGCATTTGGTACGATAATAATCTGTCATACTTAATTTCCTTAATTAGAATGGAGAAGGGGTGATACTGGATCGCATTACCCACCAAACTGTCACAGATTACATATCTCAATTCGAGAAAATACTCTACAAGAATTTATTGTTACTCCTTAAGGGGTTTCTAATATTTCGGCCTAAAATTATTTGAAATATCATTTTTCGAGGATGTATGCCTCACTAAAAATTATCTCTTTATGTCACATTTCATTTTGCGTAAGGAATCATCTCGATGCGTTTATACCTGGCGTTCATAATTCTCACGACTATACATTATATTCATTTCACGCGTGTGTTACATCGCTGAATGTTCTTTAATGCAAGGCTCAGATCACCGTAGTAAACTCCTGAGAAGCTATTATATACAAGTATTTGTCGGCACCTGTTTGATCCCAAAACTCCTGTGTTGAATGTCTGGACCAAAAACGTGTAGTTCAATCTATTAATTGAATTTGCCATTAGACAATTGTGTGTACGTACTACATATATTATATTGCAATGTCAGTTTCTTATTATCATACGTGACTTCCATGGCCAAGATGTTTACAAATTTCCGGGTTCGACTCTCGGATAATTCATGGGCAACTGTGTCCTGTTCAGAAGTAAGTTTTGAATACTACAGTATGAATGCTGTCCTCCGATTAGCCTCCCAGTAAAACGCGTGGAAGTTGAAAAATAATACTTTTAGAAAATCCTTTCATCCCTCACACACACTAAAAATGTATAAAAAATTAACTTACAAAAGACACTGAATTGAGTAATTGTGAAGAAAGCCAAACTATTGATAAAGAGGTGAGATGCTGGAGTCAGTGTATTTTTCTACGCGACTTAAGATGCGTCAACTACGATTCAACACCGCTACACAATAAAATTGGTAAAAAATTATTTTCTTCCTTGACACAAAACACGTGGCACAACGAAACTGATGTACAACTGGTGACGTTCTAACATTGCAGATTTTCGGGGTTATGTTTACAGTTGACCGCAGATATTTGATTGATATATCATTAAAGAGTACTTGCTTATGTTGTCACTTTTTTAATATTATTCCAAATTAGGTTTTATTATATGGATTAACAGTGCAGTCTTTGGTTATTTTAATAGTTTATTGATATAGAGATTATGTTGTGTACTTTTTTTTCATTTGTTTCTAGACTACTCAGTATTAATATTATGTTTGTTATTTCTCATTTATTTCCTTGAGGGCATTCGGCATCGAATGTTTACTAAACGGAAGTATTAAATAAAATTATCCTGGGTGTCTTTCGTCTTGCCACTGCTGATTGGTGGAGAGATGTGTCATGGTCAGACGACAACCAATCGGAGGACAGGAGACAACATATAGGATGGTCCAAATGTCTTGTTACCCCCTTAATTTTCCATTAAGTTGTGTGTGACATTTAATTCTCTATTTCAGATGGCCGGCACGAGCTCCTACAATGTTGAAGAGCGGCTTGTTGGTAGCATTGACTAAATATGAGGTAAACCGCTTATTCGTCTTCTGCGCATGTACCCAACATTGACCTACCCCAAAGGAAGACAACTGTCAAAGTCACATGGTCAACAGTGATAAACTTGTTCGTTTATATCTTCATTTTTAAATGATAAGCACTATTATATGAATAAAATACTTTTCCCGATTTGAATTTAATCAAAAACCAGTACAAACTGGCTAGCGGGAGTGTAAAAATATCTCAAAAGCACTTGTTTACTAAGTAGTATTCTAACCTCAAACTCAATCCGTGCCATTTTTGCTAGATGTGTAGGCAGAAAAGCAATTCAATGTTGGGACACGGAGATTGGTTGTGCGCAGCCAGCGAGATCGGTCTAGCTCATCTTTAGTCTATGGTTGGTAGTGTTTGGGCATATGGACGTCTACATACTGGAAAGAGCATGCGGGGTGTGCGACGAGGCTTCACTAGACGATTCCACAAAGAAGACCCTCCTGAAAGGAAAATACTGCGTTGGAAACACAAGCTGTTTCTGACGGGATCATATTAAAGACAAACAAAATACCGGACGACCAACCTCACGACAGGACACATGTGTGGCGGTGGAGGCATCTGTGCTCCGATCACCCAAGAAGTCACTGCGGAAACTAGCATCCGAGCTTGCAATCACAAAAACCACGATGTTAAGACACATGAAAAATGATCTTGAATTTAAATCCTTTAGGCCAACAGCTGTCAATGAGCTAAGCAATACTGACATGAACAAACGATCTTCAGCGTGTTCAAGATTGCTTGAGGTGTTTTCTACACTCCGACAGCGTCTGATTATTGGAATACCTTATGATGTATTGCATTCTATTGCGTTATTACTGGTTATGTATGGGTGACAAGACATTTTCCGGGGATGACAAGACATGCGGACCATCCTGTAAGTAAGGCAGAAATAAAACAGAAAAATTCTCACCACCTCCAACGATGGACGTGTCTCTAAGAATATGAATATTTTAATTATTTAAAACAGAATAAGATTACCACAAGATGTTATATAAAGATGAATAGTTATTCATTGAAGAAGAAATAATATTTATTTTATTGTGTTTGAAAACGTAAAAAATAATAAATGTATAATTTTGTTAAAGAAGAATAAGCCCGAATAAAATAAAATCTTGAGAAGATTTGAATGGTAATAGTATACTGATTTCTACTTAAAGGTAACAACTGACGACTCGGATATTTATTTGAAACGTTACAAACTGTGCCCAACGTATACACGGCAGAGTTGTAAAATGTACTAAATGTAACAACGTACTCATTACATTAGGAAACCTTTTTGTCATATAAACCTTTCGTACACCAAACTAGAACACTACTGACTTCAAAATAGCTGCACGAATTTCTTTGATAATTTGATGTCATTAGCATCATGGCTGAGTACAATTTCATTTAGCGTGTTTGTTAGTTGTATTATGCTAAAGTTGACCCGAGTGCATGGTGGTTTTGTGAGGAGGTACGTCAGGTTTAGTGCCCTCCGCGTCATTTCTTTTGGAGAGAATTTTATATGTGTAGGTTGACTGTATCCCGAAATATAACACAAGAGCCTAAATACTCAAACTTGTTTAACGCACAACTTACATCACACGTCACTAATTAATTTCTTATGTTCTTTAAATTTCACAGAAATAATGCATTCGCACTATATTTCGTAATTTGTAGACCTTGTAACATTGCAGTTTTTAGAGGCGATGTTTAACATTAGTCATATATATGATTACCGTGTACTTGCTTATGTTGTTACTTTCATTAATATCATTTCCAAATTACGTTTTATTATGTGAGTTAACAGTATAATTTTTGGTTATTTTTATAGCTTCTGCGACATAGAGATCATGTGTATTTTTTATTTGTTTCTAGACAGTATTCAGTTTGTTATTCTCATTTCTTGTCTAGAGGGTAGTCAGCATTAAATGTTTATTAAACAAAAGTACTAAATGTATTCTGGTTGTCTCTTGTCTCGCCATTGCTGATTGGCGAAGAGATGTGTCGTGGTCAGACGACAGCCAATCGGAGGACAGGAGACAACATAAGTAAGGCAGATGTAAAATAGAACTAATTTTTTTCTTTAGAAAAATTCTAGCCACCTTCAACGATAGACGTGTGCGTATAATATGAAAGTTTTAAAAACTTAAAATATAATAAGATTTCTGCAAGATTTTTTAAGATGAAGAATTTATAATTAAATAATAAGGAAGATTGATGTTTATTGTGTTTGAGAAGATAAAAGGAAATAAGTTGTTGCATTTCTTTGGAGAAGATTAATTGAAAGTAAAAATATATTTTCAAAGCTAAGAACTGTAACGTGGTGATTTAAACTTAAATGTAATAAACGGCGCCTAACGTATTAATGGCAGCGTTGTGATTTGTATGAAATGTAACCAACTGCAAAATTAAATTTTGCAAAATCTATGGGTTGCTCGTGCACATTATACAGAAGATTCACACAATACAGTTAAAAAAATATATAAAACTTACAAACTTTTCTGAGTGAAGCCCGTGAACCTGCCATCAATTTTGAATACTCGTACAGAGCTAATTAAAAAAAAAAAAAAACGTCCCTTTCGCATATATTTCAAAATTGATTTATTCAATGCGCAGCCATATTTTTCGTGGCTTTTATTTTTGACTATTAAATTCAAAGCAGCACTATCAATATTTTTGACGTCACAAGATTCTTGCCTGTGAGATCGTCAAATGTCCACGCCAATCACAGTTTCTTGTGTGTTTTGCAACCAACTGATGAGACAATAAACTGAGGATAAAGAGTACCAAAGTGGTTGTTGACTTTTGTTTTTATTTTTTACCAAATTCGTAAGACATGAATTGCTTTATAAAAATTTTCCGTCTGCTCTTCAGTTATTGAAAATAATACCTTCGCTTTGTCTTACAACAGAATTGTTGAGCTCTCTCTGTTGTCTACATATAATAACAACAATGGTGCAGGCGTTTATCTAATGTTTACACTCGGTGGGTAACATTTCTGCTATAATAGGAACTCCCACAGACAATATATAATGAAGACCTTACCTATTTTGTGACAAAGTGATAAGTTACTATCTATATGGTCTCTACTACAACATGTTGATATTTACTTCTTTTTTTTTTGGACCGGTCGATATCGACATTTAGATCTTATCGTGCGAGTTTCAAAATAATTATTAATTCGCATTCATCATCTGTGATTTGTACTAGTCACAGCGCGTAAACTGTGTAAGTAGTACATAAACGCTCTCTCCTTCTTCACAAGTAACAAGAAATAAGTATTGTTTTGGAAGTTATGCATATAAATCTGAATATATATCGCACACATTTACACATACAAACTTAAAACTCTGTGATTGAACCCTTAGGTGTGCAACTGAAATATCGAGACCGCCAATCCCCATCGACAAAACTGCTCGTGTTGCATGCGATTACGGGAAGGACTACCGACCGAACACACAACCTCGTATCTGCATCCCCTCCCCTAAAACGCTGTAACCACACATAACTTAGAAATAAAATCACTACTTAGAAAAGCGGTAACTTAGAATTCTTTTTAGAAAACGCTGTAAGTTAGAACAGTCAGTCATAACTTAGAACACCACTTGGTATGATCACAAGTCAGAAAGTTCACACTTTATAAATGGCACAACTTAGAAAATTCTATGTTTCTAAGTTGGCTATTTCTAAGTTATAAGTTGTGACAGCAGGCCCGTACAACGAGTCTTGCCCGTGGGGTCGACTGGGTAAAGAAATTAATGGCGGCGTCACGTACCTGTTACCGAACGGGCAGGCTAATTGTGCGTGAGCACTGTCGCGGCGCCCCGCGCCGGAAGTGCGCGCATGAGGGCTGCCGTGTTTCTTCCGCTCTGCTCGTGCCACGAAGCAACGTGTGTTGGTGTTTGTCAGCCAGTCGCCCGCCCACACCACGCAGCCGACTCTCCACAGCTGAGCTCAGCTACGTACAGACACGCACACACTACGCTACGGGAGCGCGGCGCGTCCCCAACCCGCCGTCTACGGCGAGTTGATGTTGAGTTTAGTAAGGGGTAGGGGGGAGCGCTGTATTGATCTGCGGGAGATTCCATCCACGACACGTTCCGGGTAACTGATAAACACGGGAGTTTGAAAACACTAAGTATAGTACATTCGCAGTTATCTTCAAAATGTTTTTTTTTTTTTTTAAATCAAACCTTTGAAAAATTACCCCGTGTATGACGTTTCATGTTGTGTATCAACTGAGTTTCATACTTTTTTCCAAGGCGTGTTTTCTTTTCCTAAGTAGTAAAACACTGGCGGCAGTGTTGCTGAAGTCTTAAACAAATATACAATAGTATTTACTCCCTTTGCATATTTACACTCCAATATGACAAACGGTAAACATTTTTTAGGACAAACCCACTGACAGTAAAACGGTTTTGCATGCAAAAGAGAGCTGTAGGAGTAATTGACGGTAAGGACCAGTCAGAATCACGCAGCCTGCTTTTCAAGAACACAAAGATATTACAATTTGCATTTAGGAAAATGTATTCATTACTTACATTCATGTCTAAAAGCAGTAATTTATTTGAGAAAAATTAATTATATCACAGCTATAAGACAAGAATAAAAATGCATACCCTCGGTAAATTTAAACTTGGTACACAAAGAATCTACCTAATCTGGCATTCACAAACAAACAAACGTCCACAAAATCTACAAGAAATTTGTTTCTCCAACCCATAACTAAATAGCCTATTCACGGTAAACTGAGCACTTTTTTAAGCCCTCCCAACAAACGTTAAACACGAATAAATATATTTTATTATAGGCTGTTCACGTTAAAGTAAGCACTTTTGAGGACCTGGTTACTTTTTCCTTTCATCCAAATGTATCCTTTAATCACATTTTTGAAATAAATATTGTCATGTAAGGAATAAACACAGTGTGCATATTCTGCCGCACTCTGAAGTTAACGTCTAAGGCTGAAGTAAAAAATATATACATTGACTATTATTTCAAATTAAAGCGCTTTCAAAAGTGTTCACTTTACAGTGGACAGTCTATACTAAAATTCACCGACAAACTCCGGCAGGCTAGTCCTGACGAAAATATGAGACGAAATGTATCTACCACTTTTCCTTAAAGTAATCACTAAGGGATCTATGTACTCTCAACAGTTGAGTTTTGAGATGAGTTTCGTTACAAATGTCAGGAACTATTGAGATTAAGAAACAGATCGGTGAATAATGTTTTGTAAAATGGAGATCATACACCTGTAAAATGCAGTTGGTAATATAATCACTTTTCATTCGGAAAATAGGGGTCCTGATTCGTAAAAAAAACCACAGGCTGGCAACCCCTATTTTACTCAGGGAGGGGAATGATATAACCAGCCGCATGTTCACAGGTGTAAGATCTCCATTCTATAAAACACTATTCGCCGTTTTGTTGCTTCATCTCAAGTAGTTCTTGATACTTGTAACGAAAATAATTTTAAAACTCGGATTTTTTGAGGACGCATAGCTTTCTTAATAATCACTTTAACGAAAAGTTGTACATACATTCTCGTGTTGCGTTTCCGTTTAGAATAACCTGCCGGAGTTTGTCGGTGAATTTTAGTATATGCTGTTCACGGTAAAATAAGCACTTTTGAAAGCCCTGCTTAAGATCTACTTGTATATACGTTGTGTGTTCTTCCGTCTTATGTAATATTAACATCGCCACGGGCCTCATCACTTTATTCATGCGTCGGTCAAGTGAAATTGTAAAATTATTAGAAAACTTAATATTGTACAAATCTGGTCATTTTTACACTTTGATGCATAAAAAATGCAGGAAGCTAGAGAAGTAACTCAAGTTGTCACAAATGGTTACCTAACACGTTTTTTTTTGGACGTTAATATATGGAACTACTTTCCCCTTCATCGTTACCAACTTTGCTGGACACATGACACTCATTGCGCTCGTTAAAACTTATGTACGGAGGGGCAGTGAATTTTTTCAAAGGTATATATATATACATACATATATACACACATATATGCATGCTCCGCAAGTGGCTCCTAATTAATACGGAATCTCCTACATTCTCGTGTCACATGCAGAGAGTTGCTTGCTGCAATTCCAACGAGCCAGGCTTCTTACAACACACGCTGGTATTGCGGGTTGCAGGTGGCTGCGTCACAGGGGCACCCATCAAAGTTCAAACAGGCCCCCCGCGGGTGTAATTTCCACACACTTCGCAGGAGGCCGCGGATAGGGCACTGCAGCTAAGCGCTTGCCTCTCACGAAGTTGAACCGGATTAGATTCCCCGGCGGGGTGACTGCAGTATTTTTGTGTGTGGTTATCGTGAGGACGATGCCACTGGTCGGAGGGTTTTCTTGGGGATCTCCCCGTTTTCCCCGCCCTCGGCATTCCTGAGCTGCTCCTTATTCACCTCTCTTCACCCTCATTGGCTCGTTGTTATAGACTATTCACGATAAACTGAGCACTTTTGAAAACCTTTCTTAAGATCTATTTGTATGTACGTTGTGTATTCTTCCGCCTTATATAATATTAACATAGCCATGTGTCTCATCACTTTATTCATGCGTCGAACAAGTGAAACCGTGAAATAATTAGAAAAGTAATTATTTTACAAATTATCTCCTTTTTACTCTTCGATGCATTAAATTAAGTAGAAAGCGAAAGAAATAATTTACGTTATCACAAATGGTTGCCTAACACTTTTTATTCTAAGCTAAAATATGGAACTACTTCCCCTCTATCGTTACCAACTTTACTGAGCTAATTTCACTCAGTGTGCCCCTTAAAATTAATGCAGGTAAGAGCAGTGACTTTTTTCAAAGGTTGATTTCAAAAGTGCTCACTTTATCGTGAACAGCCTTTAAAAGAAGTACAACTCTCTCCACTTCACTACACAATTTCACTGTGGAGATAGGGAGTTCTGGTATCCGAAGCTGCAGATTGTTCAGAACACTAGATAATTCTCACACTCTGTGACGTTCCGTGATAGGCAGTAGCAACAACACGATTTTATCTTCATCATTTACGCCCACCATTGAAGAACCGGATACAAAATGAATTAACTGTTTCCAATACATTTTAACATTGCAGATTTTCGGGGTTAGGTTTACTGTTAGTCACAGACATTTTCATTACATATGATTACAGAGCACTTGCTTATGCTGTCCATTCATTTAATTATATTCCAAATCAGGCTTTATTAGATGAGTAAACAGTACAATCTTTGGTTATTTTAATAATTTGTTGGCACAGAGATCATGTGTAAGTATTTTTCATCTGTTTCTAGGCAGTATTAATATTTTGTTTGTTTTTCATTTCTTCTCTAGAGGACAGTCGGCATTAAATATTTAGTAAACAAAAATGCTAAATAGAATTATCCCGGCCGACTCTCGTCTCGCCATTACTGATTGGTGGAGAGATGTGTCATGGTCACTAGACGACAGCCAATCAGAGTACACGAGTCATCATAAGTAAGGCAGATGTACATAAGATAGAACTAATTTTTTCAACATAATAATTTAAAAGTTTTAATGATACAATGATTATGAATATTTTGATGTAAATAATAATAAGTTGCTGCAAGATGTATTTTAAGGTAAATGCGTAATAAATGAAGATGATAAGAATGTTAAATTTCATTGTATTTAAGAAGATTGATGAATAATTGGTTGAATGTGCTGAAGAAGAAGATTTAAAAATTAAAAATTTGTTGAAACGGAATATATGATTTAACTAAAAGGTAACGAAAGGCACCCAGCGTGATTATTGCCTCTTTTGTGAATTGTCTGAAATCAAATCAAATCGCATGAGGCCTAGCGGACCTTACATGTTTTTTTTTACATGTTGAGCGTATTATATTATTTTTCGTTGTGATATAAAATTGTAATGATGCAAGCAGTAGTAGATGGTTTGCTAAGGAAATACTTATTGTTGCATTTTTCTATGAATGACTCTTAATTTATTCAGTATGCTATAATCGTTTTGGCAAAGTTGATGCGACGGGATTCACACCGGTGTCTGGGAGGTTACAAAGGCCGTGTTCCATATAGCCTGCACTTACACTCGCACCCGCTCTCGCACTTGCACTCGCTCCTTATTGAACTATCGTCACTCGCACTCTTCGCATTAATCGATACGGTCTGCAATCGATTGTTATTCTACATAATATTTACCTGAATAATCAAAACAATTTATAAATATACATTACAGCTAACAGTTATCGTGGCTTATGTGGCACTACTACACTGCAGTATTAGAAATCATGTTAAAAACATGAATACTTCCACAAAGATATCGGTATAAAATAATTAATATGTTATACTACCATTATTTATTACATTACACCTTTACTCTTACTTCTTTGTGTGTTAATTTATTCGTGAGATAGCGACAGCATTTCACTGCCACTTGCAATCAATGCTTTGAGCTCGGAATTTTAAATCCCTTTACTCTAATATTATGAATTACCTAATAAATGTCTACGTGTATACATACTGAGAAATATGTACTGCAATAACTTACAGCGAAAGAAAGCTTATTCTTGTTCCATTCCACTGTTTTCAGTAATGTAGTCTTGCTTTATCAATTCGTAAATTGAAATGCGCAACACACAATAGGGGTATACATTTATTTACGAATGTCACACGAGAAGAATGAAATTAAGTCGGTTTATTAATTTTTCCTGATGTTGGACAATCAACAAAAGAATGGCGGTCGTGGCGAGCACGGATAGAGCAAGCATGTGCAAACACTCGTAAACAATCACTCGCATTCGCACTCGCTCTCGAAGAACATTTGGAACAGCACTCTCTGACGTCATTGCCGAGTGCGCGTGCATGAGAGTGCTGCTATTTGGAACACGGCAAAAGACGCAATAGCGAATTTTGTTTTGATTGGCGCTAGTCACACCACGCGACGCTCCGATTGGACCATTTGGGTGGCGTGATGCGGCCAGACTGTGATAATGAGGGGTACGGCGCGCCGAGCGGTGGAGACCTGAGCTGGTTGCAACCGCTGCCATCCAAGAGAATAGAAATGGTCACCGTATAAGGGCGTGGGCGAGTTACTCTGATCTGCATCGGCAGCACCTGCCGCCTATTTACTCTGTTACCTTATTTTGGGCCGAATCAATAGTTCTGTGGGGTTCTTCTCGCCGGCGTAGGAGGTCGGTGGGTGGCCAGGACTGTACGTCCCCCCCCCCTCCCCCGCTTTGTAAATTATCTCTCGATGCGAGATTTGTGGAATTTGAACTTACCGCGACACTGTTGTAGAAGTCTGTCTGGCTCGTTATCAAGTGAACTGTTTCGTGTGTCTGTTGTGTAATGTGCGTGGAATTTCACAATCAGCTTAATGTATTTCAGTGGTCATTTTCCGATTTGTTTGTTTTCATAACTGCGCATTTATTCATGAACTTGATTTAGGCTCCTTGGATTGTCGTTTGACAGACGAGGACCACAATGTCGCAAAATAAAAAGCCCGGAAAACGTACAACGACTTTGAATAAATTAATGAAACGATTATAGATATGTTACATTTATATCTTATTTAGTACAAATATCAGAATTTGAGGGGGGGGGGGGAATACATTACGCTACAGCTCAAAGTATTTAGTGATGTTATTGAAACGTATTTAAGAACATTTCTTAGAAGTTTGATATAAAATTTTAACTCCAAATAGGCAAAAGTAAAACACTTACCGCAGATGAATCCACTTTGATTTCAAACAAATTGCGGGGTCGCGGTAGTGTAGTGGTTAGTTTGCTCGCCTCCTCCCTAGGCGAACCGGGTTCGATTCCCGGCGGGGTCAGTCCCGGATTTTTGCACGTGGGAATCGTGCCGAGCGATGCCACTGGTCGGCGGGTTTTATCGGGGATCTCCCGCTTTATCCGCCTTTGCATTCCGGCGCTGCTCCATACTCACCTCGCTGCACCCTCATTGGCTCACAAGACCTCGATATTTAGATCCACCCACCCCGCTCCACTTCGCCACTTTTTCATACAAATTGCAACAAACCACTTCTATGACTTCATAAGTGAAACCTAACTCGGTATTAAAACAGCATTTCGAAAGAAATTTGTACGAATCAAGACTCTAAGTTAAAACGGTCATATTTTCGTTTAAAAAAATATCAATTTTGCTTTTGAAATGTCTTGGTACTTTTATGAACTTATCGTCGATATAGTATCATGAAACTATAAAATAACCTCAAAATCTAGAGAAAAAAATGTTTTGCGCTTGAACTAAGTTACTTCGAGGTGCGGTCATCTCTTCCGTGGCAATCCGCTTCTGGTTGTACGTAACACTCCGTGCTGAACATAGCTTGGGGCTTTACTCTCTGGGATAGTAGTTAATACGATATTGCATGTAGAACAAAATTAATTTTAATTTTACCTTCGTAAGATTCAGGATGATAGTCAGTGGTGGCCGGCAGTTGAAACGAACCTTGTGCTGTGAATGTAGTCTGCTTCACCCCCTCGGCCCTTCTCAAAGCTCGAAGAAGTGGTGTGAAGAGATTAGGTATCGAAGTCATGAGAGCCGATAAAGATGAAACGAAGTGAGTATGGAGCAGCGCCGGAATGAAAAGGCGGGGGAAACGGCAGACCCCCGAATAAACCCACCGACCAGCGACATCGCTCGGCACGATTCCCACGTGCCAACATCTGGGAGCGACTCCGCCGGGAATCGAACCCGGTGCGCCTACGGAGGAGGCGAGTAGCCTAACCACTACACCACCGCGGACCCACCACACGAAGAAGTAGAAATCTTTCTCTCCCCCCCCCTCCTGACACACCTCCCCCTCCCTTGCTCCGTATAATGAGATTTCATGGGCACTATGTGCATGTGTGAAGAATTTTTGCATTATAAGCTGCATTCTTAGTAAAACCATGCATAAACTATAGAGTATACTGGATAACTACCATTAAAGGCTGTTCACGATAAAGTGAAATGAGTGACATTCGCCCAGTAAAGTTGGTAACGATGAATGGAAAGTAGTTCCATGTCTTAACGTCTAATAAAAAGTGTTAGGTAACCATTTGGGATACCTTAAATTAATTCTTTCTCTTTCTGTTTTTTTTTTTATGCATCGAAGTGTAAAACCGAGCAGATTTGTAAAGTAGTAATTTCACAGTTCAGTTTGACCGACGCATGAATAAAGTGATGAGGCCCATGGCAATGTTAATTTTACGTAAGGCGGAGGAATACACAACGTGTATACAAGTAGATCTTAAGCAGGGCTTTTAAAAGTGGTCTTTTTACCGTGAACAGCATATACAAAAAATACTTTTCTATTGAGTATCCGATCTTGTAACTGGTTCAATTTAGCATAGTTTCTGCTACACCAAGTAATTCTTCTGGGAAAATGTACCATGCGACACACTTTTGCCCGCTCCCTTATTTCGTTAAGATAAGAAGACGAAAAATGTAGCAGGATAGCCGTAGAGATGACGCGTGTCTGTCTAAACCATGATCTAAAGGCCCTTACATAACTGAAAACTTTTAACATTTGACTTTACGTTTTCTTTCCGACATGTTGTTTCTTATGGAGCTTGACACAATGAAACTTTCAAAGCTAAAGTCAAGCACTCTTGACTTCACGATTTTGAAAAGTTGAAATCTAATGACAAAGTCAAGCAACCATTTTACCGAGAATCTAATCGAGGTTATGTGAAAAGTGCGTTATTTTATCGTAGGGCGATTTTAATCTCGGTAGATTAAACAAACTTGTCTTAAATAAAATAAATGGCAAACAAATACAATGTGGAGGGGAAATAAATGACTTGGCATATTTTAATAAAGTAAACAAATGAGTTTTTTGTTTTGAAATAAACTTTTAATATAAATTTTAAGCCAATTTTGAAAGAAAAAAAATACGTAAAATTTATTCCTGGATAACATCAAAATTATTTACATAACAAGATACACATTTATACGAAATTCGCAGAACCGATGTTCAATTGTCTAAACTCTGACTTTACAATTCTATTGTCTATTGGTGGTTTTGTCAAAGGAAAGTAAATGTAAAGTCAAGTGCTAAAGTTTTCTATTGTTTAAGAAGCTTAAGAAGAGGAGGTATCCCAGCCAGTATGAAAAAATGGCACCCCTAATGTCACCGTAGTTCTGCCGTCTGCCGTTAGCGCTGCGTGTCATCTAGTGGAAAATTCAGCTTCCCTGCTATGAGAAATCTCATTTATTTTCAAGTTAATACTAAAACCTCATATTTTGAAATAATGAATTTTGAATTCGTATCTCGCGTGAGTCCAGATATTATTCCATCAGATATTTGATTCCGTAGTTTCGAATTACTTTCTTAGCTTCATTATTTCAATGGTGGCAGGAACTCACGTAATGTTAATCCTGCGCATCGCAACAACGAAGTGAATTCTTCACGAAATGCAGTACTTGTGATTTTGTTTTTAGGCTGAATGTTAAAGCAAATGCGGTAAACGTTTTGACTTACTAGTTAAAATGCATTAATGCCCGTGGGTGCAAAACAAATTATCAGGTGAAGTCAGAACAGAAAATGGCGGTTTTTCGAGTGCCAAGTGAAAACGAAGAGACGCGGGATGAATGTTGATTTATTTGCTACATCCATATATTAAGTGTGATATATTTTATTTTCAGTAGCATTCCAAGTGGTTTAAGACGTATAAAGAGTCCCAAAGTGGCAAATTAATAAATTAAACTAATATAAAATATGAGGCCATTGTCATTCCCCGGCAAACTTGTTTTATGTTATGTTTATTCTTATATCTAATCACGCCATGAAAATGCCGAAGAGAAACATTTCAGAGAGATTTGTTTTGGCAATTTTTAGGCAGGTGTTTGATAAGTTCAAAATCATTAATTATGCTCATTATAAAGCAGAGATGCGCTAAGACAATACTCTAATCTGAGTTACGCCGAGATATTAAAAATAATATTTCAAAGCAAACTGAGTTAGTTCCTACCAAAATTCTTATTAATTTATATTTTAAAATGGTCTTTATTATTTTGGACCTAATGATACTTTTCCTCAGCTCAAGTACCTTTCCCCCCCTCCCCAAATAATTTATTTTAAAGTATTTCTGGTACCGACCAGAGATGTATTCAAGACTCTAATAGTATTTTGCTTAGTCTGTATATTACAACTATAATTAACGTAAACAACACAATGCCTTGTTATGGCAACTTTTAACTACAAGACATGTAGCGCTACAGTAGCTATGTCGTTAACTATGGCGACATTAACTTGCCAGGTGTATCAGGCAAGTGTCCAGACCTCCCCTTCTTAGACTGTGATCCCAGCAAACAAATTATATTTTTTTAACAGTATAAGAATAATATGCGTATTTCGAGGAACAGACCTCTCCATTTCATTTCTTACAAGAGGAAGCAGAACAAATAAAATTAATGATTTTTAAATTTTAACGATTTTTGCAAATTGTTATTTTGTCTGAGGCCAATAAACTATTTATATTTCCATGCAACCAAATAAAGTATTTTACATTTCAATTTTCTTGACAAGTTTACTATCTTTGTTTGCTAATTGAAGCGTAAATATGTTATTTGGTGGCCTGTAAGTTATTTTGTGTAACATACAAATCATATGTCAGTTGTTAATGTGTGTAGCATAGTGCCATCAAAAGTCCGCTGCTGTTCGAACCACAAACCAAAGCAATATAAATTGTAGAATAGTGTTGTCTACAGCCTTTCACTGTGCGTTACATCCTCTTTGTAATACATCGTATTAGCACAATTACTGCAAAAATTATTTATGAAAATCATAATACGGTAATGCTGCCTGTGGCATAAATTGATTTCCCATATGTGATTATGATCCAAAGCATGTTTCCTCCAACGATTCATAAAAATACTATTGGCACTCCTCCACTTTTCCCCTGGCCAGGCCCCAGGCCGTTCTTAATCTCATTTCCATGCACACGGATTTAATTCAAGATTTGTATGTGATGGTTGTTTATTTTATTTTTTTTTTTATTATTTTGTTTTTTACATGAATTTGGCCATCTATGGACTGCAATGAACTTAAGACTTCTAGTTCGTATTTTTCTTTCTTCCTTCCCAGAACTTGCTCATTTTTTTCTCCAACTGCTCGTCTCTGTTCTTCAGTCCACACTCTCTTAGATCTTGGTTCCGGTCGGTCCTCCGGAAATCTTGCATTGTCGATCAGTCACCTGATGTTCTCTCTGTTGTTGAACCATTCTTCCATTATCACAACTTTTCTGCATCTTTCCTGGTCTCTACCATCCATCCTGTTGTGCATTTCAATTTTCCTATGTTGTTGAATATTTTCTTGGTGAGTCTATTCTCATTCATTCTTTTTAGGTGTCCATAAAATTTTAGTCTTCTTTTTCTCATTGTGTCTTGTCATTTTTCCGGTATTTCTGTATAGGTCTTCATTTTTCCTCTTGATCCAGGTGTTGTCTGTGTTTTTGAGTGGTCCCAAAATTTCTCTCAGAATTTTCCTTTCTCTTACTTCCAGTTCTCGCAGTTCTCCTTTCTTGTTCATCGTCAGGCATTCTGATCCATATATTGCTTCTGGTTTGATTACTGTATTATAGTGTCTAATTGTGTCTTGATGTGCTGTCCTAATGGTATTGATTTTTTTTTTTTTTACTGTAATATACTATTAGAATTTATCTTTTGGTCAAGCTGTGTAATATAAATTGGTGAAACATTATTTGGTATATTATTAATTAAACAATTGGCTTTATTGCTTCCTTTTCTTGCAACTTCATAGTTATGTCATTTGGTGGGGAGAGGAGAAGGCTGTCAGAGGCCTCTTAATTCCACAGGTCTTCATAGTGCACGCATGCAAACTCACATGTGTGCATGCACACACAATAAATTACTCATTACAACACTGGCTTTCTCTTCGACTAAAAAACATGTAAAACAAATACTGTAAATCTTGTCAATTATGTTTGAAGTAGTATCAGTGTGCTACATTAAAACTGTACATATTGACAAAGAAAAAACGCTCTGAAAAAGTCGAATGAGTAACCTAAATTGTGATTTCCACAATTCAGAGTTAAGTGCTATTCGCCATGAGTTTCGTTTCCCCTCGTCATTCGCGTTATTGAGTGTTACATAAAACTGTGATTGCAATAATTCGTTTCCCATAACACATAGCATCCGATCTTGCGAGGATAGTTTTCCCGCGAATAATTTCTGAAAATAGGTAGGCAGTAAATGCCACTGAATACTGAGGCAGCACACACTAGCAGCTTGCATCCTATTGAGACAAAAATGATTTTCAGTCGACTGAAAACAATGTTTTTTGGCGGAATCCGCAGGAGATATACAATTTCTAAAATTACTTATACGTACATTTATTAGCATTTAGCGCCAGTAAAGACTCCCTCAATTGACTTACCTACGATTATAATTGTATTTTATTACGAACTGTAATAGTATTTTGCTTCGTCTGTATATTACGATTATAATTAACCTAACCAACACAATACCTTGTTATGGCAACATTTAACTACAAGACATGTAGCGCTACTGTGGCTATGTCGTGAACTACGGCGACATTAACTTGCCAGGTGTATCAGGCAAGTGTCCATACCTCCCCTTCTTAGACTGTGATTCCAGCAAATAAATTATATTTTTTTAACAGTATAAGAATAATATGCGTATTTCGAGGAACAGACCTCCCCATTTTATTTCTTACAAGAAGAAGCAGACGTCATCGTTTCCCCGACTTCCTATTGGCTGAGATATACTGACGTCATTAAGTTCGGGCAAGCTCGTGTATCTTCGTAAACCAAAACGGACTGAGCTACGGCCGTGGTACTGAGCATACGAAATTTAGTGGCACTTGGAATCTCCACGACAAGAAGTGCTAGTGGTGCTTCGTTTTCAGGTGAGTCTGTGCATACGGCCCTTAGTCTACAAACAAGACGATCTTCTTGAAGGCAGTGTGCTCGAGGATTGCTTATATTTTACCACCTCCAGCTTAGTCAAGCACAAGCTTAAGGCGTGCTACAAAAGCTCGAGTTAAAACTAAACATGGCGGCTAGACACGAAATAGAAATAAACACTCATTTTTTGTCACCGCGACATAATACATGTGTGATATTATATGCAAATTGAAAAATAAAGTATTCCAAATTATACATAAGTATTGCAAATACATAAAAACATGGTTTAAAAAAAACAAAGTGGTGTTAATGTGGTGATATTTTTTTGTGAGCCCCTAAATCCCGCAATTGTGTGTGCCCTCCGGCATGCATGTTAGTAGCTAAGTTAGTTGGAGAATGGGATGCATCTTACGGCAAGCCCTACACGCCTTAGGTCGGGTTTAATTATTATAATGGGTGCATGCATCGCGGCTGAGCAGGGTTGAAGTGTCATGGCCGCAATTGTAGCCATGTGCACATCCCTAAAGAAGAAGTGACTACATGGAAGAGCACAGCAAACCAAGCAAAGCGGAGATGGCAGTGGAAAATCTATGCGACAGCCGCGGAGGATAAAAATTATCCCTTTTAACTGGATTAGGGCTGGATATAGTAGGGCATTTGTTACTTCAGTAAGAAAGACTTCTGTTGGTTTGATGAGGGGTGAAATGAAATGAGATCGCAGCTGGTGTGTAATGTGGTGGACAGAACAGCCCCCGTGCCGATGCCAGTCATCGTGTGGGCGTAGGCGCCCTTGAAGTTGAGCTACTGTCAATACTGCCGTGTAGGCGAATCAGCACTGCAGCACTGACAGCAACTGAGGATGCAGGCCCATCCCTGCTTCTCGTCGAGTCTGTCGGAAAACCGGACAATTCAGTCATGACACCGACTCCATCTTCGCTATTCCGTGCCGATACCAGAGTCTCCAATCAGTGGGTGAAGGAGGGTAGAGTTCTTCGGGGAGCCACCCCCTCCCCTTCCACCAAAATAGTCCGTCAGTTTTGGAAAATGCGAGATATCCGGGACCTACCAGTGATGGTGGCGAATCCGCTGGCCCAGAAGTTAAGGCTGACATCGGCGCATCCAAGGTCCGATGCATTCCAATTCATTCATCACGCATCCACAGTCGGCAACCCCCAGAATCTAGCAACGAGGATCGCTACACTTCGCATTTTTCAGCACCTCGAGATCCCTCTCCCCGCCTTGATCGTTGGGCCGCCCCCAGCAGATGCGATTCGCCATCTCGTACTGCACTGCCCAGGCTACCGATGCCCACAACGACGGCGCTCTCGCACCGGTCAGATGGTCCGCGGGTTGGTAATGGAATAATCCCAGCCACCCCAGAGCCTGACGATCCTCTGTCTGCCACCTGGGGACGTGACGAGTTGCAGAATGGTCGCCGCACCCAAGCTGCCATGGTCCCATCGCATTATCAGAAGCACCTCGCCTTTGCTGGTCCTCAAGGCACGGGCAGATCCCGGCAGATCCTGGAGAGAGGATCCACAAGCATGATGTTCATCCCGCGACATCTCGGACTCGCTAATGTGGTGAAAAATAACGAAATTGCTTTTCTCGCTTACTAAAATGTTAGGGACGAATGTAAAAAGAGATTGTAAAGAAAACTGTATGAATAATGTGATTTCTGAACCCGAGCAGGAAAAATAACTCGGCACGCTGTCAAAAACATTGCTTGACTTTTGAACGGAAATTTACATTTGAAAAGAAAAAAACATGTTTTTGTAATTATGTTTTATTGCGTTTAGCAATTTTTGGTTAGTACTTTGTAATAAGTGGAACTTAAGTTGTACTATGCGAATTAACATTCAATAAATTAATGTTATCTGTACAATATACAGTTCTATAAAAACTTTTTCAGAGCAGAACAATTTAGATTTTCGTCCAAATGCGTAATTAAATCATTAATTTCAACCTAACATGTTTTGCTATCGCCATTTTGCAGAAATATTCGCTAGTTCAACTTATGAAGCTATTCAATCCACGTCCGCCATTTAAAAAAGCACAGTCTCAAGTCACCACTACAGTAGACTTGGCGAAGACGAGCTTATTTGCCATCTTAAGCAAGGTCTCGATGACTATCAAATGTGGTTCGAAATCGCGATCTCAAGCAGTGATTATTAAACAGAAAAATTCAGTCCTAAGACTCACGAAAATAAGACAGTGTTCATGATGAAAACCGCCATGTTTGCCTGTGCTTGAGACAAGCTTAAGTGATGTTCATGAAATGTAAATATGGACTTGAGACGCCAAATAAGACTGTTTTGACTAAGCTAGAGCTCGAAATATGTTTAAGAATACCGCCCCGAGATGTTCCACATTTATTAAAACTATGAAATAAAATTTTAAAATAATTTTTCAAATTTCCAAGTACATAATGTAAGTAATAGTCCCTTATCGACATCGGCCGTAAGTGATTAACCTGGAAGGAGTCTCGGGCAGCATAGGAAATTTTGCTGGGTGGCCCTTATCGTCATTGGGTGTCCATTTGTTTAACCTGTGAGTAGGTGTTGGTAATGATGAAGGTACAGACCGCAAACAGTCCGATCCCCTTACGACATTCACCTTATGCTGTGATCGGTCGTTGGTTGAGGCAGACCATCAATTATGATTTAAGCCCTTTTATTAACATAGTGTTAATTTCCGAACCGTTGACACTATAATCATCAAATTCATAACATAGGCATCGCATCCGATATCCATCACGATGGTAAGGTAATTTATGCCTTAATCCCTTTCTGGTAAGGTCAATTATGCATTAAGCCCTTTAATATAACATATTCATAATTTACGAACCATTTAATCTATAGTCATCAAATTTATAACATAGGCATCATACCCGATGTCCACCACGATGGTAAGGTCATTTAGGCCTTAAGCTCTTTCTGGTAAATTATATGTTAAGCCCTATTATGCAACATTCATAATTTCCGAACCATTTAAGCTATAGTAATCAAATATATAACATTCACATCACCCTCGATATAGATAAGAGCAATAGGGTCAAATTTGCCTTAAACCCTTTCTGATAAGCTCAATTATGCATTAAGCCATTTTATAAACATAGTCATAATTTCCGAACCATTGAAGCTATATTCATCACATTCATAGCATAGGGATCGTCCCCGAAGTAGACGAGAGCCATAGGGTCGATTTGGTCTTAAGCCCTTTCTGGTAAGCTCAATTATGCATTTAGCCCTTTTATAAGCATAGTTTGTCATAATTTCCGAACATATTTAAGCTATACTCATCAAATTCATAACATTCACATCACCCCGATGTAGAAAAGAGCATTAGGGTCAAATATGCATTAAGCCCTTTTATTTTTAAATAAATTATTTAATCACTCCGAACATCAAATACAGCACAACTCTTACGTTACCACAGGGTATTTTTCAAGTTTAGTATGTCTGTACCAGACCTCACAAATTTATAAGCATAGCCTTCGGGCACTTAACCCTTTGAGCACTTAACCCTTCGAACACTTGGCACTTTGGGGCACTTAACCCTTTGAGCACTTGACCCTTTAAGAACTTAACCCTTTGAGTGCTTGACCCATTGAGCACTTAACCAAATTGCACTTAATACCTTTGTATCATTAACCCTTTGTGCACTTAACCCTTTAAAAACTTAATATTATTTTATTTTCTCATTTAACAAATATTAATTTTAGAGTTGTGTTCCTGCTTAGAACAATTAATGTAATGTTATTTTGGTTTACTGGGTTCGATTACCAGACAAGACACTTGATATTTTATGCATTGAATGACACAAGTTATAGGGAAGGGGGATTTGCATTTATTTATGCAATCTTGCATAAGGTCTCATCGGAGAGAAACTGAGATGTCGCATGGCCATAAGTGTTGACGTCCCGATAGCTAGGCAGCAACTATCGTCTTAACCCACCAGACAGCGCTTCACAACCCAATGGGCATGGAGGAGTAATGTGCCTGCACACACACGCATGCGCGCACACACACACTTTTAACTATACCACAGTACCCCTGCATCCTGCAGGCTTACCGGAGATCTCAGGAGTTGTGTTGCCGGACATCGAGGCTCGGAGAGCTGACAGGGCGGGAGCTCTGAAGAAAGGTGAGTGGATTGGCACAGAGATGGAGTCCCAGACAGAGTATTTAAAATGTTGTTAATTTTTATTCCTAACCTTCGAAATCTGACATTTTCTAACATTTAACATCTTCTGCACTTTATTCCATTCTGCACTTTAACCAGTCATACACTTTAATATCTTCTATATTCTCATGAGCATTAACATTTTCTTGGAATTTAATGGCATCATGGAGTTTATCCTTTTTGAAAAGTAAGCTTTTCTGACATTTAAATTGATTTGAGTATTAACTTGTTTAAAGATATTATCCATTTTAATTGGTTCGAAACTTTTTTTATATTTACTAAGTGGGCATATTAAAGTGCTGTAATGTGGGACACTTCGGTAGTGTAGTCAGTTAGGTTATGAAGTGCCCATGATAGGGATTCGATCTCTTTCAGAATAAAATTAATTAGATACAAGGTTATTACTTGAGAAATGTCACAGAGTATCCATTAATGGGAAATGCAAATAATCGAAAGGTGTAGGCTTTGTTTGATTGAGAAATATAATAATTCATTAACTTCACACACACATACTCACACTAATACACACCCATGCATACACACACACACCAATCCACATACACACATGCATACCCACACCAACGCATACACACACGTACACAAACACGCACACTATTTTATTGCTTTCCAGTTTCTAATCTCCGCAATTTGATAATTATCTGCGAGCCACCATGAAGCAGAAACCTCTAACGCATGTGATGTAACTTCATGTGGCACAAAGAGAGAACTAGTGTAATAAATCTTAATGATATAATGAGAGATTTTTTCCTGCAAGGGCGAAAGAAAGGCCTTATTCGGGAAAGTAGTAGAGTAAATATGCAATGTATTTATTGAACACCACTTGTCATATGCATTTATATATATATATATATATATATATATATATATATATATATATATATATTATATATATATATATATATATATATATATATTGGTTTATTCTTATTACCATTATTGAATGTAAATATATTATTTCATTAGAAATTAATTGTAAATTTTGTTAACTGTTATAATATTCCACACAGTGTTCTTGAAAAAATAATCATATGTCAAACATGTTGCAGCTCGTTTTTACTAAAACGAACTTTAGACATTCTGCATATCAATTATGTAAAATCTATTTCAGTCTTCAATGTACTCACAGCTATTAGGTGTTTTAGTTATTAACAATCTGAGAGAGGAAAAAAAAATGTTTAATATCACTCTGTACATTAACTTATCATGAAGTAACACAGAAAACAATGTGCGACATGTAATTTGTGGAGAAAAAAATTATTATATAAGTCGTTCAGAAAAAATATATTAGTTTCTTGGGTTTGCCCTTCCACCCCCACCCCCCTAACACCGCCAAACAAAAGTTTGCCCAGGCGCACCTGGGTGCGGTGCCCACAAGTGCCAACGTTGTATCACTGGCGCCTACACTGGCACCAATAGTGCAAGAGAAGCAAGCGTTTACTTCTGTCACAATGCCCGGCATCGCGGCACCAGCAAAAGTAGCAGTAGCAGCTTCCAAAGTTACGCCACCACCAGGCGACATATCAAAGCCCCCAGATGCAATTTCAACGGTGTCGGGTCGGCTTCCTGATCCGTCAACCGCCAGTGAGGAAATATGAACACCAATCACAAGCAAAATGAGGGAGAAGTCAGCAACAAAGGGGATACCGACATGTGATCAGACCCCCTTGAGCCCTGTTCAGCTGGGTCGCACCTGGTGACTGCGGAGCAAGCTGGAAAGCAAGCAGAGCAGCAAGGAGGACAGTGTGATTAGTAATGGTGGGAGCGAGGAAAGTGGAACAGCAGACTCATTCCGTCTCTGTTGGTCACTCAGACAGGAACACCAGCCACAGCAATGTCACCAGAGCTGGTGCCCCCAGGCATCTCACCACATGGTAAGCAGCCAGCCACAACAACAGCAGTATCGGCACGGCAAAGTACAGCATGAGGGAGGAGACCATACTACTTACGGCCTTGAAAGCCTCTGAGGGCCCACAGCTGTTGCACGTAACTGTGTCCGGCCTACAAACTATCTAAAAAAAAAGGGGGGGGAGTTCATTTGGTGTGGGCCTACGTCCCTCTCCTTAACCCATTTGTCTGGCCGAACAGTCACAATGCCACCGCAGCCTGCATCCACACTACATCAGTGTACACCAGTGTGCATGGTGCATGCAATGTGTGCGACAAGTGCAAGTGTAAACCAGGGCGAGAGAATTTAGTGCCATGAGCGATGTGCCCGGCCAAGCGGCCAGACACACTGTTATGCGGATAGAAACATAATGGAAAAATAGGACATGGAAGCACATTTAAAGCTTTGTGGTGGACGCCACACAGTTATTTATTATGTGTGTGATAAAGATGTGTCCATTTCATTCGACCATTATCTTGTAAGTGTTTTTGTTGTAAAGGGTTAATTATATATTTCAAGCAGTGTTAATATGTTTATTAGAACTGGTAAGAGATATGTGTAAGCAGAGTTGTGTCAGGAAGTAGGCCCACATGGTGTGCAAGCCCGCCAACACCAGCTCCTGTGCCATGTTGGCCAGTTAATCAGCGACAAGTAATTAGAGGGGCAGGTCGTGTGTCGTCGCGTTCTTGCATTTCCCGCACCCAGGAGGCATTCACTCATTTTTATACTTATAATTTAATTTGCAATAGCTTAAAGTCTCTCGGAACTGTTTTCTGCATCACCGCCCAGGACACCTCTCACTTCCTCAGAGCTCGCATTGCCTGGGGAAACTTTATCTACTTCCTTAATATTTTACCATGGTCTAGCACCGTTTTAACAGCTACACCCATGTCGACAAGTGAAGCCCGAACACACATGTTAAGTTGCTTCATGTGGAAGTGTTTAGTGTTTCATCATGTAATGCAATAGTGAACTAAACAATGTGTATTTATTTCGGTAGCCGCAAGGAATGTCAAGGCATGGAACCTTAAAATACGCGTCAAATTTCCTACAAGTATCTTTATCATTTTTTAGTGTAATTATTGTGTGAATCGTCTTTGCATCGGATGTCAGAAAATGGGCATTAGGCCAGCCCTTAATATTCTACCACGTAGCACATACCTAAACATTACAAATAATTCACTGCCAAAATGTCTTGTGCCCAAGTGCACCATCGTGGTTCGAAATCGATCCTAGATCGGATGAAAGATTTCACAGAAAACTGTTGCGCCCTCTTCTAACATCTTTGGAAGCTTGAACTCGAATGTTGCAACAAAAGATGTTAGAAGATGGTGCAACCGTTTTCTTTGAAAATCTTACATCCTATCTGGGATCGATTTCGAACCACAATGGTGCAACTAGGCATAGTGTGTAAGCAACCCTAATAGTTTACTGTTTAGAAAACAACTGGAATAATTATCATAATCACTACATCATAGGGGCATAGGTGATCAATGACAGAACGTTAGGTCCGGACAAATCGGCCCGCAGCACCCCTAGAGCACCAGGAGTCACCAAGCCTTCACACCAACTATCACTGATGCCACCTTGGAGCGACATCTGGGGTCTATATGGGTAACAACACAAATTCCTCACCTCAAACATTGCACTGCCCCTAAAACCTAACCTAACACCTTTTGTTCCAGCCACACAGCATCAAATTAAATGAAATTAACATGCATGTTTATCTATGGCATGAAGAATTATCTTCGAGCAAGAATTGTGTAGACTATTACTCTTTGCTATTTAACTCTTAGAATGAGATTCTGAGCATGGTATAAGACTGTAAATGAGAGTTATAATATATTATTGTTTTGAGTTTAATAATTTCTCAATTATGATTGAATTAAAATTTTAGAATTGGTTTTGATATTTTATTTTTGGTTAAAAATTATTTAGCGTGGGTAAATGACATTTTTTGTATTGTTAAAAAATGTAGGACTTGACGGCTCGGGATTCTGAATTCTGGAGAAATTAGGAACGCACACGTATGCTCAGTTGAACCATCGTGGTTCGAAACTAGATCCTAGATAGGATGTAAGATTTTCACCGAAAATTGTTTACCCTCTTCTAATATATTTGGTTGGAAGCTTGAACTCGGACGTTGCAACTAAAGAAGTTATAAGATGGTGCAAAAGTTTTCTGTGAAAAAATAACACCCGATCTAGGATCGAGTTTCGAACCACAATGGTGCAATTGGGCATTAAAGAAGTGACATGCTCATTTGGCCGCCATCGCCGGTGGCCACTGCAGGGAGTTGCATTCTACCAGGCGCTAGTACGCACCTGTTAGGAAGTGTCCCGCATTGGTTTCATTGAATTGTTATTCCGCGAGTGCAGTGGACAGTGGTCACAGAAATACTCGTGCAGAAAGTACAACGTGCAGAGGAGTGCAGTTCAAGGGCAGTGCAGACACATGCGCGCGTGTTCTGAAAGTATAACCTGTGAAATCAGGTAAGTGTTAATTATCAAGTAATTACAAGACGGTCAAAGACAGACATCCACACATCGAGTCTGCATGGAGCCCTAGCATAATTTAAGCACCCTATGGGAATAAGTGTATGTGTTCTCATTTTCTTGTTATTTCCATTTTTTACGTATCTCACCACCATTTCACTTCACACAGTGTCTTATGCTTAGTAAAGGGTTTCTGTAGTATCTGTTATAAATTATGCAAGAGTTATTTGTTTTTAAGAAACGTGTGTATGTTTCTGCAGGATTTGTGTGTGTAAGAAAGTAGTAGGCACAACTCGTTGGCCTGCCAAACTGGGCAGCGTGCCACTGCGAAATAGTCGTTCTACCATGTCTCGAGGAGTTGGATGTGCGCACCGACTGGGTCGCATTTCACATGTTTGGGGTCACATCAACATTTTTAACTAATCACTTTCACTGTGCTAGGCTTAAGATTAGCAGAACCTCGTGTATCTTTGCCGCCCAATACTTCTCCGCTCCTTCCTTCCCATGGAATAACATGGCCTGGGAAGGCTTAACTTTGCACAATAATTCCTAGTGACCACGTGCCTTTTACCAGTGTAATCCTACCAGCAGGTAAAGTCCGGAAAGTGCTTTGTAAGTTGTTTCCAAGAGTAACATTTAAATAAAACCCAGTGAATCAACTTGAAGTGTCTGTGTCTTCATTTGGGTTACCTACGGGCTATAGGGGCATGGTCCCTACATTTCCTGTCTTTTTATTGGGTGTACTATGCAAGTATTTCCAAAATATTCCAGAGTGTTTTTACCTTCGTGTAACTAAATATGGGCGTGTGAGTTGCCCTGAGACCTCACTGTGAAGAAAGCATAGTAAGGCGAAGTATTTTCACTTATTACGACAGACGGAGCACCAGGAGGACACTGGCCATTGATCGGCACCTTAAAAGTATACTATTTTGATCCACCAGCCTACTGTCAAATGTTGCCCAACTTAGGGGTGATGTCCTCCCTCTGAAATTCCTACTTTAAAACCCCACTGAATTATTTTTCACAATTTTCCACAAAGTTTTTTCAATTTCTAAATCTTTATATTTGTTCATTCCCTCTTATCCAGACCTATTCCAACAACAACAATGCATTAAGAAGAACATTTGTGTACAACCATAGCTGTAGACGCTGTCACGATGCCCCAGGATACCAGAAAGTCAATGCACATGGTCAGTGAAGAAAAGTGTGCGAAAATTGGGAAGCGCCCCCAATCAAGGCAATCATGAGGGGACAGCGAGAAGGGAAGCATGAAGCGGCCATTTTGGAGCTCTGCTGTGATGTAAGTCACGTGCCGGCTAGGCGCTCAGCAAGACAAAGGGGTTGCAACATACCCCCTCTCCCACCAACGTCGCACGCGACTGAGGAGAACGAGGAGGAAAAGAAGGACGGTGGGAAGGATAAACGAAAATCTCCTACCCGCGCTACCAGCTGCGATGGCGATCAGCTGTTAGCCACACCGACCATTGACCCCTGCCTCGTGCCGATCTCAAGCAGGCCTTGAACGCCGTGACATCAACCGCTACATGCTGTGCTCCCACTTCGCAATCCCGCGTACATGCATTCGCATCAGTTCTTCCATGGCACATGAACTTGTTGTCAAACATCATTGCTGGCCGTACCGACAACAACACGCCGGAGTTGTTGTGACCGCAGTGCCTATGCCTGCGACCTCAGGACTGGATCACGAGGTTAGTGCGAGACAAGGACCATTGCAAGTACGAACGAAAGACCAGTCCAGCACACGTCCATGTCGCGATCAACCACACTAGTGAGGAACAACAGAACAGTTAAACAGAGACTCCTAAATTCAGTACAGGCAGTTAGGATATTAGCGTAACAAATTGGTGTCATTATCTAATTTGCCTGGGTAATGACACGCCACTTCTTAAATGTTAACAGCCCAACCATTAGTTTCATCACACATGTATGAATACTAGAGAACAGTGAACAATACAAGGCCTGCTTTCTACAAGCAAAAATTGCTACTCACCACCAATTAAGCAGGAACACATAACTTATAAATGGGATAACTTCTTTGTAGAACTGCAACGGATCAACACATGCGAGCGAACAGACTGCAAGGGATTAATGAACAGAGGAATACAGTACTGCAAAACATGCAACATCAGGGTACACCATAAGTACCAAACCGAGGAGGGACTAACAAAGGCAGATGGAGAGTATTTTACATGTCGGGATTACACAGCCATCAGGGAGACAATGTCCACAGTTTCGCCAATTCAGAGTACAAATGTGGTATCCACAAGAGCTCCGGCACCAACAGTGCAACCCACATCGACGACAAAAGTTCCATTTATGCCTCGACTACAATTGGCTGATACAACCTACGTACCGCAGATGCAAGCATGTTACTCCACACCGAACTACGCGAATATTCTAGCAGTTCTACCCAATACAATGCAATTTTTGCCAACTTCAATTAATGTAAACACAGCAACAGAAAACGTAAACAAAGCTGCAGAGATGATACCCAGTCAATGCAGCAGACCAGATATGCACTTCAGGAATACACCTATTTGCTTCCAAACTTTGCCAACTTTTTCTGGCCAACTGGTGGAAGATCCTTCAGCTTTTGTGAACAACTGTACAACCCGCCTGCAACGCTATGGTGTTTCGCAGGATGAATGACCAGACTTTGTAGGCAAACAGCTGGAAAGGGAAGTGAAGCAGTGGTGGAAATCGATAAACCACTACGGCCTCACCTGGGTAGAGTTTCTCCATGCATTCCACTGCAGGTTTGGAGGCACGTTCACATCCATACAGGCTCAGTGTACGTAGACCTTACAGCAACAGCAGGAAGGGGAAACCCTAATGGCATTCATAAATAGCAAGACACACCTGGTAAAGAGGTTTCGACCAGAACTAGCAGAGCGAGAAGTCCTGGAAGTTATCGCAGAGTCAGCCCTGCCCGAGTACAGAAAATCCCTAGTTCTGCTGCTCCATAGCGGACTAGAGGAGGTAATGAGAGCTGCTAGAATTCTGGAATGGAGCACGTGTATGCTCCGACGTGATGCAGGAGACGCACGAGAGTGCAATGTGTTGCGGGACTACGGGAATTACCGAGGAGGACAGTACCGAGGAAATCGACCAGATTTTCAAGCCAGAAGAAACGAACAACCACGAGTGTATAACTTGAACAGTTTCCAGAAATGCGCACGGGGTGGTAACGGTGCGCAGATCACGAATGTGTTCCGGGACACGAACAGGTCCATTTGGTGGGATTGGTCCCAGCCACCCCTGTGGCCATGTCGGTATTACCCAGGGCGTCTATATAATTGGCATGTCTACCGCCCAAGAAATCCCCACCTGGACAACCAGAACAGTGAAGCTGCCAGCAATGCAGAACAGCAGGGAAAAGGGTCGCAGGGCTAAGGCCGACTCTGTGAGCTTTATCCCTCCTCAGGACGACAATAACACCTCAGAGAGTTCTCACCAACAAGATCAGTTTCAAAACTGCAAAATTTATTAGAGTACTTGTCAATGTAAATGGTTTGTTGCGTCATGCACTCGCAGATACCACTGTGTCCCATAATGTGTGTTAGAGCAAGTGTCTAAACACCTGAGACATAACCCCAACCGGGCAGTATATTCAGTTAGCTAATGGTCAGAATACAAAGTCAACTATAGTGTAAGGAACAGTCGCAATTAAGATTAGGGACCTAGAAATCATTACTACTGCAATAGTCACAGACGAGATAATGGAAGATGCCATCTTGAGAGTGCATTTGTTAGGCGAACAAAACACAATAGTGGAGTCCGCAGAAAGAAGTATCCACTTTGGAGATAAAGAATGAAGGACCGTTTACAATGTTGATAATCATAGAATAAAGAATATACCATAGGTGAAATTGACAAAGTTTGAGCATAACATACCTGTAGAACATCATGCCGCTTTTCAGCGCTTATTAAGAATAAGGAAACTCATTCTTTCAAATCATAACACGCTAAGAAGAACCACCCTTAACACAGGAAGAACCAATTTTTAGCAGCCCGCGCAGTTATCTTCCTCACCAGGCACGAATAATTAAACAGCATATAAACGAAATGCTCATAGATGGAGTGATAGAGCCAACTAAGAGCCGGTATCATTCCGCAATAACCCTAGCACCAGAAAAAGATAGAACCTGCAGGTTTTGTGTTGATTTCAGGCCCATCAACCAGCTAACGTGCAGCGCGATACCACTTTATATCAGTGTCAAGATTCTTTGAGTTCATTAGGGAATGCAAAAAGCATGTCATCACTGGACCTACGTAGTGGCTACTGGCAGATTCCAGTATGCTAGGAAGACCGGGAGAAAAATGCTTTCACCGCTCCCGATTGTAGGAGGTACCAGCTTTGTGCCATGCCTTTTGGGCCCAAAAGTACTCTAGCCACTTTCCGGAGCATGATGGTCCGAGTATTAGACAGCCTAGTCGGTGAATTTACACTCGCCTATCTAGACGACGTAGTTATTTGTTTCGAGATGTCGGAGGAATAAATGCAAAACCTCTCACTCGTTCTCAAGAGGTTAGAAATCAACAGCCTGACACGTGCAGTTAAGAAGTGTCACATAGGGAAGACAGACTTGGAATTTTTAGGTCATACTGTGAACGAGTCCATAAATAGGCCTAACCCTGAACAACTAGGGCTAATTGACAGTCAATAAACACCGTGCACCCGCAAGCAGCTTAGAAAGTTCTTTGGTCTAGTAAATTGGCTGCAGGAGCACATCCAGAATTTTGCTATTATCACAGCGCCCCTCACAGACCTGCTTTCACCACAAAAGTGGTACATGTGTTCCACCTCCACAGGTGCTGGGATGTGTTCGTGTCCCACCTGGGAGTAGGTGGAGAACAGGAACTGGTGATGTGCCCGGCGCCATGATCGGAAGAGCGAACGATGTTGAATAGGGTCGTACGGCTGCCAGTCTATGGCGACTCTGAATACGTGGTCAATGTGAGGGAGAGCTAATTTAATAGTCATTAAAATTGTGTTAAATTTAATATATTTCCCTTGGGGCGAGGCAGTCCGCTGCTTCGTTTACCTATATTATCACTGAGTTTGCTCTGCTTGAGGGAGTCAGACCCCATAAATGCAAAACTTCACCTAAAGACACTTTAAAGTAGATGCTGCTATTAGGGCGCAGTACCATATGGACTCAGGAGAGTTAATACAATAAAACATGTCTAATTAGTGTATGACTCTTTTATTACCGCAAAGGTACAACGAAATGTTACTGCACATGGAAATGTGTATCCTTGGTTGATGGGACCCGGCACTCTGGACCAGCCGGTGGTCACTACTGTATGGCATAGGCATTAAGTTAGAATTATGTAAAAAAAAATGTGTCTCACGCGTGACGTCCTGGTATGCTACAATAGGATGCAGGGAGACCACCTCTCGGCTAACTAAAAGTACTTAAATGTTCCTGAGTTACGTTAACTATTGCGATGAAATAAAATGCAGCCCAAATTGAATTGCAGAGGCAGATACATAGAGCTTACTGCCTGCCCTACCGGTTGTGTGGAGTGCTGACGTCTAATGACATTGCTTCAGCTTCGCAGCACATCCTGCGAATCCGGCGCCAAAATGAACATATGAAAAAATGGAACTTACTAACTAACATGATAAATGAAACTGACATTGTACATAATTATGATTACTAAACTAAATCACATTGATGAGCTACTCGTGAACAGCAGAGCCCCAGTTATGCCTAAGAATGTAATGTCACAAGTATGTCACCGCACATGAAGGGTGATATTAAATGAAATGATGCCTCAGGTGGCTGATTCTCGATAAATGATTACATGTACACTTTTATAATTAACATATTTAAATCGGCATGTGTCGTAATGGTTATAATTATAGGAATGTATATGGATGTGAAGACACACGGATTTCATTACTAGGGACGGAGCTATGCCCTGTCCTCTATTATATGTTTTCCACTCTATATGCTGGAGTGGCCGGTTTCCCTAGTTAAATATGGTGCATTCACCTCTAAAAATACCTTAAAATGCTCCTATCAATTTATGCGGATAGGGAGCTTCTCGCCACTTTACGCTTCATGCGGGAATTCGATTTCCTGTCTTTTGACACTTCTTGGAGCCTTGCGCACTCCAGATTCGGCCTCAGGGCCTGTCGACATCGCGCACATCGGAAAGCTATGGGAATAAGCAGCGCCGCTTATCCCAGTGTTCCCTCCAATTGCTATTGCGTCTAATTGTCGTGACTTCACGGGACACGCTCGTTTAGGTCACATATCCATTCATCAGGAGAGTTACCTCTTGTGATGAATGTTAAATATTATGACCCCGACCAAAGGTTACAGGATGGCAAGAAAAGTGGAAATGCTGTTCTTGTCTACTTTCACTGATCGAGACTGCGACCTAATGTCGATCGGTCGAATGATTTATGTAGTTTATGCATCTGTGATGGAACAAACGGGCACAGGGGATCTGTAGACATCAGGATCACATCAAACGTCCTCCTTTCTGGTAACCGTTTAGTCCTCGCAGACCCCCAAGGGACTGCCACGCCGCTAGGCCCAACAGGATGTCGGCGGTCGCAGTTGGTTGCATGGCCTCAGGTTGTAAGGCCCGCGATGATGCTGTACTGCGCTGCCTGCCGATGCTCCAGGGCGATGACCCTGCTGATAGTGAAGTGCCGCTGTCCATGCTCGCCGAAGGAGGTTGTTCCCATCGCAAGTGATGTACACCGGCAGATGCTGACGCTCGGAGCGGCCAGGAGGAGTCGAGACCCGCTCTTCTGTCGACTCGTCGTCGCTGCTGCTGATGCTGTCGTTGCTCTTCGGACCCCTCGATGTTCCTATTGGTGAGGGGAAAGGTATGCTGTCCCTTGCTGGACTTGATGCTCCTTCTAATGAACCTTAACCTGCGCCTCTGATGCAGTCCTCTGATTCAAGGTTTGCAGGTATTGTAGTCTTCGTTGGTGTCGTGGCGAAATTTTGTGGGCAGCTTCTCTGTGGGCTATTCGGGCCCGCAGTTGCTCCCACTTACTCATTTGTCCGACGTCATCCGAAGACAATGTCTTTACACTGGGTGTCGTGACACTCTGGTCTGGCTCACTTCCGTTTGCAGTGCCTGCGATGTTAATTTAATGATATGTTTGAGACGGTGTGCCTCTTCCGCTTGCCCCTCTTCTTCCCCTGACAGTCTTATGGGTGTATGACTACCAGGTGTGGCAGTGCGAAAAAGGTGCCGAAGAGCACTCCCACCTGTGCTTGAGCTTGCCTCTGCTTCGTCATTGGGCGTTTCTGCTGCATTCTCTTGGCCATTGGGCCTTCCTCTTGCTCAGGAGCCTCTGCACTGGGTCCTTGCAAGACTAGACGAAGGTCGTCGCGGTGTAAAGCCACCTTGCACCTACTGCTGACCTTGATGAGGTAAGTTGTATACCCCAGTGCTTTTACAGCATGTGGTCTGCTTCACTTAGGGGCAAAACCTCAGAAAAAGTTACGCTTTGTGCTTCTCAGCCTGTTCTTGCAGATGTAAACATCTTGTCCAGGCCTGAGCCTCTTTGGTGGATGTGTTGTTGCTGGTACCCATTGTCCTATATAGCTCTCCTGGTGAATGTGTGCATTTTCCATAGTCTTGCTCTCGGAACTGGCACCTACTTTCTGTGCTTTCTGTTGCATTGCTGTTTGCCTGTCGGATTCTGAATTCTCCAGGGAGGGGCTGCTCCCTTCCCTACATAATGGTGGCTGGTGATTGACCTGTGGCTAGGTTCACCCTCCGCCTGATTGTGAACAAGGCCGTGGGCAGATATTCAGCCCAACGTGCATGGTTTGGTCCTACCTGCAGGCATAATTGAGTCTTGAGATCTTGATCCTTCCTCTCAGTTGGGTTGGCCACGGGTGGTACACAGCCTCTGTATAGTGCTGGACTACCCACATGGTACATAATTCTCTCTAATTATTCCCTGTAGATTGTGTACCATTAAGAGGGTGCGGGGGTAGCCCCATCGGGGGTAGAATTCAGTCTCCAGTACACGGGCTATGTTGCATGCCTGTGCACTGAAAACTGAGTATGCTTCTGACCATCTTGAGAACGAGTTACTCACCTCAAGAATGAATTTTTCGCCATTAGGGGTGCGCGAATATGGTCCCATCAGGTCCAGCGGGATGGACTCGAATGGCTTCTGCAACTTCCATGGTTGATGTTGTGTTACTCCATCTGCTCTCCTACTCTTGCAGACATTACACTTTATGCACCCCCTAACGTATTGTCGGACGTCTCTGGTAATATCGGGCCAGTGAAAATGGTTCTGCACTTTTCCTGTTGTTTGTGATGCGCCAGGGTAGCCTGCAAGACCTACGTCATGTGCATGATGTAGCACTTGTGCACATGCACATTTGGGCACAAATAGCTTCCAGGCTGCTTCAGGATAACACGTTTGTATCTCGATGTGCTTGCCGTTCATTCACCACCACTCCTGTTCACTCTGCATGATGGAAGTCACGTGATGTTGGGTGTCTGTACACTGTAGTTTGTGCAGTTAAAATGCTGTCCTACAAGTCGTCGACCTCGAGTTCCGCTTCCTCAGGAGCCTCATGAGAGTACAGCCCATACGACCCTCACCAGTCTTTGGGCGGTTGGCTGTGGTAGGGGTAAATAGGTCATTCCACTCTTCTTGGTCCACCGCTACCATTTCGCCTGGTGTGCGTGAGAGCTATTCTGCTAGCTGATTCTCATCTCCTGGTATGTGCTTCACCTCGAAATTGTATGCTTGGAGGTATGTCCAGCATGCTAATTTGCTCCTGGCTGCTTTCATGGTGTGAAGCCAGAGTAAGCACCAGCTGTCAGTTCGTAGAGTGAACCGTTGTTACTCTAGGTATGCCCTGTACAGTTTCAATACCCACACTACGGCCAGACACTTGCTCGTTCACCTCGTATCTACCATCAATTGCCCCGAACTTTGCACTGCTGTATTCAATGATGCACTTCTTTTTGTTGTCTCCAATTTGATAAAGGACTGCTCCCAAGACCTTCACAATTGGCTCTATCTGAGGATATAAATGGCGACTTGGGTCATGTCGAGCCAATATACTAAACTTCTTGAACTTGCTCTTTACCCCTTTAAAACTTTCTTTGTGTTCCGCTGTCAACACGTACTTTATGTTGGATGACATGTCAGTGAGTGGTGCTGTTATGGTTGCAAAATACTATATTTTTTCCGCAGCCAGTTCACCGACCTGAAGAATTTCCTCAGTTGCTCCCTTGTACACGGTACCTCGTAATCATTAATGAAGGCTAAATACTCTTGTGTTGGCCAGCTTCCGTGCTCATCGACCATGAGCCCAAGAAACTGTATGGATGGATGGCCAATGTGACACTTGTGGTTCGCACACGACAACTGGTTAATGGCTAGTCTCTCCAAGACTAGTGACAGGTGTTGGATGTGGTCATCCCATGTTTCGGACCAGATGACCACGTCACCCAGGTATGCGAGGGCAAAATCTCCAATGTACGCGTCGAGTACCTGGACCATCATTGTCTGAAAGGTTCCCGGTGTGTACTTCAAGCCGAAGGGCATTGCGCAGAAGTGGAACCTTCTCCCATCTGGGGCTGTAAATGCAGTTTTATGGCAGTCTGCAGGTTTTATTGGTACCTGCCAGTACCCACTGCACAGTTACAATGATGTCATGACCTTATCCTTGCCCAAGGTATGAAATGCATCCTTGGCACTTGTGTAGGGAAACTGGGTGCTCAGTGTGATTTGGTTGTTTGCTCTGATATCCATACAGAAACTCCATGTCCCATCTTTCTTGGGTGCCAAGGTGATCGCATTGTTGTAGTTCCTATGGGTGGGTTCAATCACACCCTCAGCTAGCATTTTTTCAATCTGATCTTTAATGATGGTCGCGTTGATGCAGCTGGTAACTTCTGGGTCCAGAGTAGATCGGCCGGTCATATTCCAGTGGAATATAATGCTTAGCTACAGTCGTTCGACAGAGTGGGTTTCCTGGTGCAAAAACTTCGCGTCGTTCATCCAGTATATGTTGCACCATCTCCCTGTATTCTGGAGGGACCGCATGGTCGAGTTCGTCTAGTTGCAATCTGGGCTCGTTACCATTGGGTCGGGATTCGTTGTCGTACACCATTCGCCTTTCCTTTAGGCCGAAATGTATCCTAAGGGCGGCTGGCTCAACAATGGCTATTTGTTCGCTGAGCCAGGGGATACCGAAGATGGCATCCTCCCGTAGGTCCGCAGACACGAGTACTGTGGTGATGGTGTCCACATCTCTACTTCGGGCAGTAATCTGTGTCTCTCCAATTGATTCCCCCGTGTTCTACTTCATTGCGACGTGTAGTACCTGTGTACTCGGTGTAATTTCGCTCGTGGCAACGAATCCGACGTGCACTAAATTATGACTGTATACTGTGTCTATTAATGCATGGCATGTTTGCTGATATAAATTTACTACAATTATAATTATTCTGTTTTGTGTTTTGTTGACTTGCTGTATGCTTGGTTGCTGACTTATGATTTCTGACTGCTCTACTTGCTGAGGAGGTATTGTACCATCGGGGCCCTTTTCCCTGGGGAATGGAGCATCTGGTTCGCCTACCCGAACGGTCCATTTCCCGTCGGTGGTTTGTTGATGTTCTGCGGTTGGTTGCATTTTGCGCACTGAATGTGCCAATGCATTTTACCTTCTCCTTTGTAATAAAGGAATGCAAATATCAGTTCACGTGGGCCTCCTACCATGCTCGAAGTTGTTAATGTCCTAGCTGCCATCCTGGGTTCTTTTCCTGAACGCACCTCTCAACCAGTTTATGAGACTGACAAATGTGCACAGTTGCTTGAGGGTTTTCGGCCGTAGATACTCATCAATTAACCACAGCTGGACTTGATTAGGCTTGTTTGCCTCTGAATCTACGACATGACCAAGGGCATAGATGCTTGTTTTTACCCATGTGACATTTTCCGCTGCGCAAGTTAGGACAATGATGGCAAAAAGTTCCAGAACTACAGACAGGTGGCACAGATGTTCCTCCCACATGCGTGACAATACTATTACGTCATCAAGATACGCAATCGTATATTCTTCCATCAAGCCATCCAAAATACGCACTATCATAGACTGGAAAGTGGCGGGTGTACATTTTAACCTGATAGGTATGGCACAAAATTGAAAATCCCTCCCATCTGAAGCGGTGAATATAGTCTTTTTGCAGTCTTCTAACTTGACTGGTACTTGCCAGTAGCCTTTTTTCAGGTCTAATGAAGTGAAAATCTTCTCTTGTCCTAACGAACTGAGCACGCATCTCGCATCTTTTATGCTAATGTAAAATGGCAGTGTGCTTCATGTTACTTGGTTGAGTGGCCTGAAGTCCACACAAAACCACCATGTACCATCTTTCTTGGGTGCAAGTGTAATAACTGAGATATATGGGCTGTCAATTGTTTCCAATATCCCTGCATTCAACAGCTCCTGAACATGCTGTTTTATAATTCGGGCTCTATGTGGCAAATAACCTCGCGGGTTGATGTGAACCAGATCTTCTATTAAGGGTTTTTCATGCTCAGTAACTGTGGAGGGACGAAGTGCATTGTGTTTTTTTTTTTTTTTTTTAACATCTTTGTGCTCATTTAGTAAGCCTTGAAATGCTGCCTGTTGCTCGGGCGGAATAACATTGTCCAGCTCTCTTAGCATGACATCTGGTAAGTTTTCAACTTGGCGGCAGTCTAGGTTATAAATGGTACTCCTCTCCTTCGCACCAAAACGTATCATGCGTGTCATGGGTACCACTATTATATTTTGTTCATTGAGCCAAGGGTCTCCCAGAATAGTGTCTTCTCGAATCTTAGGTGTTATTATTGTGGTTGTGACAGTTTCTATATCTAGTACATAAACTGTAATGATGGCCTGCCCTAGAGCTGTACTGCATTGGTCATGAGTAGCGAGTAGTATTAAATGCTTAGTTGGTGTGATATCTCGTGCATTAACAATTTGCGGGTCTACAAAATTATGCGATGCTGCAGTGTCCACTAACGCATGACATCGTTGGCAATTCACTGTTACAAGTATTCGGATGAACTGCGATGCACTGCTACTAACCTGTAGTATTAAGGCCTTTTGGGGTGTCTGGTCCAATGCGTTGTTTGGTGGAGGTGGGGTGGTAGAGGTGTCTGGCCTCCTCACCCCTGCATCCCATTTCCCTGCTTCTCAGGTGCCTCCTTCACGGGATCGAGATGTGGGTTATTAGGGCTTCTACTGTGCCAGTGGTAAACTTCTTTTGAACAGTAGCAACACGGATATCGGGGTGGTTGGTTCGGGTCACTACCACATTCTTCACTTCCCGCACTATTGCTTGCAACTTGCACTTCAACTTTTCTCTCACTCGTGGGTTTCGGCTTTCCCTGCTGACTGGTTTGATAATTTGTTTGGCATTATCCAAAAAACTTTGAAGGTTGTGTGTTTTGACCCATGTTTCGTATGTCTCTGTCCTGTTGCTCTTGGCGCAATCGCACTGCACTCATACGCGACATGGTTGCTCGTGGTTGCGTTCCAACACACTACGTTCAGAAGTGGTTTCCACTATCACTTGTAACATTTCCCATCCAGGAAGGTGTTGGTGAATTCGTCGGACGAGGTGTGTCTTCCTTGTAATGAATGCCGTTAACGATTCGTGCCGTTGCTGTCCTTCAAGTGTCAATCTACTTTGTGCATTTAATGAGTTGAATATGCCTCGAAATCTGCTGTGGAAAGCACTGCGGAACTCCTCCCACTACAATCCATAGTGGTCGAGGGAATGCCACCAGGAGTGTGTTACCTCGTGTAGTTGCACTCCAATGCAGCTCGCCCATTCATACTAACTTACACCATAATCTTATCAGTCTGGCAGTGCAGTCCTCCAAGAAGGCCTTAGTATCTTCCGACAATGTTCCCGCAAATGTTGGCAATATATAAAATTTTGCAGGCGTCTTTGTTTGCATCAGTCCTGGCAGGTTATATTTTGGTTAGGATTCAGCGGTTCCATTCCACGCTCCATTTTCCACTGCCTGCTGATTCTGGTGTGTTCCATCGATTTGTATGTTTGGATAGCTTATGATTGAATTGAATGATGGATATGGTGTGGCAAGTTGCGGTATGAGTGGTGGAAACATAGTTTTTGGTACAGGGCTGACAACTGTGTGTAATATATATTGACTGGTAGGGTCGAAAGGGGTGTTGTAATCAGGTTGTGTGGCTGTAGTGGTGCTGTCATCAGTGGTAGCTGTGCTGGTTAGCTCACCACCTGAGTACGTGTGATGTGTGTTTTTTGTATTAGAACTTGTGTTGCCGCTGTGCATGCATGACACTGCAGTCCTGTGTCCTGAACAGCTGTTCCTCCCCCCTTTCTTGCTTGCTTCTTGCGAGTTATGTTCTAAAGCTTGTCGTGTGCCACGTGTCCTGTCCAAAGGCAGTTTGACAGCTACGGCGCAACGTATCTGCACAGATGAGATGCGCACTCGACGAGCAGAGCAGTAAGTGAAGTGCAGTGCAGTGCAAGTGTGGATGCAATGCAAATCTTAGCACATAACGTCAGAGCACCCACTGTAGTGCATTATTATCAAATAGTTCTTAATTTTCATATATTAGTTTTTATTTAGGAGTTTGTGTCTGATTTATAAACAAGAGTGTCTACGTGTTTATGTAATTTATTAAATGCGCCTCAGTGCATTTCAGAGTGAGTAAAGGTTGTTTTCCAGTGTTTCATTATGTACCATTCCCAATGTGTGCCATCCTCACCTCATTCACCCAAATTTGAACAGTGTTCTTTAGGTAATGTTATTTTTTAAGAGTTATTGACATATGTTCTAGCGCAAGGTAAGGAATGCAGAGTGTTAATATGTATTTTGCAATGTTGAGAAAGTAAGTCCACGTGGCCCGCCAAACTCGGCTGGCACACCACGGCGTGCAAGTCAGTCATTTACAAGCATCTCGGGGGTGTGGTTGCGTGTTACCGCAGCTTGGGTTTCGCATGCTCGGGCAGCATTCAACATTTGTTTTTCAAGCATTTAATCTCCATAGTCTTTAATTCTGCAGAACTGTTGTTCTTTAGCTACCCTTGACACTACCACCCTCTTCCCCAGTGCTCGCATAGCCTGGGGAATGCTGCTTGAAACCATGCTGCTTGAAACTAGTACATAATTTTTATCAGCTGCGCACCATTTTTGCAGCATTACCTAACCTGCGGATTTTGAAGCCGCGAAATGTGATTTTTTGTGTTTAGTGTAGGCCTGAGAGTCTTGTTAAATATACTGCATAATTACGCATTGAGAACTGATTTGTGGACATTATTTCGTGACCTTCGGGCTCTGCAGGGCACTCGTCCGTAGAATAGCAGCACCTCTTTCACCTAGTTTACCAAGTCGTCAGGCTGTGGCACTGCGCAAAACTTTCTTCCCTTCTCTTAGAATTTGTTTCACTAAAGGTGTTTTGTTGTTGGAGGTAGTCTGTTAGCAAGTTCTGTGTATTTCCTTTACTGTCCTCACTGTTGCTTGTATTGCATCAGAGGCACATCAATGCCAGTCCAATAGTTGTTGCTAACTCCAGCTCACTCATGCAGAGGGAGACAAGCCTCGCCAGCAAACAGTTTTTAATTGCTTTCTCGCTCAATAAAAACAATACCGCACCATTACGGCCTACTCACGATATTTTCCTCTGCTATTTTAAACTGTAAAAATTATATATCTTGCTATGGGGGCTTCTTAAATATTTAAATATTTTGATAAGGACCGTTTTATTTACAAACGAGGTTAAAATAATATTTTAACAGTGAACTATTTCTTACCGGGCGTTGCCAACACGTCGCTGCATTCGCTGTTGTTAACTAATATTCAAAAAATAAATAAATATTAAAAGGTATATAAGATATTAAGGTATACGCAAATTTATTCAATAATACAGTACTTTAAAACTAACCATAGTGTTGTATATTTGTGGAATACAGGTCATTGAAAAAATAGGTGACATGTTGTGCCTAGAGTGTTTTTCCAAAGGTTGATTTTCATAAGTCGCTTCCAATTGGGAATGGACTATTGGCGTGCTGTAAAATATGTATACAAGTGTTTTGTTTATATTTCTCTCGCAGCCATAAAGTGTTCTTTTTTTTTGTTATTTTCTCAGTGGTAATAAGATATTTTTCATGTAATTTTCTTTGTCCGTGCAGATGTCAATGTTTTTGTTGCCACACCGTGTGAACCAGTGCGAAGCCTGCGGAACATGTGTCACTATGTGTCAGTCAGTGTATCGCCCTTGCGATTTAGTGCTATTTTTTGTAATATTATTTGAGGGTTTGTCTTGTTTTATTTATTTCTTATAATATTTATGTCACCAGTCTATTGACATGCGCAGATAGTGCAATCATAAACAAACTATGCAACCACATTGTAGAATTCTATGCATGTAGAATATTCACGTAGTAATTATGTTAGTTGATTGATTGTGTGCGCTTACTTTATATTTGTGAATTTATTGTTATTCTGAAATGAACATTATCGAGGAGAGCATAATACTGGACAATGCCAGTATTCCCGTTACATGGATAACTAACAAGAAAACTTTTGACCTAACGTATTGGATACATGCCAAAAAGCAGCCGAATAATAATAAGTGTTTGTTTCATGTAATATTTTTCATACAGGGTATTTTGATTGTGTTAAGTGTGTAAAATAAATGTTGTGGAAATCAATGCTATGTTATCCCGGCACGAGTAGGGCCATGCTCGGGAAAACCGTAAGGCACCAGAGTGAGGTTTATGTTTTCATATATTTAATTTTCTTCGTAATATTGAATTGTGCCTTTTAGTGTTGTGTTGTATATGTACCATATCCATCTAGGGTCACATTCATTCCTTTCATTTCATTTTATTATTATGTTGGAGTATGTTGTTGCTCACATGATACGGTGGCAGGAGTTGGAACTGGGAAGGTGGCAGCCTGCTGCCATGTCAGTCAGTCGCCTCTTGCTTACCTTGTGAGACGGTCGTGTCACATGCCCTGCCCAGGCACTTCACCATTTGCACCAGTTATGTAGTTTTCAATAGTTTTTAATGTAATTGACTGGGATCTTTGTGTTTTATTTCGGCCCGGGGAGTGAGCCATCTTACAGCCCGGATCCATATATTATGTGGCTGGGATGTAATTGCATAATTTCATGTAGGCACTTTTGTCGCCTTTTCACAGAACTAGTGTGTACCCTGCTTTAACAGGGCAAATGTTTGTTGTGCTCTTCGAAGGTTAATTAGAATAAAATAAGTATGTCCACTGACTTGACTGCTTTATTATTTCAACTGTCACTTCTTGACTGTATAACCAGTAATCGTACATATATATTTCACAAGGGTAAGGCGGCCTATAACATCTCCGGGAGTGAGTGAGCGTGTGAGAGTAGCTCCGATAACTCTCACTAGACAAGGTATTTTGGAATATATCAAGGATGAATAGTGCATCTTTCTACAACTTCTGCAATGAGACGTCGGACATCGAGAGGGCCGCATGTAGGTTGTCGGCCACACGACCCAACTGTACTTGTGCTCTCTGCTGAGTACGCTGGCACCCCCGGACAACTATGGTAGTATTTCAAAAATCCCATCCACATAACCTCGTTCTGCTCGATGGTCCAGCCTAGTAACGTCAATGTGTTGACATTGGTAATATTATCAAATTGGGGACAATTTTGCAAGTTATTCAGTCATTACTTGTGGCCGCGAAATAGATGTGGGAAAATTTTTTGCACTTTTGCATTGGAGACAGCCCAACTATTTGTACAGAAATGCCCATGGTATTCAATACCTCCGACAATTCACAAAATCCTAATCCTTAATCCAGACATCATCAACAGCCACACTTTTGCCCCTATTGGTCATCTAACGAGGAGGCCCAAGAGGCTAGAAATAAGGAATTTATAAAGTACAGAGAATGTGTTTCCCAAGTGTCTCGAACAAAACATATGAAGATGTCCTTAATATGCTGCTGATATTCTTGGACCCGCTAATTTTACACTTAGGCAGTTGCCGAAGAAGAATGCCACACAGTTTGATAAGAAGGTCCTCGACAGGCTTCGGGAACCGGATGTCTGTTGTATGTAAACGAAAATAGCAACAACACTGACAGTGCGAACAAGTCTGAAAAGTGGAAATTAAAGATTTTTATCATCACGGTACTTCCTAACTTCTGTTCAGTTTGAAATCGTACGTTTCGTTTATACAAAAGCTTCACCATAAACAACTACTACTTTTGTTGCCATTAAAATCACATTTTTACAATTTCTTCTATTTTTCTCCTGAATTAAGCATGCTTCACTCTACTGTGTGCGTCAAGGGTCGTTAACCGGCCTGCACCTCCTCAGTCCTAGGTGATAAAGCCTTCTGGGGCTGACACAATGCTGGCTCTTCAGGCGTCTGAACTCTGGCGAGTGGCTGACGGGGGCGGCGGGTATGTGCTGCTACCTGGGAACTCTGTCTACCCCACATGAACTATATTTCGACCAATGTTGATGGTTTGCCCCAGCTTATGCACTGTAAATGCTGCGATGGACAGCGATCTGCTTGGTCTGATATCTTCGTGTATATAAGTTGCCCGCTTTATTGTGTGATCTGCCATGAAGTCCTCCGAAATAATCTTTTTTCGTTTGATTGCAAATTCATTAATACGATTTGCCTACCAATTCCTTCATTATAGTGCTGCACTCTGGTGGTGTCTAAAATGCAAATTACCATAACATACTGAGTGTTTGCTTTCATAGTCAAATATCATCATATCGTCATTATATTTACCAGTCTTCAATACAAGGACAGAAATAAAATCAATTGATATATTGTGAAATTACTAAATTTTGATATTTTCCCGAAAGTGTTGCCCTCTTTATTGTAATTTTATAACCATATTTATGGCCATCCGTGATTGAGCGTGCCGCATTGTTTTGTTTTGTAAGGCGTAGCTGTCAAAAATACTGTGCTTGTCATTTAAAAATATAAACAACAGCTCTGTAGTAAGTGGTTATCAAACGTGTTGTGTGTTTGTTACTAACACGCTAACAGTTCATTTCCTCATGAAATAATGTTAAATGACCTTAATTATTATATTTTTATGGGCTAGGTCACCAAGAAATGTTTTCCATTTTTGGGTTACAGTATTAGTTAAGTTTTTGATAATTGCAGAGATGACGTTTCTTCAGTATAATATAGCTGAAATTTTGTTTCTGTTATTTTTTTTCCAGGACGAGCAACTTTTGTGCCAATTTACTTTGAAGAGTTAACGCCCCCTAAAGCGCGTTGGATTGCTTGTGGCAGCTGTACGTTGTAGTGGTTAGGTTTTATAGGCGTAGAATTAGAAAAGGGAAGAAATTCTTAAGACGTTTTTCAACCATGCCTACACAGAATTCGGAAGTACCGGATATACGAGTCAAATTTGCATATAATGGGTAAGATTATTTTTACTTTACTAAGGTAAGTTTAAAGAAGTAGGTACTCACGTTTGATACTAACAGTGTGCATATACCGGTGCTTATCCCTGCTCTACTTCGTACACAGTAATTTAAAAAAAAGTTTACTGTTACTTTCTACTGCTGTAAAGACTAACAATTTTTCTCATATAAAATATGAGATAAGATTATGGGATTAGTGTACAACCCGATACAATGTGTTTAACACATATCACCAATATGACGCGGTTGATGTATGTTAACTATTCTTAACTCCCGATACACTTAAACTTGCACACACTAAGTATTTAGATATAATACTTTACACAATGAAACCTAATAAAAAAAAATCAATGAATGCATGTATCACAGTTTGCATTCACCAAAATTTGCATTTAAACTATTGCTAAAACATATTTAAATGGCTGCACTAATTTGCATCTTTAGTTTCACTTTCACGTATCTCAGTTTGTCATTAATGTACATAAAGGAACAATGCAGAACATTTAAACAACATGCCTTAACATCTTGTACAATATCTACTTTTTTTTTAAACAATCCACGGACCAAACTACTGTGTGCCGATATTTGAATTACTTAAAGTCTCTACAAAGTAGCCATTTAATGTTTGTATTTCTTTTACTACTGGGCTACAGTTTGCCAGACATGTCCCTGACATTTCTTAAACCAATAAGAAGCAAATTACAATAACATTGCCAATTGCGTTCAACCAAGTCAAAAGGAGAAATGGCCCTTCTGCGGAAACCAATAACCAAATGACACAGACTCACCTAATATATGTGTATATATCTATATATTTATATAACACAAAAAAAAAAAACAACACACACACACACACACACATATATATATATATATATATATATATATATATATATATATAATATATATATATATATATATATATATATATATATATATATATATATATATATATATATATAATATATATATATATATATATATATATATATATATATATATATATATATATATATATATAGTGTGTGCGGGTGCACGGGCATGTGCACGTGTGTGCGTGCATGTGTGTGTAAGATGGTGAAATTCTGCAGGTCTCTACATATTATGAGGTTACTATCATTCATTGTTAATTCTTGCAAATGTATTTTTTAACTTATTATTGTACATTTATTTTCCCTGTTATTGGCCATAGAAAAGCACAGTGTGTGTAATTCCGTACCTTGTCATAAATTAACTCCAAACAATACTTATTTTGCTCCAGCAGTATTTTCTTTAGTTACTTAGATGCATGGTAATTTTCAATTGTTAATTTTGTGAATATTATGTGTCCATACAGTAAGTTTTGCAATGATGCTTGTTATGACTGAGTGTTTCATTACAGCATTGGCAGTCTTGCTACAATTTATTGTTTTTCCTTATACAGAATTTCACTTACTTTGTACTGTGTACACACTGTAGTGCCACTCATTATTCTCGGATAAAGGTAACAATGCAAGGACTGCAGATAATTCTGCTGAAGTGATGTTAGTTTTCAAAATAAATATTATAAATTTCATTAACTTTTCTTCTTTCCTTCTCCCATTTGCAAGTAATTGCAGTTTGAATTTTTGTGACCTAAATCAGTGTTTCTGGAAACATAATGATTGGATGCAATAATGTCTTAATTGGTGAATGAAACTCTTATAAATTTGTTCTGAGGAACATTACCAAACTTCATACTTGGACGTACTATAAAACTTTGCTTAGACGTTTCCCTTTGCCCTCTTGCTTATTAAACATAATACTTTGAAGAAACTGATGTCTATAGGTTCCTGTAAATTAATTTGTTTGTGTGCAGGGAAATCATGATCACGTACATAATACCACAGATCACACTAGATCAGCTGACCCAAGAGATAAGAGACATCTGCCGTTTCTCCCAGGACCAGGTGTTCACCATGAAGTGGGTAGATGAAGAAGGTGAGTGCCTCTCCATTTGTTACACAGTAAACCCTGCCCAAAACAGACAATCTATAAAATGGAAATTTGTACAAACAAGAAAAATTTTATGGTCCCGTCACATTTACTGTTTGTAATAACCTGTATAAAATTTTAACGTCCACAATGAGGAAATTGAAAGTTTTAAAACTGAGTTTAGTTTAATATGAATAGGGCCTATTTTCCAGTTGTTGATCAGAGGAAGTGTATTAACATTTTAAAACATAAACATTTGAGTTAAGGTTACAAGTAGGCCGCTAAACTATCAAAAATATATAAAAGAACAGGAATTCAAGTACACACAGTGTAGAATTTGTCAGCAGGCACACAAACAAAGGACAACACATTTTTCACACGGTTGTGCGATCACTACGTTTCGCTGCCTAGTCCAACTTCATCAGGTGGAGAGTGGTAAACCACTCAAAATTAGACAATTTTATAATTTTTATGCTTCATCATAATATACCTATATTTCAATATTCGAGGAATTCACACAACTACAAAACTAATTTTATTTTTTTATTTATTTCATAAGCATCACATGAACCTCAATATATATTGTGAGCTATTTGTCATAATAAGCAATATACAAGTACAAAAACATATTCATATGAAATATAATACAATTTCAGACATCTTCATATAAAACACAAAACAAATAAAGATAGAATACGTATATAAAATACAAACCATACAAACTACACATCACCAAACAATTTCCTAAAGAATATACAGACACAAAGTATTTATGTACAATTGGTTTTGTAGGCATTCTCTTGCAAAACAATGTCCAACCAAGCATTTAATCGTTCATTGCCGTAAGTAACTTAATGATGTGCACTTCAGCCTATCAGTTATTTATAGACACCAAACAACACATAACTTTAACACAATGGGGTGTTATTACACTATAAACTACAGTTTTAATTACAAGTAGAGTTGATGCGCCACGAGCGATGTCATTCTCTCATCTAGCCTCGCCACAGCCCCGGTCCCCTCATAAGAAGTGTCGTTACACCTTGCACACCACAGGACGCCATCAGGCCAGGGATGGCTTACCCAGCTGTTGCAGCTGCTGCGCTACAAGCCGCTTCGCATCACGGCATTACCCTTCACCCCTCCAGCGCCTTGCACATGGTGGGAAGTAGCAGCCTCTCCCTCTCCCTCCCTCCACACCCTGCAACCCCCATGCCGTTACTCTGCCCATGAGCCACCAGACATCACATCTCGCCTTCGCTGCACGAGCATAAACTGACTTTGTCAAGTTGTCACTGCCTTTTGCAGTGAAGTCGAGAGTTCTACTCTGCACAACATCGCCTTGCTGCCCGCCAGCACGCAGAAGCCATCGCGTTTCCAGCTACCTTATAGCTCTCGTACAGCTTTCACGAGTACAAGTACTAATGACTTTGTGTCCCCCCTCACCCCCCCCCCCCCCCGTGCTGCTGCATCTTCTGAGACTAAGTAATACCAGTTGGCAACTTAGGATCGGCCCTTCAGGCCTCAGTCAGGGTGCAGACTGGTTTATGTGTGCTTGATTGAGTAATCAAACAGGCATACATCTGATTTGGGTGAGTTACCTCTTCCAGCGCTCTGTATTTTCCTGCACCTTGCTCCCGCTAAATCCCTATTTCATCACCAGTCCTAGTAAAACTCTTCTAAAATTAGCTATGAGCTGAATCATCTTCCCCATCTCTCTCTCAGATTGTCAACTGTCTCGAGGCTCACCTTCCTGGGCTTCACTTGAGCAGTTGTCACCCGGACTATCGCCCTTCCAGTAAGTGCCTGGGTCTGCCCACAACGTCCCATGCGCCATGTCACCTGCTTGGAAACTATAGTCCAACCCCCAAGAAGCCCTACTCTATGTGACACCTGGATCTTTCCGCAGGCCAGGGAGCCACGGGAGTGGACTTCCTAGCCTTCTACTGCAACCTCCAGGTTGGTACTTGGGTCTGCCTGCGACATCCCGCGTGCCAAGCCACTGGACTGAAGGCCAGTAGAATAGGCCAGGTTTCCAACCCTTCCTAACCTCCACATTCTTCATTCCATCATGCTGTGTCTACCCCATACTGGCCACCCACTATCAACCTATCTGGTTTACCAGCACTCCTCTCCCCCTCCATCGTTATAGGGCTGGACGGGGCAGAGCTGCCAAGCAGGGGCTAGCTCAGGCTTGAGTACTGGAGGAAAGTGGTTCAGTTGGCAACCAGGTATACTCCTGGAAGAAAGAGGCTGCTGCACACCAGAGAGGGTCTTCATGTGCTACCAGCACGTCCAGTCCTACCTCCAGCCTTATCTGACTCGTACCATGTGCAGTATCTCCGCTACCACCAACGCTGTGGAAGAAGACGCCTGCCTTCATCTCCGATCAACCAATGTTACCAAGGTAGTCGGGCATCTTAGTGTCACACCAGCTTATATCCCAACCAGGGTTCCCACTTGCCCATTGCTTGCCAGCGCACCACCCATAGCTCAATGCTCAATTATAAAAGTGGCCAAGCCAAGCACCATAGGCACCCGGAAAAACCCCGTGTAAGTGGCGACCACTGCCTGACTGTCGCCCAGGGGGAGAGGTCCCTCGGTCTTACCCTCCGACGGCCATCCCTGCTAAGGGTAAGTTATAACGTTGTAGTCATATGTGTAAGAAGAATGCATGAACACTGTAAAATATTTTAGTAGAATTGACACATTAAGTTTTAAAAAACTAGGTTAATAAATATTTTTAAAATTAAAGTTAAACATATTTCAATTGCTTGAGATGGCACATTTAAAAAACCCTTCATCAAGCAAGACCATCATAATAATTACTCTGGTGGTTCATAATAAAAATATTTATAATAATGTTTGCAAAATATTTTTCATAATTAGTTTATTATATGCTCATCCATTTCAGCCACGAAAGTTATCATTTTTATAACTAAAATACACATACATAAAATTAAAATATTGAAAATATTTTTCAAACATTATTAGAGATTGTTTTACTTTATACAATTAGAGTAATTACTATGAATGCCCTGCTTAATTGTTTTCTTGCAAAATGTGCTTTCCGATGCATACAAAATAAAAAAAGTACTTATATTTCTATGTCAAATAAACTCTTAGTAACAGATTTTTTAAACATTTTAATAAGTTATTTCTAGTAAAATATTTTACAGTGTTAAATATACATGTTCACTCCACTTCTACCTTAAGATAGCTAGTCAAAATAATAAATTATGTGTAATTAGGTGGGGCTGGAGAACACATGTAATGAAGATGCAGGTGAGAAATGGGTACCTTCTCCCAAAAAAGAGCTGGTAGTTTCATATTCCTCTCTGGGGCCGGGGATAATGAGAAACCACAGTATTGAAGGATAGTGACTAGCCATCGAACCAACTTTCAGCTTATGTACATATTGTGGTAAAAACAAAGCTGCGACCACGGGGCTCCGGGAGGAGTCCACATAAACTTTAGTACTTTTTTTTTAACTTTCAATAATGTTATGTGCAACCACTTTGCATCCATGCCTTTCCCTCCTTGTCCCAAGGACCCATTGGCTGGTTGCCTCTTCTCAAGACAAAGACAGTGATTCCATGCAGATGGGTAGGGCAGAAGTCCCACTGCTCCAGCTCTGTTGTTGTTAATGAGATTGAGGTCGCTCCCGTCTGCTGCACAAGTTGATAACTCTGAAGCCATTTCACGAATTTTCTGGTCATCACCTTCATCTGTACTACTGAAGTTGTGAAGGACCATCTGTGCTATGTCGTATGAAAGCAGTGGTGTGCCTCTGTGCAGGGAGTGTAGAATGGTCATTAGTGCCAAGAGTGTGAGACTGCTTGGGCAGTTGGGAGATGACGGTGCTGTGTGTTGCTATCAGGGAACCAGAAACTGGATTCACCAGTTTGACTGTAAGAAAGTGGGACCTTTTTGTTTACAAGTGATGGGCATTTGGATGATGTGACTATATGGCAAATTATATTTTGATAGTATGTATGTGATTGACTATATATGAGAGTAGCATAACAGTTGCACCCAATGAAGTAAATGAGTGTTAACGGTAAGGGTAGAGGGTTGTATTTTGTAAATAACAGTTGTGTGTATTTTTATACCATTATAAATAATTGAGAAAATGAAAGTTATTTTATTTTACCAAGACCTTCATCCATCACCAATTTGTACATGCCCCAGGCAATTGGAAACAATTTCACTAAAACATTTCTGGATGGTATTAAAAACAACATTCAGTAATCCTGTTATAAAATATGTACATACCAAGCCACGTGTTATGTCTCATTACATTTCCACTCTTCATTCCTAATAAAGGTTATTTATATATTTATAATAGTAGGCATCATCATCAGTAATTCATTTTTGAAGCCATGAGTGGGAAATGTTAGCTGACTTCTACTGACTGTTGCCATTAGTGTAGCTACAGGTGATATGTTCAATTCACAGGTGACCCTTGCATAATTTCAACGCAGATGGAGCTTGATGAGGCGATACGCTTGTACGAGCTTAACAAAGATTCGGAGCTGACCGTTCATGGTGAGTCAGAACAATATGTAATTTTTATTGTTAAAGTGCTAAGTGTTTTTGGTGTTTTTTACGTTTTACATGCAGTATATGTCATGTATGGTAAACATACTGGGCTTATGTAACCTTGTAACATGGCGCACACACGTTACAATTATTTCTGCCTTTTTTTGCATCAAGAACTGGGACTCTGATTGTGCGGGAGCATAAGTGAACTTGTTTTTGGGGAATGTCTGGTGTTACACAGCCGGCACGACTCATTCGCGCTGCAGGCGATGGGAGACAGCAGTAAAATTTGGCTGTTCCACCGAGCGTACGAGCCCCTGCTTGCTCTCCCAGTGTCTATCTGTGCCCCTCTTCTTTCTACTGCGTTCTCTGACGTGCTGCTGTGTACTAGCAGGACAATCTTGGGGTGTATAAATACCGGTGTGCAGCTTTGAGGTGCACTTCTCTGCGGAGCCACACCTCAACTGATTTGATATCTGTGCATTATCATGTTGCACGGCACGAGCCAGGGTATGCAGAGTATTAGTGATTATTTTATGGGCATTTAAGATTCATATTTAGTAATTGACCCTTGCATTAATTGGTCATATGTACAATTTTAGAATTAGTAGATTTCACCATTTGTAGGTTGATTGTTATATGGTGCTTGGCATCGTAGTAGCATATCCTCATACTTTTTATTTATTGAAGTTTGATTTTCCTTTCACCTAATTCCCGTTTGACGTTTTGTGCTGATATATATATATATATATATATATATATATATATATATATATATGCATTTTTTATGGCATTGTATACATTTTGGATTTTTCCTATTGCCCACGTTGCATTAATTTATGTATTTTATAACCTTCTCATTGGGTATGCCTGAGCACTTATTTTTGCAGTTTCGTTTGTATTTTTTATGTTTGATAGTAAATTGCATTTACATTGACATATGCCACCCTGCTGCGCAGCGTGCCTGCGCTCTCTACTGGATGACTTCACCCTATCAGCAAGCACTGAGAGCATTTGTGACAAGTCAAAAGTGGCAGACAATTAATCCCGTGGCTACAGGGTTGATTCCACACGTTTAACAACCACAGACACATGAATAATTAATGTGATTAATTATTGAAATTAGACTGCCCGCCCAGAATTTGGCATGCAGTTGCGACCCCCAAGACCGAAGATTGTTTTACCCGCCGAGCCATGGACACGCTAGAGCAGATAATAAAGTTAGCAGTGTAACCGCAGAAGAGCAGCATCCCTGTGACTAGTGACATCATTGCCGCCGAGTCTCGAGAGGAGGCAGTAAATATGTCATCAGCCTCCAGCCAGGACGATATGGCTTTCCTGTTTAGTATGATTAGTATGCCTGTTCCTCATAACTTCCATTTTTGTTCTCATTTTTTAAATAATTTTTTAAAATTAATTTAAGAAAGTAAGGCTTTGTGAAATCACACTTCAAAAACATTTTATTATACATTGTTGTGCCCTGCATAGACCTATTTCATAAACAAATGTCATATAGAATCTAGATATATATTTTACTGAAAAATAAATGGCATACCAATTGAAAAAAGACTAAAGTATCAAAAATATTTCCAGTTCTAAATGGAAATAAGTGTCTTTATTGTCAGTTTTATTTATATGTGAACTAAGTTTTGGTGGGGTACCTTAAAATTTTGCAAAATTATGCATCTTATAAAGTTTATTTGCGACAAAAAATTTTTGTGTAGTGTGTACATTTTATGACATGAAAAGATGTGTGTTCCCCAGCAATTTGTACTTGAGTCTTCCATGTAAATCCCATGTAGAACCATACAGATTTATGCCCATGGCCTCCAAAACAATATAATTTTTTCACACCTCCCAAAATTCAAAATAATTTTTCATCTATGTATATTCAAAATAGAAAACATTAGCAAAAAATCACTTATGGAACATTTAAAAATCAAAGTTGACAACCATAACCATATTCAGTTATAGTTTCAGCTTTTCTCACAAAGATGTTTTCATTCTTTTGATTTTAATTATAATTGTGTACATACTCCGAGGTTTCACAGGTATGCAGGTGTTGCTTGACTCACATTTAACTTATTTTTCCCATGTTACACCTTTACAACTTTGGTTTGACTTGGACATATTGCATTTACATTGTACCTTGGGGTGAACCCAAAATATAATGCAAATGAAAAGTAACTTTAAATTCGGTTGACATTACTTTTCAAACATATTTCATGAAGTTATATAAAAACATAGCTACTTCTAAATGTTGCTAGGAAGTAACTATTTATTGGGTTTCTTCTTCTCTTCCTGTATTTGCTGATCTGAAAGAGATTCTGAGCTATGTAGATGCTGTTGTTACAGAGATATAATGGATGGTATGAATTTGAAACACAATCATACGTGTGTTACAGTGAACTGTAACTGCAATTCTGTCCTTTTATTTCCAAGTGGTCTCATGATGTCATTATCCCAGGAAAACAGGGACAGGGTAGTTAGTGCCCTTTCAAGACTTCTGTGACTGTTGAGCTTTCGGGAACTGTTAAGTGATTTAAAGTGTTTAATGAATGAGTTATCCATTGTAGGTTGTAGTGAATGTACAGTGTACACACACACACCTACCTACATGTCCATGTTAAACAATAATGGTTACAAGCCCATTAATTATGTTAGCATTATTGTTGGTATTATATTTCTTGTAATGAATTTTTCATCACCAATTGCAGATATGAGTAATTTACAATGTAAAGGAAGTCAGCTGAGAGGAAGAATGAAAGTGATGGAAGCAAATTGATCTAGCTGTATTCACTATGTGGTCAGTTGTAGAGAAACAATAGAAGTTTGACACCAGCAAATGTCATAAATGGCCATTGTTTTATTTATAATTAAAGCAACGGGTTGAGAGGTTTTGATGACAAAACCAGCAACAGCTCAGCTGGCAGAAATAATGAGTGTAAATTACAAGTTTTGCACCACAGAGCTGTGATGAAGGCAACAAAGTAATTGTGTTGATGCTTCTATGCCCATTTACAAAAAAAAATTATTTCTCAAAACTCTTATAAACACCTAAGGATAAATATAGTACAACTACCTTGTTCTATGCAATGCTCTACTAATAATTGAAATAGGAATTATGGTACTTAAAAAAATATAATTAATTCAGTCCAATATTGTCATGTCAGATTGCCTCAGTAATAACTTTTGAATTCAAACATGTGAAGTGGAATTTTCTTCCTAGTGATTGCAGCAAACATTGATGTTCATAGTCCAGTCAATGAATGCTGGAAAGAAGCACCCTCATTCCATCAATAATATGCAGATATTTCTTGTGTGTCATTTCTAACAACTGTACCATACTTAAATGCAGGTCAGATTGTGTGTAATCGTGTTCTTATTTTGTCAGTCTTCAAAAAGTGCCTGCTAGTTTGTTTGAGAAAGTTAAGTGAAAATTTTAAAACACCCACATTGGCTTTACTAAGTTGTTAAATGTTGCATTTTCAGTTATTCAAATTTTATTGTCTCATGGGATTAATCACTGAGGCGATTATAAACTTTAAAACGTGAAATTCAGTCTCAGTTGATTTTGAGGTATGTGGTTCATGTGAGTAAAGAAAAAAAAGTGTTGGCTGGTTGATTGCTTCTGTTTGGGTTGGCTTTCATCCTCCATCAGTGAACTCTCTGATGCAACTTCGTGCAAGATGAGAGTCCCCCTATTGACTACTGATTGCATTCACTTACGATAAATACCTCTCGTCGCTGTGTTGTGTGCACTTGAGGAAAGCAGCATTGCACTTACTAAGATGAAAGGACTGTATTTGATGTTTTCAAACATACTACTTTTCTTTTTTCAATCCTCAAACATCAACTATTAATCTTTACTCGTAGGAAGCATAATCATAATCAACATTTTAGAATACTATGAAGTATAGTATGGGTTTAGTTCTCATACTCAGAATTTATATTTGGAAGCTTTTGAAAATAACCAAAACCGACATGCAGTTTGATGCTGTAGAGGTTGAAGTTCAGAGCCTTATGCCTTATGCAGTTAGCGGATACTTTGTAAACCCACTGTTGTCACACACATTTTTGTTTGAAGAAGTCATCGCTACATTTTGTGACCCCTACTTCAGTGCCTGAGCAATCCAGCATTTTTGGAAAAGTTTTCTAGTTTGCTGGTAATAATAATAATTTTTGGTTAATTGGTTTTAATTATGTTTTATACATAAATTGCAAACCACCAAATCAAGGTGTTATTGCACGTTGCTAATCACAGAAACTTTTTGGTCTTATCCAGATTCTCAGTGTAAGGAGTACATTGTTACATTCTAGGAATGTTTCAATATGTGTGTTAATTGATGAAACATACACGGAATCATGTGTGACTCATTTTGCAATTCACATATACATACGTTGCCATCAATATGCAACCACATAGTATACAACCACTACATTGCAATTTTCTTATATCAGATGTGATTATCGTTGCCCTCTTACTAGGCTACGATTATTTTGGTCATGTATTAATAAGTTTAATATGCTGTTTATTATTCTTAATTGGAAAATAGGTATGCTTCCACAGTACAAAATTTATTATAGTTGCCGGATGACAACTGTAATTCTTTATGTGAATTAATTTAATAACACAAACAGGTTTTCACTAGTTTCAAATCCTCATTTGATTAACTATCATGTAAGACATTTGGTGTTCCGTTCTTCAGTTAACTCGTTTCTCAATTCCTTTATATAGGTTGTAGAAAGCATGTTGAGTACTTTTTTGTTAAAGGCTCTTCGGGGTTAATTGACCACTTTTTTTTAAGTGAATCCTTGAAAAATGTTGCTGCTCCTGCCTGCATATATTTTAACCCACTCACTGATTGCAAGCACCCAGTAAGGTTGGTAATGATGGAGGAAATGTAGTTCCATGACTTAAAGTTAGTGTTATGGAAAAAGTATGTGAATCCTGAAAATTATTCCTTTTGCTTTCTGTGTTTTTTAATGGATATAAGTGGAAGAATTACTAAATTTATAAAATATTTATTTTCCTATAATTTTACTGCTTCTCTTGACTGACACATGAATAAAGTGATTACGCCCATGGCATTGTTAGTTTTTCATATGGTACAAAAATATGCTGTGAGCATACAAGTAGATGATTAGCGGGTCTTTCAAAAGTGCTCACGTTTACCGTGAAAAGCCTATAGCAACATGTATTTACAGTTTCTTGATATCTATTTAGGATGTGTACATGCTAATATATTGTTACGTGTCAATGGTCTGCCCTGCTGACATTGGCCCGCCTAGCGCAAGCGAAAAGGAGGACAGTTGTTATGTGATAGCGGCGGCCACGTATCAGTTACAGAAAGTGAGCCGACACTTTAATCTCTTTTTCATGCTTACTGCTTACCATGACAGTATTGATTTCTGTGTTTATCTGAAGAATGCTTAGGATTACTGACCTCGTTCTCTCAGTGGGACTCGGGGTGTGTTGAACCTTCCAGATGGTCAGGGGAACACTATAAATATTGCGGCAGACTTCCGGGCCGGGTGTGGAGTTGTAGTTGATTAATGAATGAGTGGCTGAGTTCCAAGTGCTAGAACACGAACAGCGGGAAAAGTGACCAGGGGAAGGGAAGTCTGCAACTGCGGGTTTCAAGTAGTGGAGTGTGCGGCTGGCAGGCTGGTCTATTGGACTAGATGAATGAGTGAAAGACATTGTAAAGATGGCAACAGGTAGACTGAACACATGTTGATAATGAGTATGAGTTAATTGACTGTAACCAAGAGACAATTAGAAGGATGTTAATTAGAATTAAAATAGACATAAAATATCATGCTCACTGTTAAACAGAAAGAGTAAAATTGGAGACAGATAATTTAATGCTGTAAATAATAGTTGTGTGAATAAAGTAGAAGTAAAATTTAGTTATTTTATTTTTACTATGACTTTCCCTCACAAACTCAGATACACCCCTCAGGTGTCACAAGTAACATTGGTGTCAGAAGTGGGATGGAGGTAATTATTTATTAATCAATTGTAAATAAAGTTCGACTATAGGCAAGTAGTCAGTAATTTTCAAACAAGTTAATTAATTGGGATAACAGTTTTGTACAACTGAAGCAGTGAATGTTAACGAGGAAAATGTCTGTGGAACTGGAAGCACTGCGAGCATTGATTGAGGGACTGAGTAGCAAGTGTAAGTAGCTTGATAGAAGATATAAATAATAACCAAGTTAATAGTGTAAAAGAAAGTGCAAATCAAACTATAAATATCCAAATTAGTTCTGTGATTGAAACTAAATAGTTTTAATGAGAATGTGGACAGCAAAATTGACTCTGTTAATGAGAATGTAGACAGGAAAATAGAAGGCATTAGTGTGTTACTGAATACGTGAATTGACAGTGTGAACGAAATAGTGATCAGTGTAAATGACAGAATGGACAGTGTCGAGGATGAAGTGAAAAAGGAAATATGTGCAGTGAAGAAGGAATGGCAGTAATTTCTGCTGCAGCGGAGTTCTACAACCACGTCATCGTCAGCTGAAAAAAGTGAGGAGGCAGTGTAAGACAAAACCATCGCATCAGCCTCGGAGGAAAGCAAAAAGATCTGCGGTATTGGTGTCGCGCAGCCAGCAGTGGGTTAGGGGGTCACAATTAAGTCCGCCTCTTACAATGACCATACTTCATGGCGGGAGAACCAACACCAGTATGAAACAGTCGCTACTATAAATGGCTGGACAACCAAATGGCGGGCGTACTACCTCGCCGCTGCACTGAGAGGCACCACACTGAGCATACTACACTCTCTGCCAGAGTGACATCGACTGGAGTAACCCACCGTCGGCCTCGGAGCTACGTTTTGGCGACTGGTACCTGCAGCATGCCCACGATGCACAGCTGCGAAGCCACACCCAGCGACCAGGGGAGCCACTGCAAGAACTATGGCTAGAAATCTTGCAGCTCTCCCACCTATCTCTGGAAGGGTGCCTCGATGAGAGGCGCAACATCATCGCAGTTGGCATTTTCATCGATGCCATAGCCGACACAGTGGTACAGCAAGCGGTATGTCTGGTTGCACCCCACAACATGCAGGATGCCAAGCCAAGAGTTGGAGTCAGCAAGACAGGGGGCCGCACCCCGACGTCCGGTACAATTAGTGACGTTGAATGAAGACGACTACGACGACATCAAGGAGACTCTGAAGGAGATACAGACATTATTTATCAGATACATCACTTTCAGAGTCCGTACTAAAGCGCTTCGCCGCCTCCCACCTAAGGCCTGAATGTTGGTTATGTGGACAACCAGTGCAGCAGAAGCCGCAGCGGGATAAGAGGCAACGAGATGCAAGTGAGAAAACAGCTCATTCGGAAAATTTGTAAACACAGATCTTGTGGGACGAAGGTCAGTGACTGTTGGAGGGAAGGCTCCAATGTTCTTACATGTACTGTCTGTAAAACAGAATTGGGATGCCCCAGCGATAGCCTGACGACAATATGTAACGATGCTATCTGACTACAGTAACGGGTGAAGCCACGCCAGTTAAAGGTAAGAGGAAAGTGATCTTGAAGACTCGTGATCTTAGCATAGAGCTCTATGTTTACATAGCAGAAATAGAGGATGAATGTATTTTGGGGCTTGATGTACTACGTAGACTGGGGTGCTGTATCGTTACGTAACTTGGTGTGCTACGGTTACGCAGTACAGAGTTGGTGGTGTCGACACTGCATGATTTGTCCTCCCCATTTAGCAGTCCAGTAGTATGTGGTAAACCCACTGTGCTGCCTGCTTCTAGTGAAATTGTCCTTTCAGGCAGATATCAAGGAAATTTTGTCAGACATTTGGGTCAAATTAAGCCAGCAGATAAGATTGGTGCCCTGTCAGGTAAAGTTATTGTAGCAAGGATTATGATATGTTCAAATTGTGACAGTTTTCCAGTTAGAATGATAAATTTGTCCAATAATGCCATTCGTCTTGATGAATGGGCCATGATAGGTATTTACAAGCAGGTCACACAGGTATTCCCAAATACTCCACATGATTCTAGAGTAGAACAAATAGAACATCTTCTACCAGACATATTGGATAAACTGCTAGCACGAACAAAAGAAAATCTTAACTGGCGACAGAAGAAGGCTGTCTCTGAAATACTACATTGAAATAGGGATGCTTTCTCATGTGAACCAAGTGACCTTAGAAGGTGTAACATAACCTGCCACCACACTGATAGAGGAGATGCCAGGTCCATAAAGCAGCCACCAAGACGACTGCCACTAACTTCGCATCAGGTGGGTGAGGGTATTCTGAAGGAAATGGAGTTATATGTGATAGAACCATCAGTTACCCCATGGTCGTCGCCCATTGTACTTGTTAAGAAGAAATATGGCTCTCAGAGGTTTTGTGCATATTATCGTCAGCTTAATAATAGGATAAAGAAAGACACTTACCCATTTTTAAGGATAGATGACACATTAAACAGCCTAGCAAGTTTGCAATGGTTTTCTACTTTGGACACGAAGAGTGGGTACTGGCAGTGCAAGGTGGCTGTAGAGGATCAAGGGAAGACTATATTTTTTGTCCAAGGGAACCTGGCAGTTCAAAGTTATGCCTTTTGGGCTATGTAATGCCCCTGTCACCTTTGAACACTTTTGCCTTTAGATATCTGTCCAGTTTATCTAGATGACATTGTTGTGACAGGAAGGACATTTGAAGAGCACCTATCTCGTCGAGACTCTGTATTCCAGAAAGTGGCAGCAGCCAACTTGAAACTAGCTCCTAAGAATTGCCAACTTTTCCAAAAGAAAAAAATTCTTATGGTATGTAGTGTCGGCCCATGGAATCGAAACAGACTCAGAAAAAACCAAAGCAATAAGAAATCGCCCGACACAAGCCGACATAACTGAAGTGCGGAGTTTTCTGGGATTATGTGCTTATTACCATTAATTTGTACCTGGGTTCGCCACTATTTCCAAGCCACTACATGAAATGACTGAGGCGAAAAGAAAATTCCATTGGATCACTAAGTGCAAAGATGCTTTTAGTAAACTAAAGAAAATTCTGATATTTCCACCAGTCCTGGGTTTCCCAGGAAGTAAGGGCGTATTCATTTTGGACACTAATGCAAGTGATGTAGGCATTGGAGCTGTGCTATCTCAGGTTCAGAATGGGAAGGAAATACCACTAGAATACGTCAATAAGGTATTGCATAAGCCTAAGATAAATTACTGTGTGAATTGCAGGGAGCTTCTGGCCATGGTGAAGGCAATTTCACACTTCCACCCCTACCTTTATGGCTGACATTTTATTCTAAGAACCAACCATGCTTATTTACACTGGCTTCTAAATTTTAAGAACCCCGAATATCAAATAGCCTAGTGGATACAGCATCTTCAAGAATATGACTTTGAAATACAGCACAGATCTGGAAGCCTTCACAGCAGTGCAGATGCACTTTTTAGGAGGCCATGTGAGCCATTTTGTCGTCATTGCGAACGCGAGGAAGAAAAGAGTGGGAAATCACTGAAGGTACGGAAGACAAGAATTCGAGATTCTCTATCTTGTGATGATGGTATTAGGAAAGACCAGCGGAATGATTCCACTTTGTAGCCATTACTAAAGTGGAAATAAGCTGGCTGTCTGCCAAAATGGGAAGAGATATGTAGTCTGAGTGCAGCAGTCAAAGCATACTGGGCACAATGAAGTTCTCTCATACTGATGAATGGTGTACTTGGAAAACACACATGTTTACAGTTGGCCCTTCCAGAGTGCAAGGTTCCTGAAGTCTTAAAAGAACTGCATAATGCAGCAGCCAGTGGACACTACGAAGTTAATAAGACTCTCGACAGAGTTAGAATGAGATTCTACTGGCTTCACTGTCGGGAGGATGTTGAGAAGAAATACAATGTTGGAGTCCCGTTCGAAAGAATGACAGTAGACATTCTGGGTTCTTTGCCTATTACCGAAAGAGGTAATGGGTATCTACTGGTGGCTCAAGATTATTTTACTAAGTGGCCTGAGGTCAATTCCCTCCCGAACCAGGAAGCACATACTGTGGCTGGGGTACTCATAGAACATGTCTTTTCGAGGTTTGGGGTGCCACTAAAACTCCATTCTGATTAGGGAAGAAACTTTGAAGCTGCAGTTTTCCAGGAGGTGACGAAAATTCTGGGATGAAAAATACTATTACAGTCTTACACCCTCAGTCAGATGGATTTGTTAGAGGCTTAACCGCACTCTTGAGCAGTACCTTTCGATCTTTGTGGCAGACAATAAAAGGCCTGCTATTCAAAAGTGTCATTGTTTCGCCTTGCTTATCATTCGGCAGTTCACAACTCCACAAGGGTAACACCATCAAGGATGCTGTTTGGAAGAGAGCTATGTCTCCCCAGTGACCAGCTGTTTGCCCGACCGACAGAAGAGAAAGCTGCAGCCGTGATTATGCCAGCGAATTATGTAACATACTTGTTGGCGTTCATGAGTTTGCTCGACAGTGCCTCATAATAAATAGTGACAGGATGATGATGTGGTATGATAGGAGGATGTCAGGCGAGTGTCTATTAAGAAGTACAATTGGTGTGGCTTTACAATCCACAGACTAGAAAAGGGTGCTACCCGAAGCTACAGAAATGTTGGGAAGGCTCCTACAGGATTCTGAATATAGTTAATAATGTGGTCTTTCGGATTTATCGTTAAGGTTATCGGGCGAGGCTGAATGTTGCCCACATCAACCGACTGGCGCTCTACGAAGGTCCTGACATTGCAGAGGCAGTGTTATGTGTCACTGGTCTGCGCTGCTGACCTTGGCCCGCCCAGTGCGAACGAAGAAGACAGAGTCGTTATGCGATAGCGGCGGCAGCGTATCAGTTACAGAAAGCAAACCAACACTTTAATCTTGTTTTCACGCATGCTTCTTACACTGGCAGAATTGATTTGTGTGTTTATATGAAGAATGCTCTGAATTTCTGACTTTGTTCTCTCAGTGGGACTCGGGTGTGTTGAACCTTCGAGATGGTCAGGGGAACACTATAAATACTGCGGCAGGCCTCTGGGCCGGGAGTGAAGTTGGAGTTGACGAATGAATGAGTGGCTGAGTTCTTAGCGATAGAAGACGAGCAGCGGGAGAAGTGACCAACGGAAGGGAAGTCTGCGACTGCGGGTATCAAGTTGTGGAGTGTGCGACTGGCAGACTGGACTATTGGACTAGATGCGTGTGGGAAAGACGTTATAAATGTTGGCAACAGTTAGACTGAACATATGTTGATAATGAGTATGAGTTAATTGACTGTAACCAACAGAGACAATTAAGAAGGGCGTTAATAAGAGTTGAAATATACATCAAATATTGCGCTCACTATTAAATAGAAAGAGTAAAAGTGAAAACAGGTAATTTAATGCTGTAAGTAATATCTGTTTAAATAAAGTAGAAATCAAATTTAGTTCTTTTATTTAGACCTCCGTCCCGTACGAACTCAAATACGCCCCTCAGGCGTCACAAGTAACAATATGTTGCCAGTTTGTTTTCCCTAATTGGTGAGGAGGCCGCGGTGGCTGCTCCATTCTCACCTCACTACACCCTCATCGGCTCTCAAGACTTCGTTAAGAGCCGCCCAAATCTCTCCGCTCTCAACACTTATTGGTATGGTTGATGTTTGGTAAATTTTATTAACAGTATTGTATTTTATAGCAACATGGATTTAGCTTCTCCGCCAGTTACTTAAAATGCCCAATCTTGAAGAACGCTGGATTGAAAATTTTCAGTCTGCTAAGCATTACAGTTTGATCTATCCGTGGTCCCAGGGACTCCTTCCACAGAAGACATTAAGGCAGAAATGTCCTATTTCATCTCTGATGTTTGTGACAAGTCAGTCGCAGAAGATTAATGGAGAGCATTTTACAGGTAAGTGCAGTGTCGCAACTTGGTTTAAAACAAGAAACTTGCTATATCAGATTAATTTCTTTTCAGTATTTTAGTGAGAACGTGGAACTATTTTGTGTATTAAACATAAATATTTATTAGTTTGACGTGCTGCAACATTCAAGTACTACCGCCGTGTGTACAATATGTACATGGGTCTTGAATACAAGAGGGTACTGCGTGGCTGATTAGTTTGTCAGTGCCCGCAATCTTTCCCCTCTTTCCTTCGGCTAACATACATCAAGGATGTGAAGCTTCTTAGGGCGGAGTTTGTTGCCTTTTTTCGTTTATTAAAGTCTCTTTTTGTGTCAGTAGGTTGATGAAGGTTGCTTGTGAAACTAAACCGCTGTTCCAAAAAGACGCACAGACATGGGTTATTCCAGATTTCTATCAGCAGCTTCGTAACTCGAAAGTTACGTCTAGTAACTTCCGCCACTGAAGTTACCTATGGAGAAATTATCAGTCTTCATTCATTCATGTCTCTCTGTCCCAGGAACGCATACAAAATAGTTTCAGGAAGGCCGGTACCGAAACGCTAGTTGATGCACCACCTGGTTCCATGCCACCGCGAGCTGGACGATCTTCCTTCGTTAAAGAGGCAGTGAATCGATTTTATGCCGCTATTATGTTCACGGAGATTGTCGCCAATCGAAAGAATATTTGATAAACTACTTTAACAAGCAGTCGGTCATTTCTGTCGGGATATTTCTGTGCTCAGACACATATCTTTTGGAAGTTTCTTGCACCACCCTTTTAACTACATTTCTGTGCCATAAAAAAGTACCTGCATATTATTGTCCGTAAAGATTCTTAACTTTTGGCGCGTACTGCCGGATTGGAGGCGGCCGTTTTGGATGACGTGGTGCGGAACTATCTGCTGTAATTCCTGCTGAGGCGGCCATTTTGGCAGTCAGTACGCCGGAATTTACAGTTTTCCCCTTAGCTTAGAATTTCTCGTTTTCCCTCGGAATGTCCCATTTTCCCACGGAATTTCTCTTTCTCCTTCGGAATTTTCGATTTTCCCCCTCCGGCTACCGGCAACCATCTTGGTTTCCCAACTTCACGCTCTCGCATTCCATCCTTGCTCGATTCGACGGACTGTTGCGGAATGTGGCGAATCGAGCGGAAATAGAGCAAAAGATGGCACACTGTGTAATCATTAAGCAAACACTCATTGCGGCCATCTTGGAAGCCAGTACACCTCGAAACTTCCTCGCTCTCCGTCATCTTGGCAGTCAGTACACCAGAGGCCATCTTGTCAGTCAGTACACTGGCAGGCATCTTGTCAGCCAGTATGTATCTTCCTGCTCTGACATTCTGCATCGAATCTTCCTGATTAGTCATTCATCTTGGACGACGTCCATCTTCGTTTCCTTGCGGTCCTCCCAAATTTCTTTTTTTCGCATTCCACATTTTTCCTTTTTTTTCTTTCTTCGCTTCCTCTCTCTCTTCTCTCTCTCTCCTCTCTCTCTCTCTCTCTCTCCTCTCTCTCTCTCCTCTCTCTCCTCCTCTCCTCCTCTCTCCTCCTCTCGCTCTTTCCTCCTCTCGTCCTCTCTCTCCTCCTCTCGCTCTTTCCTCCTCTCGTCCTCTCTCTCCTCCTCTCGCTCTTTCCTCCTCTCGTCCTCTCTCCTCCTCTCGCTCTTTCCTCCTCTCGTCCTCTCTCTCCTCCTCTCGTCCTCTCTCTTCCTCTTCTCTCTTTCTCTCTCTTCCTCTTCTCTCTCTTCCTTTGTTCTCTCTTTTTCCCGGGGGCACGTCGCTGCTTAAGGGCGCCGCTTACTTGGAGATTTTTAGCGCGGTTAAGGCAGGGAAGCGCGGGACCGATAAGGACGACACTGACGCGCGCCTGGTGCCCAAACGCTCCTACGCGCAAGGCACTGAACTGGCATGCAGTGTTTCCGTTGTGCTGCGTGTACCAGTGGGACTTTAAGCGGAGACCCTATCATTTTACTGGTGAAAAGTCTATAGCAAGTTCAATGCATGTCCCTATAATAGTTTCGCATATTTCCAACCTGTAAATTATGCGATACACCCGTGTAAAAAAGCTGTTTTTAGATATATTGGAGTGCAAGGGAATAGCACTTATAATGTACAGGATGTATTGAGAGTATTATAGGTACCTGGTCGGCAGTGAGTTTTCTTTTCGTACACCGATATCACGGGGACACATTTAATGGTTTCGTAAAAAAATAAATAAATAAATAAAACGCGGATTTCAAACATTCTGCAGCGCATTTCAATCACCAGGTAGGCGGCGCCCTTAAATAGTCTCGCTGATCGGATCTGCAACGTTCCCTGGACCCCGGGCCTCGCTTAGAGAGGCAAGGGCGATGAACCACAACATTATTTTCAAAGATAACTACAGAAATTCAATCTACTGAAGGTCAGGAACGTGCGAGTAACGATAGACGTATCGCGCGGCATGCGCGGCGGCTTGCCTTTGAAAATCGCCGCGGACTTCTCGCGTTACTACTCTATCCTCCTCCGCTCGTTCGCGTGGGACGGGTCAAAGGAAGCGATGCAAAGTAGTTAGTACATAACAATATGTTTCACTATGTGGCATTGTTTTAAATCTTAATTACTCACCTAGGCAGTATTTAAAAGCTGCCATTGTCAATACTGTTGCATTGGACGCCTGAGGAGCGTATCCAATTTCATGAGGGATGGAGGTCCTAAAGAGTGGGAAGAACCCCCGCGTCCAAGGTCAAGAAGCGAGGGAGCGATACGGGCGACACTAACACGCGCGCCTAGTGCCTCATCGCTCCTACGCGCGAGGCGTGCAGTGTTTCCGTCGTGACGCTGTACTGTTCAAACTAGATCTGTAACAGTGGGGTTTTATTACACGCTATGAAAGACCACGGATTAAACAACGCCCCATTATTTGTACTTTTTCTCTTGCCGCTTAAGGAAACTACATAGGTCAGCGTTAAAAATGCGATATTTGGCCATTTTCACGACTAGTTTTCTCCAAGAATACACTTAGTATGACAAAAGAAAAAGAAAAAAAAATAGGGGCATAGATAGTTAATAATTTTTTTTATCTTTTCCGACAAAAAGTTGTATTTTTAGAACATTTATTTACCGAGATACGCGTATTCGCGCAAACAAGTATTATATAGGCTGTTCACGGTAAAGTGAGCACTTTTGAAGCCGTAGTTACTTTTTCCTCTCAGCCATTTCTTATCCTTTAACAGCCTTTTAAAATAAATATTGTCATATAAGTAATAAACACAGTGCAGATATTCCACTGCACTCAGAAGTTAACGTCTAAGGCTAAAATAAAATATATTTATCGACTATTATTCTAAATGAGGGGGCTTTCGAAAGTGCTCACTTTACCGTGAATAGCCTATACAAAAATGCGGGGGTCCATCCCACTATTTATAAAAATGAAATAACTGAATTCAATAATTATATTTTTTCTCAATGCTACAGTCAAACATCTGTTATTTACCAGTCTGAGCGTCCTATAACTCTGAATATTCTTATTGGGTGCAGTATTTAATTTCGATCTCAATTAAATTAAAGTCTTATATCACAGTCTTTACTATTGCTAGCGTCCCTTATACGGCTCGAATTATTCCCACACGCTCAGTTAAAACTGTCTGTTTCCATCGTCCCGAATGTCTTTACTTACGCATCCAGTCCACAGTTCCGCAGATCAGTCCCACTCTTCACTGCACACAAGCTCGCCGACGCACTCTCGCAGATCGCTGCAGGCGTCCCTCGCCGCTCCGGCATCGCCCAACTGTCGCTAAAGTCGCACGAGACGCCAAACTCTCGGCTTTTTAATCACGTTTCCCTCAGAGTCCCGCATGTGGTATTTATGCATGAGGTAGTTGTCTCTGGAACGTTCTGGGAAAAGTAATGGTGATGACTACGTCGTTCCTGCGTGATAAATGGAGAAATATGTGTTTCTCAGGGTCAGCGAGGCGGCGTCCTTTATGATAGGCCGCTCTGTAACTGCTGTCCTTCACTTCCACTCGATCGCACAGGATGCGAAGCAGCGAGCGCGTTACTAGACGATTTTACTTGTATTATATTTTAAAACAATTCGAATTAATTTTAACCTTATTACATTGATGTATTGTCGGTTTGGAGCTATTATTTTTGGCGTTGTCATCATTTCGACCACTGGAAGCTCCCTACGCCCTGAAACTGCAACATGATTTGTCAGGTACGGAAGCTAGTATGGAACCTGCAACAGAAAATACAAGTCCTGTATTGACAAACTTGGTATGACATTCAGGTGTATCTGTTGCAAACGCCATAGTGGCCCCCGGTTCAGCTGATACAACAGCTGATGGCAAATGAGCTCAGGCTAGCACAGTATCTAGTAGTGTGCAATATAGCTGTTACTCATTATTATGATCAGATCAGTTTAGTTATTTTTTGGTCATCAAGTAAATGTTCACATTTCACTATGTTTGCATTTATTCATATTTAAAGACAAAACGATTAAACCTGAAAAAGTTAGGGAATTTTTAATGGTCAGAGAAAACTTAGGAAAGTCCGGAAAACAGGTAACAGATCCTAGAAATTCAAGCTTGTAATACAATATGATGTAAATTATTTTATGTACCGCCAAATATTCTCAGTAGCAGCCCAAGGAATTTTTCTTAAAATTGACGGGCACTGAACAATAATTTGCGTTATGTTACAAATAGAATCGCAAACAAACAATTTTACTGTTTGTTATGCAGATGATATTCAGAAACTGCAGGTTCCACGAGTTTCATTTCAATAAAATTCCTTAAGGTAGGTTTTTTTCAGTATGATTATTTTGTTGAATACCAAAAAAGCCTGTAAATTTCTTTATCGTTGGCTAGAAAGTTGGAAAAGTCAGATAAATTGATCCTGATGTTTTGTAACAACTTTGAAGATTTTTCTATTGGCTCTCAAATATTCCAACTGTGTCAGCACCTGGCGTGGTCGAGAAGCTGCTGGCTGGAGAAAGGTGTGAAACAGCCTTGACGTGAGCGGAGTGATTAGTACGTTTAGTAGAACTGGTCCAAGTGACGTTCTTCACGAAAACCCCATTACGTTGTCCGAATAGTCTTATAAACCAACCATCTATTGTTCACATATAATATAACAGTTTTGAAACTAACCCTGGCGGTAAAATGTATTTATTTTAACTTTAATACTGAATAGAACGCCTGGATTAAGGGGCCCCGTCTATAGTTGTCGTAAGGGTTGTTTCATTGTAAGGATTTGTATATATTATTATATTATATAACTTTTTTTTCAGAACAGAAATAGGAATCGATATATTGTCGCCAATTCATAAATGCGGACTACTGAAACACAAATGTGGTCGTTGAAAAGCGTAAAAAATTCAGCAGAAATTTCTGGAAGTAGTATTCTGTTTAAGAGGAGTCCGCGGTGACAAATCTTCTGTGAACTCGTTCTTTGCGCGTATTTGCGTATCTCGGGAAATAAATGTTCTTGAAATAAGATTTTTTGCCAGAAAATATATTTAAAAAATATATATGCCTTTGTTTTTTACTTTTAAGATATTAAGTATATTTACGGAAGGAAAAAAATAGTGAAAATGATCAAATATCGCATTTTTAAAGCGTGTCGTGCAGTTTCCTTAAGCGGCAAGAGAAAAATAAAAACATAACGGGCGTAATTTATTCTGTGGGCTTTCATCGCGTGTAATAAAACCCCAATGTTACAGATCTAATTGCACAGTACGGGACCACGACGGAAACACTTAACGCCTTGCGCGTAGGAGCGATGAGGCACTAGGCGTGCGTGTTATTGTCGGCCGTATCGCTCCCTCCCTTCTTGATCTTGGAAGCGCAGCCGTTGACTTCTCGTAAGGCAGCGGCTGTACCCCGATAGGCAGAGGGTGAACTGGCATGCCAGGCGCAGCGGGCTCCGAACTAGATGGTACCATCCCGGTACTCAGATTATTAATTTACACCTTGCGTCGTTCTCTAATCATTGCCTTTCGCTCTGTTTGTCGAAGCGCGTTCGTGTAGGATAAGCCTGACCGCACCATCAAGGCAATGTACACAGGTTCAACCCTGTGCGTTGCTGTTGACGGGCAAAGTGGTATCCACGCCGACCCACCGCAATCGGAAGGAGCGTTATCTCCTCCTATAATCTGTTCATTATAAAGTGAGCACTTTTTAAGGCCCTTTCAACAACCATTAGACACTCATAAATAGATTTTATTGCAGCCCCAGACGTTAACTTTCTGGAGTGGTATACACTGTGTTTATTAGTCTGATAGCAATGTTTACAATTAAAAGTGACAGGAAGATAGAAATCAGATGAAAATTAAAATTCAGCATTTGAAAGCATTCTTTAGTGCCCGAAGAGTCTGGTGACAGGCAAAGATTGGGACCCTGGCCTACACGGCACAGCAGTATGCTCTGTACCTAATGGAAAGGTGAAAAGATGTGACACTTGGAATGTTTGTGTAATAGCTATGTGCTGGTCTGCTGTTCGTATTGTTGTGGAAGTTGTCTCCCGTAACAGTCTTCGGGAACAGGAACAGGAGACCAATCGCCGAACCAAGTTCAGAAAACATGTTTGTCGTACGGCCGGGATAACGTCAGTTCTGGTGTCAAGGCCGTGTGGACGATCTTGGCGCACGAGACTGAGAGAGTAACTCTATTCGATTTGAATTATTTAGAAATGTGATATGACTGACGGCTTAAAATAGCCCCCCCCCCCCGCCCCCCATTTTTTCTCCATGTTATATCTTTACTGTGCTCGCTGCACCATTGCATCAAGTTTCCATGTTATGACACACTCTCCTCACGTCAGTTAAGAAGCGGCAACTGAAAGCGATAAAATGTGTTTATCAAGACTGATATTAGAGCAGGTTGGTGCGGTCTAAATACCACCACAACGCAAACAGTATTTATATACTGGTATCATAAATTAGGGGGGAAGGGGGTGTGTGTTTGTGTTTGGCACCGCCAGTAAGCATGTACAGTGGGTGAAACTCTGTCAGCATTGTAACTGCGCCTGATGCCTTTGTGCAGCATGAAGAGAGGCATTCAGAATCCATCGAAGCTGCCACAGGGATCATGCATTGTGTGCGATCTTGATAAGGAAAATTTTCACGGTATTGGAAAATTTATATTTAATAGCTTGCCATTGTTTTCAGTTTGAATTTGAAAGCGTGGGATTTGGTTGGTGGTTGGGGGAAGAAAAAAAAATTGGGGGGGGGGGGGGGGGGAGGATAAACTACAGAGGATAAATATTCTTATACATTTCTGAATATCGTGGTATTTTTTTAAGTTTGCGTGGCCTGTGTTGTAGTTTTTAACACACTGTTAAAATAAGCTCCACGCCGACAAAGAATTTAAATAGTACTGCCGGGCTAATCCGTAGTGATCTAGTCTTATTTCAGATTTAACACAGCTTCCCCAAAGGCTATCATGCACATCAGGTGGAAAGAAAGTATCGTTAGAAGTATTTTGCTTGGGCGGCATTATATGAAAATGTTTCTACATTAAGGTGACCATAAAACGAGGATGATCTTCATTTAAATGGCAGGCGAGGACGTGCTCAATTAAAAAAATATACGTAGCCAGGCAGGGATATAAAGAGCTAGTTTATTAGATTTTTGGGAGTTTTCGAGGTTTATGAACGTTATGGCTGTGAAAAGATACAAATTACGGAGTCATATAGCAGCTGAACTGAGATAAGCTAAAACATGGTTCATGTTTTATTCATAACTGCTGTGAACATTGGGAGAGGAGAGAGAGAGAGAGAGAGAGAGAGAGAGAGAGAGAGAGAGAGAGAGAGAGAGAGAGAGAGAGAGTGTGTGTGCGCGCGCGTGCTTGTGTCAAGCCTGGTCTGGTGGCGTTATCTCGTGCCAAATGTTAAGCAAGATGTTTGTACGACACGTGGAAAGTAAAATTGCAATTTGAGATCCACGCAAAATGATTTCACACACAGATAGCAGATGCATTCTTGAAGGGAAGAAATTTACAACAAACAGCCTCATTTTTGTAAAAGGCCACAATAAAATAGTTCTCTTTTTCAAAACATGATACCGTGCCAAAAAATATGTTATTGTTGTCAGATAAGTATAAATATCACTACAAAAAAAGACTCTATTCCATTAGAAATAAATCGAATTTTACTTTAAAAGGCGATGTATGGGGATGTAGGCTCTGATGTTATTTCACTCATACATCAAAGACTGACGGGTAAATCGATCACGTGACTGGCGCAGAAGCACAAAGAAAATTGCAACTAATATGTGATTCTACATTAAAAAAAAGTAGTGTTACGTGTCGCTGGTCTGCGCTGCTGACCTTGGCCCGCCCCACGTGAGTGGGCGGAAGAGAAGGGCAGAGTATAGTTGATTCACGGTATCTTCGGCCTTTTCTGAATCCCTGCTAAAGTTCTATTTCCAGAATATTCCTCCGCCTCGTTCAAACTTAACTTAACTAAGTATGGGTGATTACACCAGAGGGACAACGCACCGGATTCGTGCGCACTCTGTTGTAACAGTATTTTGTATAAGAACTATTCCTTACTAGGCGCTACCAACACACATATTTTCTCACTGTTTTAATTCAAATTATTTATAAATGAAGCATTATAATTTACAGATAAAATATGAATAACATTTCAATTTAACAGAAAAAAAAGTAACTTTTATGTTAACACAAGTATAAAACGCTTGTGATATATGGCATATGTTCGAAACAACCAAGCACATCATACATGGGGAGATTTTTCAAAGGTTTGATTTAAAAATACCGAAGAAACCGTGAGAATGGACTATAGTGATAAGTCGGGGGGGGGGGGGGACGTAAGTCAGTGGGATGTTTTAACGACAGTCAACCGCTAGTTATACCACCATTTTGAGTTATGGAGGCATTCTGCCGCGATAACCCTTTGTTAACGCGTCGCTCCTGACCTTTGGCGATAGTATTTGTGCGTTTATATGAAGAATCCTCTGGATTACTGGCCTCGTTCTCTCAGCGTGACTCGCGGTGCTTCTGCACCTTCCAGATGGTCAGTGCGAACGATATAAAAGTGCGACAACAAGCCTCCGGGCCGGGAGTTGAGTGGAGTTGTTGAATGGATGATTTTCAGCGATAGACGACTAGCGAGGAAAGAAGCGCGCGGCGAGAGAAGTGACCAGCGGGAGGAAAGTCTGCGACTGCGAACATCAGAGCAGTGAAGAGTGCGACTGCAGGATAGACTATTTGACTAAATGCGTGAGTTATAAGACATTACAAATGATGACAACACAAAGACTGAACATGTGTTAATGATGAGTAAGAGTTAATTTACATTAACTAAACAGAGACATAAAGAAATACGTTGCTTAGAGTTGAAATAGACATTAACTATTGCGCTCAATGTTAAAGTAAAATGAGTAATAGTAGAGACAGATAATTAAATGCTATAATAATAGTTGTGTAAATAAATAAGAAATCGAATTTAGTTCTTATATTTTTATTAAGACCTCCCTCCCCCTCGAACTCAATATACGCCCCTCAGACGTCCATATAACCGTAGGTTATGTTGCTACCATAATCTTGCACGGGTTTTGCCTTACGTGTAATTTTCCTAGGATTATTTTTTCTCGGGGTCAGGGGCAAGTTCAGTGTCTTGCAAGATTTTTGCGTGCGTTTTGTGAATAGCGCGCTTTAAGAAACTAGTGAAAGTTCGTGTAAGATAAAGATGGTGAATTTCGAGGTGAATCCTGCGCGCGTAATAATTTTTTAATTGGACTAGCGTTTATCAGCATGTAAAATAGTGTCAGTTAATAAAGAATTGCTATAGCAAGTGTTTCGAGTTATCGCTGAATATGTCTGTAATGCAACTCTCAAAGTCACGGTTGAGTGGATTGTTCCGTAAGTTACTCTCGTCAGTTACCTCTGTAAGAATCAGCTTTGCCACCTGCGTGGAGATCCTTGCTTAAATCAGTGTTGGGGAATGGATGTTTAGATTGATCAAAGTATCGTATAAGCCATCGGAAAGAGTAAAACGCGAGGCTTCTTTTATTCAAATATATCTCGTATGAATATTTTTCGGAGTTAAAATAATTCTGAAATTCATCGAGGGCGGGCAGGACAATTTCAAAGAAAGGCATTTTGTTTTTACATATTTGAGCAACGAGTTCGTGTTAAAATAGTTTGGGAGAATCATGTATTACGCAAATCCAAGCGAAGGTATTCCAGGGTAGTTTTTTAAAGTGTTTCGGCAATAGCGAAAATTTGCTCACAACTCACCCAGCATGTTGTGTTGCGTGTCTTTCGTATTCTTCGGGAGGTTAATTATACTTTCGTGCCCGGTTCATTTGGAAGATGGTTCCTCTAAGTTGTTTCATTCCGGTCGAGTGCTGGTGCATTTATTTCCCCTCATGCTTTCACGTCCAACCATTTAGGGCAACTTCTCCATTAGCGATTGAGCATAAAGGTTGATAAATACTATTGCCGCGGTAAAGGTATATGCGTTCGCTCTTGGCGTCTGTTAAAATATACAGATCGAAGAGTGCACGCACAAGCGAAGCAGGAAAACCGGAAGAACCGCGGACCGCCAAGGAAGTGGTTTCGTTGTGCGAGGGGTGTGGATGACGGGTAGGGGGAGAGGCGGCATTCTAGGGGCCACGTGAATTTTTCCTCGTATTTAATCTTTAAATACCTACCGGTAAAAGCCCGCTCCCGAAACATCCTCTTCCCTCTACACTTCCACTTCGTAGCAGCCATCGGCGGAATGCGGAGCTTGGGGGGGGGGGGGTCCCTGAAATATTTAGGCGGGTTGGCGAGGGGTGCAGGGGTTTAGTTCATTATCTCACATCCGCTTCCTTTGCCCCTCTCAACCTGCCCCCCCCCCTTTTTTTTACTCCATCTCAAATCAACCCCTTTTCGCATCGAACAGTCACTGCGGTTGCAGGGACATTGTCGACCGTGAATTGGTGGCGCGGTTAGGAGGGAACAAGAGAAATTTCAGGGGGGCTGGGTTGAAGCACTCCCCTTCCCTACACATTCTACAGGTATTATAATGTTTTCGAAGAATGTTTTGGTTATGAATTTTTGTAAGCTTCATTAATTTCTAATAAAAATTCCACTATATCTATTGTTACATTTTATTTCTAATTTATTCACTCCGCTGTTATTTACAGCATTAAATTATCTGTCATCATTTATGTCTTTCACACTCACGCATATAGGCCAATAGTCCAGCCTGCCAGCCGCGTCCTTCACTGCCTGACACGCACGGTCGCAGACTTCCTTCCGCTGGTCTCTTCTCCCGCTTCACGTCTTCTCTCGCTCGAACTCAACTACTCATTCATTCATCAACTCCAATTCAACTCCCGGCCCGTAGGCTAGTCGCAATATTTACAGCTTGAGTTCTGACCATCTGGAAGGTAAAAAGCACCTCGAGTTACGCCGAGAGAAAAAGGTCAGTAATTCAGATCATTCTTAAGGAAAACGGGTGGGGAGGGCCAACGACACGTAACGCTATTGTAACTACTACAACCATTTTTACTAGTTTATATTTTAGAATTTCATTTAATCTTACTGAGCATACTGAACACGTACACTTAATGAAATTGTCAAGTTTGAAATGGTTCAAATTTATGTTGTGATTTTTTGAAAGTATATAATAAATCCAAAATCATAACACTTAATTACATAAAGAGGCCTATTTTGTGAAATTAACTATAATATAGATCACCAGAAAATATTTTTTTGTGAAATATATTTTTCTTAACTGTTAACAAATTGTATTCTCTAGGACTCGAGGATTTCCCTTCTTTAGCTTTGGGGTCTTGTTCCGGTGGGAATAAAATACGTGTGGGAGGGGAGGGGGTTGCCGGGAGCAGCAGGGTAGGTCCGTCCTGGTCGGTGTCTGGTGAGAGAATGAGTTCGGGTGGGGGGGGGGGGGGCAACGTTCCCTTCCTCTCAGGCCGCATCTGAATTCTCGATATAGTCTGTTCGGGGTTACTTCCAACTTTTCTGAAGCACGGCTAAAATACTACTTTCGGGCCCTTACAACGTATCCTTCCGCCAGGTGTAACGAGTCTTGAAAAAGAAGCCAGGGAGAAAACACTGGACACGCAGTCAATAATTAAGTATTTTTATACACAAGAATGAAATATATTTCCAACAATGCATTCCTGAAAACCTATACATGTCGGTAAGAAATATTTTCTCTATAAATGTCATATTTAAATTTAACGTAATAATAGTGTACATAAAAACTATTTGATAGTAGCCATTGCCATCGTACGTCTTTTCTCACTGTTATTAATTCACATAAACTGTGAATTAAATATTATAATTTATACTAAAAATTATCTGAATGTTATCTTTAAAATTGGAATAAGGTACTTCGATTTTACTGGAAGTATAAAACGATTGTTATATTATTTATTTAGGAAGCAACCAAATGTGTAATACATGGGGTGCCTTTTCAAATTATGATTATAAAATTGCGAAGATTCCGTGAACAGATATATAGGCCCCTACTTGTTAAGTACCCACATATGCTTACTTGTCCAGACTATATAGAAGGGTCATCGCCTCTTCAGACTGAACTCGTCGCACATTCTGGCGGCAAGAGCGTGAACTAAGAGAGAAAGGTGTGCATGGGGACACGAGCGTGTTACGTGGTCATGTACAAAACAAATAACTTAAAAAATGTATCTCTAATTCTGTCGTGCTTATCAGTCAATGTTGTAGAGGTCTTTACAACCATCGGAATATCGAACTACAGAAAACACTATTATTTAAAGTTATATATAATTAGGGCCTGTGTACGCAAGATATTAATGGGAAACAAATGCCGTCAAAAAATTGTTTACTTAAAATTAAAGTACATTTAGAAGGAAAAAACGTATTGATTTTTTAAAGAGGAATTCTTTATAACCGTCAGAAAACGTTCGTAACTCAAAACAAATATGGCGACCGCAGCAAGTACGTAAACACTGCCAACAACTAAGCCAGGTACTATGCTGACAATTCTAACCGCGCTAATATAAGTATATATAGACACACATGGTGACGTCACAGGTGCAGTCTAGTACGGACATATGTATGCTTGGGAAGTATCCGAACACGTCCTCAACCATTCGCTCTGCCTGAGTATAAATAACACTCTCGAAGGAGCGAGGCCGTAGAGCCCCTGTCACACTGTCAAATTTTTCCGTCGAACTGCTTCCAAAGAGTTGGTCAAATAAAGATGGACAGTTATGACGTCATCGAAACGTCATAAACGCCGCCATATTTGTTTGAATAAGTTAGATGACTTCAGTTTCCATTAAACATTTGAAAATTGGTCCGGTTTTTCTTTGATGTTTGACGGCCCCACTCAATCAGAATCGTGGACGACAATAATGGACGTGAAGTAACTTAAAAATAATGAAAAGTTGCTGGAAACGAAATAGGTTATGAAGATAATTCATTTATGTAGAAGCTCTCTGGGCATGACTGCTATTTAAGTGAATATTGAACATAATATTACGAACACAGAATCGTTAAATTTCGTTGTGCAGGAAACATCTCTGATAAATAAAAAAAATAGAATTTAGGAATGAAGCGAAAATAAATTACAGTATTCCTTATATTTCTTCCTGTAATGGACATCATGGAAAAACAAAACCAATATCTCGCTATGAAAATAATTTTTAAATAACAATTCAATTTAGATGCCCCCAGTAAACAAATTTGACAGTGCGACACATATTCAAACACATTCAAGATTATTTAATAAAATTTGTTGGAAGAAATAATTTGATGGATGTATTTCGTCTTAAAAGTGTATTGTCACGTATGGGCTGAAGGCGAAAATGTGATGGTGTGACAGGGGCTTAAGAGATTTTCTTCTTTTTTCCGGTGTGTTTCCTGGCCCGACACAAGGGAGCTCTATGATCTCTTCCATTTGCCCGTGGCGCCAATCGTATGAAAAGTCGCTTGTGTAACCGCCGTGATTGACGGTTCGGATTTTTGGGCTGGGGTGTTGTGAGTGCGATGTTGTTTTTGTGTTTGTGCCGTAGCGAGTTCGCGGGTTTTTATGGTTTCGTTATTTTGTTTTCGATTTAGAATATTTTGTTGCCCTATTGATATGTTGTTCGTTTGGTATGGTTGCCAGTGGCGATGCGTGCTATAATTTCATGGGCAAGCTACTGTGTACAGGGGACAGTAGTGACGTTGTTCGCCCCAATAAAGGGTACCTCCCCCCCCGGGAAATTTTGGATTTCAATGTGCAAAACGGTGCCATTTAAACATTTTTTCGTACGTAAATATAAACTACACCGCTTGTAAAAAATTTTTTTTTATATAAATTTTTCCCGATGAAAAATTAAATAAAAACAATATACGATTCGTGTTGTGCGCGCGAACTTGCCCACGTATCGATCTAGTTACTGTAGACTACACGACGCCAACTGCCCGTGGGTAGGCCAGCTTCAGCTATGTCCGCTTCAGTTCGGTGAAGAAAGCGCTATCATCGTAGCTTCTAACACAGGTTGACGCAGCAATAATCCCTGCCCCTCCCCGGGTTGTCTTCCTACCCTGCCGCCCCTCCGTCGGCCGGGAAACCATTGCGACCACCTACCTGCTAAAAGCATTACTTACAGCGCTTCCAAACATCTTGGTTTTGCTAAACGAGTTGTTTTCTTATATTGTACAGTATTGTTTCCTGAGTAGAATGTGTACCGCATGAGTGAAAAGTTACCTTCAAGTAATCTAAATATAAGTTATAATTTAATATTTATTTTAAATATTATAACATTGTCAGGAAACTGTCTGGGCAAGCACTGCTTGCCTTGCTTGCCCTAACGAGACGCCACTGATGGTTGCTTTTGTCCGTGGACGTATTTGCTGTTGGCCATCCTAATCCCTTTAAAAAAAAGGATGGGAAGTCAAACAACTGGCTGTAGCTATCGCTTCTTTTACTCCCTCCACCAGGGCGCACCTCTGATCCTATTGGGAAGAGATGGAATGACAACTACAAAGTTGCTAGATTCGCTGTGAGATAGATGGAGCCACGGACAAACGGAATTGATTATACAGCTCATTACTCACAATCTTCAAGTTTACCCAACCGTATATAAAAAAAAAAAAAAAAAAAAGGTATTCACGATGATCTGAGACTTAATTACTGCGATTGTAATGTTCACCTCCGCAAGTTAAAACTAGTTTGATTCCCCTAGCTGTCAGTAAGGAGGGTGTGCAGCAATATAAGCCACATTCTCTTTCATGATCGCAAAATGCAGGCTCGTGCAAAATGCTTTTCGATTATGACGTGTCTGACATGAAAGTCTGAACTGATCGCTTCTCCGACAGAAGAACTGGACAAAATAACGTGACTCATCATCTCCGTCTCAGCAGGTAGATCTGTTGTGTGCTCCAACGTGCACTGACGCCAGTGTTGTTCCTGGTCTTGGTCGGAGAAGGTTGGCCGCGTCCTGCTACGCCACGAAACAAGATTGTGCGAGGCGAATTAACTGGTGGGTGATCAAACCTTTCTGTAAACGTGACTGAGAAAAAGATCTCGCCTGTGGCTGTACGGCGAACTTAAGGCCAAAAAGACAGGGGTGGGGGGGGGGGAAATCCTCAATTCTGTGCAGCATTTCGTGTACAAACTTGTACGGTCAACACTGCGACGATCATGTGAAAGAGAATTGTCGTTAGCCGCAAAATGTTCGTACTTAAAGGGGCCCGTCTACCTGGAACTGCTCAGGGCGAGAATAACGGGAGCGATAAGGGCGATACTGCCGTGCGAATCAAGTGCACCATCGCCACTACATGCATGGCACTGGCGTGCAATGTTCTCATGCTGCGTGTACCTGCAGTATAAGGCCTTAAGCGGATCATCTTATTTATGGAACGCCTGTGGCAAAGTTCAATACGGGCTCCTGTCATAGTTTCACAGGAATTCGCCCAGAATATTTTAACGTATAACAGACTGAAAATATCGTTTTCGTCCATCTTGAAGAGCTTCGAAATAGTGTTTATAATAAGCGGGATATATTGAAAGTTGGATTCCTCCCTAGTGTGAAGTGTTACTTCTTTTCGTGTGCAGACAGATTGTGCAGAAGTTAAATAGTTTCTTTTAAAAACGCTTATTGCAAACAGACAGCAATCCATTTCACACGCCAGCTGGTTTTGGTCGTGCATTTCATACATGTGTATATGTATTTCTTTGTTACGGGTGCCATTAAGTCACTGTGAAATACAGAAGGTCCCACTTTGTCATAGCATAAAAGATGGTATATATAGTCCACAATTCTAAAGTCGGTTAATTATCTACTAATATGGTACACACATTTTCAAATAAAATCAAGGAATACTATATGCCATATAAAATAATTTAGTCTGTATTATGTATGTACGTGTATACTATTTACGTACATACATGTTTAAGCTTCTTCGGGAAGCCGTTAAACATGAATCAGTGAAATTGGTATTTCAGCTCATTATTTCCTTCGAGATGCAGGGCACGCAAAGTTACATAGTGACATTGATTGGATTGGTAACGAAAACGTATTGAACTACTACCATTTTATTTGTTGGTCATTGGTTGTAATTTAATGTTATAGGGAAAATATTTTGTGTTCTCACAGTGTACACAGTTTTATTATTTGGTTGTTCACCTACTACAGCAGTTATTGTTGCTCATAATCCTGGAATAAGGGCTACTATAGGCTGTTGATAAAATGAGCACTTCTGAAAGCCCTGCTTATGATCTACTTGTATACACGTTGTGAATTCCTCCGTCTCATATAAAATTAACATTGCCATGTGCCTCATCACTTTATTCTTACGTCGGTAAAGAGAAACTGTGAAGTTATTTAGAAAGTAAACACTTTACAAATCTGCTTATTTTTACACTTCGATTAATTAAAAAACAGAAAGCGAAAGAAATAATTTCAAGTTATCACAAATGGTTACCTAACCATTTTTATTCGATGTTCAAATATGGAACTATTTTCCAACCATCGTTTCTAACTTTAATGGGCGAATATCATCAGTGCGCCTGTTAAAATTTATGCAGGCAGGGGCAGACACTTTTTTTTAGATTCATTTCTAAAGTGCTCACTTTATCGTGAATAGCCTTTGTGTAGAGTTTTGCGTACAAATTGTTCTCGGAGAAAGACCTGGCAAGTGAAATATGCTTGTTATACGCCATCCCACTGTATCGCAAGATTTTAAGAAAGGAAGGGGAAAAACGAACCTGTATTTCACTCGACAGAGTGGCTAAACTGATTTCTTATGAAATTTGAAGAATCTGATGGCACATGTGTTTCTACGCTGGATACGACGAGAGCCTGTCACGAATGTCTTCACGACAATGCGGGTAATTACAGACGTAAATTAGTATAGGCTGTTCACGGTAAGTGAGCATTTTTTAACGCCCTTCCAACAGGCATTAACCACTAATAAATATATATTATTGCAGCCTCAGGCATTGAATTTTAAGGGTGGTGAAATGTATACACTGTGTTTATTGGTCACATTGGAATGTTTATATTAAAGAACAGCAGGAAGATGGAAATTGGATGAAAAGAAAAATTTATAAGGGCCTTAAAGAATGCTCACTTTACCGTGAACAGCCTATACTAATTTACGTCTGTAAAGACATTCGTGACAGGCTCTCATTGTATCCAGCGTAGAAACACGTGTTAGCTCCCAGTAAACGGTAAATTTGTTTTGATTGTTGGGTCGCTGTTCCTTGTATGGCATTCTTGAGACGATGTGGTTGGTAGTTGTCAGTTTTCGTGTACTCTCAAACAGAGGCATGTTGTAATAAAGACTGTTCACGGTAAAGTGAGCACTTTTGAAGTCAACCTTAGAAAAAAGTCACTATCCCAACCTGCATGTGTTTTAACGGGCGACCTGAGTGACATGTGCCTAGTAAAGTTGGTAACGATGAATGTAAAGTAGTTCCATATCCTAACGTCGAATAAAAAATATCAGGTAACCATTTGTGATAACTGAAATTATTTCTTTCTTTTTCTGTATTTTTTTTAATGCATCGAGGTGTAAAAATGAGCAGATTTTGAAAATGTTTCCTTTTGTAACAATTTCACAGTTGCAATTGACCGACGCATCAATAAAGTGACGAGGCCAATGGCAATGTTAATTTTACATAAGGCGGAAGAAGTCACAATGTGCTTACAAGTAGATCTTAAGCAGAGCTTTCTAAAATGCTCATTTTACCGTGAACAACCTATACATAGTTTTATTCAAGTAAACAGGAATGTGGAGCGACTTAGTTCGGCCAGTCTTACTATAAAATATTTGTGTGTACATGGAAAGAGGGGGCGAAAAAACCGCCGTGTACTACCGGTTTCCTATACCACAGCATTTGAAAATAAATATACAAATACCGCTAAATACCATGGTTAGCAGTTACGACTAGGCATGTTCGGAATTTTACTTGCACGTTGGAACGCGTGTGGTGGGCAAAGGCGGATAGCGGGTACATGTCCAATATGTACTTTGCTATCGTTGTGGGGTAATAAATTAACTACACACCTAAAAGTGTGGCTGAGCATTATTAACATTTTCCGTATTTTTCACCCGAATTTTTTACCGGTCTGTGTGGCAAGATCAGGAATTTGTAAGAATTGTTTTCAGTTAGTCTTTATATTTTGCTTTGCTAGTGACTTTGGTACAACGTAATTGAAACACGGTATAATGAGAAGAAATATACTCTTTTTTTTTTTTTTTTTTTCCGGGTGTGGTATTGCGTGTACGGCGTCGTCGTATTTATAAATATTTTGGACCGATTCAGTACTACGTGTTTTTTTTTTGTTTTTTTTTCGTTTACGATTACGAGTGGTGCATTTTTAGACAGTATTATTAATTTTTATGTTATTTAAAGAGATAATTTTTCACTTTTCAAACCTTTTAAATTCTTTTTTGGTGCCCTGTCATCAGCGGTGCAACAGTCAGTGGTAAGTATCAGTCGCATTTTTAAAACAAAATATGTTTGCGGAATATATTTGTACTATATCTTGTGTGCAGTTCAGTATATGTCACCGTCCAAAACTCCTATAGAGCGTACGGGCTGTTAACGTAAGCATAAGAAGACACCCCAGTAGACAAGTGTATATGAAAACTACCAAGGCCTTTCCTAAAACTCTAAAATAAAATTGATTAATGCTACATATATAATTTATATACGTATACACTAATATTTATTACTTTTGGAGGATGGAGCATATTCGCTGGCCATGATCGCTGTGGCGTACTCCTAACCTGGTAAGTATTCCGAACCTAAATATTTTTATTTTAAAATTTCGAGCCTTTGTTGTCGTCAGCCTGGTAGAAAATAACTATTTTCGTTTTGTTTTCAATTACAGAACTTTCCACCGAATTTCAACAATTTCGATTCCATTCTCCAGAAAAACTGTTCAACACTCCTCTGATACTATTAAAATGTGCCGTGATTGATCCAACATTAAAAAGAATTACAGTTGTATACATTATAGGTGGAAGCAAATGTGGCCGGTTATCAATCAACGGTAAAGAGTTGTGGTTGCCACGTTAACGCAAACGTGTGTTTTTGTTGCCCCCCCCTTTTTTTTCCCCCAACCCCCTTTCCAACCTACTGGCGTGTAGATTGTCGCGCTAATGGTCGCCGTCGTGTTCGCTGCAGCCAGGGCTGCGCACGGATCCGCAACAGACTGGTGATTGATGGCGGCCCGAACAGAAAACACGCACGTAGCGAGTAATGTTGTGTCGCGGCGCGGAGTTGGGTCGGGTGCCGACCGCGGACGCCGTGGTTGGACCCTGCACTCCCAACATGGCGGCCAGCCGTCGAGAGCCGGCTCGGGGTCCCTCCATGGACTAAAGATGAGGTAGACCGATCTCGCTGGCTGCGCACAACCAATCTTCGTGTCCCAACATTGAAATGCTCACCTGCCAACACGTCTAGCGAAAACGGCATGGTTTGGATTTTAGGTTAGAAAACTGATTTGTAAACAAATGCTTAGAGATGTTTCTGTACTTTCTCTGACCAGTTTGTAATGCTTTTTGATTAAATTCGAAATTGTTAAGGTATTTTATTAATATGATAGTGCTTGTCATTTAAAAATTAAGATGTAAACAAACACGTTCATCACTGTTGACCATGTGATTTTGACAGTCGTGTAGGATTGGAGTAGGTCAATGTTGGGTACATGGGCAGAAGACGAATAAGCGGTCTACCTTATCTTTAGTCTATGGGTCCCTCTACCCACCACCACATTTTTCAACTTTAATTTGTTCACTGTTGCCACAGGTCTGGAAAACAGGGAAATGTCGAGGAGTTTCAAAAAAGTTAGCTAAATGTCAGGGAGTTCTGTGATATGCATGTTATATTTGGCAGTTCTGTCATTAATCATGCACCGCTGCCAGAATAATAAAAAATTGTTTTAATGATTTGGGCCAAATGTTTATAGGCCATTCACGGTAAGGTGACCACTTTTGAAAGCCTCATTTGGAATAATAGTCTATAAATATATTTTATTGTAGTCTTTGATCTTAACTTGCCAGTGCGGTGGAATATGCACACTATGTTTATTACTTACATGGCCATATTTATTTTAAAAGTCAGTTAAAGGATAAATAATATTGCTGAACGGAAAGAGTTATTAGGACCTCAAAAGTGCTCACTTTACCGTGAACAGCCTTGAGGTATTTTCTTTGCAATCCTTGTGGTGAACAGTTTTGTAAGATTAGATAAGTATTTTAGCGTAAAATTGTGTCAATTCCCACAGGAAAAAAAAATGTTAGAAAGGGGTCGGAGAATAAAGATTTTTTTTTTCTGGAAAGCAGGGGAATGTCAGGAAATTTTCCAGTGGGGAAAAAAGGTGGCAACCCTGTTGTTGAAATATACAGGTCTGGTTGGAGTTTTGCTGATCGAAAGGGAAACACACTCCCTCTGCCTGCTCACCCGTTTGCTCTGTGACCTGCCGGGGAATTTAGAGGCAGCTGTTCTGAGACGTGTAGGAGCTACTGCCAGCTCTCGTAGCGAAGAATAAGCTGCTGCGTGAATCCGGAAAGGGACGGTGAAGCGTCTCTCATAGCCTCACGCCTAGCCTAAGGCAACCCACAGGCTGTTCATGATAAAGTGAACATTTTTGAACTCGGCCTTAGAAAAAAGTCACTGCCCCTACCTTCATGAATTTTAACTGACGTCCTGAGTGACATGCGCCCAGTGAAGTTGGTAGCTATTGATGGGAAGTAGTTCCGTATCTTAACGTCGAATAAAAAGTGTTAGGCAACCATTTCTGATAATTTAAATTATTTATTTCGCTTCCTGTTTTGTTTTTGTTGCATCGAAGTGTAAAAATGAGCAGATTTGAAAAATATTAACTTTTGTGATAATTTCACAGTTTCACTTGACCGACGCATGAACAAAGTGACGAGGCCCATGACGACGTTAATCTTACATAAAGTGAAATAATACACAACGTGCATACAAGTAGATCTTAAGCAGGGTTTTCAAAAGTGCTCATTTTACCGCGAATAGCCTATACCGCTGGGAAACCTCTAAACGCTGAGCTTAGCAAAAATGAGAAACTCCCGTGCGTCCCCTATGCCTAATTTACCAAAAGGTGTTTAATCCATTTCATATAAGTGGTATCAAACTTGACAGTTCTAGGTAAGTAGTGCCAATGGCATCTGGTTTGCTATGTATCCTTCCGCCACAGCTGAACTGTCATTGAAGGAGACTGTCAGTATTTGTAAACAAACAACATATGACTGCCTGGTTTTGTAAACAAGCTGTATGTGCCTCCTAAATGACTTTTAGAAGCTGCGAAGGGCTGTTCAAACAGTTGCAGGTTGGCAACAATCCCATTTTTTTTTTTAGTTTATTAATATTTCATGTAAATAACTAACTGCCCATGTAATAAGTCTATAAATTGATCATTTTCTCCCTTTCAAAAAATTTGTTACCAGAATGCACAAAAATAAAATTGTATTTTGACTATCAAATGAATAAGATATCTTTCTGTGTTTTAATTTACTCGAAATATATTATTAACGACTAATATTGTCACACGTATCCGAGGAAAGTTCTTGGAAACACAAAAAATGTAGTGTGGTTTCTACGAACACCAAATATCAAGACCCCCCCCCCCCCCAAGAATGCACAAATACCGAAATATCCCCCCCCCCTCCCTCATCGTCTTTATTCTTTTCAAAGACAGTATACATTCTTACATACTGTCTATGTCTACTATTGCATTAAAAGTACATAATTCAGCTTTGTGGCATGATATGACAACAAACTGTACAGCCTGATACTTTCATGGTGGTTATAATTCTCAGTATGTTAAAGTATGTAGGTGACCAAAATAATATTTAAGCAAATGTTACTCAATTTCAGTAATTTTGATAACTCTCATATAGTAACTCAAATGTTAAGTACTGCGGGTCTACATACAACTCAGTGTGGATATTTACACTAAAGTTCAATCGCACAACCTCCCTCCTCAAAATTGTGAATACAGCCCTAGGCTTGTTCTCGGGTACCTAATGAAAAACTGTATTTCAGTTCAGCGCTATAGAGAAGCAGATGTGACCTACAGCAGCAATATATCAAACGAACATGTTACTTACACACTAAAAAGATGCTCCGCCGACCCAAGATTGAAGACATCATAAAGTTCATTTTCCTTAGTGATAAATTTTGGAATGTTGCAGTTCCTGCTGATGCATGAAACACTTCCTTATGATGTTGGAGCTTAAATTGAAAGAATTTTGCTTGATAGGCATGTTGTGATTTACTTGATATCGAAAAGTTGTCTTACATGTGTGTATGGCCAGTAAGCTTTGCATTTTGAAACCCTCCAAAACCAGGGTGTTAGAGTTTCAATCAATAATAACACAGGGAAATGTTCATTGCAATGAAATGTGGGCCCAATTAGGGTATCATCTGTATTTTATTTCGAGGGAAAAAGTGGGGCGGGGGGGGGGGGGGGCTTTAGTTTATCGTCTTTCGTGAGACGGGTTTATTTTGATGTTTTTTCTACGTCGGAATCGCATAGCCCCAACGCGCACGACACGACGGCCAGCAGCCAATGAAATACAAGATAGGTCGTCGTAGGCCCGACCGATTCTGTCGTCCGAACAGCAATTTTGGATTAGAAATGATTTATATTCTTCGTTGTCTCGTGCGGCACGTTGCACAAAATGTACAACATTGCAAAATGAAATTGTATTGCAAGCTTTCCCTACAATGGTAAATACGCAGCTTAAAAGAAAAATTAGTTGAAAACTACTGTATCTAACTCTTAAAAATAATAATTTTACTTTTGTATGCATTAGCGATACCAATTTGTCATAATTATGTATTACAATTTCCCTCTTGTTCAACGCCTTTGAGACTAACGTAGCCTATGAACGCCTTCTAAATAGTTAGGTTAAATGCCAAGAGCGTGGTGTCGGTCGTGCTGGAAATTCAAGTAGTCACATTGAAATGTGTCGTGGTTGCATTTTTGGTCGTGCCGTGCTGTGTTGGTCGGGTCTATGTGATTCCGGCACGAGTGTGTGGCATTTTAAGTTGCAAATTGTTTTGATGGAGCAGTGGAAAATTTTGCTCGTATGGAAATAACATTTGAATTATTTAACTTCGAAAATTATAACTTCAATGAAAATTCAAAACGCTATACATATATATACACACACACACACACACTCTCTCTCTCTCTCTCTCTCTCTCTCTCTCTCTCTCTCTCTCTCTCTCTCTCTCTCTCTGACCGAAGTTAACCTTACACTCGAATTTACGATGTAGACAAACAAATATTATCCGCTCACTACAAAACTGTGGAAAGTGCGACATTTTTCAGGCCATGTGCATTTCAATAATTATATTAACGGTTTACAAATACATTTTCAAAACACGCAAACTTACTGTTGTAGCCTCTTGAACACGTGGTTTTTCTATGGGAATCCTTGCGAGTTTACTTCACTAAAATCACGTTTGTTCGTCACTAGCATTAAATAATTTATTTGCAAAATAATTCAGTAAAATCAATACTGCACACGTTTCCTGATACAAAAAAAAACTTAAAATTATGTACGGAAATTATATTCGTGTCACTTCATGGCGGAACGAGCAGTTTTAACTACGTGCCCATTAATATCACATTTCACTGAACAAAACGCGCTACGACGGAACCTACAACCAACTGTGTTTGGAAAAGCAAATAAAAAAATTAATAATCAACTACCGATTAAATATTCCGACAACACCAATAATATACTCGAATAATAAACACGATGAGAAAAAAAAAGCGCACGCACAGCTGCCTTCACCGGGCTGGAAACATAAACATTGCTAGCCATTGGCTGGAAACGTTTACTGTTCATATGTGTCGACATACTCTGTCATAACTGCTGAACGTATTTTTTAAGTCCTGTTACTAATAGCCAAGAAAATTTAATATTACTTTAGAAACATAATTTAAACCATAAATGTTGTAAGTATAATTTAGATTTTAAATTACAACTTTTAGTTCCGAGTACTATTTTCTTCCAAAACGGCCATCAAAATAGCCAACCTAACAACACGAATCCCGCAGCAGTTCATCAGCTGATAGAATACTGTAGGAGCGAGAGCATTTACTGTTTACATACTGGGTAGGTTGGTCACATTGTTTGTCAAATTTGAGAAAACTGATATGAAATGGACTATATATGCCTCCCAGGCTAAGCTTGAATCACGGGCAATAGTCGCAGTCGGGCAAGCCTCGTTTGAACCTCAGATTCGCGATGCACCATGTCTGGAGCTAGGCGCTGAGGTTCCAACTAGGCTTTCTCGACTGTAAGAGCCGGGCAGTAGCAGTAGTAAAATAGGTCGACGAACAATAACCACGGGCTTATGTTAACGTGCCAGAGGGCGTAAGTGGCCTAACACGTTTGCGGGGAAGAAGGGGTGGCACAAGAGGAGAAGGTACGAGAGAAGAGGAAGACCATGGAGACGTGACCGCGAGCGGATCCGTGACGGAAACATGGAGGAGCGCGGCGCGGCGCGATCCTCGCAGGTTTTCCAGTATAAATAGTTTGCGCCGCTGTCAGTGGTGTTAGACGTACCACGTACCAAGATAATGGTACGCGAAAATACTAAGATGTCAGCATTTGCGATCACTTGTAACAAAAAGCACCACAAAATTATTTTGAGTCCAGTACCCTACTTCGCAAAAATGTTTCTTGGGGCAAAGCACAACTGAACTAAAGTTTTGAGCATAAATTTTGCGCATATAGTATTTCGTCTTATGTAGGTTGTTCTGAATTACGTTACAGTTGTAAGTTTTTGCACTGTTTTCTTATGTAGTAAACTACATTAATTTTTCTTGCGTGCCAGTGTATCGTTAAATACAAAATATGTGTATAAAATTTTCCGTTTTACTAACTTACAGTTTACATATTTTTTTAATTAAATGCAGATTGAAAAGGAACATTTTCAATCTTTTTTTCATAATGTTAATAAGCTGTGTTTTAGTAGTTCAGATTTCTCGCATGCCTTTAAGAATTTGAGCATTTTGTTTTAAAGAAATTGTTGTGTGAAACCATCTGTTAACCAGAATGCACAAAATAATGGCTTGGTTATTTTTGTCTCGCCAAGTTGCATGGCGTATCACTATTTCGTCTAAAGTACCAGTGTTTTTGAGAGTTCAGTTCCAGGACTTCCGAGTTTGCCATCTAACAGTCCTGCCGCCGATGAAATTGCATTGTCCTTCTTTAGTGGATGCCTTCTGGTAACCCTAAGTCCGCTGTCATCGGATAGTCCGCCTAGGGTTGCCAGATGTTACGAAAGTAAAAAGAGAACGTGTGTTCGGATATATTGTGTTAGCCAATCGCCCTAAGTTATTAATGTTCTTATGCTTGTATAATATTAATAAATTGAATGCTCCAGACGAACTAATACATTTACTGAATAGAACAAAAATATTGTACAAACATTTTAAGTACGTGTTTGAATGTACCATACTGAACATTTTTTATCTTCAAGAAAATTGTATAAAAACAAAAATCCGCTACAGGTTTTATTATAAAAAAGATATGTAAACAACTCACGTTTGAATTAACTGAACTTTCGTTTCGTATTTTACTTCATTTCATAACCAGTTTTTGTATCTCGAAGCATATATATATATATCTTTTTTAGAATTTTTTTTGGGGGGGGGGGGGGGCCGATTGCGAACAAAACTTACTGAATTGAATTGTTATATACTAAGGATGGTGAACTGTTGAAAGACTACGCAAATAATTCTGCGATCATCTTCAAATTTCGTAACTTGATTAATTTTTGTGAGGTGGTGCAGTTAAGGTTGCCAACTGTCTCGTATTGTACGGGATTTTCCGTTTTCTGGGGCTGAATTAATTAACCCGTATGCCCTTGGATGGGACGTTATATATCCTGTACCACAGAATTTCTCGAAAATAATCAGAGTATTAATAAACATCCGCGATTACATACGTTTAGGCCACGTTTAGGCTCTAACCCAATGACTGCATACTTTTTAAAAATACAAAATGATGAATGACCTACATTTAAATCTACAAAACTGGCTAAATACTAATTTTCTACGTGCAACTTATATATTGTTGTTAAAGGCTGTTCACGATAAAATTAGCACTTTCGAAACCAACCCTAGAAAAATTTCACTGTCCCTACATGCGTGTATTTTTAACAGGCACACGTAGTGACATGCGCCCAGTTAAGTTGGTAACGATGGAGGGAAAATAGTTCCATATCTCAACGTTTAATTAAAAGTGTTCGGTAAACCTTTGGTAATACTAAAATGATTTATTTTTCATTGTGAATTTTTAAAAATACATACAAGTGTACGGATCAGTAAATTTTTAAAATATTTACTTTTATAATAACTTTACAGTTTCGTCTGAGTTACGAATTAATAAAGTAATGAGGCCGACGACAATGCTGATTTTACATGTGGCGGAAGGATACACAGTGTGCTTAGAAGTAGATCTTAAGCAGGACTTCCAAAAGTGCCTTTTTACCGTGAACAAGCTCTCTCTCTCTCTCTCTCTCTCTCTATATATATATATATTATATATATATATATATATATATATATATAATATATATATATATATATCTGTGTGTGTGTGTGAATGTATGTGTGTGTGCGTGAATGTATGTGTGTGTGTGCGCGCGCGCGCGTGTGGGTTCAAAGGAAAATGTTAATTGATATATACTACTGATTTTTGCACATTGTAAATAGTATTTAAAACTGTTTTTCTTAGTTAATAGTTTTCCTCGGTAGTTGTATTGGGATCAGATGTGTTTCGAGATCTCGAAAGTATTGCTTGGTGCAGTTAATCTTAATAAAACAAATTAAGAAATAAAGGAACATGCAGCGAAGGCGTACAGTTCGAGACACAGGCAGAACAAAATGTGTAAAAAAGGAATAGTTGCGGGTAAAATTGAGCATCACCGAACAAGAACCGTGCCACAGCCAGCTTGCGTGGCGCTCGCGGCCCCTACTGCGCCGACAAAACCCGCAGCGAGACCTGATTAATGCCCCTCACGCCCTCTATTCACCCTGCAGGGGGAAACTTCTCGAATTTACTGCACCGTCTTCCGCGCCATCGAAAGGGGGCAGAGGGGCTAAACCTCGGCCTGGTTATATAGCGTAATACGCGCGATTCATCTGCGTGTAAAAACTGTAGTCAACGAGGTACGTAATTATTCGCGCAGCGGGAGAAGGGTTCCTCGTTTACTTACGAGGTTTGGGGTGATGTATGCGGCGCACGAAGAGGAGCTTAGTACACGACAGGGCCTGTCAAAAATGGATATAGGCTGTTCACGGTAAAATAAGCACTTTTTGAAAGCTCTGCTTAAGATCTACTTGTATGCACATTTGGTATTATTCCGCCATATACAAAATTAATATTGCTATTAGCTTCGTCACTTTATTCATGCGTCGGTCAAATGCAGTAGTGAAATTATTCCAAAAGAAAGTGTTCTGCAAATCTGTTAATTTTTTCTACTTCGATGCATTGAGAAAGAGAAAGAAATAATTTAAGTTAGCACAAATGGTTACCTGACACTTTTTATTCGACGTTAAGATGTGGAACTACTTTCCATCCATCGTAACCAACGGTACTGGGTGCATGTCACTCAGTTTGCCCGTTAAAATGTATTCATACAGGGGCAGTGACCTTTTTCTAAACTTAGTTTCAAAAGTGCTCACTTTATCGTGAACAGCCTTTACCCGTTTTTATTGGTTGTCGGCACCGAGCGAGTCATAACTAAGGAAAAGGCGGAAGTAACCGTGAATGGACTATAGTAAGCGAGTGGATGGCGTGTCTGAAAACGGGAATTTCGTATGTTGTAATATCGTCGTTATAGACACGTAGGTTTTAATGGGGCAGACACCCAATGTTTTATAACACGGTACTAAAAAAATTTGTGTTTGTTCCTGATGTCAATTTAGAACACGGGTAAAATTAATTCTGGAAGCACTCTGCTCAACAATTATAAAAGTTAAATAGACAAATGAGTTGAGTATAGTTCATCTTACTATTAGATTGCAGTGGGTAGCTAATCAAGCAATATTATAATTATACATTACTATACAAATCGAAATTTTTGTTATGTATTTTTGTACGTATGAACTTATGTCAACAAAGCGTAACTACTTGACTGTTGATAATTGATAACCGTTTGTAAACAGCCCGCTTCATGAATTATATACTGCAATCTAAGAGTGAGATGGACTCTATCATGTCACTAGTCCTAAGTTGCCAGAATGTTCGCGACTGCTCGATGTTTTCTGGGTGGATGTCTGGCGCGAGATCGCAGCAATGCAGCAGCGTCGAGTAACCGACCTGCTGGCGGTGGGACGCCTGCCTGCGGCAAAGGTCAAGGACGGTGGCCTGCCCCACGGGGAATTATAAAACTGGGGTAATTCTTCTTCGCTCCGAGATTAACGTCGCGCCCAGAAGGCCATAAAGTGAGAGGATTATCTCCAGGCTGCAGGCAAGGCACCTCCGCACGCGAGGGAGATAACAGGGAACAGTAGGTTCTTCTTAAAGGCACTGAGGTAGTGACATAGGCCTACTCGTAACAGTTGTGCCGCTGCTGGGGTAAACGTATTCATTTTAATTTCAATCGTTAAAAAAAAGTTATTGCCCATAACTACATATATTTTAACCTAAACGTATCATAGTACGTTTCCTAATGTTGACAGCAACTTTTATAAAATAGTTCTATGATGTAAAGTCTTATTAATATTGTAATTTGGAAATTCTTGGCCACTGATTAAAGTTATATTTGTTTAAGCATAAGAATAACATATTTATAGATTCTGGTCAATATAATATAAACTATGCAGTACTACACTTTAGGGTATGTAGCAACGTAAATTTTTACATTTGGCTGCATTATACACATCGAGTAACTACATAATTTTGACAGTAGGCCTTGCATAGGAAATTGGCATGGTTATATAATATAGAAACTATGCCTAAAGGCCTTAGTTTACGAGAAAAAACTTTAAAGTAGATAAAATGACTTTACTCCACGTTAAGCTCAGTATACATCATCAGCATACAAAACGTTCGAAGTTGCTCTATCCATAGCAATGTACTGTTTCGCATGTCGGATGCATGCAGCATACATGGAGCTTGGCCGCCGGTGCACCCATGGCCAGTACCATGTCCCAGTACTTACTGCATGTGAACTCCATGGCCTCCTTGGCACTACTGAGTTCAACTCTTTCTCTTGCCGGTAGTCTTACGATCACACATTAATTGTACCATCGCGACATCACCCAGCCCTTATATAATTGGATTACAACATGTTTGCTACAGTGGTTTTTAGAACTTTCATGGCGTTTTTCTCGTAAACGAAGCTTCTAATGTATTTTTACGTAAACGTATTTCCTACTTATTTTGACCGTAGATTCGTGTAGTGCAACTCGTATCTGCGAATTATCGGACATCGTGTATTGTGTCCCGTTGTAAGTAGGTGATGATCTTCTAGAGTAGAACGGTGTTCTTTCGAGTGAGAAGAACACGCGACCCACTTTGAGATTAAGAAGCGAGGGATGATGTCCTGAACAATCTTTCAACGATAACCCCAAACATTCAGTCGTATAAAAAGCAGAATGTGGCAGGCTCTCCGGCCTGATTTTAATACGGTTGAATGTTTGGGGTTATCGTTTGCAATATTGTTCAGGACATCGTTCCTCGCTTCTTAATATCAAAGTGGGTCGCGTGTTATACTCGAGTGCCATTCACGGACGGCAGCGTTGCTACAAGCCAGCTCGATGCCTCAGCAAACACAGCTGCAGAGCTCACGTGCACCGCGTTTACTGGCACGCAGCTTTGTACTGAGCGCAACCACCTCACAGCACTTCTCTTCGTTTCGTCCCTGGCTTGGGATCTTCGCATCCCACAGTTTCGTGCGTACACCATTTCAAATCGAGGAAGTTGCTTCGCTCAGTTCTCGTGAAGTGTAGAGCGACGGAGAATTCACATTTGAGAGCCTAAGTAAATGTAGCAGTCTTGCCTGTGCTCACGTCCTTCTGAAACAGTGGGAAAAGTTTGAACGTACTGTTCCATTTGGTTATTGTGTATTTCCCAGAATTGAAGTGTGTCCTGTATAGACGTATAGGATTTAATGCCTCGAGAAACTGCTTGCCAAAATAAAAGTAATGCTACAAATATTTCTACAGTTACATTTTTTCCCCCAGTAAATAATATACTAACGCAAGGTTTTGATGCCACTCCTAGTGTTTCGTTTGTTCTAAATGTATGCACACGCATTTGTGAGCGGCATAGTACCTACTGCATATTCAGTTAAACCGAGCGATTACTGAATCGAGCCTGTAACAGGCAGAATTTAGTTGTTTTCATTGAACATTTAACAGGTCGGTGTAATTTTTTTCCAGCATTATAATTTTATACTGTTAAAAGGGCACTTCTTTTTTAATTGTCAGTGTTAACAATTCACAATTTGAAAACAAACTAAATAGGGTTTGAAAACGATTACCATACTATACGACAGTTAATCAATATGAATATATATATATATATATATATATACAATATATATTATATACACACACACACACACACACACACACACACACACACATTATTTATATATGTAATACATTTTTTTTTTACAATGGTTTAAAATTTAAAATTTACTAAAAATTATTGCCAAGAAAAGGAAAATAGTCACCTTCATCCACTGGAAGGCTGCAGTCTACGGCTTCCTTTTCCAAAATTAAATTCTGCATCATTACCATTTAAAGTTAAAAAAATTTTCTCCCAATTATGTCCTGGGTCAATCTTTATACAGCCTAAGATAATTTAAACATAATCATGCACAAGACTTGGGCTTGTGTCGACAGGTGGAAAAGAGGTCAAACTTGCGCAAACATGAGCTGGTAATGAGAGTTGTTGCTAATGATCTGAAGACCCAGCACTTCCTCGTGTTCTGCTGGTTTGCTACGGGGTAGGGATGTTGATATCGGAAAAGAAATTCGATACTATTTATGTCTGTTATTTATAATAGTATTGTTTTACCAAACTATATATCGAAAGAGAAAATGGAGTTTTGGTGCGTCGGAATTTAATATTTTATATATTAAAAGACATAACAAAAGTAAAATTGCTTGGAATATTACATATTGAAGACAGAGGGCATTGCAGAAAGATATGGCACGTGTTTTCTGTGCATGTTGCCAAAGTAAACATAGTAATATTTTAATTAATTTTTTTATTCAAAGCAGAACTTACTAAATATATATATATATATATATATATATATATATATATATATATATATATATTTATTTATTTATTTATTTCTGATACACCTGGTAAAAGATATTGATTTCGATAAAATATATTTGAAGTATATCGACTATTTATATCGATATATCGTATACATAATATCGTCATTTCGATATATCGATATTTTTTCAACATTTGTACGGTTGGGGTTCTCAAGCTTTTTTGGGTCGCTTCACACTGTTTCACCGCGTGAACTACTTCGGCACATCCGTATAGTAGAACCAGTCCTGCCTACTTTAGGTGGAATTTTTTGACGCCAGGTAGTAATCCCGATAGGTCAGTAACGCTGTATGGACTCTTTTAACATAAATTAAAATTTGTAATTCAAAAGTTGAAAAGGATGACCCAGAAATGTTTCATTCCACAGAAGATGCTGATATTAATCCCGGTCTGATTGAACATCTGTAAGTGTTGGAGGATGAACTGCACCAATACTTTCCTTGCCTCTATATAAATTAATGCGACTGGGTTCACAATCCCTTTGCCGTTACTACCGACGACAAACACATCTGAGGGGCCACGGTGGCTGAGCGGTTAGCCCGCTCGCCTCCCACCGAGGCGAACCGGTTCAATCCCCGGCCGGGTCACCGGATTTTCGCTAGTGAGAATCGTGCCGTACGATGCCGTTGGTCCGCGGGTTTTCTCAGGGATCTCCCGTTTCCCCCGCCCTCTCATTCCTGCGCTGCTCCATATTCACATCAATTTCCCTTATCGGTTCTCAAGACCTCGCTGTTAAGAGTTGCCCAAATATCTTCACTCAATCACAACACACCTGCGGTTAGAAGAGGCAGAGCAGTTGGCTGAACTTCAGGCTGACCGGACTTGTAAGTTCAAATTTAGAGAAACATCACTATAAATATATTCTAGGTTTTAGTTAAAATAGAATTCTTGGTGTTAATAGAACATGGCCTATCGATACTATTACAGTTTTTAAAAACGTACCTGTGCGAACAGAGATTATCGGCACTAAAGGCTGTTCACGATAAAGTGAGCACTTTTGAAAACAACCGCAGAAAAAAGTCACTGCCCCTACCTGCATATATTTTAACGGACGCCTTGAATGGCATGCGCCGAGTAAAGTTGGTAACGTTATATGGGAAGTATTTCTATATCTTAACGTAGAATAAACAGTGTTAGGCAACCATTTCTGATAACTTAAATAATTTCTTTCGGTTTATGGTTATTTTAATGCATCGAAGTGTAAAAATGGACAGATTTGTTAAATATTTACTTTTCTAATTATTTCACAGTTTCACTTGACCGACGCATGAATAAAATGATGAGGCCCATGACAATGTTAATCTTGCATAAGGCGGAAGTGTACATAACATGCATGCAAGTATATCCTAAGCAAGGATTTCAAAAGTGCTCTTCTTACCGTGAATAGCTTGTGTCAAACATTATAAATAAGAAACGTGAGCGACTTAATTCTGTAGACCAAGAATTACGGAGTGTTTGTCTGCAATTCGCCCACATATTGAACAGTTCTGATTAATTCAGCAAGCCCACATTTTTCACTGAATTGCAACAATATGACTTTTTGACAAAACATTACTTATATTTGCGGCCACCTGTTTTTCCCGAAAAGATTTACGTGTAGGCTAGACTTAAATATTCTATGTGCACACTTGCATTCCTCATTTGAATATTGGCCGCTTGTATTTGTGTGAAGACAGTCTGTTACATGAATGAACCAATCAGAGTTTAGTTTCTCCGATACTGACCGTCCGTGATTCGTAGGCAGACAGAAAAGACGCGTAAAAATTCTAATTATCTAATCATGAAAGTGGTTCTGAACTAAAGTGAGGTGGAACACAAAAAAAAAAAACAGGCACCTCTACTTATATTACATTTTTGGCTGTTCTTAAATATAAATAAATAACATTACTATATTTAATACACATGCCTGCCCTTGTATGATCATACTTTTCCAATTTACTAGTAAGAATAACGTTGTAAGTCACTTTTTGACAAATAGAGTTTTCGCTGGAAAAATATCGTATTACATGCTTTGTTAAATATGCCAATATCTTCATGCAAATATATGTACTTCAATTTTTCGCGACACACTTTGACAACCCCTGCAGGTACGGCATTCTTGTTCTTGTAATACTTCGTTTATAGGAGAAGCGATAATTTTTTATGCATCGTTTTTATGCGAAACGCCTGGCAATAGTGTCCTGTTATCGCGTTAATGTTTGCTGCAATCTTTCCTAACATGAACATAATGTAGTAGCGACATCGATTTGTTTTATTTTTAATGTAAAGCCTGCTTGTAGTTGTTTCTCGTTTTGAAGCCTTAGGCGTCTTGTGTGCCTTTTAGTTTAAACATGCAGTAATGCATATTAAAATAACAGTAGACGACGTCCAGTTTTTCATTTCGTATTTATTCTCGCTCAGTAAAGTTTGTGACATACTAATTTAGTTTTTGGCGAATCCGTAAGATGGCCTTATTACACTAAACTTGTGATGGAAAAAAAATGGCTTTTCTACCTGTGGGATTGTTACTTAGGATTTCAGCTTTACTAGGTAAATATTGATGTACAACTGAAGTGGAAAAAGGTCATCATTTAATTTGTCACATGAGCTCGTTTAGTCTTTCTTGAGTTACCTTCATCATGAATTGCCTCTTTGTGAAATGATTATCAACACCGATCTGCTTCACCTTTGTTAAGCCACTTTCAAATTATTTGCGTTGAACACTAGAGTGAAATGAGGGGTCCGTTATGGAGTATGAGTTCAAGCTGAGTGAAGAACTTGTCTGGAAGAATCTGTAGAAGATGTAACTGCATGGCAATGTGATCAAGTAACTAGATAAAATGTCTGGTTGAATGAATGCACAAAAATGCTTAAATCTCACTGGTGAAATATGTTAGTTTGTGTATATAAATTTAAACACCTAGGCCAAGTATAGGGTGTCTATAATAAAGTCGCTATCTATTTCTGTTGTTTAATAACCGATTATGTTTGTGTAACAGATGGTGATCAAGAATGAGTGTATCGTGGTAGTGACCCTTCGTATTCAATGATACAAGTGTATTGTCATCAGAGAGATAGAGAGAAACATTTAAACAAACCAGGGCCTACAGATAAAGCTATTCGTGAGTTGCTCAGGAAGTTTAACACAACAAAGTCGGTTCTTGATGCTAAAAGAAGTTTTGACTTAACTGTACAAAGAGGAACCTCACATTCCGAGAAAATACAAATTCCCAGAGCGACCATTCATAAGATCTGGAAGGAGAGATGAGGGAAGAAAGCATATCACATTCAAATCCTACGTGACCTTCATGAAGAGGATTACCCAACACGAACAGCAATGAGTGCAGATTTAGTTAAATTTTTTGAAAACGAAGGTTTAATGGAACACATCACCTTTACTAATGAAGTAATGTTTCACACATGCGATAAGGTCAATCGACACAACTGTTGCATCTGGGCCACTGAGAAACCACGAGAATTTGTGTCATGGTAAAGGGATTCGCCTAAGGTCAGTGTGTGGCATGGTATGATGAAGACAAAAGTGTATGGCCCTTTCTTCTTTATGGTAAAATGATAACAGAGGTATGCTTGAACAATTTATAGAGCCACAGCTGCTTCAAGGTGGTATAATTCATGATGATTTGTTTTGATGGAACACCGTGTCACTATGCAGTCATTGCCCAGGAGTACCTCAATAACCAGTTTCCAGATCGCTGGATTGTGTGGGGTGGTGACAGACGTTGGGCACCATGATCGCCTGATTTAAATCAACTGAATTTCTTTTTCTGGGGATTTGTAAAAGCCCATGTGTATCGAACGAAAGTTGACAATTTGAAAGTTTTGAAGTATCATATTCGGCAAGCAGTTGCACAGATTACACCATGGATGTTGCAGAATGTGTTACGTGAAACAATTGTGCTATTTGAGCTTTGCAGATATACCGAAGGTGCACATGTAGAATCCACTTAAAGGACTCGTGGATCCAACCCTGTGAAGGTGTAACTGCATTCGGAGTAAATTAAACAATTGCATTCATTATTCATGCTGTTATTTTGTTGCGTTTACCTACCCAATCCGAAAATAGGTAGTGTCTTTATAGCTGCCCTACTTTGTCTCTAGATATTAAGGTTGAAGTAAAGCAACTACCTATGGGGCACTGCATCCGACTGTACGACGTAAAGAACTCATAAAAAAGTAATACAGACACCATAGAAATGGTCAGAAATGTGCGATTTATGCTGTATATGAACGAAGAATGTATATATTTTGCAACATTATAAAGTATTTTATTAAAATATGTTTTTTTTAATGTAGAAAATTTATCGAACGATAGTCCACGCATTTTTAACAAAATTTAAGCGCATTTCCGTTTTGGATGCTTCGAAAAGCAGAATTTACAAGAAAATCTTCGTCATGGAATATCTTCATAATATTTACTACGATTGCATGTAAGCCAATTATTATAATAATGTAGGAAATAATTTTATAATTGATTTTATGTACGTCCATTTGTTACAAACATTTATGGCTGAAAGTGACGTAAATAAAATTAATTATGAAATTGATATGTATGATACATTATTACTATGATTTTGTTACACATGATCACAGTAAATATTATAACGATCTTTCGTGAAGAATATTTTCTTGTAAAATCTACTTTCCGAAGTATCCAAAACGGAAATGAGCTTAAATTTTATTAAAAATGCGGACTCTATCGAGCGATTAAATTTTTACATTTAAAAAAGTATATTTCAGTAAAATATGTTATATTGTTCTTTCATATACAGCACAAATCACATTTTTCTTACAATTTTTATAGTGTCTGTAATAATTTTTTACGAGTTCTTCACATTGTACTTCAACCTCAACGGTTAGCGTACCGCAACCACAGTTTAGATTTTACCTTTTTATTGTAGATACACTGTAACTGTTGGCTTGTATAAATTATTTTTACTTCAGTATAATGAAGTTTGATGTTAAATATTTATAGGCTGCTGCAGCAATTCATGTTTAGGTACTACCAACTTTTCTGATGCCCTGCTAGAGTTCTACTTCCAGAATATTTATCCGCCTCATTCAAACAAAGCTCAACCAAGTCTAAAAATGAAAATCACACCGAAGGGACAACGTACCGCGTTCATGTGCACTCAGTTTAACTATATTTTGCATGAGAACTATTTCTTACAAGGCATTACCAACACAGTTGATCTCCCTGTTTTAATTCATAATCACTATAAATGAAATTTTGCAATTTGTAAATGAAATATATTGTAAAGTCCAATTTAAACAAAAATAAAATACCATGTTACTAGAAGCATTAAACGCTGATGATGAATGCCATTTTTAGGAAACAACCAATCGTGGGTTGATTTGTCAAATGTTTGTTATGTACACAAGATATTTTTCATGGAAAAAGCCGCCCCATCCCCAAATAAAAAAAAAAAATATCCTTCGCAAAGGGTGGGTATAGGCTATTCACGGTAAAGTGAGCACTTCTTAAGGCCCTGCTAAAATTTTCCTTTCAACTAATTTCTATCTTTCCGCCACTTTTGAATATAGACATTGCAATATGACTAATAAACACAGTGTATACATTTCACCACTCTTAAAAGTAACGTCTGTGGCTGCAATAAAATATATTTATCAGGAGTTAACACATTTCAAAAGGGCCTAATAAAGTGCTCACTTTACCGTGAATGGCCTATAGTAAGTAGATGATGATGCCGCGGCTGGTTGAAAGAGAGAAAAGTATGTGCTGTCATATTGTAGCAAGTAAATTGTTGGAAGTATATGAACATAAACAAACTGTCACTGTGGCATCTGAGAAGGGGTTGGGGAGGGAACATAGATGTCGTATTTTGTAATTTAAAGCCTCGCATTGACCTCCACGACGAACCTCGGGGGCCCTCGTACAGTGAACTCGGGCGGCTTCCCACTTGCCCATAATGCGGCGATTGTGTCAATTAACCTCCCCGAACGCGTGGAAGGTCGCCTCATCGTCGGGCCGAATACGACCCATTAAATTGCCACTGTTTTTGTTTTGTTCAACACTTGTCCGCCGGTGTCCGGGAGAGTCCTAGCTTTTAAGGTGGCCGCCGAATGGTGTGCAGAGCTCCAACAGAAAAAGTTTTATTAAGAAACCGTCCAACGTGCCTGAGTGAGGCTTGCTTACGAATATCATTTAATAAACGTTACGCGTCTGTATACGTTTTTCAGTTCCTCCATTTCTCTCTAAAGCATGTTTTTGTGATGGTGAAAATGGCTCGCATTCTTAGGTACGAACATTCCTGTACAAACCATCAAAAAAGGAATAGCAACGTGCATCAAACATTAATTTTTATTGTTACTTCATAAAATGGTAGTGTCTCCACTGAAAATGTCATAAGGCACATGTTATCGACGGCAAAACTGCACGCCAGTCCAGTGCTTTGCACGTAGAGGCGATGAGAATGTTGATGCGTATATATCTGTCGTTCCTAGCGCTTCCACGCTTTTAGGCCTCAGACCTTAGCTCATGTAGCTACAGCTAAGGGGAAACTGCGGCCTGCTGGCATTTACGGCCCCTGAGCCTGAATTGAGTGGCTCACCGCAACTTTCCCAAATTACATTGGAAATAGCCCGCGAACAACAGACAGCAATGTTACACCGACATAAACTATGCAAACTAGATCAATTTATTTCAACCAAATGAAAGGATGACAGCATATATCTAACGTCTATTTATGATAGTTGGTTCGCATAGAACTGTCAAGTATTGCGTAGACAAGACAGGTTTGGGCGGCTCGTAACAACGACGTCTTGAGAGCCGAAGTGGGTGAAACGAGGCGAGTATGAAGCAGGACCGGAGTGTAAGGCCGTGGGAAATGGGAGAGCCCCGAGAAAACCCGCCAACTCCGCAGGGACTCGAACCCGTTTCTCTTTGGTGGAAGGCGAGTGCCCTCCCTACCTGCTACATCACCGCGACACCCTAACTGTCGCGTATATTAAGTGGCATTGCGTCTACAGTTCATTTACGATACCGGTGTTTGGTAATATATTTTTTAATGTCTTCATATTCAATGTCAGTTCAAATAATTCTGGAAATTTGTACTAAAAACGTCGTAGACATTACTTGTACATGAAAACCACTCTTCCCAGTATCAGTAGGGACGGAACCAGCAACGACGTAAGACGTGAAAGGAATCCCGGAGACGACCGTCCCAGAACATGTGTATTTCTTACCGGTTAACTCTCAATAGTACAAATTAATAGTGTGGCCCGCAACACGAACTTGAGATCTGGATTTGGCCCTCCACGCGAAAAAGTTTCCACACTCCTGTATGTAGCAGTTCAACTTGACTCTGTATTGGTTTAAAAACATCTTATTTATTTTTTGCAGCGTCATTTACAACGTTATTTACAAAAAGATCTATCGAGACATTCAACTACTTAGCTTCACAACCATAAGGGTCCGTGGTTACGTAGTGGTTAGACTACTCGCCTCCCATCCGGGCGAACCAGGTTTGATTCCCATGTGATTCGCATGTTGGAATTGTACCGGACGACGCCGCTGGCCGACGGGTTTTCGCGCAGATCTCAGTCACCGTCGCTTCATCCTCATCGGCGCTTAAAATCGCGATGTTAAGAGCCGTCCTTATCTCTCCACTTCACATCACAACCGTACCACTTTCTTGCCTTTTGACCAGCCATGCATGGTTCTTACGTTCGCGCGCGCGCATGTGTGCGTGTGTGTGTAGTAAAAATGTGAACTATTGGCATTTTACTCTTGCAGTGCTGTTTCCTTTGGGTCAGTTTTGGGAGGTAAGTACACAAGTTTGTAAATGCTGTTCACGATAAAGTGAGCACTTTCGAAATGAACCTTAAAAAAAAGTCACTTCTATCTGCATATAGTTTAATGTGCGCACCGAGTGACATTCGCCCTGCAAAGTTGGTAACGGTAGATGGAAAGTAGTTCAGTATCTTAATGTCGAATAAAAATATTATGTAACCTTTTGTGATAACTTAAATTATTTCTTTCGCTTTTTTTTTTTTTTTTTTTTTTTTAATGCAACGAAGTGAAGAAATGAGCAGATTTGTAAAGTATTTACTTTCTCTAATAATTTCACGGTTTCACTTGACCGACGCATGAAAAAAGTGATGAGGCCCATGACAATGATAATTTTACATACGGCGGTAGAATACACAACATACATACAAGTAGATCTTAAGCAGGGCTTTCGAAAGCGCTCATTTTACCGCGAACAGCCTATACATGCCTGACATGCATTTTTTGAGCCATTTCGGAATTGTATGTGTGTGTTAGAACCAAAACAGCCTCAAGATGAAAGTATATTCAAGGCCAAAGGCAGGCGTTAGTGAAGAGGATGATCTCTGAGCTCAGCCAGGGGAGTACCTCGCCTCCAGGAAAGACGAAGAAAAGTAATTTCTGTGTGGTTTGATTAATCCACGTATTCCCAGCTCGTGTTTATCCCCCTTGCCAGTTTATCTTCAGCAGTGTAGCAGCAGGACCGTGGAATCTGTTACGGTTATTGCCTCTGGTGTTACACTGCTAGAGAAGATGAATATGGTACTTAAGTCGCGGTAGAGGCTCGATGAATCATCTTAGTTGGGTACTCCTTTATAACGTAAGCTCCTCTTCGCATTCTCTATGGTAATGGCTTTATTTTTTCAGGCGCTTTCTTCCGCCCTTCTGTGTATCAAAAGAGTGTGGATTTATTTTTCCCATCTTATATCCACTATTGCTGTTTCTCACTCTCATTCGGCATCGCGCGTGGTTCTTTATCATTAAATTGTGACGTACTGGACAAGCGCAAGGTACGTGCGTATTGAACTAAGCCTTTTGCGGGTCGGAGGTAAACAAATGCCACTATAGAAGGCACTCTTAAAGTCTTGTTGACGACCCTCTTCATTTGGGAAGATCTGGACGGCTCTTAACATCGAGATCTTGAGAGCAGGTGAGGGTTGAGTGAGGTGAGTGTGGAGCAGCGCCGGAATACAAGGGCGAGAGAAACGGGAGATTCCCGAGAAAACCCGCCGACCAACGCCATCGTCCGACACAATTCCTACTTGCGAAAATCCGGGAGCGATCCCGTCGGGGATAGAACCTGGTTCGCCTAGTTGGGAGGCGAGTGGGTTTGGTGGTTTATTTGTAGTGCCTATATTTGCTGTTATAACTGCAATAAAAGTAGCTACGTTTACAACAGGCCAAATGAAAAGAGAGTTCAGAATTGTAGTACCGTGTTTGAAATTTTCCTTTCAGCGCCTTGTCGGATCCCCAAGTAACGTCAGAAATTTTGTTAAGTCATAGTTTTCATTCAAATGCGAGTCTCTGTCGGGCGGCTGTGTAATGTCTTTGTAATGCAAGGAAGTTTGTTGTGTAAACCTTCCCGAGCGTGAGACTAATATTGAGGGCTAGCTCCACAGTACTCGAGTGAAAATCGCGAAGTATCCTCAAGTAATACTTAGGCAAAGTTTCGTATAATTACATCATGTGAGGTGTTTTGACGATAATGGACTGTCTGCGTACATCGCCGCATTTTGTGAATATAATCATGGGTAGACGTGTGAAATGTTTGAAGATCAGCATAAAGCTAACAAAGCGAGAACGTAATAAGCGGCAGTAATATTGTTACGTGCTGCAGCTGGCGCCGACTCAACTGTCCCGCGCCGTAATCGGAGACCCGCCTCACCCTCCACTCTACCTGGAACGATGCGCTCGTGGCTATCTCCACCCCTTCTGAGAATCCCGTGAATCCCGACAGCGGCGAGACTCGCTGGCGTCACAGACCTCGTCTTGCCTGCTAGAGTTTCCGATACGTTTAGCAACGACGCAAGAATGTTCTGGTGAGACTGGCTGGCGCCTCAGCCCTCCGCGACACATCACGCGAGTTGGAGCAGATGCTAGGTGGCGGCCTAAGACACTATATATACTGCCGAAACCCAGCGGCCGGCAGTCTTAGACGTAGGCTGCCTGGCCGAGTGTGCGCGAGGGAAGTGAAGTGTGGACGACGACTGGAGATTGCGGGACGACGGCGAGTGAGGTGTCCGTGTCTTGAATGGACGAGAAGGTGTGAAACCGACGAGTGAAGCCTACTGTGCGTGAGGGCGCTTGGAGGACTTCAGAACATTGCTACTGGCGGGACCTGAGGTTGGACTGAATGGAAGTGTAATACTGATTTTCTTGTAAATATTCGAACTGTCGAATATGGACGCATAAATTATAAAATAATTGAATAGGTTGATACACTGTCTATTGGGACTGATCTTTAATTATTTAGTTTAATTGATTTCTTTGTCATAATTATAAATTTTATTAATTGGTGACAATTGTGAACAGTAAATGATTTCAATTTACTGTAAGTATTTGAGTTCAGAGAATTTTGCTTTAGTTACTGTAAATAAAAATATGGAAATTATAATTAATTCTTTAATTTGATTAGACCTCCATCGTTTAACGAACTTGGTATAGCCCACTTAATTTCTAGAGAGAGAAATTGTAACAATACAAAATAAGAGGAAAACTTACATATAGTCCATTCACCATATTTTTGTGAATCCGTGCTGAAGTTCTACTTTCAGGCCATTCCTCCGTCTCGTACAAATAAAGCTTAACCAAGTTAAGAAAATTATACCAAAGGGACCATGCAAGGCATTCGTGTTCACTCCGTTAAGTCCCTGCCACACTGTCAAATTTTTCCGTTAAACTGCTTCCAGTAAATGTAGTCAAATAAAGTTGGACAGATATGGCGTAATTGAAAAGTCATAAACGCCACCATATTTGTCTGAAAAAGTTGGATGGCTTCAGTTTCCATCAAACGTTTGAAAATTGGACCGGTTATAAAATTTATTTTATGTTTGACGGTCTCAGCTAATCAGAATCGTGCATGACAAACATTGACTTCAAGAAACTTAAAATAACACACAATTGCTAGAAACTAACTAAGATATGAAGATAATTAATTTGTGTAGAAACTGTCTGGGCATGAATGTTGTTTTAAGTGAATATTGCACACAATATTACGAACTCATAGGCATTAAATTTCATTGTGCAGGAAACATATAAATATAACTTTAATTTAGTAAAGAAACGGAAATAAATGTTTTCATTACTTACATTTCTTCCTGTAATTGACCGCATGGAAAAAGAAAAGCAATATCTCACTATGAAAATAATTTCAAAATTATATTTCAAATTAGATTCTCCCAATTAAAAATCTGACAGTGTGACACATTTTCAAACACATTCAAGATTATTTGTTGGAAGGAAAAATATGATGGTCATATTTCGTCCTCAAGTTTTATTGTCAAATATACTTGAAGGCAAAAATTTGACAGCATGACAGGGGCTTTACAAACTATTTTGTGTGGGAACTATTTCTTACTACTAGGCATTGCCAACGCACCAATTTTCTCTCTGTATATTCAAATTAATTGTAAATGAAATATATTTTATAGGTAACACATAAGAAATGTTCACTTTACTCAAAAATAAGCTACTTTATGTTAACGGAAGTAAAAACGCTTGTGATACATTACATATTTAGGAAACAACCGAAGAAGTCATAACAAGGGGTGATTTTTCTACGGTTTATTTCAGAAGGTATAAACATACCGCGAATATATGGTATATAATGATCGTTGTATATGGTATATAATGATCGTGTTCGGTGTTAGAAACAATGACAGTAAACTGGCAGCGCGTGTTAAGCCGCTCGAGTGGGCTACAGGTGGGAACAAAGTTCCGTCAGCCCCCCGAAAGACGGACGACATAACATACTTGCACTGCTGTGTGCTGTTTCTGATCTTACACTGATGCCTGTTGTTGATATAAACAATAACGGATACAAGTCAAGTGACTACACCATTGAAGAGCGCATCATCGCAAGCTGGGACCATGAAAGGCCAAGAACAGGAATAAAAAACGTTGGAACAAGTACGTGCGGACGTCCAGCAGCGATTCGGACGTGAGCCACCTCCAACGAGAACACTTTTGCGGTGGGAACAAAGACTCTTCACTACCGGTAACGTAAAGGATAAACTGTGATGCGGTCGGCCGTCAACAAGAGGGGAACAAAGCGGAGACGTCGCAACATGTGTGGATTTACGGTCCACATTTCTTTGATGGTGCTGTCAACCAACATTATAATTTTCTCATGTTGAGGACCTCGTTCAAACCCCTTGTGGAAGACCAAGGGATCTCAGGGGGCCGCTGGTTTCAGTTCGATGTAGTGCCTCCCCATTTGGCTATTTCTGTGTGGGGGAATATATCAGTGAGGTGTTCCCAGGGCGCTGGATTGGCTTTGAATCACCTGCTTTAAAGGCTGTCTGCGACAAAGTGAGCACTTTTGAAATCAACATTAGAAAAAGTCACTGTCCCTACCTGCATATGTTTGATCAAATATCCTGAGTGACACGCGCCCAGTAAAGTTGGTAATGATGGATGGGAAGTAATTCCGTTTCTTAACGTCGAATAAAAAGTATTTGGTAACAATTTCTGATAATTTAAATTATTTCTTTCGTTTTATGTTTTTTTTATGCGTCGAAGTGTAAAATCGAGCAGATTTGTTAAATATTTACTTTCCTAATAATTTAACAGTTTTACTTGACCAGCGCATGAATAAAGCGTGAGGTTTACGACAATGTTAATCTTACATAAGGCGGAATAATACACAACGTGCATACAAGTATATGCTAAGCAGGGCTTTCAAAACTGCTAATTTTACCGTGAACAGCATATACCAGCTCCACTTGTCTGGTCGAAATTTTGTTGTAGTAGAAACTCTTTTCGTGAAAATTTCCTGTTCTGCTTTTAGTGATTGGACGGACCTGTTTGTAAAGAGTCGAAGACTCTCCATTTTGTGACTAACTTCCAGTTTACCGGAAACAACCACGTAGAAAAAAAGTTAATATAACAACCTACAATAGTACAAAAAAGTTTCAATTTGTTAAATAAACAGTGTAAGATATTGCATGTGGCTGCCATCCTTGTCTGCTACTAGCCCTCAAGCGTTCGTGTTATCAGTGAAATCAGTTGCTGTGGTGTTACTCATATCGTTGTTTACCTTCGTTCTTATCTCACTTGTGTTGATATCCGCACCTGACTTGTGTGCGATGCTTGCAAAGATGTTTGTACGCCGGAAACTAGTTCGAGGATGTTGTCCTTCGTGTGCACTAGATGAAAACGACGATATGAATATTTCTTTAAAAATTTCACGTCGAGGCTTTCCGTAGCACAATTTCTTTCTTGTGCCTTGTGATCGTTTGCAGAATATGTACTTAGCGGATTGTACTGACGTCGCGTATGTGGTTATTTTGAGAAGTAAGAGATTTCTCAACCTTTGGAAGCTAGGTGTGACATTTCATCCAATGATTCCAATCAGTCCATACAACAGGCTGCCCGAGCATTCTGTATGCACTGTTGTAGTCTTAACAGGAGTATGTAGCTGCGCGTTCAAGGTCAAAGAGCGAGGGAGCGTTACGGGCGACTCTAACACGCATCCCTAGCGTCTCATCGCTCCTACGCGCAAGGCGTGCAGTGTTTCCGTCGTGGTGCTGTATTGTGAAAATTTGATCTGTAACAGCAAGACTGTTACACGAGATGAAAAGTCCACGGATTAAACTACGCCCGTGTAGTCGTACTTTTACCGCTTAAGAAAACTGCATCGGCAAGCTTTAAAAATGCGACGTTTTGTTGTTGGTTCCAGCTGCATGCAACGAAAGTGTCCAGCGGGTCTATTATGACAGCGACGCTAGGAAACGTAGACAATTTTGCGATCGACCACGACGCAGAACCGTACTTTGCTTAAGTTCCAATTACAACCGCCTAGTTTGCGTCGACGATAAAAACGGTCGCAAACTTAGGTCTACACCGCGCAGACCACTTTGCGTCTTGGGCAGCAAGATAAAATGGCGGACATTTTTTCACGAGTGGCCGTAACCTCGCGAACAAAAACTGTTGTAATTAAATAATGGATCTTAGAAACAGTATCTTCCGTATGTTCAAGTATACATTTTCATTTCCAAAGTAGTTTAAGGCTACAGAAGAAACTGGTATCTGTTTTCAAAATGAGTATGTACATATATTTTCAAGGCCCCATGTCACACAGATGTGTGGACGATACTTATAAATTTTGTGATTCGCGTAGTTGCTAAGTGCACTGTAGGGTAGTGGACATAGACTATTCACGATAAAGTGAGCACTTTTTAAGGCTCTGCTAAATATTTCAACCAATTTTATCTTTCTGCCACTTTTTAATGTAACATTGGCATGGGACTAATAAACACAGTGCATACATTCCATCACCTCATTAGTTAATGTCTGAGGCAGCAATGACATATATTTATTAGTGGGTAATGCCTGCTGCGAGGGCCTTAAAAAGTGCTCACTTTACCGTGGATAACCTATAGGGTCACTGCTTACGCACTAGATGTAGAATGATCGTAGGTTCTAATTCGGCGTGGTTTATTTATTTTTACTAATAGTCGTTACAGCGTTTGAACTAACGAGTTCTTTTAAATCTGTTGTCGCCGTGCACATAAATTATGAATATTTTTTAATATCTGAAATTTGTATCCACGTAAGCCTACGCCTTTTTTTCATTATATACTACGTACGAGTTAAAAATACTATGAACGTAATTACAGTTTTTAAATTATGTATTTCTAGTTACAAATTACAACGAACTAAATTAAGTATGGTTCATGGTATGGAGTATTTATTACAAATTAACACTTTAAAGAGAGAATATTCTGTCCATTAGGTTGCATTATTTGAGTGAAATTCGCGTTTACATATTTTTATCGTCTCAAAACACATCTATTCTATGAACTCCATATTATTACGTGCAATTTTATAATTAGGCTAGGAATGTTAGCGTTTATAAGCTATGATTATCATTAGGTACACAAGAAAACTGCAAGTTAGAGTATCCTACGCAAAATATAAAATAATCACACTTCACAACTTCGTGCTAGATGACCATGTTTCAATATTTTGTTCGATGTTTGTAATGTGTGTATATTTATACGCACATGATGTTCATTTAAGTGATATCAAAAATGGTTTTCGGGAAACGTTGAAGACAGAATCTTGCATCATTTTTATTCAAGAGGGAGATATTTTTCAATGTAAGTATCGCCAAATGTTGTCGCCAAATGTTTGCTTTGAAGCAGGGTTGCCAGATTGTTTTTGTTGAAGTCGTCTAAATGGCCAATATTTTGTCACCTAATTTGATTACACTTTATATTAAATGCATTTTTTTTAATATATTGTAAATCTGTTCATGTAATATAATATATGCATGAAGCATGAATTGTTTTAAAATTAAAAATATTGTCCTTCACAAAATGAAATAAAAAAATGTCAAACGCATAAACAATCGCGTGATATTCAATTCGCGTATTCATTGTCCGCAGCGAGTAACAAAAGTATGGACAAGAAACCGCCTTCAATTGTATCGATAGTGTTTGCCGTTTAAAAAACTGAGCTTACTAATGAGAATTAATTATCTTGTTCACAATAAAATATATATACCAATACTAAGTAAATAATTCCAATATCGCAGATTCATTACAAAAATCGCCCAAATTGCGATAGTCACATTTTCGTAATTTTTGGTCTCTAATTTTGCCTTGTAGCCCGAAAGGTGACAAATCGCCCAATCTGGAAACCCTGCTTTGAAGTAAAAGGTAGCGATCGTCTCAAGCAGGATTGGTCGTTATCGCTAAGACACGGAGTTGCGTTCGGAAACAAACTAGGCGTGTTTGTGGGGCGTGATAGGCGTGCAGGAGTAAGCAATGACCAGCGTGCCTGCGCAACAGTTCGCCATTCGCGAGCGATGTCGCATGTCCCGCGGTGCGCCAACGACTGAGTGACGTAGCCATCGCGAGCGACAGATAACCTGGCGGTGCCGAGGCGGTTGGCGCATGCGCTGTGTCGTCGCGAGGTCGGTTTGTTTATCGTGTCGTGGCTGCGGAAGGTTGTCGCGGGACATGTTCGGGGCCGGCGTCAGCACACTCGCGCCTTGGTCCGCCACGTAGCTCACGTGCCGGAGGACATGCGCGTCGAGAGAGACACTGCTGCCACCTTCACGTCGCGGTCGTCGCCAGCAGAGGCTCCATGGGTACCAACCCTACCTCCGGTAAGGCGATTGCTGCCGTAGACTAATGACGAGGTAGATCGATTATTCCTCTTCTGCTCTTGTACCCAACGTTGACCTACCCCGAAGGAACACAATTGTCAAACTCACATGGTCAGTAGTGATGCAAGGGTTTGTTTATATTTTAATGTTTAAATGGCAAGCACTTTGTTAGAGAGGTATATAAGCATCTCGAAGTACTTGTTTATTAAACACTGTTCTAACCACAAATGCAATCCACGCCGTTATTGCTAGTCGTTTAGGTAGAAAAGCAGTTCAATGTTGGGATGGGACACGGAGATTGGTTGTGCGCATCCAGCGAGATTGGTCTACCTCAGCTTTAGTCTATGATTGCTGCATGGAGCAGACAGGTGACTCGACGTCACCAATCGGAAGCCAAGGTTCATTCTACTGAGGTTGGGAACGAACCGAGATTTCTTATGGGAACATTTGGCACAAGGGAAATTTCCGCTGCTTCCAAGAGGTAACTTAGGGCGTGGTTGCACGGTGATAGTAGCTATCACGAAAGTGTGTGACGGTAACTGCTACGTTAGGTCCTGTTTACACACACGATCGAGACATGCTGTGATAGTTAACCTCAACAGGGACATGTCCGACAACACTTGTGTAAATACATTGATAGGCCCTACATTTATATCCTTTTGTCAAGAGGTTTGTATTTGTTGGGCTAGTTAAATATTGTGACAGGATATTAATTTCATGTAAACATATATTGTTCCCGTGGTTTATTATATGATAGCAAATATGTTGTCATACTGTCGTGTCATACCTACATGATAATGTACGTCCTGTCATACTGCCACGTAGTGTAAGAACCGCGACAGATATTAACAGAATCTAAATAATTCTGCAGTGTCACTGTCAAAGTGAACACATGTACTTATTTGTACTCCGCACTATCACTATAGTGATGCTACACGGGTTACACTACATAGTTGCATGTTCTGTCACGACAGTTACTATCAACTATCGAGCTCGAGCTGATATCGCGATGATGCCACTGTAACTATCATGCAGTTTACACGGATATAGTAATGCGATAGTAGCTCTCGCGATAGGAACTATCGTGCATTACAATCGCCGTACAAACGCGCCCTTAGTTAAAATTTTAAGGTACGTGAATTCTAACAGAGAAAGAAAGATTTTACTTAGTGACGAAGTTATTTTATATTTGAATTATGGTTATTGCAACTATCCTGTTTTTTAAACGTATAAAATAGAGAGAATCTGGTACGCATGCGACATGAGCGCTTACCTAATGGCGAAAATTTTCCCTTTGTCAAATCTTTAACATTGCTCTTCCCAACCTGTAGTAGATTAAACCTTAGCCAAGGTTAACCACGCCAACCTGTACCCTAGTGCACCGAGTTTACATCGCTAGTTCCATGTAGGAATGCAAAATTGAATGACGTGTGATTCCTTGTACCGTATTAATTAGCATCCCGGGGCCAAGCTGTAAACGGAGCTCATTTTCTCACCTTCCAGGATAAAACAAAACAATTGTTTTGTTACTCTCATTGTTTTGTCCAACACTGAGTCGGTCAGCAATGAGATAAATCATATACCAAATTTTGTCGTCCAAATAAGTTATACAGCTTGTCGGATGTTTTTGAATCGGTGAATTTTGACATTTTTGCCATTTGCGAATCTCATTTACGACATTTGGAGTAAAAAGAAATATAAACCTTGCTCCACACCTGCCTCTTTTATTTTGTTGAGTAAAATAAAATTGGCATTAAAGAATGGATGTTCAGAGACGATCTTTAGTTTGTCGGGAGTGCATTAATGTGGACGTGTGCATGACCTTGGCGAACGCGAGCGACGTTAACTGCGACATGTTAGCAGTCTGTTTTCGCTGACGCGGTTCTTGCTCGTGCCAGTGGTTGTGGGCAGACATTCTGGGAGTATTTGACGGCAATGATACTTCTGCATCAGATGACTATCACAGATTTTGTAGCCAAATGGTTGGTTCGCAATAAAATGCTTATGCACAGAGCATATGAAATGACAGCAGAACATTGCAAACGACCAAAAAAACATTGTGCGAAATTATTCAAATTTGAATACTTAGGTATAATTTTTAGCCAAAAAAAATTTGCGGCGAATATTATGTCAGTTGTCAATGTTGATAAATATTAGTTTTATGTTATGGTTGTTTTCACTTACATGAAATAAATTAACATATATTGTGTTAAAAATACTTGGCATGTAAACTTGTCTCTAAATTCTATGATTTTTATGATTGTAAATATTTGGATAACCTTTAAATATGTCCACTAGTAAACTGTCACCTGTTTTTCATCAAAATTTATATCTTACGGCATATTTATTTTCTGTAGCATAATTATATCACTCCGTATTTATAGCTAAATAAATATCCTAAAATTTTCTACTTTGCATCTGATTAGCTGTTGCTTCATGCATTTGCATAAGAAATGCAATAGCCTGTAACCATTCCCTTCGTGCACTCTCAGGACCTCTTATTCTCACGATCTATTTTGCACAGTTATGAATGAATAGGTTCGAAATAATAGTGGCAATTTCTTGTGCACACGGCCTATGCTCTGGTTACTGTTATGCTTTCAAATTGTGAACCCCGTTTAACTGCGGAATTCTGGACGCTAGAACCATCTAAGGACGCTCAGCTCATTTCAGGGCGCTGGTTCGCTTCAGTGTTTTTAAATCCGTGGAGAGAGTTAAATCTCAAGTGGTTGACGGGGAAATATTTTCGACGCTATTCAGGGCAGTACACATGTAAGTAGCGCTCGTATTTTAGTCAGGTGATTTGATTTGGTGTCGATAGAATATGGTTTGTAACAGATTTCTGAAAATTGAGGATCATATAGTTTTGTAGTTAAAAATTATATATTTTCGGTCTTCATGGCCGTACTCAATTAAACATTGCTTCGGAAAAGTTTATTACTTACTTACGTGGAATTTTATTTTACTTGTCAAACAAAAAAAAAACTTGCCAGTTAGCGCAACTTCGTAAATGTCCAGGATATGACATAGGTTGAAATAAAATATTTTCTAACATCCGGAATGTTGAGAAATGAGTTCTGAAAAAGCTGTGAATCGTCATGAATCATCCTATTGGCCAACATTAATTTTCACGCGAACGAAAGTCGCATTGTTTCGGATTTTATGGGCGTTGTTTATGTGGGTTTTTTCACTTGTGCCGTCGTGCGACTCTTTTGTCGTATCTTCCGTGGGTGTCTGTCGCAGACGACGTCACTAAACAATCTTTTCCCTTCCCACTATGCTCCAGCTGTTTACACCCCCCTGTACCCGTTACTATTTATAGTCATACGTTACACTTGAGCGCTGCTGTGTGTGTGTGTTTTATGCAGTTCACAGAGTTGTCCTCAGATTAGGGTGACCAGATTTTTTAATGCGTGAAGCAGGACACTTTTACTATGAGAAATGTGATTTATAATAAAAAAAATAATGCGAATAACTTCCAGACAAGACACTACTGTATATACAAGCTAATGTAATAAATCAAAATAATTATTACAATTTTATCGTAAGTTAACACATTAGCACTACAGCTCAACCTTCATATTGCTCTGAAAAATAGTCTTCATTTGAATGAATGGCACGCATCAAAGTGTCATTTTGTAAAATCAGTTCATAAACCTCACTGCATGTGTAAATTATGTAAATATTGAATGGTTGTTTGTTTAGAAAGCAGGTCTTTACGTAGGACACTTGGCTGAAAGGAGGGAATTTGATGACTATTTGGTCTTTCGCATCCCCCAGGACAATGCTTTCGAAAAAAGGACGGTACGTCTGCTCACACTACGCTCAGATGGTTCATCCTTATTGTGTGTGTGGTTTCATATGGACTACCTTGTTTTCAGCGAAGTTTGAAAGTGCACGTCTCATGTATTCCAGTTAGGGTGACCCCTACCCACATAGTGAACAGCCTCTAAGGGAGTCAAATATTGTCTTGTGATGCCTGCGCATTTTAGTGTTGTATTTATAAACGTGAATATACATGCAATATCGATTATATTTTTGCATTTTCTACATGTGAAAATCTTTAAAATAGCCTTTTAAGGTGTTCTTGTTTATAGTTTATTTTATTTTATTATAGCGTTCCCGTTTTTAATACGAATGGCTGAGCGGGAACGGATAAACTCAATTACCTTAACATCTGAACTTAGCACACACACTTTTGACTTACCCGAAATTTGAAGCGACCACGTTGTGGCTCGACTTGCTTTAGTGACGTACGGCGGAGATCGCCCAAGAGAATAGTCTTAAGTAAACTAACTAAACACGTCATGTATCTGTGCATGTGTCAAAATTAGTGTTAAGGTATGAATTTTTACTATTGCAAGTCCTTCGCGACTATAGGCTGTTCACGGTAAAGTAAGCAGTTTTGAGGCCCTTGTTACTATTTCCTTCTAGCCTTTTTTTTTTTTTTATCCTTTGGCCACCTTTTTTAAATAAATATTGTGAAGTAAGTAAAAAAAAAACAATGTGTTCCACCGCACTGGGAAGTTAACGCCTATCGCTCAAATAAAATATATTTATTGACTATTATTCCAAATTAAGAGGGATTTCAAAACTTCTGACTTTATCGTGAAAAGCCTATACATATAGATTGTGCTGGACTTGAAAATTGCGGAACTTTATTTGATAGACCTAAGTGTTTCAATGTCTATCTTTTCTGTTTGATGTCATTGACATACACCGGGTTAAGCAGTTTTCACGCGATGCAAGATAAGTGCTGACCTTGCAAGAAAATTTCTTGCACAAGTTTGTGTGCAAGGCACATCTAGCACGAAATGAGATAAGAGCAGGTCCTATTTTTCTCGTGCAAGGCGATGCAAGTTGCGATCCTATTGATCCTTGTATGCTGGTCATGTGACCTGTTGTAAACTCGGCCATAGAGTAAAAGAAAATCATAATCTGAGGTGTGCGAAGAGGAATACAGGGAAATAAAACATTGCTGGAAAATCACTTTAAAGCGTGGATTGAAGTTTAGACAGTTCGCTGATAATAAATTAAAACAATTATACTTTGGAGGGATAGCTTTGAAACAAATACCTAGTTGAAGTAAGCAGCTTCATAGTTTGTATTATAATACTTTGGCTGTTTGGTACTCACCAGGGCTATCAACTAATATTGATGCGAGACAGTATTCATTTTATTTATCTGCGTGTGAACTCTTCGCACGCTATTTAGTTGGCATTCTCGTACGAAATCTTGCGCGAAACGCATCTTGCATCGTGTGAAACCTGCTTTAGACGCCGTTCAGTGTTTATTCCTGCTTGTCAGTTTTAAGTATAATTATTATTTTTTTATTTCGTAATGTATTTACGTCACAGAGAAGTAACAATCAGGGGAACTTACAGATGCTACAATATACTTTATTAACTCATGCTATGATTAGACCATAATACGAAATTATCATTAAAATCGCCTTTCCTAAAGCTCGATCGAATCACTTTCTTATACAGATAAGGCATGCACGTTTTTTTTTCCGCATTGTTCTGCATCGCGTTCAGGTTATCCGACACTCGTGAAATACAATACACAAAGTTACTTCTAGGAATGTTTGTGCCCGTACGTATTTGTGAGCATTGGGTTCATCTTTCTTCTTCTCTTAACTAGATAAAGGGTTACTGGCGATAATTCATCGCAAGCGCAAAGTTACGTAAATTGAAATCAGGGCTCCAAAATCATATTCTTTTTCTAGTAATCTACTTTATTGAGTGAAAACGCAAATGTAAGATCGGCACTTTTATGTGTTTTAAACGATCTAATGTATCAAACGGTTGCATGTAATGGTTGAGCACTTTAGAAAGCTATGGTTACTTTCTTCTACCTACCAGTCGTGTACCGTGGGCTGCTGTGTGGTGGGTATCATATAACTAGTTTAAATTTGGCGGCATTTGCCTTCCTTGTGGCGCATAAACTAAGTGCACTTTTGTTTGAGGCGTGGGCGGCCGTCTTACTGAAGTTCTGAAGTTCGTGTCTGTAATTCTTTAATGTTTACGCAACAAAAATAAACACATTTCACCAACCAATAATTAAAGACTACACATGACGTGGGACTATTTGTCCTTTGTTAGACGCCAACATCTTTGCAAGCAGCCTAATTTTATTGCAACTGTGAAATAACTTCGTCCAATACAGAAAAGTATATTTTACTAATGTTTAAAATAAAACCTTCAAGTCGTCATGTATATTTGAAATTAAATCTGTATAATTGTAGGGGCGACAGGCTTTTCATTGATTCGTTTCGCCGCATCTCATTACTTCCTTTTGACTAGAAGATACGACGCTCGTTTGAGTTTCAATTAACAGCTCTCGTCAAGATCAATCGATTGCGTGTATAAAAACATTTGTGTAGCGTGGTTATGGTGAAATTGTATGCGCTTAGTGTTACAAATTAAGACAGCTTAACACAATGTCGGCCTATACTCGTCTTAAAGCCAAGTCGAAATACAGAAATCGTATACGGTTGGAAAGAGCATCTCAAAAGCTATCCAGTGATACCCATAAAACCCCATATGATCGAGTGAAGCGGTGTCGGGAACGTAAAATAAACATCAAGGCGTCCGAGCGCGTCAACGAAGACGAAATAACGCAAAACAAACGGCCGTGTCCCCAGAACAGCCAAACCCAATATTTTTTTCCGAGATCGCACCTGGCAAAAATATGCACGCGTGACTAACTGGCAGCGAAAAGAAATGAGAGAACGCTGCAGCCCGCGAGTCGCTTCTGTTGAACTTTTTGTTTTATTTATACAGTAGTTTATTCGCTGTCGAGTTCGCACAAAAGTTTGGACGAGCAAGAAAATTAAATTTGCCTTCCACGTGAAGTCTGTTATTTGCTGCTGCTGTATTATTCCAGCGCGGTTGTGTTGCGCGATGAGCAGCGAAGAAAATACGGCAGGCCCATTGTCTTTATGCAAGATTGATGAGCGCCTTCTGTTCCCCTGACACTCCAAATATAATTTTTTTTTTTTTTTTCGCCGTGGTGCTGTCGAAATAACGCGTAAGAGTAGGCTGGCATACTGTAAGCCGAGTTTTAGAGCACTGAAGTGCACGCCTTTAAGAATCGTTTCGATAAATATTAACTACAGTGGCTCCGAAAGTTATTTTCACACCTCTATTGTTAATTGTAGTTCTCCGAAAAACCGTCACTTGTCGGTGTAGGCAAGATATATAATAATCGCTTCCTCTGATGAGTGTATTATCCACGCATTGGATGTCATTCGCATCACTGACGTCAGAAAAGTGCGAAAGTGTGAACGCCGCAACCAATAAAGTATATGCACACCTCCCCGTACTTGAATGATTGGACCAGATAATGCACAGTTAAATGCGGTGCCATGTGCGAGTGACGGAACAACTAAAAGTCAGAAGCAAAAGGAACTGTCTCCAGCTGTTCGACAGGAGATCATGCGGCTACATGGATAAATAATGCACCCAATGTGCGTCGTGTCTTGAAAGTAGTCCTAGTACCTCGTCTGAAGGTTTAGATCAGTACGTACAGCGCATGTAAAGTTGTTACACAAAACAAAGTTTATTTCAAACATTCCGTAACGCGATTCAAGTTCAACCTCGTTGCGGTACATTTGCATTGTCATTATGTTGGGAAATAGACGGCTCAGCAGAGTATTCACATTGCATTTCGAACTACGTAAAGTTGAATTTTCCACGTGAGAAGTCGACCCAATTCCAACATAACGCCAAGGTAGGGGAATGTCAACCAGTCAGATTCAATAGTTTTTTTTTTTTTTTTCCCACCAACTTCCGTATGGACTGCATATTTATGGTATATTGTGTTATACTCTGTTTCATATAACTTCAGTAAATTTTGACAGTTCTCGAAAAGAAGTGCGGCCACCATGTATCCCTCCGCCACAGCTGTTCTGTCGGTGAAGAAAACGATATTTGTAAACACACTACGAATCCAATGGCAGGCATTGAAAGACTGACAACTTCTGTCCAGTAATTAGGCTACTATAGCTGGTTGCCATTCCCAGCTGTTTTATTTTTGTTATGATCACGTAGTATACTAGTTAGGGTTCTGTTTTATTTTATTGGTGGGATGAGGAACTATAGTTTAACGTCTTTCGCGAGACTAGATTTTTTTGTGGTACTTATGAGAGATTGGCGATTGGAACTTGCATTGTTTTGATAATGCAGTGGAAATTGTTCGTACGGAAGTAACATTCAATTTACTATAGCTCAAAAGTTTTAACTTCATCGAAATAACTAAATGCGATGAATGTGTGTCTGTTCGTACCTATGCGAAAAATGATCAACATATATAATGAACTACACTAAAAGGCGCTTATTAATACCATGTACATTTGAAAACCTCCCGCCAGAACAACACGCAATAAATACGTCACTGTTAATACCGATGTGCGAAATGCACATTGTAAACATGTTAAGCAAATTTAACTTTAAAATCGTTAGTGTTTCAATCAAATTAAGTCCAAATACATTTCAAATAGTCTAACAACAATTTAAGAAAACATTATTTACAATAAAACACAAACTTACTGTTCACTTCGTAATTCCTAAACATGTGCCGAACTTTGGATGATTAATTCACTAAAATCACTTATCGGCTTTTGATACGAAATAATTTATTTGCTGACTTATACAACTAATAAAACACTTGAACTATTTCTTGAAACCAACAAATTCATACATCACGACATTAATAATTTTTCGCTCGCGCTTCGCGATGGTCACAAAAAATGGCAGACCACAGCACACAACAAACTTTGTAAAAATAAAGCGGCAGACACGTGTCGATAATTCATTTCACTAGGGAGACTGTTCTAAAAAGGCATGTACGACGAACTACACTTAATGAAATACGTATACAGAAAAATAATTAACTGCATATCTAATACTCCGACATCACCAGCAAGGAATTCTCGTATATAGATAAATGATGACGGAAGAGAGTACAATGGCAACGGCTTTTCACTGGGTGCGTGGAGACCATAAACAGACTCATCGGAGATTGGTGGAGACCTTTCACATAACTGTGATGTTCGCATGCTCTATCTACCATAATATTTCTAAATATTTTTAAAGAAAAATAGTGTTTTAGTCTATGAGCCTAGTTTTAACCATAAATATTGTAATTGTCATTAATTTTCCGCATTGTAATTTTTAATTCCGAGTACTATTTTCTTTTACATTCATCGCAAAGAGCGCCAACATAATAACACGCATCCTGCAACAACCATCAGCTGACACAGTACTTTGAAAAAAGGGGGGGGGGGGTGGTTACTGTTTACATGCTGTGTAGGTTGGTCACAACGTCTGTCAAATTTCATTGAAGTTATAAAAAAACAATGTATACTCTACAAATACAACAGACGTTGGAAGTTTTAATTACTTTGTATATAATTTAGTGATAAATTAACGAATTAAAAATCCCTGGAATTAAAGAAATTATGAGTGCAATTTAGCGTGAACTTAGGTAGGATGCGGGTGTATTGGCACCTATATACAACCGTTTTAAATATAACTGTTCATATGTGTATTTATTTGGAAATATATACATGTATACCCTATCTGTATTTTCATATCCAAAATACGGCATATTTGTTAGCACTGGATTACAAATTACAGTAGACGAACATTTCTTAACTTCAGTATGAACACAGGTACAATTTTATTTTAAAAAAAATGGGACGTGACTGTGTTGGGGACACGGCTTTTTTTTTTTTGCGTGAAATGTCTTCGTTGACGCTCCCGGACGCCTTGATTTTATATATATATATATATATATATATATATATATATATATATATATATATATATATATATATCCCCGTTCCCGGCACCGCTTCACTCAATCATATGGGGTTTTGTGGGTATCACTGGATTGCTTTTGAGATGCTCTTTCCAACTGTATACGATTTCTGTATTTCGACTTGGCTTTTTGATGAGTATAGGTTGATATTGTGTTAAGTTTTCTTAATTTTTTTACATTAAACTCGCACAATTTCGCCATAACCACGCCACACAAATGTTTTATACACGCAATCGATTGGTTTTGACGAGAGCTGTCGATTGAAACTTAATGAGCTTCGTAGCTTCTCCTAGTCAAAAATTATACTACGCGAAAGTTACGATATGCAGCGAAACGAACTAAAAATTGCAGTGCTCATCATCCTCCTCCTCCTCCTCCCCCCCCCCCCCCCCATCCACCCCCGGGCGTGCACGTAGCTTCGCAGTTCTCACTCAACGTAACATATACTCGTTGATCCTTTGGAAATCGAGTTTTGTAATTGAATTACGATATATTGGGAGCTGCAACGCCAAACTGTATCACCCAATTTTGCTATCATCGGATTTTCTGGATTGCCTCCCACTATGGTTGCAAATTGAAAGACTTATTGACGTCAAAATTTGACGCAGAGTTAACGTAGAGTTAAAACAGCGAACCCATGGTAAGGCTGCTCTGTACCTGATGTTTGCGCATTCAAGTCGCAAAAGCGAGGGAGCAAATACGGGCGACACTAACACGTGCGCCTAGCGCTCTCATCGCCCCTACGCGAAAAGACGCTGACATGGCTTGCAGCGTTTCCGCTGTCGCGCTGTATTTTGCCAACTCGATCTGTGACAGTGGGACTTTGTTGTGATGAAAGCCCGCAGATTTAACTACAGACGTTGTACTTTTCTCCCACCGCCGATATAAATTACGTGGGCGGGATATTAAAATGCGATATTTTCTTTTTTGACTGCACTTAATAGGATAAAAGCAAAAATATACGGCGTCAGATTATTTGTTTTTACCTTTTCTGGCAAAAAGTTGTCCTCCCAGAAAATTTATTTTCCCGAAATACGCCTTTGCACGCTAACAACGAATTTCAAAGAAAGTATTTCAGTACATAATCCTCTTTAACTTCAATGTGAATCGTCCGCTAGTGCCGCGTCGATTCCGCGCCACAAACGAGGCGGGACACTCGCCATCTGGCTGTGAATAAATTAAAAACCGCGGATCTCGACTCCTCGTTGCTCCCACGCAGGGGTAACTTTCTCATATTACCGCAAGTGCCTGTTAACTTTCTGTGCATATATATTTGGTCATCAACATGAAATTTCATTTTCTTTCGTGAATACATAACAGGATTTCCAAATGAACTTATAATAGCAGTACTACTACTAAAAACTTCATTAACTGGGAATGTTTTCCAACAAATTATATCTCGAGAATCTATTTCACTAATGTCTTTTGGTTTTGGGTCTTTAGAATTATTTGTTCGTCTGAAGAATCATAACTCTAAGAAACCAGAACCAGCTTTTGCAGTAATACCTTGTAGTGCAAATCTAAATAACAGTGACAATAATATATAACTTCCTTCAATGTCCACAACTCGTACAGTCCACTCAGTATCATCTTTGTTAACGTCCTTTTCATTGGCATGTATATTGCGAAACACCTTCTTTGGAAAACATCATACTTCCACCTCTACGAAACCTGTTAACGTACATCTTGACCAGGAAAGACGAAATTGTCGAATTCTCTGAAAACACGAAACATACTAAATTACAACCACAATACACCGCAAGGGTGTATTTTTCCCTAAAGTCCCCCTGAAGGGGGATAGATGTTCACGGTCTTCAGTCACCGTAAGTATGTCACGCCTGTCAGAGATGCTTGCTTACTGCTCGTAGCCGGTCCTCCTTGCATTCGTGACGATGGCGTGGTTTCACGTCGGGTGGCAACGTTAAATTTACATTTTGGTGGACAAATACATAATGTGCATACAAGTAGATCTTAAGCAGGGCTTTCAAAAGTGCCCAGTTTACCGTGAACAGGTGTTCTCGGAAAACTGGGCACTTTTGAAAGCCCTGCTTAAGATCTACTTGTATACACGTTGTGTATTCTTCCGCCTTATGTAAAATAAACATTGCCATCGGCCTAATCACTTTATTCATTCGACGGTCAAGTTAAAATGTGAAATTATTATAAATTAATAAAGACTTTACAAATCTGCTCATTTTTACACTTCGATGCATTAAAAAAGAAAGAAAAAGAAGTAAATTTATGTTAATCACAAATGATTACCCAACACTTATTATTCGACGTTAAGATATGGAACTACTTTCCATCCATCGTTACCAACTTTACTGGATGAATGTTACTCAGTGCGCCAATTAAAATATATGCTCGCAAGGGAAATGACTTTTTTCTAAGGTTCTTTCTAAAGTGCTCACTTTATCGTGAACAGCCTTTACCAGTCTGTTATCCCGTATTTTCCCTCGGTGGTGAGTTTCTGTACTTCCGTAGTTTCCTGGCCAGGGTAACCAAAAATTTTCGCCACTAGGTAAGCGCTAGTGTCGCTCGTGTACCAGATTTCCTGTATTTTCCACGTTAATAAACCGGGTAATTGCAGTAATCGTGGAATCCTTCCATTTTTAACACTTGTGTCTTAAAAATTTCTCTCTCTGTTGCTTCTTCACTTATATTGTTTCTTTCCAAATCTTTCTTAACTTCCTGAATCTAGGTATTATATTAATATTAGTAATGTCTAATTCATTTGTATTTCTTAAAAAAAAAAAAAAACCTTGTGTATAATTTAATTTATTTTCACCTCTAAATGTGTTTGTATATTAAAATTATCCTCTAATTTCTCATGATTTTCATAGTTTAGCAACATTTATATAGCTTGTTTAGCTTTCCAAGTTTTATATATGTATATATAATATATGTATCTATATATATAATATATATATAAATTATCCTGTAAATTATTCATTATTTTCATAGCTTAGTAACTTGTTAAATTGTATGTTTTTTAAAGCAAATTTTGACATGTTCTATACCATTATGTATGTTCTCTTGGATTAATAAAATTGATTGATTTAACACGAACAGAACTAACCTTACCGGGAGTCTTCATATTGTAAGCCACTTAACCGCATCACTCTAAGAAGAAAAAGAGCTCAAGAGTGCGCCGCGGCCATACGTGAGACGCGAACACGTCGTGTAAACAAGGCCTCAAGTCGCAATTAGCGCCACCTCACCTGATACCTTCGCTTTCCATTGCGGAAGGTCGCGCACAGCCCTACATCGCAAAACTAGGGGATTCAAAGATGTGAAATAATGAAGGGGGTGGGGGGGCAGAGCCTACTTTTTTTTTACTATTCAATACACTGTAGAATGCATTCACAGCTACATCACACCTTTGTGATGCCCTGCTAAAGTTCCGATTCCAGGATATTCCTCCGCCTCGTGCAACCAAAGCTTAACTAAGTCTAGCAAATTACATCAAAGTACAACGCACCGAATTTGTGCGCACTCAGCTGTAATAATATTTTGCGTGAGATCTTTTTATTACTAGGTGCTACTAACACACGTCATTTCTCACTGTTTTTATACATGTTTATTAAAAATGAAACATAATTTATAAATAAAATATTGGTCAAAAATCTATTTAACGAAAAATAAGATAATTTTATGTTGTCAGAGGTTTAAAACGCTTGTTATACATGGAATATCTAGAAAGTAGCTAAACACGTCATACATGGGGTGATTTTTTGAAGGTTTGATTTTAAAAGTGTGAAGAAACTGCGAGTAGACTATATGCATACATTTCACTACTCTCAAAAGTTAACGCCTAAGGTTGCAATATGATATATTTATTAGTGGTTAGTGCCTGTTGGAAGGGCCTTAAAAAGTGCTCACTTTATCGTGAACAGTCTATATCACAATCTTGTGTTCAAAACAGTGACATGTACTTTTACGTTTGTCTATGCAACACTCGCGAGCGTGACATTGTGTAAACACACAGACAGAGAGAAAGAGGGAGAATAGAACAGGTTAATGTGTACCCTACGTTAAACAGGGTGTCCACCCACAGGGAAAAGTCAGGGAATTTCATGTAACACGGAAAAGTCAGGGAAGTATCAGGGAATCTTCACCTGGGTCAGGGAAAATGTAAATAATTTGCTACTGTGCATAGTTGTGTGGATACAGGGTAATGTAATTATAAGCATATGCAAGTTAAAATTATTAATTTTTAAATTTGTGAACTGACAATAATACATTTTTTCCAAGTCACATAGGGCCTATACGTACAAATAAATAATTTTTGTGTGTAGTTGATAGTCCATAACGCGAGCAATATACAGTAGACGGGTTGAATGAAATGTTAGCCCTGCGTGCTTGGTCTGTTGCAGTGTAATTTAACTATGTTTTGCTGATAGCGTATTTGTTCTGCCAGCGGTGGAAAAATATGGTATTGAAAGGTTTCGGTCCTGAAAATAGATAGGGGAAAATGGTAAGATTCTGCCTTGAAAACCGGGAAAAGTCAGGGGATTCCAAAATTGAATTTCAATGTACCCCCTGTTATTAAGGAAAACCTCTTATGTATATTTTGTGGCCCCTTCAGTCTTCGGGCAAAACCATTAATGGATGGAAAGTTTTTAAACTCTCTGTGGGAGTATTTTTTCCCCACATCCCTTTCTCTTTACCTTGTACTCCTGGAACGAGATAACGTCACTACCTCTGCGTACAGAAGATTCGTGTCGTTTCTTCAGAATTTGTTCTATGGAATAGACTTAAGCCATTCTAACGTAACCCACTTGAGGTAAACAAACTTCAACAATTTACATGTATAGTCAGATACAAGAAATATTTAAGCAGTCAACTATTACATTTGTACAGTATGTACTAAGTTTAATCCAATTCCCAAAACCTCCATATGTGAAATAAAAGGTGGGGAAAACCTGGGTTTATGAAAAACTTTGTGTAGTGTAAACATACTACATATGAAAAAATACTGCTGCCCCCTTGAGACCGTAAAATATATAGGTTCGATTATCTCAATACATAAGTTGTATATATTCTAATTGTATTAGAATTCTGTCAGAGGAAGTGTGCTGTGTTCTGTCATTTTACGAAGCACCAGTTATAACTTGGAATCCTGTCGACAATGTTTTGATAGCGCAAACTGTGGTCGGGACTCCAAAATTGGCTACTGCCCAAAACAAGGGTTGGCCAAGCACATTTTAGAGGCTTCTGCGTATCCACAAAAGTGATTTACTGGCTCGAAATGAATGTTGGGAAATGCGGATTATTGTGCAGTGGAAAATGTGTTTAGTAAAAAAAAATTTGTGTTGTGTTTAGAAAAGTATGGGGAAAGAAAAAAGGAAGGGGGGGGGGGTGTTGCAAAGATGCGAGTATGTGAACGATTGTTACTCCGGCCCTCGTCGTACAGCTTGACTGCTGTCTGAGCGGGTGAGGTGCACAGCCGCGGAATGAGCACCCCCCGATAACATTAAAACCCTCGGCAAACAACGCAGATAAAACGTTATTAATGTGCTGGGTGTTGCCGCGGCGGAGGATAACATTCCTGGAATCGTAATCTCCTCGCGGCAGTGTCACCGATAATTCTAGCGAGTTCGAGTGCCACTGCACTGCGCTGCACTGCATCGCACTCCCCTTTGCTTAGACGTCTGTGTGGTAGTTATGAACTCTAAAGGCTGTTCATGATAAAGCGAGCACTTTTGAAACTAACCTTAGGAAAGAGTCACTTCTCTTGCCTGCGTATATTTTAACGGGCGCATCGAGTGACATTCGCGCAGCAAAGTTGGTAACGATTGATGGAAAGTAGTTCCATATATTAACGTCGAATAAAAAGTGCTAGGTAACAGTTTATAACTTAAACTATTTCTATCGTTTTCTGTTTTTTTTTTTTTAATACATCGAAATGTAAAAACGAGCAGATTTATAAAATATTTCCTTTCCTAGTAATTTCACAGTTTCATTTGGCCGACGCATAAATAAAGTAATGAGGCCCATGTCAATGTTAATTTTTATATGGTGAAGAATACTCAAAGTGCATACAAGTAGATCATCAGCAGGACTTTCAAAGTGCTCATTTTACCGTGAACAGCTTATAACGCTCCAGAGACATTTTTTATCTATAGGCTGTTCGTGGTAAACTGAGTGCTTTTGAAAACCCTGCTCAGGATCTACTTGTACGCACATTGGGTATTCTTTCGCTATACGTGTATAATTCTTTCGCTATAAGTCTGTAAATTTACATTACCACTGGCTTCATCACTTTATTCAAGCGTCTGTTTTTTATATTGCATCCGTAAGATCTTCTTTCAATACATAGCTGTACAAAGATATTGGACAAGTCAAATGGTAGTATACAAAGTTTATACACTAGACATATTAAACACACACACATATATATATATATATATATATATCTCCGGTTTTTCTTGTTCCCTTTTTCTTCTGTTTCAGTAAAACGACGGCGACCCATAGCATGTTGGAAGAAGATGCGTCAAATTACGACGAAAGATACTGTGTGTGTGTACGTGATATATATATATATATATATATATATATATATATATATATATATATATATATATATATATATATATATATATAATATGCACAAAATTCAATTTGGCGCATCTTTTTCCAACATGCTATGGGTCGCCGTCGTTTTACTGAAACAGAAGAAAAAGGGAACAAAAAAAACCGGAACAAGAAATGTGTACAATAAAATGTTATACACTAATTTATTAACCTGTTGTTTAAGAGTTTTGGGTTAGAGAAACAAATTTCTTGAAGGTGTTGTGATAATTTATTGAAAAGTTGGCTACCAAGGTAGTACGGCCCTTTCTGGGCTAATTTTAAGTTGACTGAAGCTAGGTGTGTTTTGTTATTCTAGTGTCATTCTTATGAAAGAACTCATTTTTCTGAAATAAGTGACAGTTTTTGGACACGAATATAAGTACTGAAAACATGTACTTGCATGCAAATGTTAAAAAATTCTCTCTGAGTTCTTGAAAAGAGGTTTACATGACTCTGACTTTCTTTGGACAGTGATTATTCTTACAGCTCTCTTTTGCATGAGAAACACTTTTTTACTGTCAGGGGGATTACCCCAAAAATGTTGTGGAATGAAAATGGGAAAAATATACCATTTTTGTTGTATTTTTGTTCAAGGCCTCTGCAACACTTCGCAGAGCCAAACAGGCTGAACTTAGTTTGGGTCAAGTTAAGCTATGGAATTATTAAAAAAGTAAATATTTTACTACTTAGCTAATGCATAGAAAGACAGAAAGCAAAATAAATAAGTTCAGTATCCACGTATGTCTATTTAGCACTTCATTCAGCGCACGGAACTACTTCATATCCACTGTTACCAACTTTACCGTAATTCACGTAAACCAGTTAGAAAGGTGGGAAATGACTTTTAGCACATTGTAGTTTAAGATGTCCCCGCTGCGAAAACATGAAAAATGGGCGGTTTTTATTTTAGTAACAACTAAACAGCTCTTTTTTGTAAGGACAACGTGATGAACAAAGTTTGGGAATAATTCAACAGTTTTTCAGTCCGCGAGAATTTTTTCCTCGAGCGAACTGTTTGGGAGTTGCTTTTAGACTCGAGAGACAGTTTATTTCAAGAAAAGAGCTGAGCAAGTTATGGTCGTGAAATCGTCCTCTCAGAGAGTCTTAGGTTCCTGTTCCTGTGTCTGAACGCCCGCGCGCGTATGTGTACAGAAATGTCGAAATGGTATACAAATATCATGCAGTGCCGGCCCTTTCTGGTCTTTTTTTTGAGCCGCAAAGTGTAAACGTAAACGTTGTAGTATATCTTTACCTATCTACATCAGTGTTTAAATTCCACTGCTCAGAAACTTAATGTACAGTTAATATCAGTAAAGAAGCAACAAGTATAAACTACCGGGAGAAACCATTTAAATACGTACCCATAAACTATGCAATGTCGAATTGTGAATATTTTTTTATGTATGTACATGTACACACACGTGTGCGTGCGCGCACGCGTCTATATATAATTCATTTACGCCTTCGTCTACCCCTTGAGGTTCTTAATAAAATACGCTGTATACAGGTTATGCTATAAGTAGACGTGGTCACTGATTGCATACCAACGGGGTTAGCCAGTTTCGCGTTTTATTCGGTCATACGCCCAATGCGTCTACAGCAAGACGTTTTGTCGTAAAAAGCGAGCACGGATCGAAGTTTTTGACCTTATATTTTATCATCGTTGGGTATAGCGCCCGTCGTACTGAAGGCGTATGATTAGCCCATTATACGGCAGACTGTCGTAAGATAGAAAACTGACATACATCAGTAGAACAAAGACAAATGCTTTAACGTGTCTTAGTGCATTCAGTTACGGTAAGCTATTACTTCACATATGAAAAAACAATCTTGTGTAACAACGTGTCTATCAATTAGCCATTTAAAAATATATCGATAATTAAGTTAATACTGTGTTGATAAAACTCTGCGTGTAAATCGGTGATTTATATTGTACTTTTTTTTTTTTTTTTGCGAAACGCTTCAGTTGATTTACGGAAACGACGAAATTTTGAACTAATTTTTGTAGTGAAACACGTATTTCCTGTGTCTTCGAACGTCAGGAACGAACTATACGGGGACCAAAACAAATCGTTCTTCATGTTGTTACTAGAAAATGGTCCTTTCCAGGGAATTTAGAATATACACGCCACTCATCCTTCAGATGATAAAAAAATCTCGCTCCGCAGCAAGAATTTTCAATTCTTATTTTTCTCCCCCTCCACCCCCGTATATTTTATTGATTGCTAACGAAAATAAAGCAATATCCATAACAAATACTTCATAAACCGCAAACACAATAAATTGATTGACAAATTTGCGGAAAGCGCCATACATCCGCTACGAGTTAAGTTAGTTACTGAGAAATTTGAAAATACCTGGAGGATACTTCTTTTACCAGTGACGAACCTACAAATACCTATTACAGTCCGTCCATGCTTACTTCCAACTTTCCTGAAGCCCTGCTGATGTTCAATTTAAGGTTATTCGTCATATTCCTCCGCCTCGTGCAATCAACTTAACCAAGTCTATAAAATCACATCAAAGGGACAACGCACCACATTTAAAGTGCACTCAGTTTAATAATATTTTGCATGAGAAATATTTTATATATATAAATACATAAAGAATTCAGTTTAACAAAAATATGATACTTTTAAGGGAAGTAGTATAAAATAAAACGCTAGTGATAGATGACTTATATAGGTAACAAGCAAACACGTCGTATATGGAGTGACTAATTTTTTTTTCATTCTCCAAAAAAGACTATAGGCCTACATGCAACCCTTCATCCAGCTGGCTTGCTGTCGTTCTACGTGATATCGTGATGTAGGGAATTGCACGCTGTGTTGAAGAGTAAATAAAGTAGGCTCTGTTTTTTTCTCCCCCTTCACAATTTCGCCTCTGAATTCCGTAGGTTTGCGTGGGAAGGGGCTGGCAGCCACTTGACGTCGGGGTAGTTCAAACCAGTATACGTGATGTTGACCGGTTTGGATACCGCTTTTTCGGGCAACATCCCGTTGTGTGACGTTGAATCGTACTGGGAACCACTGTACGGGATTGTGTAGTATTCTCTTGTTGCGGCAGTTGACATTGCTTAAGACAATTGTGCTTGTTGTGTAAGCGTATTGACCGTTTCTGGCGGTGAGAAATTTTCTCAGCCGGAGCTTTGCTGAACACGTTTCAGGTCGAACGACAGTGTTCGAAGAATGACTTCACGAAGTTGCACCATCGTAAGCGAAACGACTTTTAGGTCTTGTGCTTTCAGGGAAAGTGTTGCCTACATAACATTTTTATGGAAAACAGTTTTAGGTCTTACGCCACGCTTCCGTCGGATAACCTTCGAAGAAGTTTTGCATCCCTTCTATCTTGAATTTATTTTTGTTCCACTGTAGCTTACTTTTCAAATAAAATATTTAAAAATGAAGGCTGTCACGGAATGGAGCATATCGTAACATTTTTAAGTCCACAATATTTTGCCCATGTTGTTTTTAACGTAATAAATATTATCTCATTACTTACTCTCATTTTCAGCTTCACGTGAAGAAATACAAACTTGACATCCACTCTTGTTTCAGGAATTCTGCAAAGTCTGTTCACGATAAAGTGAGCACTTCGGATATCAACGTTAGAAAAAAAGTCACTATCCTTACCTCCATATATTTTAATGGGCGAACTGAGTGAAATGCACCCAGAAAAGTTGGTAACGATGAATCGAAAGTAGTTCCATATATTAACGTCGAGTAAAAAGTGTCGGGTAACCATCTGTGATAACTTAAATTATTTATTTCACTTTGCATCTAAGTGTAAAAATGAGCAGATTTGCAAAATATTTTCTTTTGTAATAATTTCACAGTTGCACTTGATCGACGCATGAATAAAGTGACGAAACCCATGACAACGTTAATTTTACATAAGGCGGAAGAATACACAATGTGCATACAAGTAGATCTTAAGCAGGGTGTTCAAAAGTGCTCACTTTAACGTGAACAGCCTTTATATAGTCTATCCGTGGTTCCTTCATACTTTTTGAAAAAATCACCCCATGAATGACGCGTTTGGTCGTTTTCCGAAATATGCTACGTATCGCAACCTTTTTGTTACTGACCTTTCACTTATTTTCTATCTATAAATTATAATATTTCATTTGTAGTTACTATGTATAAAAACTGAGAGAAAATAGGTGTGTTCGTAATCCCTAGTAATAACTAGTTCATGTGCGAAACATTACTAACGCTAATGCGCACTTATGCAGTGCATTGCCCCTCTGGTGTAATTTGCTAGACCTAGTTTATAAGTTAGCAGGGCTACAGAAAAGTTGGAAGTAAGTGAAGTAACAGTTAATAAACTGTGTGTAATAATGTTTGAATTTTAATATTGACTGTTTACGATACTTTAGAAAGAGATATTGATTAAACACAAAATGGTAAGGTTACCACAAGCTCTGATAGCCACGCGGTGAGCGACGCAACTCGGCGGTGACAGTGAAACAAGGTGAGCACGGTAAGTGGCCGGGGAAGCGTTCGTTCACGCTCCAGATATTGAAAGAATTTCGGTTCTTGTTCTTCCTCTTTTTTTTTTTATTGTTCTCCTCCCGGCAGTTCTCGGCTGTCTTCGGGTCAAACCGTTTACTCGCCGCTGGAACGTTCCGCTGCTGGTCTCCGCCGCAGTCCCGGAAGAACGCAACACCTAGATGATGCTGAGGAGGGGGAGGGGGGCAAATATGTAACAGTGCCACTGCGCTGCATTTTCTCCCCGAGGTCAAGGTCATCGCACAGTGTCCATGCTGTCGTCTCGAGCGCTTGAGTCGGCCCTACACGATTTATAGTATTATTAATCATCATCATCATCATCCCCCCCCTTCGTGTTCACAGTGAGTCAAGTGACGCGTGGAATTAATCAATATTATTTACTTAATAAAATACACGTCAGGCCCCGATAAGATTAAAAGGCCGCTCACGGTAAAGTAAGCACTTTTTTCCTATCAGCAATTTTTTTTATCCCTCCGCCACTTTTTAAAATGGATATTACCATATAAATAATAAACAGTGTATATATTTCACTGGATTGAAAGTTGTCTAAGGCTACAGTAAAATATATTTATTGACTCTTACTTCAAACGAGAGGGCTTCGAAAAGTGCCGGCTTTACAGCGAATAGCCTATAGTTACAAAAACAGCCTACAAATAAAGGTATTACAAAAGTACAGGCAATGCAGTCTTGCAAACAGTAAAATAAACACAAGTTAAATTAATTGAATTTCATCAGATCCATGCATTTCTTACTCGATTTTTGAGATATTCTTTAATTTCGAGTGTATTGTAAAACAATGTTAGTTTAATTCTTTTACATTGTATTTCGATAACATATTGAACATTTTTTTTAACTTAAGTTATAAAATCCTTTCCCATTTAAAGAACTCAAATGTATATTTCTTAGTTTAAAATCATCCCTTGTAAAATGAAAATGTGCTTTCCTGGTAATGTCATAGTATTCAGTTTACGAGAGTAGTAATCTAGTATTCATTATACTATGTTATAATTTTATATAATTTAAAGATATGTTTGCACGAAATAGACTTACTTTCATTCGTTAATAATGTGACAGCATTCTTCTGTAATACAAAACTCTACACAGTCAGTTTGGTTATCCCAAAATTCGATTCCATAGCTCATAATGGGGTGAAAATAGGCCAAATAAGCTTGTTTCAGTGTCTTGTAATCTATCCTATAATGGAACATACTTAACTAGAGACAAGTTTAAGATAACTTACTGTCTAATGCTATTCTATGGTTGGTTCGGATTGGTCGTTTGTCACTTTAACCCTAAAAATGTCACAACATTAACTTCATATTATAATATTTTTGTTAACTAATATATAATGCACATTAGAAAATATATTAGAATAATTGACTGATGTGCTAGTGAACGGCGTAAACGTCCATCGTACAGAATTTGAATGAATACCTTGTTCTCCATACATAAGCATTGTCGTTACTCAGATCATTTTTTTTACAAATTAATGGTAAGTTACTCGTAGTTGAAAACTGAAATAAATGCATTCTTAGGAAAAAAATAATCCTTCAGAAATGTTTGCATGCGACACAAATGGCCTACGAGTAAGATATAATTACATTTAGTTGGATCATTTCAATTTTGAAGCTTAATGAAGTCTATCAAATATAACAAAAACTAACAGAATAATAAGGTTTTGCAACAAATAAAGCCACGATAAACGTAAATAGTATGTGTATTTCTTGATAAAATATAATAAATCAAAACACAACATCGATATGAAAATAAAATTAATGTGGGGCTATTTGGATCACGTAATTTTCTGCTTTAAAGTGTATGTATTAAAACAATAATAAATATTTTAACAGTCTTAAAAAAAAAATTGACACTTATACCGCAAATAATTTTTTTTCCCTCGCGAGCACCTACAAAAATTTTTTCTTCGAAATAGCTGTCACCACAGAAGCCACATGGTTTATCGTCTTCATCTGACGATTCTGCTAACTCTTCGCTGGAACTCTAGGTGGCCTGACTTTGTTTAATCATTCTGCGCTGTCGTTTTTGTTTTTCATCATATGTGACATTTTGACTTCTTGTAGACTTGTTTGTAGTTAGTGCTCCCTTCTCAAAAGTTAATTAGATCCTGTTTCTGGTTTTTGCAACGTGTTCCGTGTACATGAAGTGGCAAGCTGATACCTTTTCTCTTGTCAAAATGTTCTTACTTTTCTCTTTTTTTTTTTTTTTGTGTTGGCAGTACAGCAGAAAAGGACGTGGATGCATTTAGAGATGTTTGGTTATCAGAATCTTGTTGCAAGGTATTATTAAGTGATAATGTAATTTCTGGTTATTCTGCATTCTGTACTTCACGTTCATCATTATGGTTGCCATGCATTTCGATATCATAAATGGCTGATGGGATAAACTTTTCTGGAAGTATTTTATCTGGATGAAAATAGAGTGCATTCAAATCCCTTAACTGCATAGCCAACAGTTACACCCTTATTTCATGGCTGCGTTGAAAATGTCCCCAAAAACTAGTGTAACATAAACTTTTTGCAATTTCTACAACCATTATTATTGTCTGTCTATGTTTTTACATATTATACACTGTCAATATCAAACACTGTAATTTGCACACGTTTTTCACCCATGTTTAATTTTTATTAGTTTTCGTATGTTTACGATTTTGAATAATTAGATGTTAGAATGACAATAGTTTATGTTTAAACCCCTTAATTAGCTAGATTTTATATTTGTTTGTATTTTAATTAATAATTCAATATTTTCATTTATTTTCTTGGTCTCACACCATTGTAATTGTTTCAGGGAATTTATTGTGTTATTTTTATTACCTTCTACGAGACCCGCAACTCTTTGACATAGGGAATTAGGCCGTTAGGAGAGTGTCATATTAGTTGTTTTGAGTAGGAAGCCTTCCGGTTGGCTGGCAGGTTTGAATCCTGCACCCCCATTGGCTAGTATGATAGCGTAGGGCTAAGCGGGTAATTTCAATTAGGAAATCGCGCTCTCTGCCGCCATCTTTCAACGAGTTAAGACCTAAGTCAGGACGCACGTCCAGAAGTTGGACGTAGCTTTTTTAAGTAGTATATTAGGGTGTTTTAGTTTCTACAGCTTGCTTTATTAATATTGTTTTGTTTCTACGTAAAGAAGTGTGCTGTCAGCCCCTCCGTATTGTAAGCAGCTGTTTAGGAGCTTAGGTCAGTTAGACGTTCCGTGAGCTGTTAGCTACTTTAAGAAACACCTTAATTCTATGAAGTTTGAATACTACTCTACATTTTCCTGAGATCCTACAAATAAACTATTTTTCTACACTACTAGTTTTTCTACGAGTTTAGTCTACACGTCGTATAGGTCTGAGAGCGGTCATTTGTAATAGAACATTCTACACAACGCCATGTTGGCACGGCGTTTTTAACAGCTAAGAACCAGCATATTTTTAACTATTACCTGAGGGACAGAGCTTTTAATGTTCTATCACTAAACTGAACCAAGTGTAATTTTTCCAAGTAATAATTGCAGACGTTTTCATTCAGGTATTTTTTTTTAAAGTGACAAACTGACACGTCAGGTTAGTTTATGTTTTTGAATAAGGGTATTGTTAACGACCGTTATGTCTGATCGCTTCCTATCGGCAGTGCTAGTTCCAATGTTTTACATAAAACCTTTGCTAATTGCCATTCAGGATTTTTAATTAGTTTCATTTACAGCCAGAATACATATCAATTAAATTAAAGAAACTGAATTTGAAATAAAGTAATTTGGTTGGAAACTTTATGTAGTCTGACGTCTTTTCCTATTTGCATGAATAATTGTTTTCACTTCCTCGCCTTCACTGAAAACTCAGTTCTGCATAATTTCTGCATGTCCTTATAAAAAGTAAGCTGCATAATTTTCAGAGTGTGACAAGTGGTCACTGGTCTCAAGTAAGTGTGGTAAACTAAGGTGAGTATTCTTCGCATCGAACGTCTGGTTCTCGAGCCTGCAAGGGGCAGGCAGTCGTTTTCCTCAGGGGAGAAATATTTTGCTATCACACTGCTCAGTTGTAATAAGTTTTGCCAACAATATACCTAACCTGAAACACGATATCAACACTTGCTTTTATTTCACTGTTTTATAAGCCTATGTGAGAGTATGGTTAGGCAAACAAATCAATTGTACGCTACCGTTATTCCACACGTTGTCGCGTACTTTCTATTCAGTGCCGCATGGTAATATCCCGTCTGCTCATGTTTTGTGTTAATACTAAGTACTTGGAATAGGCCTACAGCACGAGCAGCAGGTACATATGGCAGGGCACTTGGCATTGTGTGACGCATGTACTGCGGGCAAGCTACTTGTACGTTTTTCAGTAAGATGGTGTGCATAAACTGTAGTAATATTCTGGATATATTGACACAAGGAAATAAGACGGCTTCGTGTTAATTTATTATGTGATTGTACATTTACACTTCACTAGCTTATTGATATGTGGGATTGGTGTGCACGAATAAGTTTGTTTCGTGTTGGAAATTTGTTTTCATAGACTTGGAAACTGTTCTGTCCATGGGCTGTAGGACAAATTAGTAGCGTGTGGTGACAGACATAGCAACTATATTTGGGGTTTTATACAGTACTCCAAGCTCTGTATGAAACTTGTGTGAAATATGTCCATCCAACCTAACAACAAGCATCTTCCTGGTGAACGATGTTTTTGAAAATGTTGCAGCCAAACCAGAAATAAATATTCGTTAACTTAACCAGACTCCCACATTACACCTTGACTGCAAGGAGGAATTCTATGCTTATATTCTTTCCTCATTCTCTTCCCTTTGGATGTAATGAATGGTGGAATAAATACTCCACTAGCACTGCAACAGATAATTGCTGTTACATTTTCCCCTCGTTCCCCATTTGTTATAACTTATCTCAAATCTCTTTCGCTAACCATTTTCAAGAGCCTGTCGTTCATTGGAAACCCGCTCTCATCGTTGCAGATGCTCTTAGGCAGGTCTTGAATATCTAACGCGACTAATACGCTGTTCAAGAAGGCACAAAACTTATCAACACGTTCCTTATTCAGTCCCACTGCCAGAACTTTCGAAAGACCTTCTGGTTAAAGGAAGTGAAATCTGTCCATGAAAGACAAAAACCAATCTTACGTGCCATTTTTGTTTCATCCCTCCACGTAGTTATAATTTTTTTTTCTAGTTTTGCGAAATGGTCGCACTGCCCTTCTCACTTTTATAAATGAACTAGATGACCCGTACGACTTCGTTCGCACGACATTTAGGACTGCGGCCCCACTTGTCTCTAGTCATTGAGCTACTGCGGCCCCACTATTGGGTTCTCTACCCACTGAGTTTCTGCGGCCCCACTTGTCTCTAGTCATTGAGCTACTGCGGCCCCACTATCGGGTTCTCTACCCACTGAGTTTCTGCGGCCCCACTATTCGGTTGTCTATTCACTGAATTTCTGCGGCCCCACTGTTGGGTTCTCCACTCACTGAGCTACTGCGGCTCTTGGGAAAGAATGTAAGATAGCCCATAGACAAAAATAAAGGAGAAATGACGAATTTTTTTAAACAATGCTTTTTTCCTGCAGTAAAATTACAATTAGAATTTCTCTCAAGGAATGGGATAAAATTACAATAAGAATACTGCTTAAGGAAATTATATATTTTTCCGGAGATAAAAAGTAGCCTATGTCACTCTCCAACCCTCCATCTATATCCGTGCAAAAAAAATGTCGATTCGTCGCGCCGTTTTGACGTGAAAGGACAAACACACACACATACACAATTTCCCATTTATAATTTATAGAGTAGTAAGGATGGCCAAAACCATGGCTAAAAATACTTAAGCCTATACACCAGATCAGTTTCATGCTTTGGTGAAAAAATTGAAGATGAGCTTCTTGGACTCTTCTCTTAAGAGTCGTATATGGAACATTAAAATGGGATGCTGCAGCTGGCGTACCTAAATGGCCATTAAGTAAACTTATTTTTGCTTGAGTCATTCTTTCTTCGGACCACTGAAGATGCGCATTCGTGCTTTTATATTTCCTCGCCATTTTAAATAATAAAATAAGTTAAATTTTCATCAGTATAAATATTAAACATTTTTATCTGCTGGACATTCACATTAATTTTTAAAAATTATTGTTTTGCTTAATTTTTTTAGGGTGATGAAATCTGCAACTTTTGTATAGCCTATCAATAATAAGGCAATTATTTATTTCACAACAAACAATTAAATAAAAACTGTGAAGAATTTTCTCTGATTTTAATAGTATTTATGGGAATTTTTATTTTTAAACTGCATTTAATTATTATTTAATCGTTGTTAATGCATCGAAATGTAAAAATGAGCAGATTTGTAGAATATTTACGGCTCTAATTATTTCACAATTTCACTTGACCGACGCATGAATAAAGTGATAATGCCCATGGCAATGTTAATTTTGCATAAGGCGTAAGAATACATATGTACATGCAAGTAGGTCTTAAGGGCACTTATTACCTTCGGGCAGCTGCGACATTTTAATAGGAAATCTCATGTTAAGGAAATTTTGAGCGTGTATTTTCAATATAGATAGAAAGGATACATATATATATATATATATATATATATATATATATATATATATATATATGTGTGTGTGTGTGTAAAACATTAATTTTAAAAATTCCTTGCAAACAGACTATACATGTCATGTAAACATCTCCTCTGTAGTCATATTCTTTTAAAAATGTTGTGGTTAATACATTTTGTATGAAACTGTAACATCTTGATAAAGCTTGAGAAGCTATTACTTATGCTTTGCCGTACTAAAAATTTCGCTAAACCAACCTAAATGTAAGTAACGGCGAAAAATAGATGACTTCAAGATGGCGGGGCCTGTTTCCCTATAAGCAGGGTTTCAAAAGTAGGCCTATAGGCTGCTCACGGTAAAGTGAGCGAGCACTTTTAAGGCCGTAGTTAATTTTTCCTTTCAGCCATTTTTTATCCTCTAACCACCATTTTAAATAAATATTGCCATGTAAGTAATAAACACAGTGTGTAGGATATATTTCACCGCACTCGGAAGTTAACGTCTAAGGCTGAATTAAAATATACAGGTTGAGTCCTGTGGGATATGTGTGTAACGGAGCAAGGGAATCAGGAAATACAGTCCAGTGTGACAACAAAATAAATACATAGAGTAGGTGCTGGAAGTGGCCGTCATTGACCTCGAGGTAGGTGTGCAGACGACACCAAAAGTTGTGAAAGGCACGGGCGAGGACATACTGCGGAATTGCATCTATAGCGGGGCCTCTTTTAAAGGACTTGCCCTGTATTTATTGATTATTATTCCAAATGAGAGGACTTTCAAAAATGCTCACCGTGAAGAACCTTGTGTACGGTCTATCTCATATTAAGATGGCAAGATTCTGACAGTTCAACGAATGTTTGCTTTTAGTTTATGTATTCTTTCGCCATCAGCTGGTGCGTCAGTTGGAGGCTGCACGAAAACAAGGTAATGGGCGTCTGAAAAAAACACACGGCGTGTTTAGGACATAGACGGACAATTACTGGCCCAATAGAAATTACTAGTAATCAAAATCGCTGTACACGAAATATATGTTTCTTTAAAAGCAATGCAGAGCTCGCAGAAAAATTTAGCCGTTGGTATATGTCCGTAAATTTATTTTACTGACGAAACATATTCATTTTAGCTGGTTATGTTCGAGAAAGAACACACAGATGGCGCGCACATGGTAAAGTGTGTGAGCCGCGCGCGGTACCAACAGATAACAGCTGGTTCGTCGCCTCTAGATCCTCACTCAGAATTGCCAACTTGATATTAACTTTTGTCCGTGCATCAGCTGATACACGATTTTGTAACCAGCACTTTGTTTGCTTCGTATACGTCACGTTGCCACTCACTGACAGTCAAAATGTTTCCATATTATATGATATGGACAATAGACGGCGGCGAAGTGTGGGCGATGGTAGTCTCGGTCGAAGCGGCCTCTGACGAGATAGGCCGCGGTGGGCGGACGGGGCCAGGCTCGCCGGCCGGTTTGATCACGTGACCCCCGGCTAGAGGGTACCGTTCCGCACCTCCTCCCCCTCCCCCTCCCCCCTCTACCTTGTAGTAGCTGGTGGAGGAAGGAGGAGGCGGCCGTCCTTGCGTCAGTTGTCGTTGTCGGCTCCTGCTGGCGACGTTCGTGTCTTTTCGGTACCGCTCTCTCTCTTGTTTTCCCTCCCGGTGGAACTCTTCCGTGTGCCGTCGGCAGGGGCTGCCTGTCGTGCTTCCCTCGTGTGTGTCTGAAGTGCTAACTCGCGTGTGCTCGACTGGACGTGATAGCAGGAGGCTGCCCACTGCGTTGTGATGTCCCCTCCGTAGTTATCTGTAACCAATTTCTACGACTGTAAACCGTGACTACGAGAGGTGATTATTTTTTCATACAGAGATAAGTTTTCCCGCCTGGTGACGACAGCCGCTGCTCGAAACAACCCCCTTCTTGTATAGGATGTTCACGGTAAAGTGAACACTTTTGAAGCCCTAGTTACATTTTTTATTCTTTTGCCAACTTTTGAAGTAAATATTTCCATGTAAGTAATAAACACAACACGTTTATTCCACTAAACTCGGAAGTTAACTTCTAAAGCTAAAATTAATTACATTTATTAACTATTAGTCCAAACGAGAGGGCTTTCAAAAGTGCTCACTTTGCCGTGAATAGTCTATAACGCAATAACACACACTGGTCACGAAGGACGGGTTCGATCCCCGTTATGCTGCAGTGCGTAACGTTCTACTGTTGCAGGACGCTGCTTTGACAAGCGATTATTAATATTATTACTTGTTGCAGGGTGACTAGCGTTAGTGAAAACCTGGCGAAGTTAGGGGATTTCGCATTTATGGAAAAGTAAGGGGATTATGAGACATTAATATGAGGTCTAGCGGACAGAGAAAATTAATTTCTTAACTGTATGCAACATTTCGTGATAGTTCCTATCGCGAGAGCTTCTCTCGCATTACTATCGCCCTGTAGATGGCACGATAGTTACTGTCGCACCGTCGTGATAGCACTATCGTGATATCATCTCGAACTATATAGTGATAGTAACTGTCGTGACAGAACATGCAACTATCGTAGTCTAAACTGTGTAGCATTACTATCGCGATAGTGCGGGTCACAAATTTGTACGTGTGTTCACTTTGACAGTAACACTGCAGAATTATTTGGATTCTGTTAATATATGTCACGGTTCTTGCACTATGTGGTGCTATGCCAGGCCGTATATCATCATATAGGTATGATAAGACAGTATTTGACAGCATATTTATCATATAATAAACCACTGGAACAATATGTGTTTACATGACATGAATATCCTGTCACGACATTTAACTACCCCAACAAATACCAACCTCTTGACAGGATATAAATGTAGGGCCTATCAATGTATTTACACAAGTGTTGTCGGACATGCCCCTGTTGAGGTTAACTATCACAGCATGTCTCGATCGTTTGTGTAAGCAGGACCTATCGTGGCAGTTACTTTCACACTCTCGTGATAGCAACTATCGTGGTAGCTACTATCACCGTGTAAACGCGCCCTTGCGCTCTAGCAGTTCTCGCCACTGATCGAAAAAAAACAGGAACGACGATGGAACTAACATAATGACATATGACTAGTTGACTGGAGCCTCTGTGTATATTCTTTGTTAATATCTGTCACGGTGACTATACAACGATGTAGGCATGATATGTTTTAATCTGTTTTACAACTAGGCAAATGCTGTTTCATTACCTTTAATAATTCTTGTCCAACCACTTCAGACTCCGGAGGTTTGCATATACGTGGCACAGTATAAAAAAATAAGATATTTCAAGTTATGTGCTGCATTGCTGACTATTATTCGGGCTTCATACATTCTTGTAGCCTATTTGCTTGAAACCACACGACTAAAAAATACATTCGTATTGATTATTCGATAACATGCGACGATTAGTTTGTTTATAATTTATTGCTAGTCAAATAATTATTCATTCGTTTGTGGCTTTCGGATTAGTATTAGCCCCTTTTTTCCCCCGGAAAAGTAAATTTTGAGTTTCGAACCCACGCAAAAAAAAAAGACTTGAAATGCATGTTGGATAAAGGACGTAAATCCGGTGCAAGGTTTGTGTTGTCATTCGGCCATCGCATGAATTTCAATTTGCCTTTCGTCTTCGAAGCTTCACTCATTTGGTCGTGCTGGTCAGGCTAGTGTGTGTTTAATCCGCTTCAGAAGATCGACCTTGTTGGCCTTCCTCGCATGCACACAGGCGTACGTGGACACATCCTCGCGCGCACACACTCGCGAATAGGCAAAGATTTGCCAACAGGTCACTATGCGTTTTGCCCGTTTGTAAACCGAGAACAATATCCGAATCACCGTCTAGTAATTTTCGTTTGTGAACATTGTCGTCGAGTAGTTTTTGACAGAAATTGCCCTGTGTATATTTTAATGTAAAGTTTGGTCTTGTAGGGCTTTTATTATATAATATATTTATTAGCCTCCAAAGTCACATAACACAATGTGATAGAGTTGTCAAAAAGTACAACAAAAGCATATGAATTACAACATACAAACTAAGTACTTATATAGAATAAGACAATTTACAAAGCATACAGTACTCTATTACAAAAATAATATAAATACACAAATTAACAGTTTAAATGTATTCTCAACACTATAAAAAACAACTTTTATTTATAAGGCAATTTTTAATTGCAATTTAAAACAAGAAAATTGTTCTTTTTTTAGTACACCCTGACTGTTTTTAAACTTCCTAGTTCTATACGAAATTGAATGTATGTCTGAATTATGTCGAGTATCATGTGCATGTATTTTTTGATTGGTTAAGTAATTGATATTGTTTAAACCAAATATAATTGTATTATAAATATATAGATTTGGTACTGTAAGTAATCTCAGGTCTTTCTTTGCTATCCAGACGTAGTTGAAACGTTTGCTTTTAAAGGGAAATGCATGGTTACTTCTAACTTTTCTGAAGCCCTGCTAAATTTTCTAATTGCAAAATATTCGTTCGCCTCGTGTGAACAAAGCTAACAGTCTAGAAAAATACACCAAAGTGACAACGCACCCTCTGTAATATCATCTTGCATAAGACCTGTTTCTTACCACGTATTACCGACACACCTCTTTTCTCTCTTTGTATGCATGTTAATTATTAATTAAACATAATTTATATATCATTCAGTTAAAACTTCAATAAATCCAAAAAAATTAAGCCACATATATGTTAACATAAGTATAAAACGATTGTGATACGTGATACATTTAGGGAACAACAAAGTATGTCATACACTCTAAATCTGAATCAGTTTAAAAATGCCAATTTTCCTTCACTTAATTGATTGTGCCATTTCCCACTGTTTCATCGGTTATTTTTTTCACTGTTCTTCAGCGGTTTGTTTTTTGACTTATGTATCAGTCAAACAACGTGTATCAAGTGAGATAACAACGCATAAACTAATAGAAACGATTCAAAATACTTTCTGAAATGTCTCGTATTTTAAAACACCATTTTATGAGGTAACATGAACTTTCATTCCGTTATTAAGTCCTTCATTTCGTTGTGATGTAATCATCACAGTGCTGTATTTGAAGGTTTAAACTGCATATAATGTGAAGAGAGTGCACTCATTTGTACTGTTGGTTTTAACAATCCTAATGGTACCATTCAAACCAAAAACGAAAAGAAATGACCTACATTTTAGAATTAAAACTTTCGATGAAGAAATAAGTATGACATATGTTACTCTTCCTTATCAATTTGACTTGGTAGCTCGGTTGATAAGGTAAAATTATGGTAAATTGCGCAAAATAAATTGTAAACTGTCGTAAGTATGTTAATTTCTCGTAATTATTTGGCTAAATTCAATAAAATTAATATTTAATTCGCCGCTGCAGTTGGGCCGTCACTAATTCAATCAGTATAATTTTTTCGCTTAAACAGTCAGTGGTTTTCCACTAACTCTAAGTTGAGCCATTTCCACAAATTCAAGTAGTTAAAATTTCCCCGCTAATCAGTGGTTTTCCACCGATTCGAATTTAGTGTGTACGTGGTGATTTTTCAAAGTTCTGATACTAAAGTGCGAAGGAACTTTAAATTATAATTGGTTGTAATCCCTGCTTATGAGCAGTTAAGATATAAAAACTATTAGTAGTATTTTTATTTTATATGTGAGGCGTGTCTGCTCCTCCACCCCCTAATTTATTTTTAGTAAACTTCAACATGTTGTCTTGGAAGCACACCCAGCGCTAGGGGCTTTTGTTCCGCTGCGCGTGCGTCGAGAATGTAAACGTTGTATAGGTGTTGCGTAGTAGCAATGTTGTGAATGAGGAATGATGTCGCGCTACAGCGACTATGACGAAACCCAACGTCACACGCATGGCCCACGGTAGTCTCTCTGGGCAAACAAGCGCGCATCGTTGTTCACAAACAATACAGTCGTTTCGTGCGAACACGCGTATCACGTGAAATATTGCCTAGAGCCTTCGAATGGCTGTCACCACAGGCGCCACGAATGGTAATTTATGAGAACTACGTAGGTGCACAGAGGATTTCAGGGCTGGGTGGAGATGCTTTCGTTTTAATTATTTCTCTGCTTGACCGTGCGACTCGCGGAGCCGCGGTGGTCAGCCTACTCGCCTACCAACGGGGTCGCCCGGACTTTCGCACGTGGGAATCGTGGCGGACGTTGCCGGCCGGTTTTTCTCGGGGTTGTTTATATTTTCCCTGCCCTTTCGTTCCGCCGCTGCTCCATCTACGCCTCTTTTCACCCTCGCCGGCTCTCAAGATCTCGTTTTTAAATCCAGACTAAAACTTCCCAACTCGACTGTATATTTGACTCTGACTGCAGTATCTCAGTTTCGCTGTGATATCAGACTTGAGTTAATTTAGGGCGTCTAAAGGCTGTTCACGGTAAAATGAGCACTTTCGAAAACCCTGCTTAAGATCTACGTGTACGTACGTTGTGTATTAGCCCGCCTTATATATAATTAACACTGTCATAGGCCTTATCACTTTATTGGTGCGTCGGTCAAGTGCAACTCAAATGATTAGAAAAGTAAATAGTTCATAAATCTGCTCCTTTTTACGTTTCGCTACATCAAGAAAAGTTCAAAGCGAAAGAAATATTTTAAGTTACCACAAATGCTTACCAGACACTTTTAATCTGATTTTAAGATATGGAACTAATTTTCATCCATCGTTACCAACTTTACTGGGTGAATGTCACTCAGTGCTCCCGTTAAAATATGTGCAGGCATGGGTAGTCACTTTTTTCTAAGGTTGAGTTCAAAAGTGCTCACTTTGGGCGCGTTTACGCGGTGATAGTAGCTTTCACTATGGTAGCTATCACGGATGTGTGCGACAGTAATTGCCACGATAGGTCCTGTTTACACACACGATCTAAACATGCTGTGATAATCAACCACAAAAGGAACATGTCCGTTAACAATTGTGTAAATACTGTGATAGGCCCTACATTTATATCCGTTTATCAAGAGATTGATATTTGTTGGGGTAGTTAAATATCGTGAGAGGATATTAATAACATATAAACATATATTGTTCCCGTGGTTTATTATATGACAATAAATATGCTGTCACTATTGTCGTGTCATACCTACATGATAATGTACGTCCTGTCACCGCCACATAGTGTAAGAACAGCGACAGATATTAACAGAATCCAAATCATTCTGCAACAGTACTGTCAAAGTGAACATATGCGCATATTTGGGACCCGCACTATCGCGATAGTGATGCTACACTGTTTACAGTACGATAGTTGCGTGTTCTGTCTAAGACAGTTACTGTCAACTATCTAGTTCCAGCTGATATCGCGAGGGTGCGACAATAACTATCGTGCAGTTCACACGGCGATAGTAATGCGAGAGTATCTCTCGCGATATCTACTATCGCCGTGTAAACGCGCCCTTCATCGTGAACAGCCTTTACCTACCTTACAAAGCAGTTCATGGGCGGCACAGACACACAACGCAGTGTTCAAACTCCGGCGGACGGCCGTGGTCGGGTTGGTTTGTGCGGTTTCATGGTTCGCTGTCTCTTTTTCCTGTTGCAGTACTCCAAACACCCCCCCCCCCCCCCACCCAAGTAGTTTGGCGTTTCTAGTGCGTGTATATTTTTATGCCTAGAAAGGTTAGACGGCTTTCCTTTTGGTCAGCAGTGCAGTAAAACTGTTACTATTTATACCAAAATCGACGTTAAAAGGATCTGATTGAAGTATTTAGGTGTAAACGTAGTTAAGGCCAGGCTTCACCATGCATGGACGTATCGGGAATCAAATGCTAAATGCGGACAATTGTGTCATTTTTTGTGATAGTATTTTCAACTAAGTTTTTTTTTTTGTTTGAGATTGAACGCATCTACACTTGTAAACCATTCAAATTTCGATTTCTAAAATTTAAATGCACTTTTTAATTATTTATAAAATGTCACAATTTTGTAATTAATGAAAACGTACATTTGAAATAAAAAAAAAAAAATTTGGAAGGTTTACAAATCTAGATGAATTCAATTTCTAACAAAAAGACTTTAGTTGAAAGTACTACCACAAAACACTACTGAGAGATCTTTGTCCGAATGTAGCCTTCGGGGCCCTAAACGCCCATGCATGGTGAAGCCTGGCCTTAACATGGAATATATTTCCCGAATATAGCGGGCGTTTCAGACGGTTTATTGGCTAAATTTTTATTAACCCGACTCTTAAAATTATTTGATAATAGGCAATTACTATGCCGACTTTGTAGGTGGTACAATATTTATTTATTATTCATTTTTGTTTTGTGGTTTAATTTTAACCTAAAGGACTTTTAATAATTTCAATATATTCTCCTCCCTCTCTTTTTTTTCTGCTATCCAATATCAACATTTATTACCTCCCTATCTTTACTGCACTCTGTTTGGCATTTTAAAAGTGAAGACATCACGAGCTGAAGTGGAGACATGTTTCTTAGTTTCGCATTTATTTTGCTGCAATGAAACGCTACCATTGCAGGACTGTGGATTTGTTGTATATAAGAATTTACACCTTTTTATTTTAATTTTTATGGTACTGAATCATATTATAAATTGCTGGAATGCGGAACTTTTCGGTTCTACGGTTTGCAACTTTTGTGAAATAAAAATTAACTTGTAGTGTTTTGCAATTCCATTTTGTTAATAGTGAAAAATTAATTTATGTAATAAGGTACTAACTTATGTTTTGTTTGCAACGATGACTTGTTTATAGAGATTTAATAGTTCAAAGGTAATTCCAAGTCGCGATTACAACTGCTGCAAATAAGCAAAGCCACATGTCCAAAATTTAACTTAATTTTATATGCATGATATATTTATCAACTCTTAACAGTATGTTCATGGAACAGAATTGCCTGCAATATGTCAGAATGTACTTGGAAAGTAATTTTCTGGGGTAAATAGCCCTTAACGACAGTTATTTGTTACCAGCTGCGTTTACGCCCTCGTAGTCAGATATTTCAACTCGCGAGCGGCAATTAAATTCAAGTGGATAGCTGTGTTTTTAAACAGAAGTCCAGTCTGTGCGATGTATGCCGTGCTGCTCTCGTCTTTCCTTCTCATTTTTTAGTTCGGCGTCAGTGGGACCTAGTGGCGCGAGGTACTAGAAATGCACTAACCCCCCCCCCCCCATTCTTCTATCCCTTCCACTTTATAGACACTGTGAAAGTTGTTTTCACTCTCGTTCTTTTGCCGCTCTTATTTATGGTTCGGGATCACGGGTCTGTGTGCAGAAAACCTGAACTCCCGCTCCGCGTGAGCAGTTTTCGGCAGTCTACCATGGGCGTGTACATAGCCAGGACGAGGTTTAGTACTCACGTACTTCTCTACGTCCAGAATTTTGTTGTCATTCCAAACCTTCAAACATCTATGAGTAGTTCTATTTTTGTGGAAATTTGAAATGAGAATTATCTCACGTAATTAACGTTAAGAGTTCGGTTACCCTTATTGTTGAACTGTTAATATTCAACTAAATGGTTACCAAAGTTAACATATTCGCTTGGTTACACTTATGGAACTGAATGCAAACAAATGGAAATCCTAACCTCAAAAACACGCTCCCGTAATAATAGCTGCCAACACGTTTAGTTTTGATTTTATTTTAGTACAACAAACTTTACTTTTAGTAGTGTATGGATTTTTGACTTGACTTTTTATTTATTTGTAGGAATACATAAAATACCTTAAATCTCAACCAGTTTAATAACACTATGTATAGTACATTCACTGTCCAACTTTTCTGAAGCCCTGCTAAAGTTCTACTTCCAGAATATTCCTCCACATCATGCGAACAGAGCTATAAAATTACACCAAAGTGACAATACACTGCATTCGTGCGCTTCTCAAGAGTAATATTTTGCTCCAGGACGATTTCTTACTCGGTATTGCCAACATACCCATTTTCTCTCTTTTCGTTCATATTAATTATAAGCGAACTAATATAAGTAAAAATCCAATTTAACTAAAAATGAAGCATTTCTATGTTGACAGAAGTATAGAACGCTTGTTATACACGACATTTAGGAACAGCCCAACATGTTAGACGTAGTGATTTTTCAAAGGTTTGATTGAACAAGTGTTAAGATACCGCGAATAGACTATACTCCAAATCGCCAGTCTGAGAGCACCGTAGAAGAAAAGTAGTTCTGATGTGCTTGCACAACCAGTTTACTTTGCGCGTGAAGGTGACTGCGATCGGAACAAGTTCGGAGTAAAGTAATGGTTTACAGAGCTGAACGTGGTTAAATTGAAGTAGTTGTGTGTTCCGTGCAACCGCACCTTAAGTGTAGCAGCTTCGAATTTAACTGAACGCGTTCAAAATCAGCTTAATGCGTATCCGTAATTCAAGTCTCTTGACGCAATCTGCGACTAACGTGTCAGAAAGAAAATTGTTAGTGGGCTGACAGGGAGTGTTACAATTTTGAACAGACTTTTATACCTTTAACTGTTCAGTGAGTGACCACTGAAATTTGTTCCTTCGGTTAAAAATTATTGTAATACTAACATACTATAGTTGAGTTTCTTATAGTTTCACAGTCACTTGAAAGACGCATATATCGCAGTCATTCGTTACAAGACAGCAGCAGCAAACACACACACACACCCTCTCTCTCTCTCTCTCGCACTCTCTCTCTCGCACTCTCTTTCTGGCAGAAACTAGTTCCATTTTGTAATTTTTGACGTTAAACGCACTGATTTAAATTATAATGTCGCGCCCTTTAGTGCTTTAACATTCACACATTTTGTGCACATGCAAGAGTAAGTATGCTTTCACATTGAAGAAATGTTTGTTTGGTTTGGGAGTGAAAAATAAGTAATTGATGTTGTGCATGATGGTGGTCGTGGCGGGTCGGGCTGAAGCGTTGTGTATCAAAATAATTAAGTGCATTTTTTTGAAGCAGGCATGGAAAGTGCGGTGTGTGTGTGTGTGTGTGTGTGTAAATAACACACTACAAATACGTAACTGAAGTATAAATATTGATTTTAGAATGCGAAGGCGAAACGGGCCTGATTCTTCACGCGGGTTTCTCGCATGAGGCGTGTGTAGGTGGCCCAGAAACACCGCCAGTACCTTCCAAGCGTGCGATCAGGCGGGATGATGCACATTGAACATAAAGCAGGAACTAACGGGGGGTTTTTTAATTCGCTTTAACCGTGAACCAGTATTAGATTGCTCGATGGAGTGAGCAAACGTTTAGACAGTTACCCAGTCCTTTCATGAAGAAATAAAGCACACAGTTTTTATAGCAGTGGTTTGAGTCCTGTTAGTTGCGGGAATCTAAATTTTTCTTTTGCGACTACAATCTTTCGACATCTAGGTTGTGTATTTTATACTATTTTTGAATGTACCGTACCTACGCGAAAACAAATATGTTCTTCTGAGCCAAACCATTGGCTAAATCCGGGCGGTAATTGAACTGCCCATTTTAAAAAGAGTTAAAGCTATTTGTTCTCAGTGTGTTGCATACCGTTAACGTTAGCGACTGAAGATGAAATTGTTTGGTTCCGAGGAAGTGTGTAAAAACCTATTTATTTAGATTTTGATGGTTTGGTTCCCAATCACAGAACTATTGAAAACATGAAACGTTTCTGTATATTTGCTCGAGATAGTTATCGGAAAACAAGAATTTTGAGTTAATGCAGTAATCCAGGCAATATTGGTGAGAAGAAATCTAGGCGAAAAGCATTGTCTCTGCATCGAGTGTTTTTCTTTAACTTTATTCCATTTCAATAACAGTTTATTGGCTCAGAGTTTTAAGCTTCCTAGATTCTTCTATTCTTGACCGGGGTGCCGTTGGTTGTATTCCGGGGGGGGGGGGGGGGCTCATGTTTAAATTTATTCTGCCCAATCATTTCACGTGTCGATATTATTTTATACGTGAAACGGGGTTCGAAATTTGTATGTGAAAAAATACTAAATGGTCCTATTAAATCGAAACTTCGTGAGTGTTACTTTAAAATAAATAATTAAACACATGATTTTACATTTTCTTATAAATATACTCGTACCAAAACAGTTTTATATACAATATTATTTTTATAAAGCTACAACATATTGTTTAAGAACCAACTCAGAAGTAACACAAAACTAGTTTAGAAGTAGCGTAATTTATCAATATTGAATATATTGTTGGTGCTATGCAAATTCTAAATCTCGCTGTTGTTGTGTTTTCTTTACCAAGCCATTATGACGCCCAAAAACGACCGAAGACAAATAATTCCAAACTTAACAGCCACTTGGTCTTTCATTTTATTCCACTTTCTATTTTAAAACGTGTGTTCTATTTGAATGACATAATTAATATTCCAAAAATAATGTAACGAATACACGAATTCCGCGCGGACGAGGTCGCGGAGAGAACCTAGTATTACATACGACGATTTTACATGGCATTATGCACACGAGAAGCTGCAGACGGGCTGGTTTTTCTAGCGGTGTGATTGTGGTCACTTGGCCTTGATGAGGAGGCGGAAATCATTCGACCTTTCCATTTTATATTAAAGGCCGTTTTGGGGGGATTTTTCTGTGTGTTTCCCGTTATGCGACATTTGCCTGAAGGAGCTTAGGCATGGCAGCTACAAAATATTATATCTTACTGTAAATAATAGTTAAGTTAAAACGGGTTTCCTTGCATAGTTTGTTTCTGATAACGTTTCACATTTTTGTTTCGGACAGCACAAATAAAACGGCTTAAAAACAAACGGCACTGAACAGTGAAAGTTGGTGCAGAATTTATTTTATGACGTAGTTGGTAAAGTTGTAATAAATAACTTAAAACATTTGGAAGTTATATGCTAATGATTCTTTTGTTATTAACTTGGAGTATGCGAAGTATGAGTTATTCACGTCACTCGTGCTTTCCTCAGTCATGGGTTCGTGCACACTTGCAAAATATGCTCGGGGCGTGTTTGGTGTAGATCACTTGCATGATCGGCGTGACATTGCCCCCTATAGCGTGCTGGTTACTTTCTATGTTTGAAATGGTGAAAGTTGCTTCAGATTAGTGAAATTTGTCTGTACACCGGTGAAAAGTGCTGCGTTGTAATTACAGACACCACATTTACTATAGTTACTGACTTTCGCTGATGTAAATTTTACTTCTCTTAATTTACGATGAATCCCACCGCCACGAAGATCTAGTTCTAGGCGCATCGCTCTTACTCGCCTTTCGTTGGCAGCTTTCGATTAAGTTTTCAGTTACTTTTACAGTGATCGGCGTCGCCTGATTCATCTTTGCAGTGCACAGTCGTGAAGTTTTCTGTAGAAAGTAGTGTCAGAATTCAGATATTTTCGTACAGTTACGGATATGGATAGTATATTTCCTCGGTAACTAACATTCCATTGAGTTGACGCAACAACCTTCCGTGAGTTTAATTATTTGTATTACTTTCGAGGTTTATGATGTAGCGCAGCTATCAAGCAAAAAAAATGGATCTAGACTGAACCACAAACCGAAAGTACTCGAGCTAAGAACTGTATCCTTTTACGTAGCGAATTTACGTTTTTTAAAGTTAGCATTCACAAGTAGGCTTAAGTTCTGCATATTTACGTATTTTAAAGTTAGCATTCACAAGTGGGCTTAAGTTCTGCATATTTTTTTTCTCATTTTCCCATATTTTGACGTACACAATATTTTAAGTACGTAGAGAAGGGCGCCCCTGCCAAATTTGGTCCAGATTTGTCAATCGGTGTAAAATTATATTAACAAACCTGCTTACATGAGTACATACAAACTTTTACTTATAATTTTTTTGTAGATATATTGAAATAACAGTTTTTGAGGAAACCAGGAGCTGATATTTTTACGAACTTCTGTTCATAACAGGCACAGAAGTGGTTTTAATGAAAAGCCCACTCTCTTCGACGTGCATTGTTATCGTTCAAATGTAACCAAAAATGTCAATCCACGTATTCGAAAATTCACCGGTACATCCACGGGTGTACACCGGACGGTTCGAAAATTAATCGTTTGGTTGTCTGGTTGAACCAATTTATCCATCGGTTCCACCGGCCTGAAAATCTGGTGGATCTGGTGTACATGCACCAAAACATCAACCGATGAATATTCGAACTATTTCTCTGAAAAATAAAAGTTAAAAACACCTACAACTCGTAATTTTCAAGCATTCGAAAATATACCAAAATAATTCAGACGTAGAGTTTTACAAATGGGCGATGAAAGCTTAAAATTTAAGTAAAATGGTATTAATATGTGTCTGAAAGCAGACGAAATCACCGCTAAAAATCAACCTGATGTTCGAAAAATGGCTCAACCTGTTTACACCGGTGCATCATCCATTGGCAGATTTGTCTAGAACGTATCAGCAAAGCGAGAGAAACACGACGCGAGTATTTGAAGACGGGCGGAAAACACAGGCTGGTATAGGCTGTTGACGGTAAAGTGAGCACTTTTTAAGGCCCTGCCAAATTTTTCCTTTCTTCCAATTTCCATTTTCCTGCTGTTTATTAATATGAACATTGTAATGTGACCAGTACACACGGTGTATACATTTCACCACCTTTACAACTTAGTGCCTGAGGCTGCAATAAGATATATTTATTAGTGGCTAATGACTGTTGGGAGGGCCTTAAAAAGTGCTCACTTTACCGTGAATAGCCTAATCATCGTGTTTATCTTCTGCGTTTTCTACTTCTGTTTAGCGATCAGCATGCCGAAACTAGCGCAGGGTATCTGTTCATTTCACGTTTATGACGCGTTATCACACTCGTAAAGGAATAGGTTTTCGCGCGTTTGTAGGTTATTTCATTCGTGCGGGAGCGTGACGGTTTGCAGTATTGCCGCGAGCAGTGAAGGGGGCGGAGACCTCCGGACGATCACCAAACCGAGACTTCCGCCCCCCGGAGGAACGCCTTCGCGAGGAAGAACCGTGGCAGGCGCCGGGTCGCGAGTGAATCTCGAGTGTGCGGCAGTGTTGCCAACACTATTGTTTCGCCGAGTCCGTGCACGAGGGGCTGCGGTGGCTGAGTGGTTGGGCTGCTCGCCTCCCACCTTGACGAACCGGATCCAATCCCCGGCCAAGTCACTTCCGGGATCCCCCGCTTCCCCCGCAGTTACATTCTCACCTAATTTCACCCACATCGGCTCTCAAGACCTCGCTGTTGTGAGTCGTCAAAATCTCTCAACTCGGTTCCATACACGACACTTTAAAAGTCCCTTCATTCACCATGAAGGCCCCTACACGAGCAAAATAAATCGTGTAACAACTGTAAGGAAATTAAAGCTCCTGTTAGCAAACAAGGTGTCATGCATACACACACTTGGATAAATAATTGCAGGAACCTTGGAAAAAGTAACGAGTGGGAGAGATTCATGCTTGGCAAAGATGTCGACCAGTTAAACGGGTCCATTCCGGGACGTGGTGGAAAAAATGATTTTCTCGGAAACAATTTTGACTTTTGTTGATTTAAGGACATATGTGATAAGTCCCATTTTGAGGAACTATAGAAACACAAGAATTGGAAGAAAAAATGTAAGAAATTCAATGATTGATTTTGAAAATTAGTAACGCCTAGCATTAAAAAAAAAATTACACTTTGCTTACTAATAAAACTATCTCGGACCTTAATCAAGGTAACCGCGCACTAGAATAATGAAAACTGCTGGTTTGTTTTACTTCAGCTGCCAGGGAAACAGAACTGTAGGGGAATAAGCACTAGTGTAGGTGATGATCAATTTGTGATTCAATTAGGGATTACCTGTAATTACTCTTCCAACAATGCTCGTGTAAGTAGTTTAGTGCAGTATTCATTTCATTTATTTTAAATTTAATTTTTTTTTATTTGGCGAAACTTCCCTACGTTTAGATTTGAATTCGAAAATATGCCTCTCCGTGATTAGAATAACATAAAAAGTCCCTATGCATAGCGACATGTCCCTACAGTGGGCAATGTTGTATGGCAACAAGGTCTCCGGCAGCCGAGCAGGTCCGTCGGGTGGGGCCACCCCCTTACTTTCCCCGTGTTTCCCCTCCTCTACCATGCTCTTGATTGGCGAGATTACCTTGCATCGCGGTCACGTGCGAAACGAACCACACGACGTCAACTGCCCGGCTGAGGGAACGACTTTTTTTTTGTTTGTCCACATGGAAATTGCAGGGCGTCTTTCGGCTTGCTAAACCGGAATGTGCACATCGTAAGGTGAAATTTTTCCACTCGGAGGCTTGCTTCGCAGCAGTACTAAAAAAAAAAAAAATATATGTGCAAGGAAAGTGGCAGGTTTACTATATAAGTGGATGCAAAAAGAACGAATGCTGTAATAGGTGACACTTTTTTTTGCGTTAAGTAATTATTCCATTTCGAAGAAACTGATGTAAATGCAATGTCCTGAAGACCGCTCATGGTAAGTTCACACTTTCTGAAGCCCTGTGAAATTTTACTTGCAGGTAAAGGCTGTTCACGGTAAAATGAGCACTTTTGAAAGCCCTGGTTAAGATCAAATTGTATGCACGTTGTGTACTCCTCCGCCTTATGTAAAATTAACATTGCGATGGGTCTCATTTTTTTCAAGCGTTGGTCAAGTGAATCTGTGAAATTATTAGAAAAGTAAATATTTTACAAATCTTACTTTTACACTTAGATGCAGTATATAAAAACATAAAGCGAAATAAATAATTGAAGTTATCGTAGATGGTTACTTAACGCTTTTTATTAGTCGGTACAACAAGTAACTACTTTCCATCGTTACCAAATTTACTGCGCGTATGTCACTCGGTGCACTTCGTTAAAATATATGCAGGCAGGGGCAGTGACTTTTTTCTAAAGTTCATTTCTAAAGTGCTCACTTTATCGTGAACAGCCTATACTAATAGTGTATCCTAATGCAACCTTCGAAAATTCACCCCAGATATGACGTCTCGAATTTGCTTTTTTCCGTAGGTAAACATGTTGGGGCACGTTTACTAGTTTCATCAAAACATGCTACATCGCATTTCATGTGCTAGGTTGGCAACGGCCTTATAGGCCGTTCACGGTAAAGTGAGCACTTCTGAAGCCGTAGTTACTTTTTTCTTTCAAACAATTTATATCCTCCCACAACTTGTTAATGTAAACCCTGCCATGTGAGTAATAAACACAGTATATACATTCACCATACCCAAAACCAAAAGTCCGATGCCCCAATGAAATGTATTTATTGGTTATTATGTCAGATGAAACAGCTTCAAAAAGTGCTCACTTTACCGTGAACGGCCTATAAACATTAGTGTGGATAAATGCTGTTTATTTACTCGGAATACGTCTACTGGATAGTGGAATTTGGTCCTTGGCAATAGTCGGCATGGATATGATGTTAGGAGTGTTATTTTCACGTATTTGCATTTAGAATTCACTAATTTGAAGAAACCTTCGGTTTTTCAGAATTTGTAGTTAAACGAAGGTTATCGGAGATGTCATGACGATTACCATCGAGCATGTATTAAATCCTGAATATGTTATCATTTATTTATGATTTTTTTACTTAAGTGGAAGCGACAGTACGACGTCGAAAAGTTCCCTTAGTTAAAATGTTGTTCCGAAATTGTATATATTACAGAACAATCAGGGGATACAATTTATTTGTGCACTGTTCACAATTACACACATGTATTTAAATGTATCTGTAACAGCTGCGCATTAACATGGCATATTTTACTGTAGATTACCGCAAACTGACGGGAGGCCGTTGGAATAGTAATAGGCCTACATTTTTTTTATAAAAAATTTTGAAAATTGTATGCGACAACCAATCTACTGGCTGAAGATTTTGAGACGGCGCTGGTTTGGTGACCTGCGGTGCGATTAACGTCGTGGAAACAATAAGCAAGGTGGAAATTGCCTTGGCACCAAGTGTAGGGGTGATCTACCTATCACAATATCGCTAACTCCGCTACGCCCTTCTAGCGATACTCATGTTATTGGGCTTCCCGATAAGTTGAAAAGTGAATGAAAATAGCTACTCTGGTCACTTGGGACCTTCTTCATAGTCAGATCTTAGTTCAAGGATGATCCAGAGATGATTTTTCTCGGAGTTGCTCTGAGGTTAGTCCGGACTAAGGGTGGACTAACTATATCGTATTCATAAACCCAGGCAAGAGTGGGACTAACTTTAGCCGAGGGATCATAGAAGTATACTGTTGCCATGCGCTTTTGTAGATTCTCGTCTCAAACAAAAGCTTGACTACAAAAGGAAAATCACATCTAAGGCGATATACACACAATAAAAATAGTTTGTCAGTTTAAACAGAAGTGAAGTGAAGATACTTGGACGGCTCGTAACATCGGGGTTTTGAGAGCGAGGTGAGTATGGAGCAACGCCGGAATGCAAGGACGGGGGAAACGGGAGATCCCCGACAAAACCCGCCGACCAGCGGCATCGTCCCGGCACGATTCCCACATGCGAAAGTCCGGGGGCAGCCCCGCCGGAATCGAACCCGACTCGCCTTGGTGGGAGGCGAGTAGTCTAACCACTACACCACCGCGGCCTCCCTAGTTCAAAATGAAATTGTCAATTTACCTAATGACCAAATTTCTCTTAAATTGCAACTAATTTAATATTTCACATACTAAAGCAAGATGATCCTCGGACTAGCAATAATATGGCTTTCTGAATACGAACAATTTTGGTCGGAGGATGATCTTCCCTTAGTCCGGACTAAGAAAAGACTTAAATAAGGCCATCGGTGAATTGCTGAAGCTCAACCGAGTCACATTTAGCTGCATTTTCTCGCCAGCCACCAGCTTCAAATCTCTTATTATGCCTGTGATGCAGACATCACTTAAAATTCAGCTGTTGAAAGGACGTTGTAATTTTATGCCAATTTGTTGCGAGGAGAAACCGCTTAGGTAGCAGGTCTGTGCAATTTCCAGTTGAGAAGAACGGTAATAATTGCCAACTCCGTCTAATCGGCGAGTGTTTACCTTCGCTTGACCAGCTAGAGGAGTCATTTCACACAACTTGTTCTGTCTACTTTATCTTTATAATGAGGTTTCAGTTGATTTTTACATATCTGGTGCAGAATAACTTTGAAATATATCTTTAATCCGCTCAACTTTTAACATACTGTTACATTTATACAGTATAGTCTATCCGTGGTTTCTTTATGATTTTTGAATGAAACCTTTTGAAAAAATCACCCCGTGTATGCGAGGTTGTTTCCTGAATATGCAATTTATCAAAGCGTTATATATATATATATATATATATATATATATATATACATACATACGTGTGTGTGTGTTCGAATGAACGTACCCTAGTTTTGGTTAAGTTGAACTTTTACTTATATTTAATCTATAAATTATATTATTACATTTGTAATTAAGATGAGGAAAGCAATGAGAAAATAAGTTTGTTGGTAATGCCTAGTAATAGTTCTTAAATAAAATATTATTGCACTGAATGCGCAAGAAAGCGGTGCGTTGGCCCTCTGATGTGATTTTCTAGACTTGGCGAGGAATGATAAAGCAGGAGGTATCTGTGTGACGTCACCCAAGATGGCCGCCACGTATCCCCGATCCCGCCAGGATGCCAGTTGCCCCAGATTTCCCTACCTTTTCCCTACTACTTTCGATAAACACGTTTTTTAGTATAGGTATCAAATGGCCCAACTCGGTTGACCTGAGATGACTATCTGCTGGGAAAGAACAGCTTTGATTGGTAATTATATTAAATAATTTGTAGATTATTTTTTATTTCATAGAGCTTTCGTGATGACCTACAGCATGCCAGGAATTTTAATACGATTGCACACCCCTCAGAAATGGGCATTTACGAAAATTTTTAAACCCCCCTCTGAAATGTTTAATGCGCGAGCTTCTGTTTCAAGAGCAGTATGTTGCTGCGGGGAGGTAGTGTGACGTCTCATCGGATGGCATGTTTTCGTCACGGGCAGTAGCGGCCGCTGACTCACTGCGGCTAAATTGATGAACAGAGCTGTTCGCTGTGTAAACTCGGGCGTTGTCGATTAGCACAAGTTTCTCTTCGCCGCGAATTCTCTCCTCGTTGTTGATAGGAACTGAGTCTAGGCCGTCGGGGAAGTTATGGCTGATGGGCGGGGTTTGTGGAAGGGGGGAGAGGCACGAATCGTCTTCGTTATTACATTGCGTGAGCTCGTATGCGAGGAACAATTTAACCTTCAGGTTGGTATAAGGACGAATGTATGGGTTAAAATTTATCTTGCCGATAATTCTGTCGTCTGTATTACAAACTCTACGGTTATAACTTAAATCCAACCATAAACTTACTTCCCATAAATTCCTTCTGCTTTTAAAGAATATCTTAAAAATGTTATAGCAAGCTACTTTTGTGAGAAAATGTCTTTCAAAACATGCGGGTAAACTTAAATATTCTATGCTAAGCACTTATTTGAATTCTGCATTAATGAACTGGACTATTATTATTATTTTCAATGTATACGTTTCGTAGATACGCCCGAAATAATTATGTACTTGCTGTAGTTTTCAAAATTAAATTGGTGTATAGTTTTGTCTGATAACACACACTAAAAAAATATTGGCAGCAGTGACATGCTTCCTTTCTACCCTCTCCCGTGTCTAGGTATAGTAAATTTCATATCAGTGGTCTCAAATTTGACAGACAATGTGACCAACTTACACACTATGTAAACAGTAAATACTCTGGCTCCTACAGTATTGTATCAGCTGATGAACTGCTGCGGGATTCGTGTTAGGTTGGCTATTTTGATGACGGTTTTGGAAGAAAATAGTACTCGGAACTAAAAGTTGTAATTTAAAATTTTAATTATAGTTACAACATTTATGGTTTAAATTATGTTTCTAAAGCAATAATAAATTTTCTTGACTATTAGTAACGAAACTTTTAAAACATTTCCAGCATTTATGACAGAGTATGTAGACACGTACGAACAGTAAACGTTTTCAACCAATGGCTAGCCATGTTTATGTTTCCAGTCCGGTGAAGGAAGTTGTGTGAGCGCGTTTTTTCTCATCGTTTTTATTAAACGAATATCTTATTGGTGTTGTCGGAATATTTAATTGGTAGTTAAATTTTTTTTTTATTTGCTTTCTCCAAACATAGTTGGTTGTAGGTACCGTTGTGGTGCGTTTTCTTGAGTGAGATGTAACATTAATTGGTACGTCTTTAAACTGCTCGTTCCGCCATTTTCCAAACAGCCTTCCACAATGAAGTGACACAAATATAATTTCCGTATATAAGTTTAAGTTTGTTTGTATTAGGAAACGTGCGCAGTGAAGATTTTACTGAACGATTTTGCAAATTAATTATTTAATTCTAGTGACGAACAAACGTGATTTTGGTGAACTAAATTCGCAAGGATTGCCATAGAAAAACACGTGTTCATGAGGTTACAACAGCAAGTTTGCGTGTTTTGTAAATGTATTTGGAATGCACTTTCCACGCTTTTGTAGTGAGTGAATAATATTTGTTTTACTACATCGTAAATTAGAGTGTGAGGTTAATTTCGGTCAAAGTGTGCGGGTGTATATATTGCTGCATCTGTACGGTATACGAACAGCGACGTATATATCGCGTTTTGTATTTTCATTAACGTTATAATTTTCGAAGTTAAATAATTTGAATGTTATTTCCATACGAGCAAAATTTTCCACTGCGCCATCAAAACAACATGTAACTCAAAATGCCACACACTCATGCCGGAATCACATAGCCCCGACCAACACAGCACGACACGACCAAAAACGCAACCACGACACATGTCAATCAGACTACTTGAATTTACAGCCCAACCGGCACCACGCTATTGATATTTAACCTAACTATTTAGAAGGCGCCGATAGTATACGTTAGTTTCAAAGTTGGTGAACAAGAGGGAAATTTGTAATACATAATGGTGACAAATTGGTATCACTAATGCATACAAAAGTAAAACTATTATTTAAGAGTTAAATACAGCAGTATTCAATTAATTTTCTTTTAAGCTGCGTATTTACCATTGTAGGGACAGTTTGCATGCAATACAATTTAATTTTGCAATGTTGTACGTTATGTGCATCGTGCGCACGAGCCAACGAAGAATATAAATCTTTTCTAATCCAAAATTACTGGTCGGATGAGAGAATTGGTCGGGCTTACGACAATCTATCTTGTATTTCATTATTGGCTGTTGACCGTCGTGTCGTACGCGTTGGGGCTATGTGATTCCGGCATTGAAAAAACATTGAAATAATTCCGTCCCGTGAAAGACTATAGACTAAACCCCCCCCCCCCCTCACTACACCGCTCTGCTCACTTTTACCTCCAAATAAAATAAAGATGATACCCTAATTGGGCCCACATTTCATTGCTATGAACATTTATTTGTGTTGTTATTGATTGAAACTCTAACACACTGGTTCTGGAGGGTTTCAAAATGTAAAGCTTACTGGCCGTACAAACTTGTGCAAGTTGTATTACTTCCATTTTTTAGAACGTATATGAAATTTGTCAAGCTTGTTACGCAGGGATACTAGATAGCAAATAAATTTAAAGGTTTTTCCTGTTTTTAAAGGCTGTGTTTGAAAGTAACATAATGGCATGTAGGTTTCAACGTTGGAGTCTTTCATAAACTTTTTGCACATTTTTGTTTTGCAAATTAAAAGTGCTCGTATGTTATAACATACGGTGTTAAGAGTATTGTAATAGTAACAGAAGAATAATTCACACAAACAGGATTTAATTGGAAAGACAACTTTTTGATAAGTAAATTACACCATACTTGTCAAACAAAATTCTTTCAATTTAAGCACCCAACGAAGGTGCTCCAACATCATAAAGAAGTGTCTCATGAATCAGCAGGAACTGCGACACTCCAAAATTTATCGCTAAGGAAAATGAACTTTATGATGTCTTCAATCTTGGGTAGGGGGAGCATCTTTTTAGTGTGTAAGTAACATGTTCGTTTGATATATTGTTGCTGTAGGTCACATCTGCTTCTCTAGAGCGCTTTGTTACATCTCTGAACTGAAATGCAGTTTTTCCATTAGGTACCCGAGAACAAAACTAGTGCTGTATTCACAATTTTGAGGAGGGAGGTTGTGCGACTTAACTTCAGTTTAAATATCAAAGTTTTTATTCGCAGCGTGACAATCTGAACACGTAGGTATTTGAGAAAAGTTATTAAAGTATTTTGTATGTAGACCTGGAATACTTAACATTTGAGTTACTAAATGAGAGTTATTAGAATTACCGAAATTAAGCAACATTTGCTTAAAAATTATTTTGGCTACCTACATCCTGTGAATTATAACCACCATAAAAGTATCAGGCTGTACAGAGTTTGTTGTCATGAAATACTACAATGCTGAATTATGTACTGTTAATACAATATCAGGCATAGCCTGTGTGTAAGAATGTATAATGTATTTGAAAAGGTGAGGGAGGTGAGATTTCGGTATTTGTGCATTCCTTTAGGGGGGGGGGGATCTTGGTATTTGGTGTTCGTGGAAACCATGCTAAATTTTTATGTTTACAAGAACTTACTTCAGGTAAGTATGACAAGATTATTTGTCATTAATATATTAAGAGTGTATTCAAAAACAGTAAAATATCTTTTATTCATTTGACAGTCAAAATGAAATTTTATTTTCGTGCATCCTGGTTACAAATTTCTTGCAAATATTATCTATTTATAGACTTATTACATGGGCTGTTAGTCATTTACATAAAATATTTATAAACTAAGAAAAAAAATGGGATTGTTGCCGACCTGCAACTTTTTGAACAGCCCTTCGCAGCTTCTAAGTCATTTAGGAGGCACATACAGCTTGTTTACAAATACTGGCAGTCACATGGTGTTTGTTTGCAGTCACCTTCGATGACAGTTCAGCTGTGGTGGAAGGATACACAGCAAACCAGATGCCATTGGCACTACTTTTCTAGAACTTTCAAATTTTAGACCATTTATATGAAATGGACTATACTCATTCTACGTCAGACATATTCGTAGTGGTGGCTCTTGACGCCCTCAGCAGATGGCAAGCGAACCGCGTCTCCGAAAAACACGTGGTTTCACTGTGTAAACTACAAGTCTGGGTGGATTAGCGATCCGGTTAGAGCGCACAGGATCACTGACCTCTGGCAACGTAACTAGCAGCAGTCTCTCTCCCCCCCCCCCCTCCACTTTTACGTTTAACGCCTTCTCTCTTGCCCTGCCCCTTTCCCTCTCTGCATCAGGCCGGCCCGCCTCCATCGTGCAGCCACGTCCGGAGCGTCGAAGCTGCAGTAACTCGCGTGGTTAGGCCGCGCTACAGGGTTGTACATTCGGGACAGCCAGCCGCACTGTGCAGCCAGGGGGCTATTTCATAATAGTCGTCACAGTTCGACAGGTGACAGGAAATTGTCAGACAGGTTTATAATCGGACAAATGTGTGTTTCATAAAATCTGAAAAGTTTACAAATTTGTCTTGACGAATTCGTAGAATTGTATGACAATGTGACAAATGGTTGTTTCACAAAAGTTCTGAGCTGACAGGTAAAAATGCGACAAATGTGTCAAATATTACACTACAGACTGTTTTATGAAACAGATAAGTATAATCGCTCGGTGACATATCTACAAATTTGTAGAATTGACAATGCAAATTTACATGCAAGCTTTCCCATGTAACCAGTAATTTGTAATGTTTATATAACATGGCAGTGCAATTGTTTCAATATTGTGTGAATTAACTTTGCTTACCAAATAGCGCACACATCCTTTTCCTCTCGGATAAGGGTTAATATAGTAATCTTATCCATATTACTCGACATTCTACTTCTAGAGTGAACAAAGTTATGTGGGTGTAATTATTATTTACAGCTTAACTATTTGTGGTAGGAATAGACTGCTTATGAATCTCGTATATAAAGCTGCGATCGATTATTGTAAGCGCACTTGAGTTACCTAGCGTATAATAAACGAAACTTATGGTTTGGCATATAATTGCCGCGTTTATGAAACTGTTATTTTAAGGCTGACAATTTACAAGTTTTTGCTTCTTATCAAATATGGGAAACTTGTATTATTTATGTAACATATCATTGTCACAAGATATTGACAAATTTGTCAGATTTGACATAATTGTCGTTTATGCCACACCTGACACTTTTTATAAAATAGGGCCTTGGTGGGCCCCGCCCGCGCCATTGCGATCGCAGCCATTGGCGCTCGCAGAATGTTGTTTATAGTCCACCCACGGTTATTTTTTACTTTTCTGAAACCCTGGTGAAGTTCTAATTCCAGGATATTCCTCCGCCTCGTACAGTTTACCTAATGTTATGACGTTAACATTTACTCATTTCCATACAGGATAGGGTAAGGGACGTAGCTGAATGCCAAGATGAGATGGTGAGCATTACTGAGATTCAGAGGGTTTATTTAGACACTGGGCTCTTACACTCACATGGTACGGTAATATTAAAGTCTCGGGGGAGCACTATTTGACTGATATTAATGTAATTTACATTATTATAACTCACGCTACTGCTATGTTAAACTAATTGGACTGCCCCCATCTTAACCATGGTTTTCGGAGGCTGTATCTGTTAAGAGTGGTTAGAGACGATCGGGCACGCCCGCGCTGTAACAAATAATGGGCACATTACCTGACAAGTGTAAGGCAATATTCGCAAACTTGTGGGGGAAACATAATTTTCCTTACAGTACATGGCAGTGAAAAATCCCATACATGGATGGGAAAATTACTTACGACGCGTGCATTTCTACAGCATTCTCAATAGCTAAGTGGGAGGATGGATGGAAGAAACAATCATTTAACACAGTTACATTTACTGATGCTGTCACGCTGTCGTCGTGGTGTAATGGATAGCGCCTCGAATAAAATAATTAACAGTACAAATACTCCGGGATAATTTTAAATATAATTGTATTATACATTATATTTAATTTTTCCTTACTGTATGGATTTACTCCCCCCCCCCCCACTTTTGTTTGGTACTTTTTCCCCCATTTTTGATTATTGTAGATAGGAATAGTACTTGTTATGTAAATTTACTCTACATTAAGTGGCAATTTTGCCTTGCATGTAGAAGTAATTAGCTTCCCTTACATGTAAGGGAATTTTACCTCAATTTTTTTTACAGTGTGTTCTGCAGTCTTCCTTTGATGTTGGCCGGACTTGGAAAGATGACGCGCTCCGCCTTCTGCTTGCCTATATCGGCGCGTTGTTTAGACATACATGTCCCCGATTGCTTACCGGTGGAGGGGAATACTGCTGTTGGCCATTTTCGCAGTAATTGGTTGTAATTCCCGGCGTCCTGGTTTAATATGAAGGTGTGATGCCGTGTTTAAGCGGGGATTTAAGTTAAGGGTCTCCACGCCATCATAACACTTAGTATAGAAAATTACATCGGAGGGACAACGCGCTGCATTCTTGCGCACTCAGTCTAATAATATTTTCCGTAAGAACTAGCGCTTACTAGGCATTGCCAACACACCTATTTCCCCCTGTTTTATTCATATTAATTATAAATAAAATATTAACATTAATAGATGCAGTATAATTGAAAAGTTAAATTTAACCCAAATAAGGCACTTTCATCTTAACATAAGTTTGAGACGCTTGTGATATGTGACATATTTAGGAAACAATTAAACAAGTCATACTTGAGGTCATTTATGAAAGGTCTGATTTAACCGCGAATAGATTATAGTTCGGGTCCAAGTTAATATCTGAATACTAAAGACCCTTATAAATATTTTGCTTTTACTTTCATCGGACGCACATTCATATATGTGTTTGTCAGAGAAAGCAAGCAATGGATGATTCTTAAAGTAATAATTGTATTTTATTTATTAAGCAAGTAATGTCTTGTTACACTTGATTTATAACAATGTAAAAGTGTATAAAATAAAGACTTCAGAGTTGCTACAGGCTTGTAAAACCTTAAAAACATGAAAAAGTCGGATAAACTGAGGGTTATTATTGGAAATTTAAACCTGCAATATGCTTTAAGGTAACATATATTTTTCTGTACAGCCAAAAACATTTCACAGGCAATAAATTCATTCAAAAGCTAAAGAAATCGCCTTGCAAATAAATAATTGTACTCCCTGTGATGTACATTATTTTCAAGGACAGCAAGTGCTGTGTGTTTTTGTTTTAATCATATTTTATAAAACGGCGCTCTTTTTATTTATTTTTTTTAATGAGTGGAGTGCTTAGAGATTGCGATTTTCTCGATTTTCGTCTCGAAAACGTGGGAAAGTTAGGGAATGTTAATGTTCTATAGTGGCACTGGAGTTGCAGTGAGTGGGTAAAGAGTCTTGATTGAGGGAAGAGGGGGTCCGGTCTTTATGTACTTCCCGTCTTGCTTCTGTGCGCAATGTTCGCGGTAGCAGTGTCTCGCCTTGGGCGGATCATGGTGCATGTCTTAATGGTGAGAGAGGGGGGTGGGGGAGAGCTTAAAAATGCAACTTATTTTGTACAACATTGCTAGTCATGAACGCTGGATTAGTATAAACACCCCGATCAATACCAGTGAGTTAGTTTCCATCTGTTGGCCAGACAAATTTTTTTTACCGATTTTATTTGAAGTATAACCACACAGGAAACGACAATTTGCCAGCAGGTTTTACTACGTAATTTATTCTTCTGAAAATTTTTCAGGAGCCAAAATTTTCCCTACTTTTTCCAGGTATTTTATTGCTTCATGACATGATATATATATATATATATATATATATATATATATATATATATATATATGATAACTTGGTAAAAAGTACGACGTAATTTGATAAACAAGTCGTGTTTTTTAAGCGTAAATATGATAATTTAAACATAAACTATTGATTCTTACAACTTTTAAAAAAGTTTAATACAAAGTTTGGCTTCAGCCAAACTGTTAAAGAAGTAGCGTGTTACAATTTATTCGAAATCCGACGCTTTGATCCAAAAGGTAAAATAAAGACGAACAATTATTTTGAGCTGTAGCGTAAAGTTCATTTTACTCCAGTCTATTTTTTTTTCAGACTTCTATTTCATATTACAATTAAAAGAGCTGTAACATACAAAAATTCATTAATTAATTCTAGCCTCTTGAAGAACGCTCTTATTGTAACTAGCTATGTCAGCCGCCCAGTAGTCTGTGTATAAACCAGTTACGTAATTAGAAACCTTTAATTGAGGGGGTCATTTGGGGGCAGTGGTTAAGTATTCTTAACAATTTTTAAATAGTTACAATGTTTTAAGACCCTCGCGGTGATCTGCCTAGCCGAGGCAAGTAATTTGTCTTTATTCGTACCACGAGGTTTTGGGTTCGAATTCCGACAAGCTATGGATCTGTGTGCCGTTTCTAGAAAAAAAAATATTTTGTCATGAAAGCGGTTGGGTTAGGGGGGGGGGGCGGCGGCTTGACAAGCCAGGTGGGGGAAGATTATGAATGATTCTCGCCATTTTTTTCTCGTATTTTTTGCCTCTGAATCTGACCAGCCTCTGATATAGTTTGACGAGGTTAGTTTGCTCCAGTTCGCAGTCTAGTGAAGTTTCTCGAAGCTGAGTTCCATGCCGTGAAGTCACGGATTCTCGGTTTCGTGAGCTCTGGCCGGCGGTTCTAACCGGAAAATTCCAGTGCTAGCGTGTTTTCCAGCGCTGTCGTGACGATCGCGCACATTTACTTGTTCAAACGTAGCGTGTGGGAATGTTGGTGGCTTTATGTATTAAAAACGTGCAGAATTTTTGCACGCATTAATCCTTCTTGGACTAGCACACCACGTAACAGATTTTACTAAAAGGAGAATCATTCAATGGAACAAATATACTAACACACACTAATAAAAATGTATTCATTATATTATTACCATCGATTATTTATCAATTATTGCATATCTACTTCCTATGTGTATAATTGGCTTAGTGATTATGCTGCTTGAGTTGTCACTGTTGGAAATGCAAGTTTTGGAAACTGGGCTCCGTTTGATACAGTTTAATTTGGATAATGAAGTGACGTATATGTTTAAAAAAATTCATAAACATTAACCAAATTATTTATTTAAAGAAATTTTATCTGCCAAGTAAAGAAAAAATAGGAAATTTACATCAGTATTTGACTTACTGCGTCTTTTAGAATAGTTTCTGTACGCGTTTTCCTGCAATAAATAATTAAATTACATACAGCTATGTAGTATAGGCCTACAATATCGTAATTGGAAATGTCATTTTGAAATTTTGTATGAAAGTACATGTTAGTATAGGCTATTCACGGTAATGTGAACACTTTTGAGAGCCCTCTCTTTTGGAATAATAGTCGAAAAATATATTTTATTTTAGTGTTGGACGTTAACTCCCGAGTGCGGTGAAATACACAAACTGTGTATTTTACTTGCATGGCAATATTTATTTTAAAATGTGGTTAAAGGATAAAATATGGCAAAAAGAAAAAAAAAATTACTAGGGCCTCAAAAGTGCTACTTTACCGTGAACAGCCTATAAACTGCACTTCGCACATCTGCCTCGTGAAACTGTTAAGTGATGAAATATACTTAATTTACTGCGATACTAAACAGCTACATGTACGAAACCTTCTTTTAGTGGAAATTAAGGGAGTCGCCTATCTCGAACTGTTGTAAGTGTTTGAGGCCAAGAAGCTCGAGAGCGATAAGGGCCATTCTGCCATGCATATCATATCAGTAAAGTTCCAAACTGGCGTGCTGCGTGTTGTGGTGTACCTATGGAACTTTCAGCGGTGACCCTATCATTTTATTTGTGGAAAGTGTGTAGCAAGCTCCAATACATGACCCATCAGTAGGTACTTTCGTGTGATCTGACGCGTATATTTAGAGATAAAGCTCTTTGAAATAACTTTTTTTAGCTGTGTTGGAGTGCTGTGAAATGGCGTTTCTAATTTGCCTCTCATCTCGAAAGGACTCAACAGCCCTCGTCAGACCAGCACATTGAACGCACGATGATAATTTCGTAGAAAAACGTGTATTTCAAACACTGCAGTGCAGTTCAACCGCCAGTTAGGTGGAAACCATAGGGAGAGTTTTCTATTGCCACCTAGTAACTAGGGATGTTGAAAATTCATCGATATATCGAAATGACTAGTTGTATTATATCAACGATATATCGATATAAATCATCTATATATTTCAACGTTATTTGATCGAAATCAGTATATTTTTACAGGTATCGGAAATAAATATTTTTAAGTATTCTTTTAATAAGCTCTATTGTGAATACAAAAATTAATTTAAAAATTGCTTTTGTTACTTTGGCAACATGCACCAGAAACAGGCTCCACATCTTTCTGTAATGCCTCGTGTCCTCAGTGTGTGTTATATTCCAAGCAATTTTTACATTTGTCAAGTCTTTAATACATAAAATATCAAATTCCGATGTACCGAAAATTATTTTTCTTTCGCCATATCGTTTTGTAAAATGATACTTTTATTAATAACCAATATAAATAATATTTATATATTTTTCCCGATATCAACATCCCTACTAGTGCCGTATTCCGTCTTTAAATTTTATGTCAAATCTTAAGCCGTACTACGGGTAACCCGTCGGGAAGCGAAATTTTATAACATGTGTGATTTCGTGAACAACAGTGCCTTGTTGGCCCCCAAGTTGTCTGGGCAGTGTGCAAGCCCTGTGAGGTGGATGGAGCTACATGACTGAGTGAGCTACCACGGATGACAAAGCGGATCATCACAGCATTCCATTTGCACGGGACGTTTATGATTTAACAACTGCTGGGATATAACTGATTTTCTGCTAATATATTACGTTGGTTTTTGTTGGGCTAGGCTCGCTTAGTTAAAATAACTGCTAAAATACGGCTGTTGCCCCCCCCCACCCCCCCACTGTACACACGCATTCGTAGCAGCGCAATCTGCAGCGCGAAGCCGGATCTCCAGTATCCAGTTAATTGCCTCTTTCACATTTACGCTACGGACAGGCAACGCCGCCGGAACATGCGATACGTCCTTGGCGCGAAGAGTTTCTCAACAGGTGTGTTTGTGGATCGGCCGTCTGAAAGTGCACTGCGGGAAGAAGATAACACTGCGCGAAGATCAGACGGACAGACGCAAGAAAGTGGTACACACATTTTTTTTACGGGTGGGGGGGATTAGTTGAAGAATTAATTAAATACTTGCTAATAAAAGGATACCGCAGTGAAATAAACCCAAAGGAATCCGAAGGCAGGACACGTCAAAACATTTTAATTACGTCTAGAAACATTACGTAAGAGTGGGTCAGTGAAAAAAAAAAAACAAGTTATAATGTTCGTAATAGAGCTGATGATAATTAGGATGGTAATGTTCAGAGAGGGGCATAAAAAGCTAAGAAAAATAAACCAGAGTACTAAAGATTTTAGATAAGGAAATGAAAAGCTGCCATGGCATTGCTGCTAACAAGCCGTTGCGAAAGGGTAGCTTGTGAACCGCGGTGAGGGAAGGAAAGAAATATATTTTCTCTGGGTAGCGACGATTTTTTACACACGTTGCGAGGTACGCCGCTCGAAAGAGAATCCCGGGAACACGGAGCGGGATGAGGTAAAATGGCGAGGGGCGTTTACACCGAAATGCTTTCACAGCAATCCCCGCGATACACTCGTACTTTCCCCTCTGGACCAACCGCAAGTTCGCCGGCGGCAGGACTTCATCCGTTGCGGTCGGCGTTCATTCAATAAGTATTCCTTTCCGAGCGCAAGTTTTGATATCCTCCTCGAGCTGGCTGTACAGTCACTGCAGCCAAAAACAAGACTTAGTGACTTACGGCTGTATCACGATAATAACCTCTATGGAAATGTGCAAGCACCAAGTGACGCGTATTTCCATCCACTAATAGTAAGGACACAACTGTTTTTCTGAATTTGTACTCTTCGAATTTCAAATAACTAAGAAGTGTTAAAAAAAATTGTTTTTGTTCTAAAATTATCTGCATGCAGATAACATTACCCGTAATGCCAGAGCAAACAGCTAATGTGCCATGTCGACTATTATTTTAGTACTTACTGTAAATTAGTCGTCGTGTTTTCCAGTACTTAAATGGGAACTTCGGAAGGTTTCTCTTCCTGTTATAGATTTTGAAGTGGTTCTATGTTTTGCGGATTGTTTGCGTTTGGAATTTGGTAGTTTGTAACTCGTGTGTACAATAAGCGTTTGTGCTCTATTTCTCACAGGAATCTTGTTGAAGAACTCATCCCGTTTTCTGGGAACGTTTATGCCCGAAGAAACTTTCACCTTACGGGAAGCATTTCCGTATTTCGTTCCAATTTACGTAAAAAAAAGTCCGTTAATGTACAGAAAATTCTGTTTGTGTACCGCGAATGGGTGTAAAGGACTGTACAAGTACCTTGTATATTTCGTTAGGGCGTACTTAAGTAATAGCGTGCAGGGGTCCTGTTTTATGAGGTCGGAGTCAGGGTACGACAATGTCATTGAGTGTTAAGTTTATACACGAGAAGGGGTAACCCTACATACCTTACACCCGTTAAGGAAGCTGTTGAGAATTATTACCATTCACTTCGATATGCCAGAAATAACTAGGATCGACGAGCCCCAACGAACTATATTTGCAGTTGCCTTTGTGCATCAAATGGCATTCACTAGATACGCAGGGAACGACGTCTGTGGAAGCACATAAAATTGCTTGCCCTCCGAGGATTTTTATTTATAATTATATAAGCTACTTTCGAACTGTTATAGTAGAGGCTTTTTGGATGTGTAGTAGCACATCGACGATGGGCTAAGTTTCTATTTTCACGTACTACTGTATCAACCATAAGTATTCTGGCAAAACATAGAATGTATAGCATCGGTTTGGCCGTCAAGATGATCTTGGGACGTAACCAACTTGCAACACAGTAGTAATTTAGTAATACATTGATAGGGCTTTGGCGAACGTCAGCGAGAGACTTGTTCAACTTACTGGTAATGATTTGGGCTTTAGGAACAGACAACAAATTACGAGTACTATTACCAATCTCATAACTACGTATCATGGCTTAGTGGTTTTTATATATTTACATTTAAGAGTATTTTTTTAGTATTTATGCTTCAGTTCGAAGTTAAAATCATACACATTTAAAGTAGGGGCGAGCTTGTTTTGTTTTAACTCGGCAATGCAATTGTGAGAACAAAAGGGATTAACGACACATTATAATTGTACCATAGTCAAAAGTACATAATTTATGATCGGAGAGCTTTTAGATTATATTGAATTTAACTATGCGGCAGGTCCTCGCATATTCTGTTCTAGATAGAAGTGTCCCAAGTTAATTCTGAAGCCCAAGGTCGATGAATAAACGTATTACGGCTATCGACACATCAGTCTGCTTGGCAGCTTTTTGATCCATCTTCCTCAGCTGGCGCCATGTAGAGAAAGACGAGTGCTTAGCTTTCCCCATGGGTCTCGCGCAATTATGCCTTGGTTCCGAGTTTGGCGTACGAAATTCTTTTTGTCTCAACCAACAATAGCATCCTAGTGAAATTTGCTGTCCGCTACCAGATGAGATCGTGATCAGACTTTCGAATCAATGCCTGATCACACCATTATAAAAGATACAATGTTTCCCAGCAGAAGTAGAGCCTTGCCTCACCTACGCCTTCTCCCAGAACCAATCCCCAATGGAGTTACTGGGTGCACTACTTTAATTCCTAGCCACTCATAAATTGATCCTGCAGATTTTATTAGGCCAACAGCTTCCCCGGGAAAATATTGCCATAACTCAAATCTTCATCCTTCCGCGAGGGAAGTCAGTTTTACCTAATTATTCCAAGCCATCTGGGTACGTTTCTACCAAATCTGGGGTTCTCATTTCAATCCCCAATAATGATACACCATGGCCATTACCATCTCGATCGTCTAAATCACGCTTCTATTTCCTATTTTTTCGTAGTCGTGTGATTTTTTTGATATTCGACAAGTGATTATTTTTAGTTGGGAATTTTTTAGTCGTCATATGGTAATTCGTCCAACTGGGCAACATTGGCGATCAGATCCAGGTTGCATTGGTCCATGACACTCTGCACGTGCCGGTTTTGGTCGGTCCCCAGTCTCAACAATGGGGATTCCATGTACAATTGTGCTTCCCTTGTGACCTCAACAATTAAGTGCATAACATCTGGACCAGTGTCATATCCGCCATGACACCTGTATAAGTCCTTATGTCAGGCATGTGCAGTAGAACATAAGAACTGGTGTTATTCCCCCCCCCCCCCCCAATGGCAGGCCTGGCGTCTAGAGCCAGTTCTCTCCAGCAGTATGTTGGAGGGCCCAAGCTTGATACTCCAGGCTAGTCGTAGGGATAAAATGAGACAGCTACGCACCTCGTCTGGGCTTGGCAACTAACACTAGGAACTCAGACTGGAAAGGCGATGTCTGGTCTGACGAGTCGCTTCGGCCAGAAGAGTTAGCTTGTTAAGAAACCCCATGAACTCGTGGATTCCGCATGTCAACAAGGGACTAAGCCAGACGGCGGTGGCGCCGTGATGCTATGTGGTATGTTCAGCTGACATACGGAAGAACCCTGCGTACATCTGAAAACATTTACTATTGGTCTTTTTTATCGTTTTACATACGATCATTTCCTGAGTTTGCTTATTTAATTTTTGCTCTTCCAACAAGGCAGGGTGGCGCCTACATTCCAGAGTCGAGAAATTATGATTGGAAAAGCACTCATCCGAGTTAGTTGTGCTATGCCCTCCCCCCCCCTCCTTTTTTCCTCCGGTTCGCCCTATTTTAACACAATTGAGCATGTCTGGAATGCTTCCAATTCTATGCTGAAAGCAGCGAGAGAGAGAGAGAAAGAGAGATCCACCATCTGGGAATATGTATTAACATGTAATTGTGGATCATTATTGAGGTGTTGTATTTGTCTGCATGTTACTTCAGTAAGTCCGTGACGTTCATGCACCATATTGTTTATACTGTTGTGTGATCTGATCTATACACAGATGGGCTACACGGCATTGGGTAGGTATCGAAGGCATTCTCTGGTTCCTAAGCGTAATTTTAAACAGCGTCGCATTTTTTTGTCGCTAGCCGACTGTAGACAATGTTGTAATTGGGGTGCGACACCCCACTGGATGTCCTAGCAATCGATACGTCAGAAGCTTTCTGTGATAAATGTTTCATAACTGGAAAAAAAAATAGTTCTTTGTGTGGCCGACCGAAGAAACGGTGGTTTAGGCACCTGTGCAGTTCCGTAATGTCAACATTGCCAACTGATTTTGCGCCTTAAAGGCATGAAGATTATAGTTGCTTCCTGTTTCTTCTGACAGCAGCAACCACTGTCGCCGCCGTCTGGACAGGCTTGAGCGGGTTGGACATAGAAGTCCACTGTTCTGTGGCGGCTACCTATAATGGGCGGTCAAAATGATAATGGTTTGGTGGCCTACTTGAGAGAGGAAGGGGTGACTGGTGTTGCATATTGTCGCGCGGCTGAATGACGTCGTAGATCTGGAGCTTGTGTTGCACATTGTGGCGCGCACCTAGCTTTGTGGAGGTTATCGTGCTAGCGGGGTGGCGGTATCGAACGGAGGCCCGCTTCGCGCAAACATTGCCCTCTTTTGTTTCAAACTTCCCCCCCTTATCATTTTCTATTCCGGCACCACATACACACACACCCGTCAATCCTGTTCTTCATTTCGCTTCCTTCCGCTCGGCGTGGGAGACAATACGCGCGATCAACTGCGACAGGAATACGGCATCGCAGAGAGCATTCTGTGCATTTGCGCCCCTGTTTCCCCCCCTTCCCAGCCCCGGTGCCCTGAAATGAACTCTTGAGTTTCCGTCAATACCCGGCGTTATCGGGGAGCTTTCCGCACGTGTTGTGTTAGCGATTTGCGTTGCACGTGCTTCCCTGCCCCGGAAATTCACACACCTTTCAATTACTGCACCGATTTCGGAGGTTATGTTGGAAAACTGGCTCTCTGTGTGGGTGAATCGCAGCATGCCGAGTATAAAGGTAGGGCATATAGACTCGGCCCAGTTTTTCTTTTAGACGTGTGAACAGTATGTGCAATAGGAGCGCCTAGTGTTGACCACAGACTTCGTGATACAGTTACACATTCCCTTAAATTAAGAAATGTGCCATCACATGTAAATGTGTATACAGCGGTGGACAAAAGTATTTATCGAGAGATAATGTTAAAGAAATATCAATATTCTTTCTAAAATTGAAATATTTAACAAGTGATTGTGTGCAGAGGTGTCGGGAACAGATAAAAGAAATGTATTTTGTACAGAAAACGATAATAATACTTGAAGTCTCCTTAATGGCCATTTCTTGTGTGGACGTAAATATTCGTCCATTCTTTGACATTTATAAATCAAAACCATTAATAATGACCTCAATACTTAGTTTGCATACCCTTCCCGTTTATTTTGTTTTAAGCCTTTTTTGGCATAGAATGCACCAGGTTCCGTGTAATATTCGAACTAATATTGTTTCATTCGTTTTGAAGTAACTCTTTCAGTTGTGGTTTGCTGGTGATTTCTCAGCCTTTTCTCCAACTCACTCCACAGATGTTCTTTCGAATTAACATCTGGTGACTGGGGGAGGTGTTTACAGAGTATGTGGAGTGTTGTAAAGTAGCCACAGACGTGCAATTTCCGCCGTATGCTAGGGTCATTGTCGTGTTGAAAGTGACAATCATTTGCAATGAGTAAGGTAGCGCACCTGTTTCAGCCCACTAAGCGGGGAAAGATATCCTGGACCATCTTGCAACGATAACACAAATCATAAAATCGTTGGTACTATTTAAGCCCACTAAGATGGGGACGATGTCCTGAGCAATCTTACGATAACCTCAATCATAAAATATTACTACTGATGTTATGATTGGTGTTATCGTTGCAAGACTGTCCGGGACATCTTTCCCCACCTAGTGGGCTGAAACCGGTGCGCTCCCCTACTGCCTTTGTTAGCGACCCATCCCAGTATTCGCCTGGAGTGATTTCAGGAAACCATGGAAATCCGAAATTAGGATGGCCGGACCGGGGATCGAACCTGGGTCCTCCCGAATGCGAGTCCAGTAAGTTACCACTGCACCACCTCGCTCAGTGTGTAAAATAAAAAAGAGATGTAAAAGTTTTCAAAGTAAATAGCACGCAAATAAATGTTCATTATTTGGATTTGGAACATTTTGCGATCGAAGTAGCCAGCAGTATCAGGTTCATGAACGTCAAAGATTCCGTAAATTTTATTGATTATTTGAAAAGAGATTTTGGAATAATGTTTCGCCACATAACTATGCTCCAAATAATGAATAATAATTTAAAGTAAAAGGAGTAGTAAAAATAACAGAATCGTTCGTTAGTGAAGTCAATGAAACGATTGAAATGAAAATATTCAAATGGGGCGTGTGTGAAATTGTACAGATACAGTTTTACCGAGATATTTAATTTGAAAGAACATTGCCCAAAAAAGTAGACAAGCGATACCAAAGCGACAGTGAAATCTGTTAACAGGGGGGGGAAAAAAAATTTTTTTTTACATGAAAGACGTTGTGATCTCAGTGATGGCATGGCAAACATATGTATAGATGCTACCAGTAACACAATGGAAAATTTGAACCTCGTGTGGCAAGATAAAGCGAACAAATGTAGGCATTAAATGTTTTCGTGGAAGCCGGAAATATGAGACTTTTTTTTTTGGCGTCAGTATTGCATACACATCTGTCCTGCGTATCTCTCACTTCGATACTTGCTTTGGATACTTTTTTCATTCAAAAAATAATTCCACAAGAATTAAAAATCTACGAAATGTGTAACCCCTATAAGTAAATTTTTTCACACGACAAACTTTATGCAACTAAAATAACGATCTACACAAAACTACGTTCGAGCATGCCGCAGCCAAAATTACAAGACAGCATATTTATTCTTAAAATATACGCTGTGATCTACAATTTACTGTTTGCGGATATCTATCTACATGCAGCTGTCATCAGGGGTTTACAGGGCGATGCTTCGTTAACGCATGATATAAAGCTGAATACTGTGCATAATTTCAAAGGCGTAATTGACGTAATCGCTTTCAACATTAACGTTCTTCGTGAGAGTGCATTCTGTGGGCGTCCTGATGTCGTTGCATTTATAACTTACCCATTTTATGGCCGTGGTTATCGCTGCGGTTATTTAAACTAAAGCCCTTGGATGCGTTTATGCTTTGATACTTGCACGTTCTCGCCATTCGTAGTGAGATTACAGATGTCAACAGTCCTATGCACGTTTGTGTAGATCCGTTCTTTACTCTTCTGCCATACTCACCTCGCTTCACGCGCATCGGCTCTCAAGGCCTCGATGTTAAGAGCGGCTCAAATAACTTCACTCGCTCGAGAATGCGTGTTCTTACCGTGATTTAATAGGAAAAATTTTTAAACGGTGTACGCTTCCAGTTCATTTGGGTGTAGTTCGTGGTTAATTAAAAGTTGCTCATTTTCTCCTTTCCTTTCTTTCTTCACACTCTCGCCGCATGTAAAGTTTAGCAATGCCGAATACCTAATTGCTAGTACCGGTGCCTGACCAGACCATGCCGTCTTACTTTCTATGCTTCGCTGGCCACCAACTTAAACATCTCAGTAACAGTACTTGATGACGCAGGACCTGCGGTTGACTCGGTGGATTAGGCCTTGTCCGAATTCGCTTCAAGAACACGCATGTCCATACTTGACCCCGCCTGTGACGTTACAGTTTATTTACTTGCGCGGTCCGGATTCCAAGTATAAATACACAGATGCTCATCCGATGGTGAGTACTCGGAAGTTGCTTACTCGTTGTGTAGGCAATTGCGGCGGCCACCATATTTGTTTCGTTTTGAGGTGAGAACGTGTTGTGAAGGTTATAAATAAACCACTTAGAAAATGTATTTCAGTAAATGTAATTAAATAGTAAATGAACAGATTGCGTACATAATTATGTAACTTTAGTCACAGTGCTTTCAGTTATGAGTTATTCCGAGGGTTTTATACGTCTCTAGAGAACATTGTTTGCTAAACACGCCAGAATACATAACCACAGAGAATTTAGCGACGAATTGCAACGCGCTCGTGTCTCCATGCAGCATGTCATTCTGTTTTCACGTACATTTCACGTATAGCCTGTTCACGGTAAAGTGAACACTTTTGAGGTCCTAGTTACTTTTTACTTTGTCATATTTTATTTTTTAATCCCTTATTAAAATAAATATTGCCACACACACACACACACACACACACACTTATATATATATATAAAACTTTCAAAAGTTCTCACATTACCGTGAACAGCCTATAGTTAATGCTGTCGCCGCCAGAACGTAGGTTTCCCACGCTGCTTCTTCATTGGAGAGAAGTAAAGCAGAAAGTGTAACGTGTAGTTTTATCCGCAGACTTAAATCGTATGTAATGGTATGCTAGTGTCGCACATATAATTTGCGAGATATTGAGCTTCACGGGAATGAATGTCGCTGTCTTGAGAGGCCAGACACAGGTGTGCACAGCTTTCATTGTTAGGGCGTGCACCAACAAAATCGCCGATGGCCACCTTCAAAGTAGGGTTTCGAAGCTTTCTCCGTTGAGAATTTTTTCATTTGGATTTTAAAATATAATAGCTTCGGAAAAGTTTTGCCAGCATAGAATATTATATGAAGGCCTCATTTCGCAAAAACTTCCACAAATCTTTAAGGGGGGGAAAAAAAAAACTAAAATGTGGAAACCCATTTTTTAAATTTGAAAATTGAATTGAAGCCATTAATAAAATAACTTTAGTAATTGTCGAGTTCTTTTAATTAAATGTAATTAAGTTATTACTTTTTTTTAGAATATCTTACGTTAATTAAAAAAAAAAGTCCATGTACGGACAAAACCTATCAAAAATAAATTTAAATTTGAAAAGTACACACTCTAAAACTCGATGGTTATAGGTCTTAACTATAAAAGTACATTGTTACTTCGTATGTCACGATCGCCCTGACAACCAAGCCATGTTTTATAACGAGATTTCAATCAGAAAATGGGAACAATATTCCTGTCATCAGTGTGTGCCCGAGCGCAGCCCCTTACCCCTCCTCTCTTCCTGTTCAACCTTGCGCACGCCTATTTGGCCAAACGTGACCTTGAGGCTTTTAAAATATTTTACTAGGGATGCCCCCTAACAAATAATATATACTGACAATTCGGATGAGGTTTCTTGGACTCCGGCTTCCTACTTCTGGGGTCTCCGGTTGGACCCCCTCCCTACCCCGGCGGGCGGGAATATTTCGTATCATGTGGGGCGCGTGGTAGACGTTGCCGTGGTGACTCGGGGTGCTCCCGTTTCCTTCTCCGCCACTGCTTCACCCCCATCTCATCCCTCTCACCCAGTCTTTGATTTGGCCGGAGGAACGGGATTGTGTCTCGGGTAGGGCAGACGGATCCTCTTAGCGCCAGCTTTCTCTCGTCAAGGGCGACCGCATCAAGACGAGAGCAACTTGCGAATTTACGTTCGACGTGAAGACGCAGGATTACTTCCCTTGATGTGATGCCTACATTACTGCTCGCACTGCTATCTGGATTTACTAATGCCCGGTTGCACAAACATCTTCCTCGATTCGAGATCAAATTATCCTAGTTCCGAACCAGGATCCAGTTTGATCTTCGTTCCAATGCAAAGGTGTTGCCCCAACGAAATGTCATGATTCTGGATCTCCGATTCGTCGATCTAGGTTCCAAAGTCAGAGATCGAGATTAAGTATGAGACAAATTTTGCTATTGGTTCGTAATATGACGTCTTGGAAGTAGGCGTATTTTTCACTATAGATAGAACTAGATGTGCGATGTTTCATCTGTTTTAAGTGAATTATTGCTGTACGATTTTTATTGAATAATATTTAAGTGCGTATAATGTTTTGATTTCCCAAGAAAACAATCGAACGTTGTTCTATCTGTTGGCGTATTTTCAAACTACATTTGTCGACGAAGGCCGCAGATCTCGGATTGAGATTTCGAACCGCCAATTTCGGCGGTTCGAAATGAACTTCATCTCGATCTCCAGTCGGTCTTAGATCCGATCTCGGATCGAGTTTCGAACCACGCTGGTGCAACCGGACATAAGCTGTGGCTAGCTGTTTTCGCGGACTGCTTAGTGCATACAGTGGTTCAAGTCTTCGCCTTGAACGCTCCACTAGCCCTGCTTGATTGGAAACCAGTGGTATCTCAATTACGGCAAATTACCTTTAAGTGAACTCCAAATACGTCACTAGAATTCTACAGATTTTTCTATGTCTATGTAGAAAAAGGAAGCGGCAATCCTAGAAATTCTGTCCCAGTTCTGAAAATAGTCTTGCGTAAAGTTATTTCCATGGCAAAATTTCTCCTGTCGACATACCCGTGAGGTTCATAGTCAGTGTGCGTATGTAAACATTACCTGTGGCAGGAATAAACAATGTTGTGTATCCATAAAAACAGCTTTAAACACGACTGCCCCCAGAACAGTCAAAGTGCACTCGTTCGTGGGAAAGACTGTAACGGATTTCCCCAATTTTTTGAGCAACTATTTTTTTTCGATCTTGGTTAATTTATTTCGCACAATATCTTGCGCCGTGATAAAAAAACAAAAAATTACGTAGCCAAAAATAGATCGGTAGAAATAAGTAGCTCTGGTGAAATATTTCCTCTCGTGGTTAGTAAAAACGATTCTACAGGATTGCGCTTTCTTCGTTTACCTCTATTGACTTCCACTACATCGTAAAATACCATGAACTTCTAAAGCGTTTATTCATGTCCTATGCCCTTTTCACACACATGCAGCTGCGGACGACAATACTGTAAGATTTCAGAAATGTTAATTAATGATGAAATCTGCAGCTATATAGTCCATTCGAGGTTACTTTCAACTTTTTGAAACCCTGATAGTTATATTTCCAGGCTATTTCTCCGCCAACAAAGCTTAACCAAGTCTAGAAAATTACACCAAAGGAACGATGCAACGTATTCGTGTGCGCTCAGTTACGTAATAAGTTGCACGAGAGCTATTCCTTACTAGCATCGCCAACACATCTATTTTCTTATTGTTTTTTATTATATTTATAAATGAAATATAATAATATTTTCTCATTAACAGAAGTATAAAACGAGTATGATACATGGAATATTTAGGGGAAAAAACCAAGCACTTCCTGCATGGGGTGATTCTTAAAAGGTTTTGTTCGAAAAGTGTGAAGTAACTGTGACTATACTATACACGGTACAGCGCTGTGTAATTTTCTGGTAAGAAGTGGCCATCAAAATGGTAACGAGCAAAGTGGAGTTTTTGAATTTGAACAGATTTAGGTGCTATTCCACTACCCATGCTCCTTTATATATTACGGGAGAAGTGTGTGTGTATTCAGACATTTTTTTTTTCTGTGGGGTGAGGATTCGTCCTTCACTGTAAGTAACGAATCTGCTATACGGTGTTCCACGCAAGCGAGCTACTGTACCTTGACAGTTTTTTCAAGCTTGCTTTTGTGTTTCACGACTTGAGCCGTCTCTTTATGGCGTAGTGGCTCGTGCTACGACAGGGCGTGGCTTCTGCGACAAGACTAGTGAATAGCGAAGGTGGGCGTGATTTGTTGTTACCATCTGGAGTGTGCGAAACGCTCTATAGTCTATTCGCGGTTTCTTCGCACTTTGTGAATCGAAATCTTTTTTAAATCGCCTCATGCGCGACGTGCTTGGGTTTTTCCTAAATATTCCATGTTTCATGCTAATTTCTTAATACGTGGAAGTATCTTATTTTTGGTTACATTGAACATTTACTTGTATTTTGCTTATAAATTATAATTATTTCACATTTAATATGAATAAAAACAGGGAGAAGACAGCCGAGTTGGTAATGCCTAGTAAGTAGTAGTTCTCACGTAAAGTATTACTAGAGTGACTGCGCACGAATGCGGAGCGCTGCCCTTTGGTGTAATTTTCTAGACTAGGTTAAGCTTTTTGCATGAGGCGGAGGAATATACTGAAAGTAGAACTGAGCAGGGCTTCAGAAAAGTTGGAAGTTGCCGTGAATGGACTAGACATGAATTTTGCTCATTGGTGATAAAAACTTCATTTTTGAGAAGCTACTTACAGAAGTGCGTTTAAATGACGAGGCTTGATAAAGCGCCAGGTGTGAACTCTGAAACGTAAACAGGATTAAATTAACTTCACGACATTTTGGGATGGAACAAAGTTGGAATTTCTTAGTTCGTTTTAAGTTTTCGCTATGAAAGCTGAGCGACAAAGAATATACTTATGCCTCCGGCGAATAAACATGCAGTATTGGATTTCAGCGTGTGTGTATAGTTAAATAGTGGTTAACACAAGGCCAAAATTCATCATTATAGTTAAGATAGTTGGCTCTGTAAAAACGTTATTACATTAATGGATCCGCGTTTCAGGAGTTCAGATTTCAATGTACCGCCAGTAGGTCTTTCGAAAAAAAATCCCCATTGACTTAGTATTAAATTGCTGTGTAGTTGTTGCACAGACTGTGAAGTCGTATAAGGAAAGGCATTTGGGCCGTAATAGCGCCCATTAAACTTGTCAAAAATTAAAGCTATAAAAATGTACTACACCTGAAGCCACACAAAGAGCCATAATAAAGTTCGCCTGAGTCCAGCAGTCGTAAACGTATAGAATAGAAGAATGAGGGGGTGGGGGTGGAGAGGCCAGAACAGCTTGGTAAGTTCTAGTAGGAGGGGATGAGATCCCAGTTAGCAGAAATACATCACACAAAATATACACAAAGCCAAAAACACGAGCGTGTGTGTGTGTGTATATATATATATATATATATATGTGTGTGTGTGTGTGTGTGTGTGTAATCTGCCAGTGCAGAATAATGCCCGTTTTAGACTCAAAATTTTTCTTGTTAGTCAATTTTTGTTCTAATAGCATAGGTAAATTGTAGAAACGGGTTTCATTTTTTCACAACTTGGTTTTGAACTAATTTTTTCAGAAAAATAGAACAGACCGGAAAATTGTGTAATTAAAATCGACAGAAATAAAGATTGTAAATAATATGCGCAGATTCTTGCAAAAGTATGACACACCCACCCCCCCTTTTTTTTTCCCCCATGTCATTCGTTCCACGTACTTTGTCTGTGATGAACATATTTCTGAAGTAGGGTAGACACAAAATTGAACAAAAAAAAAAAATTTTTTGGGGGGGGGGGGGTAACAAAACTTTTTAGATTTATTGAATACCCGCGACGACCATGTCCAGATCGGAAGCCGTTTCGAACGCACACATCGCCGCCTGTGTGAAACTGGGATTTTTGCATATCGTGCTGTCGGCATGCGCGTTACTCCGTGAACTCTTCGCCTCGGGATTGCAAACTGTCAGGGCGTCTCTGATTTTTGTCTCCTGATAATTGCAACCACCTGCGAAAAGAGACATACCGGTTAAAAGCGCTGTTTTGGAGGCCAGAACTCTGAGACCAAGTATTTCCGGACCCAAGTTTTACTAAACTTGCCTTTACCTCCGATGCATATATATATATATTATAGGTATATACGTGTACGAATTTTTGTTTATGTTTATGTATATTTGTATAGATGTATATATGTATGTATATTTGTATAAATGTATATATGTGTATATATTTCTTAAGTGTATATATATGTATGTTTATTTGTGCTGTCTACCTTATATAAGAAGGCAAGATTTTGGCAGTTCAACTGTTGTTTACTTTTAGTTTATGTATCCATTCGCCATCAACTGGTGTGTCAGTTGGATGCTACACAAAAACAAGGAAATGGTTTTCGAGAAAAAACATGGCGTTTTTAGGACATGGACGGGAAATTACTGGCCCAATATAAATTACTAGTGATCAAAATCGCTTTACACGAAATATATGTTGCTTTAAAAATTATGCACAGCTCGCGGAAAAATAAAAATATTGTTATCTGTTCGTAAATTTATTATTTTGCGTACAAAACACATTCATTTGAGCGTTATAGCTGGTTAGGTTCGAGAAAGAACTCGGATGGCGTGCACGATATGGTTTAGTGTGCGAGCCGACAGACAACAGCAGGTTCGCCGCCTCTAGATCCTGTTTTTTAAAACTTGACTTTTCTCCTATTACTATCTCGAAACGACACTAATTTGAAATATATTTCGTGAAATTATTTTAAAAAATTATTCAATATTATCATGCAATAGTTCTGTAGGCTTTTGAAATCAATATCAAGCACACATGGAAAGCGTGGATGGACAGTGGGAATACGACGAACAGTTGCGTTTCATCCGGCTCTGAATCGAGTTATTGAGCATTTCATTTTGAACACCTATACATTCCTACTTCAGCACGGAGATTAGTTTGTAACACTTACAACCACTGTTTTGTGACCACATAAAATAAAATATATTAATTAAGCTAGGAACTCTTTGCTATCGCGTATTTTGCACTTGTCTGATGTGCGTCGCCAGTGTACTCAGGATAGCCGACTTGATACTAACTTTTGTTCGTTCGTGCATCAGGTGATAAACGATTTTGTAAACGGCACTTTGTTTGTTTCGCATACGGTCAAGTTGCCACTCACTGACTGCAAAAATCTTGCCATCTTATAGAGATACAGTATAAATGTACGTATGTTTGTATATTTGAATATATATAGATGTGTATTTGTATGAATACATATATGGGTGTGTGTGTGTGCAGGAACGATATCGCGGGTGACATTGTGGTAGTTATCACTTTTATGTAGAAAAGAAAAGTGTATGCTAGAAATGACGTGGTGGAGGCGGGATCCTGAAGCACATTTCAATAATAAAAGCAGCAGCAGCAGCAGCGGCGGCGTGACCAGGCGGGGCTGTAGGCAGCGGCGGAAGTGTTGTGGGCCGTCAGCTGCAGCCCGTATACATAGTAGTGTCAGTGTGGTGTTATTACAGCGCAGACGTGCAGCGGCCGCGCTGGACCGTGGTGGGCTTCCTGCCACACACACACGCTCCCTTGTCGTCCAGCCCTGCGTCGTCGCTGGTATACCAGGGCATCAGCGCTTAGTCACTGCATCGCGCGCCGTGTCAAGGGAGGGGGGGGGGGGACACCGCCCCAAGGTCGCCCCTTAATAATGCGTGGGGCGGCGCCGGCGGCGATTTCGCTGAGCAGCCGCGCTGTGTGTGTGGTGTGAAGTGAGTGCTCGTGTGTTGTGGTGCGACGGTCGCCGCGATGGGGTGCAGCCCTGTGAGCCTGGAAGGCTTGCTGCCCAGGTGCCGGATGTGCATCGTGCAGCCGGCCAGGTTAATCCTGCAAGGTGTCGCCGGACACACCAAGGCTTCCGGTGAGTATCGCCATGCACCAGCCTGCCTGCACAGTGTTTTGTACGTAAGGGCGAAAGTCACTCCCGGAATGTCTTGACTTTGGTAATTTGTGGAGGGGGATTAAATGCTGATCACGACAAAGTGAACACTTTCGAAATCGACCTTAAAAAGTCCCTACTCCTACCTGCATATGTTTTAACGGGCGCACTGAGTGACATGTGCCCAGATTAGTTGGTAACGATTGAAGGAAAGTAGTTCCATGTCTTAACGTCGAATAAAAAGTGTTAGGTAACCAATTGTAATAACTTTAATTATTTCTTTCGCTTTCTGTTTTGTTTAATGCATGTGTAAAAGTGGGCAGATTTGTTGAACATTTACTTTTTTAATACTTTCACAGTTTCACTTAACCAATGCATGAATAAAGTTATGAGGCCCATGGCAATGTTAATCTTACATAAGGCGGAAGAATACACAACGTGCACTCAAGTAGATCTCAGAAGGGCTTTCAGAATTGCTTATTTTACCGTGAATAGCCTAGTACCGGAACGTATTCTTAATTCAACTGGTCAGAATAAAATGTGGTAATGAATGAGGTGTTTTTGAAATGAGCGCTGGTATTTTTGAGAATACGAGTGTGTCAAGATGAGAGAGTTTTGACGTAATGAACATAGTGTCCGAAGTGCACCGCCTTATGCTACAAATACAGTAAAACGCAAGACCCACTGTTGCTGTTGAAGATGCTCTCACGAGTACACTCTGCATCGCCTGTCCATAGCACAATAACAACAAAGAAATTACAAATTTGATCAATGCTCGGCCATTGGCCATAACTGAACTCCATTATATTTTTAAAATTAATTAACGTACTTCCTATATAACGTTATTCATTTCTCTTATCGGGTAGGAAGCGAAAAGGGAACCGTTGGACATCTTTTTAATCCCACCTCCCCCACATTGATCCCAATTAAAAGTCGTGAACTCTGTTACATAATCAGTTAAATTAAATTAAAATTTTGTTTTATTTGTGGAGAGGGGTTTCAATTTTGAAGGAAGTTATTTAATAATTTATTACTAATTTAATCCTATCTACCTTTTATGGAAATAATTTTTGATATAATTAAAATGATTGAGAAACCACTGTCAAGAGAACATTATTACAGATGATATTGTGATGTTAATTGATAGGGCACAATGACAGGGAAGAACCACCAGGTGAAGTCATTTGATGACGACACCCATCACTGCTGCCACATGCTCTGCTTCGAGTACAGCGACGTATGTCGCCGTGCAACCAGGCCAACGGCTGTCACTTTGAACAAATGTTGTAATACTATAATTGCGATTTTGTTTTCATCTTGGCCTGAGCCATTGTAATACCACATAGTTTACATAATAATTATTGTTTACAACGTACGCGTCTAGCGTTTTATTTATTTGCAGCTTAGTGATGCATTTCCGAGTTCTCGTCCTAACATCCCCTTGCATTACCCCAAATATCTGCACTCGTTTCAAAAACATAATGTATATATTGCAACACTTCTATCTTACATAAATTTAAGTTATTAACATTAACAACAATGTTAGCTTGACCTTGCAACAAATTGTTTTTTGAGTTTCATTTATATTTAAGATTATGCCAATTTTTGTGAATTTATAAATTGATCCTAGCTGTTTGTAATACGTTTATTTGTAAACAAAGCATGCACGGCATTAAAACAACATTGCCAGTATTTTTTTTTTTTATTAAGTTCTAAACAAACAAAGTAATAATAAATGATGCTCAGGCAACGTAGAAAAATTCTCACGAAGCAGTGTCGGGGCTCCACTGCAGCCCTGCTCTTCTATCACCTTGTTCAACAGCTGTCCACAAGAGCGCGTGGCGCACCTCCAGCCAGTGTTGCCGTACTTACGACTATGGTTATACGACGCACGACTCAATATAAGGTCGCACACGTGTTTCTAATTTATTCAGTTGTTAAAAAGAAGACATAAACAGCGAGTACGTTTGCACCACTAGCCCCAAAACCAACAAAAACAAATTAAGAATTAGCGTAATAGTGAAGTTGATTTCTACAGTAGACACATGATTTGTGACGAGTCAATCGATTGTACATCACTATACAAAAATGCACTTTAATTGTAAACAGATAGCGTTGTTGTGCGAAGGATTATTTAATTTTTAATTTTTGTATACTATTCAGTAAATTGTTAAGCGAGATGTTTTTCTTTAAACTCGCAAGAAATTGCGCAGTGAAAGTTGATATCTTTGTGCACTTAAGTTATTTATATTGGTGGGACTGGCGGGTGTACGAATTTTTACTTGAATGTACCACTAATAGAGTCCATGCACAGTTACTTACAACTTTTCTGAAGTCCTGCTGAAGTTCTACTCCCAGGATATACTTCCGCTTCACGCAAACAAAGCTTAACTAAGTCTAGAATAATGACACCAAAAGGACAACGCTACGCATTCGCGAGCACTCCTGCGTAATAACATTCTGCATAAGAACAATTTCTATAGGCTGTTCATGGTAAAGTGAGCACTTTTTAAGGCCGATATAAATTTTTCCTTTCACCCAATTTCTATCTTCCTTCTGCAATGTGACCAATAAACACAGTGTATACATTTCACCACTCTCAAAATTTAACACCTAAGGCTGCAATAAGATATATTTATTAATGGTTAATGCCTGTCGGGAGGGCCGTAAAGAGTGCTCACTTTACCGTGAATAGCCTATAACTAGGCGTTACTAACACACGTATGTTCTTCCTGTTTTTATTCATATTAATTATTAGTTGAGTAAAAGTTGAATTAAAAATTATAGGTTCTTCTATGTTAACAAGTATAAAACGCTTGTGATGCGTGGCCTATTTACGACACAACCAAAAACGTCATACGTGGGGTGATTTTTCAAAGGTTTGATTCAAAAAGTTTGAAGAAATCGCGAATAGACTATAGCAAGCGGTCGATAAGACTTCTCTCTACTGCTGTCCTCTGGTGGTTGCCAGCCATCCGCTCGTGTTAGCACGAAGACGTAAATTCCTTCGACCACTGTCAACAGTAGTGCACGTAGGAGCGCGTAGGACATGAATCAACGTTGAGCGGGTCAATTGACGCCTACGGCTTCGTGGAAGCCAATTGGTGTTGATGCATTTCTCCCTCGTTATTTCTTAGGCCGCACCGGAGCATAGCGGCGATAAATGAGTGTGTAGGAGCAGAGACCGTATGTTAGTCAACATTTCCTCTTGTTGAATATCATCAAAGTTGTTAATTTCAGCGAAAGTTGACAAGAATTTACTGGCAGCGTTAAAACGTGCCCCGTGACATCATACCCTCGAAGAACTAAAGTTCTTTCGGAGTTCGTATGGTGACAATAACTTCTGCGGAAAATAAATGGAATAATTACATCCATTTTTAAGTTTTTCAGTGGTTTGAATACCCCGCTATTTGGCCATTTCTTGGTCCTAAAAATCGGCGTAGGACTGAAAATGTATATTTAAACGATGGCATTTGTCCGTCGTTGAATAATGTACTTCTCTTCTATATGAAACTCACTGTTTGCTCCAATGAGATTACGCCTGTATGTTTTGGATTGCTTTTTTCTGCTTACGTATTGACTTCATACAAAAAAAAGTAATGTTTTTGTTCGGTTAGTAGAGCTACCTTTAGTTTATTCATGCGGAAATTCCTCCAGTAAACTAGTGTTTCACATGTTTTGCAGCAAATGCTGATACACCTACATACATTAGTATAAGAATTGACTGAAGTTTATATTATTAATTTCAAAAAATTCGCCATCAACACAAGATATTCATAGTAGGACACAGTATATACAGCAAGAAAACTCTAAAAATGACTTGGGCAGTTATCACAGAACGTTTTTTAAGGATTTTGGTACATCTCAAGTCATACCCAGGCCTTACTCTGTATTCCAGAACGTTATAATACTAACTACGGCCATAATTAAGCCACGGCCGAAGCCTTAATTTTGGGGCTCCGATTTTGGTAACTAATCCTTCGCGCAAACGGATCCTACGCGTGCGCAGAACGCATATCATATTACCGGAGGCGGAGGTGGGAGTATGACGAATATCCATCAACAATATGACGCGTCCAGTTTGTTTTATTGCGTCCCTTAAGATCTTTTTTTCAATATATAGCTGAAAAAAGATATTGGAAAAGTCTAATTACAGTATACAAAGTTTATACACTGGACACATTAAACACACATATATATGCCAGATTGCACGTACACACAACATATTTTTTCATAATGTGACTAATCTTCTTCCAACATGCTGTGGGACGTCTCGTTTTATTGAAACAAAAAAAAAAGGAACCAGAAAACTGGGACAAGAAATGCGTACAATGAAATGTTATACAGTAGTTTCTTAATGTTTGTAGTTTAGATGTTCATCTACGCTATAAAATGCACATTGAATAAACATTTCTTTCTGTTGTTTTTTTTAAAGAGTTTTTGGTTAGAGAAGTAAATTTCTTGAAGGTGGTGTAATTTATTGAGAAGTTGGGTGCCAAGGTAGGATGGCCCCTCTGGACTAGTTTTAAGTTAACTGAAGCCACGTGCAAGCGTTTCTTTTGTTCTATGGTCATACTTATGAAAGGACTGATTTTTCTGAAATAAGTGACTGTTTTTGGACACGAATTATAAGTACTGAAAACGTGCACTGACATGCATGTGTTAAAAAATTCTCTCTTTTCTTTTGCCATTGACTATTCTTACAGCTCTTTTGCATGCGAAGCACTTTTTACTGTCAGTGGAATTACCCCAAAAAATTATACCGTAACACATGATGGAATGAAAATATGCAAAATGTACATTTTTTTGTTGTATTTTTGTTCAAGACCTCTAAGACACCTCGCAGAGCGAAACAGGCTGAACTTAGTTTGGGTAAAATATACGCAATGCGAGATTTCCAGTTTAGTAAATTGTATACTTTTAAGCTAAGAGACTTGGTCACTACTGTTACATTGCTGCTGTCGCTGTTACTCGTCGCCATGTAGTTGTTTATCTAGAAATCAGCACAATTTAGTTGTTTTGCAAATAACAACCATAGTCGGCAATAATACTGTATAATATGTAAGACACGTTTTTAAAAACTTCCATAATTAGAAATAACACAAAACATGTAATAGGCGAACGAGTGAATGTAACATTTATTCGGCCTCACTAAGCGCGTTCATCTTAATTTTAAAGCACTAAAAAGTTTGCATGAATCGGGATTGAACCCGAAACGTGTGTTGGGTTCAATCCCGATTCATGTAAACTTTTTGGTGCTTTAAGATTAACAAGAACTTTAATATTTTCACGCGTATTATGTCGAATAGAGTTTATGTATTTTATTTTAATAACTGCGCTAACGATGGATCGTTAACAGTACGATATAATTTCGATTATTTTATAAAAGGGCTTTTTTTTTTATTGGTGATAACTACCTTTCTCAATATTTATTCAACAAAACCCACTAGTCACGTTCGTAAACTATTTTGCGTTTCTCTCTTTTGATTTGATATGATGCAAAATAAAATAGCATAACGTGCGTGCGAATTTTTTGCAAGTCCGCCAGCCTGCTTCGACGGTAAAACCATATTCTCGGTGGCAGGACGAGTTAGGACGTTAGGTTGGCACGACTGGCGACATGGCTTGTTGATTGTTGACTGCATAAACATGGTAGGCCTATATGTTGTGTTTTAAACTACTTGCCCTTGAGTCACAAAGTTGTGTTTGTAATGTGGCGACGTTTCAGTGGAGGCTTGGTTCAGCGTGTGTCGTGTCGATCGCAAACGTGATGTGCCTATATGTTGTGTTTTAAACTGCTTGCTCTTGAGTCACAAAGTTGTGTTTCTAATGTGGCGACGTTTCAGTGGAGGCTTGGTTCAGCGTGTGTCGTGTCGATCGCAAACGTGATGTGCATGCGTACGAAATAGCGTTGACCCAAAAACCCATGGATAAGGTTACTTTTTCACAGGTTGGGAAGATCAACGTTAAAAGTTTGGCGATCAAAAATTCCGTTTTTGCACATCAAGAGTAACAGTTTTATTGTTTTTTGGGCCGTACAAACAAATTAATTCACTTGCCGAGATGAGATCATTTACGTCGAAATAAGATACCATAATTTACACCATAAAATATTCAAAATCGCGATATGAAGTGTCCCTGAAAATTTTGAAAATTGCTCAAATAATGAAATTCTTGTGCAGATTTATTTGTAACAGTTAATACTTTTTGTTAAAACAAATTTTAATAATTATACGTTAAAATTAATGAAGTCACCCTTATTAAATTCCCTGAGAGTGTTTTCCGTTTATTTTATTCGTATGTTCCCAAAACATTGTTTTGACACGCCGCATTGAGAAAAATGTTTTGTTGAACCGAACAAGATTTGTTTGATGCAACAAAATTATTTGCTTGTATAGGGGCAGTGAAATATTTTGTTTCTGAAACAAAATTGTTTAGTTCTCGTTTGATCGCCCCAAAATGTAAGGTTTGGTGGGTGCAACTAAAGATTTGTTTGGCTACACGCACATTAAACAGTTTAGGCCGCTATAAGAAAGTGTTACTAGTTCGACCGAGGTTCGAACCGAGATCACCTGCGTCCGAGCGCTACGCCTTAGTAATCTAAGCTAATGTGACAACTGGTGACGTTAGAAAGTCTTTAAATAGATATACTTTAAATATTGGGCAACGTGTGCAAACAAAATTTCAAGTTTTACATTTTACTAGTCAGTTTCTTGTTGCATTTATTAATGTTTTTATAAAATTGTTAAGCATCAATAGATGCACAAATAAACACGGTTACTATCCTAATTGTCACAAAAAACTCTCGAGCCGTATTTTCGAACAAAGGCAGTCAAATGAGTGGCCAAACAAATATATACAGTTGATTCAACAAAACATTTAGTTGAGTCTAATTTTTTTTTTGGCCCACCACACAAATTTTGTTTATTCAAACATGTATTTTATTAGACGAATAGAAGTAATTTTGTTATTCTTCCAATTTTGTTTGCTCAACAATATATTTTGTTAGGGCAACTAAATATATATTTGGCCTTATACAAACAAATATTTTGTTCCATTTTCTCTCAGTGCATGATGCATAAAAGATGCGATCTAAAACTGTTTTAATGCATGGAAAGACTACATTCAAGTAAAGTCTACAAAATGGGCGTTATTTCGACCTACAAACGAAAAAATACAGGACTTATTCATTATTATTTTCTGTTGCCAGCACCCTTGAAATATTGTCGGATGTCGAGGAGACGCTGTGGCTGAACTATAACGCTGAAGTTGTGGTAGCGGCCGGTTACCGAACCACTGGATGTGACAGCTGTCTGGCTCGTAGCACCAAGTGTTCCCAGTGGACACTTCATCGGCCCGTACCAACCCCCTCCTCAGCGCGGGGGAAAGGGGTTAACCCCACTCACCCACCCTGAGCACCATCCACTAGCTCCGTCGTCGAGGGCAGGGCGGCGACTCTCTGTACGCTGTCGAGACAGCCACCCAAATCTCTCCACTCTATTCTTAGCTTTTCATCGTTTTGGTGTGCTTTGTTGTATTTCTTTATGTTGGCAATAAAAGTGCGACATGTTTACAATTTAAGAGCGCAGAGCAGTACATGGTATAGTTGCCTTTTTATAGGCTCTTCACGGTAAAGTGAACACTTTTGAGGCCCTAGGTACTTTTTACTTTCAGCTATTTATACCTTAACCACCTTTTTAAAATAAATATTGCCATGAAAGTAATACACAGTTTCTGTATTCCATCGAACTCAGGAAGTTTGCGTCTAAGGCTAACATCAAACATACTTATTGACTTTTAGTCCAAATGAGAGGGCTTTCTAAAGTGTTCACTTTACCGTGAATAGCCTATACTTATGTAGAGACTGTTCACGATTAAGATAGCACTTTTGAAATGAACCGTAGCAAAAAGTCGCTGCCCCTGCATATGTATATTTTTTAATGGGCCCAATAAATTTGGTAACGATGGGTGGGAAGTAGTTCCATATCTTAACGTCGAATAAAAAGTATTAGGTAACCATTTGTGATAACTTAAAATTAGTTATTTCACTTCGTGTTTTTTTTTTTATGTAACTACGTTAAAAAAAATTAGCAATTTGTAAAGTATTTACTTTCTTGATAATTTCACAGTTTCATTTGACCGACGAATGAATAAAGTTACGAAGCCCATGACAATGTGCATACACAACGTGCATACAAGTAGATCTTAAGCAGGGCTTCCAAAAGTGCTCATTTTAACGTGAATAGCGTATAGTAGCTCTGTGGTTTAGTGCACTGCAGACGGTCGCCTCCCGAGGTCGCCAGCGGGTCTGGCATTGGCCGCGCGTGTCATTCGTAAGGTCGAGTTGATTTAAAACCTCCCGACCCGCTTGCCTCTAATGTTCGTTTAATGGGCGGTTGACGGATGGATCACACCCGGCTGAAGGCCCTTTGCATGTGCAGTGGGAAGTTTGCCGGTTTCTCGCTGTCCATGCCGTGACTCGCGTGGGGTGTTCCGGCAAGATGTCTCTCAGTGGCGTTTATTCCATACACACTAGGTAAGCAATGCTTATCCTGTACATATTGGCAATGTTTGACCCTTTATAGTTTTCGCCTAAACTTTCAATTTAAACACATTAAAATCTGAGTTTCCCGTTTCCGATTCGAGAAACAGATTTTTCGTAACTCCCGTACTGTACACGCATAGTGCTGCTATCTACTATGCATTTTCACAAACGGAGCGACTAGCGATGAGTCGAACTCGCTTTCCTTCGGCAGGATAAGCTGTCGTTCTGTTTGCTTCCTGCAGTCGTACAATTTTCCTTGGAAAGTGGATGATAGTGTTCGGGAAAACGGGAGTTTTCCTATAATTTGTGATATGCTCGCTAGATAATATTCAGTTTAATTATTATTACACAATTTTCGTTTCAATTTTCATATTGTAACTAATGTTAGGTATTATAAAACGGCAAATACGTGTGGAGGGTACGCAACGTTGGAAGTTGTATTTGTTAGTAATTGAAAATGAAACCACAGCCCGGCACTATAGCAAATATTATCTAGAACACTCAAATAAGTGGGGCTATTATATTGCTTACCCTGTAAAAAAATAAACTACACGCCACTGATGTCTCTTATAAGGTCCAACTCCACGCGTGTTTCGAATGAGCTGTCGGTCATTACAACCTCCATTATAGCCGCGAGGTACATGCAGCATTTCACGCAGTGGGCGCATGTGTAATTGCAAAAAAGTAATACCAAAAGCGTGGTGCATTAATGTGCTATTATTTTTAATGATCAATACTTTTGGCGTTAATAAGTCTTTAAATTTGCGACCATAGTGTAGGCAATCCAGAAAATCCGATGATAAAATCGGGGGATAGAGTTAGGCATTACAGCTCCGAATCTATCGTCTACATTCAAAATTCAATCACACCACTCGATTGCCAAAGGATCAAAGAATATGTTACGTTGAGTGAAGACTGCGAAGCACCGCGGGAAATAGGTATAACTTTTGACAAGGGGAAGCTACTACGCTCGTTTATATTTCAATCGACAGCTCTCGTCAAGATAAATCTATTGCATGTACAAACAATTTGTGTGGCGTGGTTATTGTGAAATTGTATGAGTTTAATGTAAAAAAATTAAGAAAACTTAAAACACAATGTCGGCCTATACTCGTCAAAAAACCAAATCAAAATACACTAATCGTATACGGTTGGAAAGAGCATCTCAAGAGTAATCCAGTGATACCCATAAAACCCAATATGATCGAGTGAAGCGGTGCCGGGAACGTAAAAAAACACCAAGGCGTCCGAGCGCCTCAACGTAGACTTATTCACGCAAAAAAAAAGCGTCGTGTCCCCAACACAGTCACGCCCCATTTTTTTTGGAGCTGAATATAGGTTTTAAAGTTAATTTTAGTGTTTTGTTGGAAAATTTCGCAGCAGCCTCTTTTGATGCCGTCCATAGGGGTAAGATAAACGTTGAGTGGAGAAGTTTGGACAGCTCTTAACAACGACGTCTTGAGAGCAGGCGAGGGTGAAGCAGGTTGCATACGGAATAGAACCGGAATGAATGGGCGGGGGAAGCGGGAGATCCCCGAGAAAACCCGCCGACCAGAGGCATTGTCCAGCACGATTCTCACGTTGCAAAGTGAAGTTGCCTCTCCACGTTGTTTTCTATGTGGCAACACCCCCGTTCATCGTGCGTGTTGTAAATTACAACAGCGAGTTCGATACATTGATTATTTTATCGCCCTTTCTTGTACACATCTACGAAGGCCACCGGAACAGATTATACCGGGCGTATAGTGTATTCGCGGTTTCTTCACATCTTTCAAAGGTATTCAAACCTTTGGAAAATCACTTATGTATGACGTGTTTCGTTTTATACACATGTTAACGTTAAAGTATATTATTTTTAGTTAAATTGAACTGTTACTTACATTCTTTCTATAAGTTGTAACATTTCATTGACAATTAATATGAATAAAAACAGAGAGAAAGTAGATATGCTGGTAACGCCTAGTAAGAAATGGTTATTATTCAAAATAATATTACATACGTGCGCACGAATCCGGTGCGTTGTCCCTAGGTTCATAATTTTCTATACTCGGTTAAGCTTAGTTTGCACGAGGCTGAGGAACACCCTGGAAGTAAAACTTCAGCAGGGCTTCAGAAAACCTGGAAGTAACCGTGAACAGCCTATAGTACGCCGCGCCACCGGCTATTACGGACAACGTAATGAGCCTGCTGTAATACGGCCAGGGCAGAAAGGAAATGGGGGTCCCTCCCCCCTGAGAACAACTTTCTCTGCGTTATGTTTTATGTATGCGAGCTTTCACTTGGCGCTGCCGAGTTGCGAAGCTGTTAACCAGGAAGGTCGGAGGTCCGTCCGTCGAAGGCGCGACATGAAAGTGACCCACACTGAAAAGATGCGTGGGTCTGTGTGGTGACCTTGGGTTGCCATAGTGTTGATTTCACGTGGCGACGGTTTGAAGGTTCGTACCTGGCGCGAATTTAAACACAGCCCGATTGGGTGGTGGGGGGAGCAGAATCCCACGAGGCCCTGCCAGAAAAATATTTTACTGTAATTCAACCAAGTAATAATAAATTATTGATGTACTTTTTTTTTCCACTGATTAATTTCTTTGTATAGGCTATTCAAGATAAAATGAGCACTTTTGAACGCTCTGCTTAAGATCTACTTGTATGCTCGTGTATTTTTCCACCTTATGTAAAATTAACATTGTCATGTGCCTCATCACTTTATTGGTGCGTCAGTCTAGTGAAACTGTTAAATTATTAGAAAAGTAAATATTTCACAAATATGCTCAGTTTCACACTTCGATGCATAAAAAAAACAACAGAAATAAATAAACAATTTAAGTTATGAGAAATGGTTACATGACACTTTTTATTCGACGCTAAGATACGGAACTACTTTCCCATCCACAGTTACCAACTTAACTGGGCGCATGTCACTCTGGGTGCCTCTTAAAATATGTGCAGGTTGGAGCAGTAACTGTTTTATAAGGCTGATTTCGAAAGCGCCCACTTTATCGTGTAGAGCCTTTGTTATATATGGTTACAATATAAGGAGCAGTAATCAAAAAGTTATTTTCATTTTGCGGATCATAGCAAGGTTTATGACATGTATAACAGTAGAGTGGCAGTTGGAAAGGAAGAGCATTCCTACCAGCACACGGACCCACCCCGAGGCCGCGGTGGCCGAGCGGTCAGCCCGCTCGCCTCCCACCATTGCGAACCGGGTTCAACCCCCGGCCGGGTCACTCCGGATTTTCGCATGTGAAAATCGTGCCGGACGATGCCGCTGTTCGGCGGGATTCCTCGGGGATCTCTCCCCTCCCCACCCTTCATTCCGGCGCTGCTCCATACTCACTCCTATCACCCTCATCGGCTCTCAAGACCTCGATGTTGAGTCGCCCGTATCTCTTCACTCGCGTACCAACCCCACAACACATGTCCAGTATTGTGCCCTTCCCCCCCCCCCCTCCTTTAGAGTTTCAAAATCCGTACTTCATTCGCACTCCCTTCCCCCACGACTTGCCTTGTAATTTATTAACATCAATTGTGGGATGGGTGTGGGTCGGAGATACTGCAGTCATGGAGCCTTGTGTGATATAACCGCGCGACACAACCAGGGTAAATAACGCTGATGTTTACCTGCCTCCGGTGGTGTGGGACGTGGAGTTCTTGCCCCTCTACCACGCGGTCGTGGGTTCCGGTCTCGGGAACTAAAAAACAAAAACCTTTTTTGATGGAAACTTCGTTTCTTTGATATGTGAACCACCCTCGCAATAGCTTTTCAGTCATGAAGCGTGGGGTAATAATTTTCTTCCATAACTATCATCCACGTAATTCCCTCGATCATAACTGGTCCAGAATATATATATATATATATATATATATATATATATATATATATATATATATATATATATATATATATATATATATATTCTGGACCAGTTATGATCGAGGGAATTATGTGGATGATAGTCATAACTATCATCCACGTAATTCCCTCGATCATAACTGGTCCAGAATATATATATATATATATATATATATTCTGGACCAGTTATGATCGAGGGAATTATGTGGATGATAGTTATTGATATATATGTATATATATGTATATATATGTATATATACATAATATATATATATATATATATACACACACACACACACACATGTCTATGTTTGTCGGTAATTGTATTTTTTAAAAAAGTCGTATCTTGGGTAGCGTCAAATTTTTTCTCAAGGCATTTAAGCATTTTTTCTGGACATTTTACTGGTATTGCGTATCAATCACAAGTCCAAAATGTCATCAGTTTTTTTGCAAGTAATTCGTAACAGTTCTCAGACTCAGATATTGTCTCAGCACCACATATCATAAAACTATTCATTTAGAATGATGGAAACTAACTAGAGAAAGCTATGGAAACTGGAAGAAAATGATAATAGTTATTGAACAAAATATTTGTATTAGTTCGGGAAAGCGAAGGGCCATAATATATTATTTATTTTGTAGATTATGCGGTAAAGTGCGTTAGTAAAGCAAGTGTGTGAAGTTTGCTTATATATTTTTTTGGCCGTAAGAGGACCTAAACAGTAAACTTAGGCGTCGCAGACTACGTTCAAAAATGAGTCATAAGCCTATGTAAGTTTTGCGGTGATGCATCTCTAAAAATAGTGTGTATTTGGGAACTGATCAGAGAGCATTTACTCGTATTGTTGTCACTGTTAGTATTTGCTTGTGTTCTGATGATAATGGGAACATTCCGCTGGACTATTGATTTATGGAGAGTATTCCATTAAGCCTCTATCTCGTGTACACAATGAGTCTTAAGTCGTGTTCCAGACAACGTTTCGCCTTCGCATTTCTTCTTCCTTTTCTTAACTTCATTTATTTGGGAATACGGAATTTTCATTTTGTTGAAATTAATTCTTCGTGCCGAATTACGTGCGCACTCTTTGACAGTTCTGAAGCAAATGGTCTATAGAAAAGGGACAGGTGGTATAGAAACGCTACTCTCACAGTAACAAAACAAACTAACTACACATGCGACATCTAGCGGACGGGCGGAAACGACAGGTTTTGAATTGCTATCGACTTTTTTTTGTGTAGTCGACTACAAAATCGATACGACTCCGCAACCGATATTTCCTCGTATTCATATTTATTTTGTGCTACGTGACGTTACATTTCGTTTATTTTCCTGAATAGGTTTTTTTCCCCTCCCTTTTATCCCATCGTTCCTATAATTCCCAAAGCAAAAAGCTTGCAGTTTCCTATTATTTTTGGCCGAAGTGATCGTTGGTCTAGTCGCAGGAGATATAAATTATATAACGAATACTATCTATCTCCACAATCCGATACACAACTCATTCTCATTTCACAAAACGCCGAAATACGTAACTAATGCAACAAAAATAACCACAAAAATATAAGAAATATGCGGAATATGCGGAAGAAACGTGCGGAATATCAGCTCACAGTAAAAATAACGTGGTAACAGTGAGGACATGCTCAGCAGCCATTACAATAAATTGTTTGCTGTTGGGTCCATTGAGGTATTTATCTATGAAGTGGAAACAGAGACACGAAAGTGAAGCCGATAATGAAAGACAAGGACAGGGCTAGTAGTGGCATAAAGGTGCATGTTTTACATTGCTAACTTTTGCCTCTCATAATATGGCGGCTGACGTAAACAATCGGTCTGCGCATGCGCAGTTGAAAGAAGTCAGACAAGGAATCGGCGTCACGTGATAAACGTGGAGAAGATAGGCTGTTGTCACACTACGGTTGTGCCGGGGGGGGGGGGGAGACTCGGTAGTGCTGCGATCTGTTCGAACGGGCCGGAACTGCTTCGAGAGGAAATGAACAGATGTCCATATATGAGTGCGACTCCATGAAATGGACGAGCTACACATCGCTAGGCGGTATCAGACCCGGCCGAAGCTTGGCAAAGCTAGCAGACGGACGAGACGACACTGGCCCGCGTAAGAAAAGAGAAAAGCAGTGCGCCTGAAACGTAGGTGCCAACCCGCACCAGCGCGCGTATGCGTTGCCGTCGCCCGCCTATCATAGACTAAAGCGGTTCTCACAATAGAGCGACGCGACGCGTCGCGTCGAGCATCAACCAGAGCGTAGGGTGTCGAGAACATTGCACGAACGACGAACATTGATTTTGACGTTCGTCACCATCGTCCGGGAATAAGAAGAATAACACAAATAAACTGGCGAGAAACTGAGATAGAGAACTGAAAATATACATAAACGGTTTTCAGAGATACTAATTGGTGTCCAAATTTATATCGATTTTACCTACCGTTAGGAAAACAAATGTGTATTTTTTGGTGCCTGAAAAGTTGTTCATGTCCTACATCATTATTTTGAATTTTAATATAACTTATACACTTTTCTTTATCACTAAATAACAATTTATCCTAACTAAATGTATTTCATTGGTTTTTAGCATTTCATCGCAAGCTTCCTTGCAGAATAACAGATGCCAGCACGGTCTGTGTCGCCGGCGGCCAGCGTCAGAACATCGCCTTATTGTGAAGACTCCGATAACGTTCGTCGCTGGCGGCGAGCGTCGGGTGCGACGCTCCGCATCGCGACGCTCCGCATCGCGACGCTCTATTGTGAAAACCGCTTACGATGAGGCACAGTTGATTCGTCTTCTGCGCATGTACCCAACATTGACCTACCCCGATCCTACACAACTGTCTAATTCACATGGTCAACGGTGATGAACGTGTTTGTTTACGTCATTTTTAAATGACAAGCACTATTATATTAATAAAATACCTTTACCATTTAGAATTTAATCAAAAAGAATTTCAAACTGCATAGGGAAAGTATAAAAACATCTCTAAGCACTTACTTACAAATCAGTTTTCTAACCTAAAATCCAAACCACGCCGTTTTCGCTAGACGTGTTGGCAGAAAAGCAGTTCATTGTTGGGACACGGAGATTGGTTGTGCACAACCATAGAGCTCGGTCTTCCTTATCTTCAGTGTATGCCCCGCGTACCTGGCGATTGGATAGTGTTGCAATGTGTTTGAGATCCGCGTTCTTTTACCGAACCATTAAACGGATCCCCATTAAGTGCGAGAAGAGAACGTACTTCAGATGAGGTACGTATAATACTCCAAATACGACATGCACATTATAAATGCTATTTCCAAACCCGCCAACATAGCTAAAAACTGCTTTTTCACACGCTGAATCTTATAATATACTGACAGGAAACATGTGAAACCATTATACAATGAGTAAAAAATGTATTCGTTTTACAGCTGCTTAGGACTTTCGACGTTCATCGTAACGAAAATGATAAAGAAAACACGTTTATTGATTTTATACGTTTGTATTACGAAGTAAATAATGACAAAACATGACAATGGTTGTAAAAAGAAACCGAACAGCAATACAACACAGTACCGATTGTTAATGCAACTCGAGGAAAAAAACCGTCTCGGACACATGAATCCAACATCTTAGTCGTTTTGCCTTTAAACATTTTGTGGGGCCCACTTTCCTTTTTATAATTTCTTGCAGCCTCCTTGGCGTGGATGAGACCAAAGGTTTTGTCGTTTCTGTCGAAATTTCCCGCCACTCCAATATCAGTGCTTCTTGCAGGTTCTTCTAGGGGGAAATGGGATTCTTCCGCACTCTTTCTTCTAAGGCGTGCTGCACATTCTCTATAGGATTGATATCGGGTGACTGATAAGGCGTTTGCATCCATTTAAAGGCTGTTCACGATAAAGTGAGCACTTTAAAAATCAACCTTAGAAATATATCCCTGCCTGCATGTATTTTAACGGGTGCACCGAGTGGAATGCGCCCGGTAAAGTTGGGAGCGGTGGATGGAAAGTAGTTCCATATCTTAACGTCGAGTAAAAAGTGTTAGGTAGCGATTCATGATAATTTTAATTATTTCTTATGCTTTCTGTAATTTTTTACGCCGTAGTATGTAAAAATTGGGAGATATGTAAAGTATTTCCATTTTTAATAATTCCAGTTTCACTTGACCGACGCATGAATAAAGTGATCCGGCTCATGACAATGTTAATTTTACATAATGTGGAAGAATACACAACGTGCATACAAGTAGATCTTAAGCAGCGCTTTCAAAAGTGCTCAATTTACCGGGAACAGCCTATATGTTTATTATATAGCAGCCAAAGCTGCGTGTTCAGGGCCATATGCTTCTGGTCGTAGTCATGGGTGAAGATGTATCCCTCGGTCAGGCCCATATCTTGAACACTTTTGGTCAGGTGCTCCTTCAGGATGTCATACCTGTGGTCCATCTTTCCATCAATAAAAACTAAGTCACCTACACCATTCGCACTCGTACGTCCCCATACAAAAATCGACCCGCCACCGTGTTTTACATGCATATAAGATTTCGGTCTTCCAGCTCAGCATTATTCTTCCGTCACAGCAGCATACGGCCGTCAAACCAGCATACGGCCGTCAAACCTTAAATTTAATTTACTTACGTCACTGGAGAGGACGTTCCTCCATAATTCGAAACCTTTATTTTTATGTTCCATGGCATACTCGAGCCTCCTCCTCCTGTTGGCCTTGACTGATGTAAGGCTTTCTACGAGCAGCTTGCCCTCGGTAGCCAGCATTATGGATGATATTCCGCACAGTTTGTGCACATACCATCTCTACCATCTCCTGCGGGCCGCAGATACCGTTTTTGGGGCCCTCAATCGTGGATTGACAGACGTTCCGCACTATCATGCGTTTTTCGCGCTCCGTCATTGCATTAGGACGGAAACTTCTTGCCACGTTCCGGACAATTCTTAATTTTTGATAATTATAAATAATACGTTGACAGGTCTGTTGACAGTTCAACCGGTTTCTCTAAAGGATTTACCTTTGCGAAATGGACGTACAATAAGGTGCCTCACTTCTTCCATGGTTTATTTCGTTTTACGCCCCATTATCTGCGTGTCCGATGAGAAACGTCCTTCCGCGGTTTCTGTTACGAACTGGTATAGGCCGTTCACGGTAAAGTGATCACTTTTGAGGCCCTAGTTACTTTTTCCTTTTAGGCATTTCTTATCCCTTCAACCACCATTTTGAACAAATATTACCATGTAAGTAATAAACACAATGTATATATTCCACAGCACTCGGAAATTTACGTATACTATTATAATAAAATATGTTTATAGACTATTCCAAATGAGAGGGCTTTTAAAAGTGCTCACTTTACCGTAAACAGCCAATGGGATGGCAGCGTTCAGACGATACGAAATGGACAGTCTGCTGTGCGGCGGATGAATACTTATTTGACCTTCGATGTGCTACGAGCGTGGAAATACCCGATTTCTGCGGAAACGACGGGCCATGTCTAGCCAATCCGCTTTATTTCTAACACTGTTGTAACTGAAACGTAATACGTATCGCACGCAGAAGGTGATGTCGTCCCTTCTTTGGTAAATTGTCATATGTGCGGCAATCATCAGACGAATTCTTTTTTTGACCCACTGTAGGTACCTCACATTTGTATCATCGAACATTTGCAGAAAATGAAAAAACAAAATTTAAGTTGACTCACGTAGTTTTCCTGCACGAAATAGTAAACAATGCATGTTTTAGGGTTTGGAAAGAATTTTTCGTCGTGAAAATGTACTATTACAGCACTTCTAGAAGGATTATGGGAAATTAGTGAGCCTAATAATTTGAAGTGTGGGAAGTGGATGCTTTGCATCGGGTATTCATATTTCGTTCGCCAATTTACAGAATTGTTTATTTCGGTGTATTTTCATATTGGTATTTCGCGGATTCATTCACGCGTTTAGTAAATTGGGCCCACTTAAGAATGACGTGCTGAAGTATCTGAAAGTGCGGGAGAAGTTGCTGGGGACGTATGTTAGACGTAAAAACCTACTTGTAATGGAAATTTGAAAGGCGCGTTTTGTAGGCAGTGCCGTAGTTTTTTATCTTTAGTTCAAACTACAGAACACTGGTTTATATACCGGAGGATGATTGCGCGTATTGTTCATTCGAATTTTTTTCCAACTAGAGAAAACATTGCCTTGTATTTCTACCGCTGATTTATCTCTCCGGACATAATACTTTAAAGGGGTTCGTGCTAGTGTACTATTACCCCGTGGTTTAATTTTGACCCCAATCCACTCACTCTAAAATGCACCCCTCCCCTCTCCCCCACAGAGAAAAAAAGTACTCGTCATTCTACCCCAGCTCGACGCTCGAACTTCAATTTCGCTAATGGTCGCAAATGAAAGCGAGTTGTAAGTAAGTAGTTTTTTTTTTTATGCGCAGTGGGAGAAACGACTCTTTAAACGTATTGGAACTAGATGCACTAGTTCGAAAGATAGTCTAGATTATAAAATTGTGGTACTGTTTTACACATAGAAACTCTTAAATTAGAACGTCTCTCTATAGCATCTTGGCAAGGTTTTCCCCAGTTGCTGAGTATCTGTGTCTTCGGGGATTGCCAGCTAGTGTTACCTGGAAAGGGATGCGCAATGCAGTATCTTCCCTTTGTGAACCCCCCTCCCCCCCCCCCCCCTCAACACTACTGTGTAACCATTCTTGACCTTGGCACACAGTTTCCTCTCTTCAGTGGGACAGGTCAAGAAAGCTACGCAAGGCAGCAACACTTTACGATATCATCATACAACCCCTTCGCCTTTCTTCTACGGAGCTGCTGGAGTGGAAAATTGAAATACTGGAAAAAAATTTTTGTTGAAATTGTGTGCGCTCTTTAAGCAATTTCTGTATGACGTGTATTAGTTGATTTGCGAGAAACCTATTGCACTCAAACTGTAAATGGGAAGCAAATTTGGTATAAGTTGTTCACGGTGGACTAAGCACTTCTGAAAGCCGTGCTTAAAATCTACTTCTATGAACGTTGTGTATTCTTACGCCTTATGTAAAATTTACGTTGCCATGGGCCTCATCACTTCGTTCATGCGTCGGTCGAGTGAAATTATGAAATTAATAGAAAAGTAAATAAATATATTACAAATCTGCTAATTTCTACACTTCGGTGCGTGTATATATATATATATATATATATATATATATATATATATATATATATATATATATATATATATATATAGCGAAGTAAATAATGTAAGTTATCACAAACGGTTACCTAACACTTTTTATTCGACGTTAAAATATGGAACTAATTACCGTCCATCGTTACCAACTTCACTGGCCGCGTGCCTCTCAGTGCGCCCGTTAAAATATATGCAGGTAGGAGCAGTGACCTTTTTTTAAGGTTGATTTATAAAGTGTTCACTTTAACGTGAACAGCATGTAGCTGATATGTGCCATTATGAAAAGCTAGTTTGCAAAATTAACTACATTGAGAAAAAGGTTTTGTTGAATCATACTAAGTTTTAGAAAGTATTTTATTTTTTTTAAGTTGTACAATAAAATATAATAGTCGGAATTTATATTGATACAATTGTGGTTACAGTTAATGAATCATAATGACACAATTTTATTAGTGTTGAATATGCGAATACGTGTAATGTGCTGGATGCAGCTTACAGTACCACTCTCTGCAGTGTAATTCACGCTTCGCGTAATAAACCTTCCAGTGTGTGTTACGGTGTTCGCAGTGAGACACACTGCTCGCAGAAAGAAATTTTGCACTGCGGTTATCGTTGCACTGCATTGCGCCATATTTTGCGCCGAGATGATGTGTGGCAGTCGCGTGATTCGGAACGGTAAGTACGGGGGGAGTGAGTTGCATACGAGAACACCTGCAGATCACGTTCGCGAGATATTGTGCATTATCTACGTGTCGCTATGTGCGGGCAGAAGTTAGCCGGTGTTGTTAAACTGCATTGCATCATAGCTATATACAAGAACAGCAGTTTTCTGTTGGTATTCAGAATAGTTTCAAACAGTAATTAAAAATCGTAATAGCCAATATTATTCGTCGTCGTATTATAAATCGTTTTGAAAGAGCTTCAACCTCACGGATGTAAAATCAAGTCGGAGGCGTCCTTTTCGGTTTCTTAATCAACTCGTTTTAAGTCTAAGCCACGGGGAGTGCCCTACGCTCAGAAACGGCAATGTGATTGGCCAGGTATGAGAGCCGGTATGGAACCTGCCACGAAAAATTGGACGTGGACCTGGTACGAATTGTGGCCGTACAAGGTGGGAAATGCCATGACGGGTGCCACACTAGCCCATATACCGGTCGCTATGGCGGACCTTTCACAAGCTTTTACGAAATCTGGTATCGTGTAATATCGCCGTAAGGGTCGTTACCGTGACCGAAACGAGCACAGAATTTACTATCACAGAGTTCGAAATCAGGGGGTTCAGATCGCATGACGTGTACCCAAAACTTTTTTAACTTTCATTTTTTTTAGACACCTGTTTAATGTTTAATTGAACACTTCTGTAAGCCTCGCATTTATTTTTATCCCATCGTTTGCCCTCCCGGAACATGTGAAAATTGACATTGCCTAGGAACTGGTGATTTGAGTAGTACTCTTGCGTCGTGGAGTTGCTTGGTTCCGTGAAACTGTAGGAAATACACACGTGTTGCAGTCACGCCCAATCTTACTGGAGTACAAAATTAGTAACATCCAGATGGTTCCATTGCTTCTCATGAATCGCTGCTAGCGTCACTCGTGCTCAATTCCCTGTATACGTTGTAGGTGCAGTTACGGGCAAATATTATTTTTCCAATGCTGATTTAGAAGTTTCCCCGAACGACGCAGGAAGCACGCAGTCGGTTTAGTGAATGTAATTTGCGACCACGCCGTGATAACAATTGTGTACATGTCACTGCCGTGGATCAGTGACGTAGATAATTTTTTTTCTGCCTGGGATATTGCCAAGGGCAAAAATGTTTCCAGCAGTTGTTTGTTTTTTTATTTTTTATGACGAGATTTTTTGTGACTTAGCATTTTATAGCATTTACAGTTTTTACTCGGTGGTATCCGCTACTATAGGCTCTTCATGGTTGAGCACTTTTGAAATGAATCTTAAAAAACGGAATTCTTCTTCCTGCACATATCTTAACGGGCCCACTAACTGGCTTTCGCCCAGTAAGGTCTGTGTTGACAGAGGGAAAGTAATGTTATTTCTTAACAGGAGGATGGACTGAAGCATTTTCTGTGAAATAGTTGTTTGCGCGAATACGCGTATCTCGGCAAATAAATGTAATGCAAATACGACTTTTTACAGAAAAGACAAAAAACAATTACCTATGCCCATATTTATTTACTTTTGTCTTATTAAGTGTATTCTTCCAGAAAAAAAATCGTGAAAATGGTCAATACATTTTTAAACTTTACCTATGCAGTTTCCTTAAGCGACAAGAAAAGAAGTACGGCCATAGAGGTGTAATTTAATATGTGGCATTTCATCGTGTGCATTAAAGTACTTCTGTTACGTATATAATTTGCACAGTACAGCGTCACGGCGGAAACCATGCACGCCTTGCGCGTAGGAGCGATGAGGCGCTAAAAGTTCGTGTTGGTGTCGTCCGTATCGCTCCCTCGCTTCTTGAACTTGGACGCGGAGTCCCCACGGGGGGTTCGTCATAATCTTACCGTCTTAATCTACCTATTTTTAGTAATAAAATGATTTTATTTAGATTTCTGTATTTGATGCATGTATGTCTTAGAATTATAAATTTGTATTATATATATAATTTTAATAATGACACATTTTTACGTGATAGACGCACGAATAAAAGTTATGAGGCGGTTGTGGAAATTACAATTTTATATATGGTGGAAGAATACACAACTTGCCGACGAGTAAGGCCATATTTCACGATATTTTTTATTTAATTATATAAAAGAGGTTTATATTATGTAGGTACCACATAAATGTAAATATTTGTGCGAATGATAATAGTTTTCAAAATAAAGCATCTAATAGTCGATAATTTAGGGATATGGGAGCCCATGTTCTATGCTCCTAATCAACTTTGATAAATAAATCTCGTGACCTGTATTTTGTATCATATACACATGTTAATTAAGTCTCAAGGATAACTTACCAATGGGTATTCGGGTACTGGTATCCTGAATTAATTTTTAAAATGGGTAGTGATGTTTTGGCCAACACATTCTTATTCGCCCAGGAGAAACTAATATAGATTAAGATTATTTTCTTTCGAACGATTAAAAATGTATCAGCAAAAACATAAATACCTATTTCAAAATAGATTCAGAATATCGGTACCCGAGTACCCATTGGTAAATAAAATTATCCTTGATACTTAACATGTTATCACATGATGTGCGATTTATTTGGCAAAGTTAATTAGAATCATAGAAACTTGGGCTCCCGTATTCCGAAATAGACTTCCCGGTGCTATATCTTGAAAACTATAATGATTTTATTACAAATATTTACTTCCGTGTGATCCTTGCATGAATTTCTTTCTGATAATATAAAATATTATCATAAAATATTACCTTAAGCAGATGTTTAAAACGTTCTCAATAGTAGTAGGGACGGAGGGGTTTCGGGTCACTTTTGATTAATCGGATTATCAATTTGATATCAAAGGGTTAATTAAATTTTATGCAACTGTTAATCCTCAATCCGATCAAAAATTGAATGGGTTAAATTGATTGAAAGGGTTATTTTTTCCCTTTTTTATTGTTGTAATTTCTTTCTTTTTGAGAGGGGGTAGCAGGAGCTCTGTACGATGTTGACGTTGTGGTGTTTTGAAGGCGACTGACCAGAGTGGTAGGTTGTAATGTGTTATATAGGTGTTGAGTGCAAGAGTGTTATTAATCTCATTTTTCCTAACTTTGATGTGTTTATAGGCATATTGATTGTAGATAGGCGATTTTTCGAAAATATTTAACACACGAGAGGTGGTGGTGGTGCTAGGCAGTAATGGGGGTGCAGGGAGTTCGGGAGCGATGTGACCGTATCTAGCCACTCATCGCCATCTTGCCTCAGTTGCGAAAAATTAACAATCGAGGGCAGAGGGATGAGTAACCTCAAGTACAGAGTAGCGGGCTCTGGTGAGGGGAGGGTTCGTTGACCTTGGGCAGTGTGATGCGTAGGTTTCTCGAGGTGTTCCGCCATCTTCAGTTACTCGTAGAATCTTGGACTAGACGGATGTATACCTCAATAGCTCCTTCATATACACCAGGCTTTGGAGTGTGGTTGCCACAATTTTTGTTAAGCTATATTATATGCTCAGGGTTTCAAATCTCATTCACAGTATTCGTAAACTATATTGTGATATATAAGTTTTTTAATTGATCGGAAAATATAAATTTTCACGTTATAGGCCTATATAGTGCATTCATTACTTTACAATTGTCTCAAGTACGTGTCTGAGCTTGGTCGACAAAATTTTGTCCCTTTTCCAACTTGCATTTGTGTTAACAGGTGTAGTGAATTTCACAGACTTTAGGGAAAACATTTGTAGTATGTGCGTTATTTTTAAATAATTCACATTTATACACACACGTACTTGTAGGACGAATCAAGTTATTAATAGTAGCTTGGTAGGGAAATAGGTTCTGTCAGTCATAAATTTTTACTCAGTTGCCTTCAAGACGCTGGCCGTGCTACACGTATATAAGCAGGCACATATCATATGATACACTCATTCGTCGAGTGACCTCAGAGGTGGACGGACATCGGCCACACTCCACGTATCTTATGTTTATAAGTATCCGCAAATCATATACTAACACCATTCATTCAGCAACCTCGCAACTGGACATTCAAGTTTTGGCAGAGGTGGAATTTTATCACTCGTGTTAATCAATTAATTTCTTTTTATGCGTGGATTACGTCTCTAAAGCTTCTCCTCGCCAGTCTCGCAGGCAGACGGACATGTAAGGTATGTGCAAGAGGTGTCATATATGTATATTTTTATTGTGTTTGTTTAACTTATAGGTACATTGTGGTCTAGATAGTTAGTTCCATACTTACCTAATTGTGTTAGTTCGAGATACTTCTCTCTCGTGTAAATTATATTGCTAGTATACAGCTCGGGGTAGTAAAATTATGCTATGTTTAATTCCATACTGGAGAGTCACTTAATTGCACTTATTATTCACGTAGTTGTGGTGTTTGAAATTTGTGATTCAATGTGTGTGATTTATTCATACATAGAACACTGTGAAATAATTTTTCCTCTTGTGTGTAATGTTTACTTGTGTTTTGAAACTGTTGTCTATTTAATCGTTTGAAAGATGCGATTTGTGTGTTAGTAATGACAGTCACCTATCTCCCACCACCGTCTATGAGCAATATCCCCCAAAAAAAAACAAAATTTGCTCTAAGGCCACTCTCAGAAATCTATTAAACGCGCTGAAATTCTCTTCTGTGTTAAATATATTCGTAAAAATCGCCTATCTACCACCAATATTCCTACAAACACACAAAAATTAGAAAAAATACAAAACTGACCCATAGCACACTCTTGCACTTAACAAAACACCTATGTAACACAGTGCAACCCACCACTCTGGTCATCGCCTGTAGACACCAAAGCGTCAACATCGTACAGAGCTCCTGCTACTCTCTCCCAAAAATAAAGTACGACAGCAAAATTAAAACAAATGTAACCCTTTCAATCAATTTAATGCATTGTTTGATATCAAATTGATAATCCGATTAATCCAAAGTGGCCTGAACCCCCATCATTCCCGGCCCTACTCTACTCTCGGTATACTTGAAGAGCCTAGATCGGCTAAGAGCAGTCGATCAACTCATCTGCTGCCAGTAACACTTAAGAAATTAATCGGTATGTTCTTTAATAAATAAATAAATAAATATATATATATACACACCTCGTAAAGGGTATAGAGTGGTGTGAGATAAGGCAGTTTGGGTGAACAGTGCTTACTAAAGCATTGAGCATGCCTAGGACAAGCTGAAAACAGCAGTTTATAATAGTCTACAAAACCCCAGAAACACTTCCAGATCTCATAAGAGCCACCCAGATGGAATGGGATTTTCGTCCGGGAGATGACATGAACACATTGATTACAAGCATGCCATGACGTGTTAGTGAGTGCATACACGGTATAGGCTGTTCATGGTAAAGTGAGCACTTATTCCCTGGTTACTTTTTTCCCCTTCAGTCATTTCTTATCCATTAACCACCTTTTCAAATAGTCTTTGCCATGTAAGTAATTAACATAGTGTGATTATTCTGCCGCACTTGAAAGTTAACGTTTAAGGCTAAAATTAAATATATTTATCTACTATTATTCCAAAGGAGAGAGCTGTCAAAAGTGGGAAGATAGAAACCCTCCCTAGTCACACACCATTACGTTGACTTTGTTATTTCGTGTTTGTGTTATTGGAAAAAGTTTTTGTGTTTGAAACACTGGGAATTTTACGTTTTGTAACGTCTGATTATTGCTATGCTTTCTTTTATGTACATTTCATATTTCTTTTGCATTCTATATGTATATCCCATACTGTCTCTTGTGCCGCGGAGAATTGTGTACGCTCACCCGCGGGATGGCGACTGACGTGTGTTTGCTAAGCTCTGCTATACGGCGGGCAGCAGTCCTAGCGACTAGCGTGCCGGCTATCGGTCATGTAGGGGCGGCGGCTCGGCGATGCTATCTGCCCCAGGCCCGGCTGGCGGCTCCACTGAAACGTTTGTTTGCCTGCACACACGCCCCTCCCTCAACCACCCCATCCAACACAACCACATCCTCGCGCCCTGCGGTTTGCAACTCGACTCCTTATCTGCCGGCCTGTCCCGCTGCCGTTGATTTGTGGTGTGGGGACTGCCTTTTGTTATCACCGCCCCCCCCCCCACTCTCCCCCACAGCGACGTATGTATTGGGGTGTGTGTGTTTGGGAGGGGGATGCCTCCCCCCCAGACACACTTCTGCACCCTAAAACACCCCTGGAGAGCTGGCGCCCATCAGTCCAGCCCCGTGCCAACTGCCGAGCTGTGTATCGCAGATGCTGCTCTTGTGCGAATCCTGCAATCCCTTTAGAGTGAGGACGGATCCCCGCATTTTTTGTGAAATAGTTGTTTGCACGAATACGCGTATCTCGGTATATAAATGTTCTGCAAATACGACTTTTTGTCAGAAAAGATAGAAAATAATTTTCTAGACTGTTTTTTTTTGTTTGTTTTTTCTTTGATCATATTAAGTTTATTCTCGGAGAGAAAATTCGTGAAAATGGCCAAATATCACATTTATAAAGCTTGCCTAAGCAGTTTCCTTAAGTTGCAAGAGAGAAGTACAAAGATACACGTGTAGTTTAATCTGTGGTATTTCATCGCGTGTAATAAAACCGCTATGCTACAGATATAATTTTCACAGTACAGCGTTACGGCGGAAACACTGCACGTCTTGCGCGTAGAAGCGACGAGGCACTAGGCTCGCGTGTTAGTGTCGTCCGTATCGCTCCCTCGCTTTCTGACCTTGGACGCGAGGTTCCCACGGTGGTCCGTCCCACACTTCAGGGTGTCTGATACACCGAAAAAAATAATTATTTTATTTTTATACCAAATATTGTTCAGCTGATACACATTGTATGTAGTGCCGTTTTCCCCGGATAAAAATTTTTTAATTTTTTTTTATAATTTGATATGAAATCCAAAATATTTTCCTGTTTCGCTGCAGCTGTAGTAACAAATACTATAGTCTATTCATCACGCCTCTGAAAAAACACCCCATGTATAACATGTTTGGTTGTTTCTTAAATATGTCTAATACTACAAGCGTTTTATACTTGTGTTAACGTCAAAATACCTTATTTTTGGTTAAGTTTAGCTTTCATTTATATTATCTATAGATTATAATATGTAATATTTCATCCATAAATAGTAAGAAGAAATACAGGGAGAAAAAGGGGTGTGTTGGCAATACCTAGTAAGAAGTAATTCTTATGCAAAATATGAATACATTGAATGCGCACGAATGCAGTGTTTTGGCCGTCTGGTGTAATTTTCTATGCTTTGTTTGTATGGGGCGTAGTAATATCTTAGAAACAGAACTTAAGCAGGGGCTTCAGAAAATTTGGAAGTACCGTGAATGGAGTTTAACCAAGTTGTACAAATGAAGAAAAAAAAAATACAAAGTAAACTAATGTTTTTGGCTACCACGTGACACATGTATTCACCAAATAATATGCCTTATAAATGAAAAATATCTTAAATATAAAATGTATTTTGCATATTTTTAGATTTTTTTGTTATGCATGGACTGTTAATTTTTTATGTTGTACCACGTGTGCCATTTTCACGAGTTCATTGCTTGATACGGCATAATTTTACAACTTGATCTAAGGCCGTAACGTTGTAACGTTGCACCATTAGAGTTCAGTATTTTACTGGAGGTCGAGATAGATGAACTTGATTACAAACCGCCGAATATGGTGGTTTAGGGACATGAATGTTCCAAAATCACCGTTGAATATATTTATTTATCAGAAAGAAACTTACTTACAGCTAAATTTAGAATGGGTTTGGCTGTTGTTTACACTTGTAAAATAGACATTAGGAAATTGTAGAATGAGTGTTAAAAGTAGTACATTGCTTTAGTTTGTAGAAATTATAGATATGTTTTTAATTATATGATGAAATTAAGCCTATCGCACCGATAATGTACAGCGGGAAGTTGGAACAGCCAATCCGAAACAGTCGTAGTATTCCTCGCCACCTACGTCGAAAATTCTGCTCGCAGAAAGAGCAGGCTTCGCGGGTTGTTCCTAGAAGTCCACTGTTTCACATCATTAATTTCGTGGTTTATCGACGTATTTTTGCGTAACAGCATAGAATTGTTACTATCGCAGCGCATAATTTTTTGTTCACCTCTTAATACAGAACCATTGGTATTGTAACGAATGAGATAGCATGGTTATAAACTGAACTTCCAACCAAATACAAGAGTGATACTAAAAACTATTTACAAAGTGAGCAAAAATTTTCTTGTGAAAGTTATTAATTATTTTGGTCAAATTTTTTTACATGCTAATGTTGTGTAGTTAGTGTTTTCCTACAAACTATATAATTGGTAAATTTTTGTTGTGCATTCAGTTGGGTTATACAGTTAAAAGAAATATGTTATTCTTTGTCAAACCAAACCCACAACCATGATTACTGAAATAACTAAGACAAAATCTCTGCTTAGGAAACGATATGGGTGCAGTGTGTGTGTGGGATAAAAAAACAGGGTACGAATATGGCTGCAAAAATGTTATCTACATCTATTTGTGTCACCCTAAAAATCTAGTACTGGTTTTGCGTTAATTTTGAGACTAGGTCTATTAAAAATCCATACCCTATTTTAATTACATAAACATTTTATGGCGAAGGTTAACTTTTAGAAAAATTAGAAACACGTGTAATCTGAATATAAAGCTTGTAAGCTAGTGCATAGAGAATGTTAAATTGAAGAACATTGAAGTCAATTGTTCTAATGCAGCCTCTAACGTGCAACTTAGAATTTAAGAGAGTTGAGATGTGTTGGTCAGGCGGCGCTTAACAACGATGTCTTGAGAGTCTTTTATAAATTTCCTTAGAAACTGTTAATTTTTCTGGGATGAAATGTACCCAGTGTGCTAATCCAGAATATAATCTACACCTGTGCCAAATTTTATCAAACTCCGTTTAGCCGTTATGACGTGATTAACAAACAAACATACAAACTTTCGCATTTATAATATTAAGATCTAAAATATTACTCAACCGTTTCGATCCAAATTTGTCACTGAGTAATACTATGGAAGATCATGATGTAGATATATGTGAATTCAATTGATAAGGCACTTGCTTTCAAAATTGCGGCCGTACAAATATTTTAGGCTTGTTTGATATATCTACCATACTGGTCGGCCAATTTCGACCAAATGTAGTATGATGTAAGTATATATTACAATCGGTATATATAGCAACAAATAACCACTTTGTCCGCCATTTTGTGAAATAAGTGTTGTATGAAAAAACTAAAAGTTTTTCCCATATTTCCGATAAGAATAATCAACATTTTTCTACCAAATTTGGCAAACATGTAACACAATGGTAGGCCACGTAGTTTGATATGTTTTTAGTTGCTCACACTTATTTTCAAAATGATTTCCCAGTAAATATTTTAGGTTAGTAATCACTATCTACCAAAACATTAGACCGATTAAATCCAAAGGCCAAAATCCGAATCCTACCTTCGTAATGCAGTTGATTGCATGCTGGCACAAAGTTTTCTGGATGGGAGTCCCGGGTACCTGGCGTGTGTCTTTGTAATTGTTTCGCTATTGTTGCATGTGTTTCTGGTTCCATCTGTATTAGCATTGCTGCCAACGACACAAATTCCTACCTAATATCTAAACTTTTAAGAACTTCATTAAAAATTATTTGCACCAATGTTAGAGGAAAGTAGGCCCGTTAGTCATGTCAGTAACTTGTCGTAGCTTTTGATGGTCGCGTTCTGCACGAAGAGGCCAACACGTACTTACTTCAAGGGATTGACTTTAACCAATTTAAAAGTCGCCGTGCTTATGGTTGAGGCTGTGCGTGCTGATACAGAATCTAAGTTGTATATTACACTGATATGGGTGTCCAGAATTTCCATGCAAGAGATAGCTCTTTTTTTTTTTTTTTCTCAATGGCGTTGGTTCTCCATTGCTGTGGCAAGTCTTTTTTTCCTTTCGGAAAACGGAGTGGCATGTTTGGTCGGATATAATTAACTTAACGTCTCGTATCGTCGGTACGGATAACTGTAGAGATCTGGACATATTGTTAAGAAATGATTGTGGTTATCGGAAAGATGATTTGAAAATTTTTCTTGGCTCTTGAAACGAGCCGTGTTTCCTCGGTCCGTGGGAATAAACATGGCTGTGGGCGTGGAGATCATTATCGAAGATTCATTTCTTGTACGCTCGTGTATCTAGAGCTTTTCGAATAAGTACATTCCTTCAACTGGCCCCTGAAAGTTTTTCCTCGTACGGTCATGGTTTTTCTTTCCCGCTGCCTCCCTCATCTACTAGGTCTTCCTCCTCTACTAGGTCTTCCTCCATCGAGGGGAGTTCTATTGCTCCTTTTCCTGTTCTTTTATATTTTTTGTACCTCCCCGCCTGGGAAGAATGCCGCACTATCTGCTGGGTTATATCCACCGCCGCCATTCTTCCGCACTTAACTGTAACGGTGATTTACGCCCTCTGGTGTCCGGCGAGGCGTCTGGAACTGATCCAGGGACTACGGGAGGGTACGTGACGAAAGTCGGGAAGACGCGCCGAAAAGAACGGAGGGAGGGGATCCCCTGGCTGAAATCCACTGCGGCGTGACGTTGCCTTACTGGAGGCTCCTCCAGCCCTTCAAAGGGCGAGAACGAATGTAGGTCATCCCACGTCCCGCAGCTATCACTGATCGTGACGACACTCCAGTTTTATTATTCTGCTACGTGTATAAAATAGTTCGGTTCTTCTGTGTCACAAATTTTGCATCACGGAAAACTTATTGAATTGTGTTTTAAAAGTTCAAATGTAGGGGAGTAGTTCATGCCGCGAGTTAAGGTTTGCAGGCGGTACATGTCACAATTAGCTACTAAAGTTAGCAGAAATGAAAATGAGAAGCAAAAATTTAGTGCTCTGCCGTTACCATACCACAGAGCATGCATGTAGACTAAGGTGACCAGACGTCCCGAAATTTTTAGATGGTCATTCTGGGCGGCCATTTGTCCCGAATGTTGGGACCTGGCAGTGTTGACTCGCGGTGTGGCCGGTTTTGGGTGGATTTGTTGAAAAAAATTCATTCATCTGCAAAATATGAGAGGTAAAATAGTTATTGTAACTCAGTTTTTTATCAAAGTAAAATAACAAAGAATGCCATTGTTTTTATTTGACGTCTTTAATTAATAAATCATACTCCTTATGATAAATAGTTTGTAAAAACAATAGTATTCACTTTTTTTTTTTTTTTTTTTTAACAAAACACCCCATCCCACTACCGACCATTTATGAGCCAAAACGAGCGTCCCGAATTTGGGTCAGAAAAATATGGTCACCTTAATATAGACAAATATAAGGGCGGGGATCCCGGATGATGCCACTGGACGGCGGGTATTCTCGGGCCCAAATATAAAGATTAGTAACTAATGTTGGGCATCTATTATGTAGTTGTCAAGTACAGGCTGATAGCATGTTTGGTGGGAATATACTCCTATCCTTACAAGGAAAGAGTTTAGCTGTCCAAAGAACAGTAATTATGGCAAATGTATCGTTAATTTAATGGCCCAGCTTAAGACTACCGCGACCATTTAAAAGTAGAAGTAAATTCTACTTGAAGTGAGCATATTTGATGACTCTCCCGAAATTAGTTTATTATTTTTAGCTTCAAAACTAGTTTATCACTATGCGTTTGAGTACTAGTGGGCTGGCTAATGACTCCACATCCTGGTTTGGTTGGATGATGGGACTCGCCGCATTTGTACTTTACATACCTTAGTGGGACGATCATTGACGTGACTGTCCAGAATAATCGTTCTGAAGTCAAACATCGGTCCTAAAAGGGGGCCGCGGGGGTGTAGTGGTCAGACTACTTGCCTCAGTAGAAGGATTTGGAGGAGTTGGGCACATCGGCGTCTGGCGGCGGAGCTCGGAGCTGTTCATGCTCTGCCATTCCGGTCCTCCGGGGGCCATCTTGTCCACCATGTTGGATGTCGGTGACCTTGGCCCTGAAAACCCAAACAAACTCCCAAAAATGTATAAAAAGTATTGAGAAGTTATTTAAAACGTATTATTAAAAATTTTTAAAAATTTACTAACGAAATCTTACATTTCCGGAGGTCCGCCCCGCCCCCCCAGCACCACGCCCAGCAGACTGACTCCTCCACCACCAATTGCTATTGGCTGTTTAGTCGGCAGGTTTCCACCCCTACTACCCCTCACCTATACTCATTCTATTGTATACAACGATATTGTTTTTTTTCCTTTAGTCATTTGTTCATACATTGCTGGAGGACGCCATCTCGGATTTCATGTTTACTTAATCACCTAGGTGGCGCTAGTGTTTTAATAATCAATATCGCCACCACGCGAGTTTTCGATGTAGCCACCAGGCGGCAGCCATATTTGTTTACGTTTTTAAAGTATAGGTTTTGGGATCGACGCCCTCCATGTTGGATCATATTTGCAACACATAGGTGGCGTTAATTTGTCGATTATACTGTCTGCTATCGGCCTGTACCGAATGGTGTCATTGACCATTCCTGCAAAATACGTAAATTGTCATAGTTAATTTTTTTGTTATATTTTTCAACGTAAGTATTTTTATTGTTGTGCGATTCGCGCGGCTCCTTGCAAGTTCGCATTGTTACGGGGCGTGCTCGCAGTCGCGTTGCGGAAGCAGGAACGATGGCGCCGCTTTAACCATTATCTTGACTTTTAAATAATTGAATGGCCGGGTAGTGTTCTCCTGCTGCCTCGACTAAGCAAACATCCCACGTGAAAGGAATATCATGTTCTGGTGTTAGCCGCGGGCGGGGGTGCTAGTCTAAGAAGATCTATTATCGTACTAGAGAAGTTGTGAAGGGATCAGGACGCCATCCGAAATTGAAGGTAAACAGTTATGTCTTCAGTTCTCAGCGGAATAAGACGAAGTAAAACCGTATTGACGTTTTAGAATGGTAAAGGCTGTTCGCGATAAAATCAACACTTTTGAAGTCAACCTTAGAAAAATGTCACCGCTCCTACCCGCATATATTTTATCGGGCGCACTGAGTGACATGCGCCTAGTAAGGTTGCTAACAATGGAGTGAAAGTAGTTCGATATCATAATGTCGAATAAAAAGTGTTAGGTAAATATTTGTGCTACTTAAATTATTTCCGTCGCTTTCTTTGTTTTTTTTTTAAGCATCGAAGAGTACAAATTAGCAGATTTATAAAATATTCACTTTTCTTATAATTTCACAGTTTCAATAGACCGACGCATGGTGAAGCCCATGGCAATGTTAATTTTACATGACTGAAGAAAACACAACGTGCTGTCTAAAGTGCCAATTTTACCGTGAACAGCCTATACCAGTTATGCTTGCATAAATTACCTGTAGAAAGAGAGAGGATTTGATATTCGTGGTTTTGTATTATTTTTCCTAACTCACTCCACGAATCGTTAATTTCCAACGCATTTCTGATAAGAATTTTATTTTTGCGCTGCGCGTAATAGTGTAAAAAACATATTTTGTTGAGAAATATTGGAAATTAGTTTATAAAACTTTTATTAGTCATGTGGCATATATTTTTGGAAGTTGTCTACATCACAAGATTGTCGAGATTATGGTATTTGTTAACCAAAATACTATTACTTGCCACTCGGGTGACTAAATAGTTAAGAATGAAATCGTCTAATGTAATGTGAAATAAATTTTAAAATATTCGGAAACTAGTACAAGAGGCATTGGGATAACTCTCTACCAAAAGTATTTTAATCAACGCATCCACGTTGATGATTATGGGCTATTCCGGAATGAATTACGTGCTAAGATTTAACACAACCATATTTAAAACGACCATGATTCAAAGTTTACATTTTCTCTGAGAAGTGTATTCTTGTGAACAAATAGGTATACTTGTAAACATGTGCACACACATGCCTATTAAATATTCTGTACAAAACCATACTGACATCAATTTCTGTGCTATTATTTTTTCTAATATTTTGGAAAAGGATGTCAGTAGTGCAATGGGTCTATAGTTGTCCATTTGAATTTTATCCCTTTTTTTTTAAATATAAATTTGTATTATTTTGGTATGCTTTAGTCTGTTGGAAAAAATGCCCTGGGAAATGTATTAATTAAATATGTGCACTAAAAGTGTTTTTATGAGTTGGGGGAGTTTTTAAAAGTGTTGCTGGAATATCATCGATTCCACATGAGTTTTTACCTTAAATTTTTTTTAACAACATTTACATTATCTTCCTCGGAGATTGATGCATGGAAAATTGACTTCGTGTTTGGGGATATAAAGCTCCTGGCAAGTATTAATAAAAGTTTACGTCCAGTTTCTGTGGTATTTTTGCAAAGTAATCATTTGATACATTAGCAATTTCTTTCCTGTTTGTTACGAGATCATTTTTTTTATTTTTAAAGCTAGGTTTTCATAAACGCTTTCAGATTTTACTTCATCATTGCCTATACTCCACATTGTTTTTGTTTTGTTTGTGGAGATGAACATTTGTATACTATTATAGTTTCATTTGGCTAAGTTGGACAATTTATTGAATAACTTTTCATATTTTCTACAGTGTAACTTAAAATCCTGTCGTACTTAGGTTAGTTCCAATGAAAAGGTTTGCAAATTATTCGTTGCCTTGGTTTTTATATCAAAATATAACCATTTACATAGTTTTTCCCAAATTTTACAATCGATAAACGTTATATAAAATATAGTTTTCCCCACTGACTGCATTTAGTATAAAAAGGTATCTAACTAATTCTGTTTAAAACTTCCCCCGATTTTAAATTTTTACAAGATTACATCTCTTTCCAGCTATATGCAGGTTACATATAATTATCTTGCGTTAAACCATACTTAACTAAAATGGCAGCAAGGCGCCCCCCCCCCCCCCACCATTTAAAAATATTGACGGATGGAACAGCAGTTCCTGCCCAAGTGAAAACCCTGTGCTGTCTCCTCGAATCTGGGCGAGACACCGGTGTTTATATTTTATTTGAAATCATCTAGAACTACAAAATGATCTTCAATCCGCCGATATCTGAAATCCTGGAAGGGGCACCCTGGTGGTGCGTGAGTGGCAGGCTGGCGTCATGTGGTCAAGGTGACGTACGAGGGAGGAGAAGGCAGTCATGGATGTCGTGGGCGGCAGTGGCCCCGCGTCGCCTACACTTGCAGACCAACAGGCCCGCCCAGCAGACGTGTGGCGTGGAGTTCGTTAAACATGCCCCCGTCGCAGCGAAGGTACGCCGTCCCAAACGGCCACCATTTTCTCAACTTCATGTGGCACCGTCTGTTTTGGCGTGCAGGGCTAGCCGTCGCAAAACAAGTGCAGAGTAATATAGAAAAGATGAACACACGCGGACCTGCGTGCCCGGAGCGACAGTAGAGGGACAAGGATGTTCTCGGACGACTGTTGTAGTATCGTGATTCACCTCGGTATCGGAGCAGAAATGGGAGTATAGTCTATTCACTGTCACTTTAATCATTTTTTGAAGCCCTGCTAAATTTCTACTTCCAGGATATTCCTCCGCGCCTTGCAAACAAATCTAAATCGTGTCTAGAAAATCACACCAGTGGGACAGTGCACCGAATTCGTGCGCAATCAGTGTACTATACGCCGTTCACGGTAAAGTGAGCACTTTTTGAAGCTGTTTCATCAACCATGATAACCAATAAATACATTTAATTGTGGCCTCTGACTTATGGTTTTGGGTATGGAGAATGTACACGCTGTTTATTACTCGCATGGCAGGGTTTACATTAACAAGTAGTTGAAGGATATAAATTGGTTGAAAGAAAAAAGTAACTAGGGCTTCAGAAGTGCTCACTTTACCGTGAACGGCTTATAGTATTATTTTACATAAGAACTATTTATCACTAGGCATTACTAACTCATCTATTTTATCCCTGGTTTTATTTATATCGAGTGTAGATTGAATATAATGTACAGATAAAATATAAGTAAAAGTTCGATTTAATTAAGAATAAGCTAATGTTATGTTTACTAGAGTATAAAAGGCTTGTAATACATTACATTTTCAGGAAATGACAAAGCACGATATACATGGAGTGACTGTTCAAAGGTTTTATTTAAAAAAAAAGGGAATAAACTGCGAAGATACTATAGTCTACGTGAGACTGAAACATCAGTACACTCCGACCGATATATAATATAGTACAGTTTCTTTATTATAACAGTGCTAATTTAATTATTAGATAAAAGGCATAGCTCTATAAATTGTTTAGTGCTGTGAATAAATTGGAAAATTAAATTTATCTCTCATTGAGTTAAGACCTCCGTCCTTCAGAAAAATTGCCAAGCCTAGGCATATCCAAGAAAATCCCATGATGGTATATTCTCACCAATAGCTTCCATCAAACGTTTAGCGTCGCAAGACCAATATGTTACTAATTTATTTTCTAAAGTGAACGATCTCCGTGCTGAGCTGTGTTGCTAAGGTAGCCTGGAAATTTGAGGCTACGGTTTTGAATCCCGGGAAATTCATGGATTTTTATCTCTTTTTGAGATTACGTTTAAGTTAGTATATTAAGTAAACCATTCAACGATTTTTCATTCAAAATAATTAATTTAGAGTTTTTTTTTTTCTCAGAACGAAAAATGCTTGTACAAGTCCTTCCGAAATAATAACCAGGATGAAAAATGTTGACAAAAACTGAAATCGACATGGTAAAAGCAGTTATCTTGATTGTAATTATTATGGCGTTAATGTAACCGTTTAGTGTCTCATTTTGCAGTATATGCAGGCTGTCATGTGACCGGTAATGCTTTCGTCATGCAGAGGTATAATACTCCTACGTGTTCTTTATTTATTTATTTATTTATATAGTATTAACTTTGACTAATACTTTTTCAGTGCTAATAAACAAGAAAATATCGACGTTTACTTCTAGGAACTAATTGCACTTTTTTTATATTTATTTTTATTTTTATATTTTTTTAAAGCAAGATTTCAACAACGATATTAGGTAGTTTTGTGACGTCGAGCCTCTCTGCACTCCAGGTTTTAGTGTTACACAGGGATAGCTCTGTTTGGAATGGAACTGCCCTCGCAGAAGGCTCAGTGCTGTCCTTTTTATCCCCGAGAAATGTTGTGAAATAGCCTTAATTTTTATCACGCTGAAGTGAACTTCATTATCGTAATGTGGGGTTGGGAAAGAAAACCTTTCATCTAAACAATCGCCGTCTTTAATACGGAAACATTTATCTGAAAATGTGGATTTTTCATTTTCTTGTTTCATTTGATTTTTGTCAAATATGTATGCTTGCATTCGTTACCCATTTTAAGTATTTGTCACTACGTATATTATTTGTCCCCTCCCCCCCCCCCCCAAACTATCAGTGCAGACATTTTGTTAATATTTGATTCCTTTAAGTTATAAGTAGTGACTTGTAATGCAGCACTGCACCAGGCTATTCAACATGCAGAACTAATTAGAAAGTAGTACATTTTACCAATGTCAGTAAATTACAATTTTATGACGCATTGGTATATATATATATATATATATTCTTAACTCTGTAAAATGTTTTACCAGAATATATATATATATATATATATATATATATATATATATATATATATATATATATTCTTAACTCTGTAAAATGTTTTACCAGAATGTTCTTATTTAAATGTGTAAAATTATATATTTTTTAAACCAAAGTTTGAATATTTCCGTTTTGGGTGTTTCAGAAAGTACGTTTTGCAAGAAAACATAGGTCAAATAGTTCAACCAATATAATTACTATGGTGGTAGGCCTATATAAGAATATATTAGTACTAATGATACAATTTTTAATAACAGAGTTCATTCAAGATTTAATTTTAAAAATGCCTTCCGTGGCTGAAATGTATGTGCTTAAAACAGGGGCGTAGCCAGGAATTTACTTCGGAAGAAAAATGTTATATTTTTTCAAATTTTAAAACTAAAATATTAAAAAATTATTAGTTCAAAAATAATTTGCAATCAATGGTATAAGATGGAACTACAAAATTGTATAAACATGCTTCGTGTTTGGTCCACACATTACGTAAGTACATATTTCAAAAATGAAAGTTTTGAATATTTTTAATTTAAATTTTGATTCTTTTATTTCCATTTCGGAGGGAGCATATGTCCCTATACACCCCCTTTTTTTACATCCTGGTTACGCACCTAGTTTAAAATAAATTTCTAAAAATTATATTTAAAATAGTTATTTATTGCATACAACCTGACTCAAGATCATAATAATCTTGCTTGATGAAATTTTAATTTTTTGCAAAATGTGCTTCTTGAAGTTTACAGAATTGAAATAAAATAAGATTTGTTTGAAAAATAGACTCGTTAAATAAGTAAATGCTAAAAGAAAATATTTTACAGAGTTACAAAATATAAATGCACTTTTCTTTCACATGCAAGATAAATAATCCTTTACTAACAATTTCGGTGGTTGGTTTACTACTTTTTGATGAGTACTGCATGTTGTATTGTCTGGTAGTGTGCTCCTGGAAATCAATCTACTTCTACTTTAAATGCCAATGTCGAAATGAGTGCCTCGTAGAGAAGTAGGCTCTGTGTAGAAGCAAGGAACGGTTATTTGCAACAGCAGAACAATTCAAACTCGCGAAGAGCTGTAACCGTGCAGTGGGAATTACAGAAAGTTTCACGGGACATTTCCTCGAGCACGGCGCGACCAGTAGCGGCCACAGCTCCACGGTTGCCGGACAATATCGTCCTCTGGTGGTGGAGCAGCGCATAACACGGCCACTGGCCTTGGGAAGTTCTCGCAAGCGCCTCTAGCTTTCCGTGTCTGCGAGTCGTCCTGGCGCCGTGTTCTGTAACGCCAGTTTGCGTAGGGGAGGCCCGCCTCCTACATGGGGCTGTTTACCCAATGCGAGGCCGAGAATCGCGGGAGCGATAACAGCGATGATGCCGCGCTATTGCTGTTAAAGGGTGGGATGGACTCCCTGGGAACCCCGCGCCCAAGGTGAAAAAGCGAGGGAACGATACGGGCGACACTAACACGCACGCCTAGCGTCTCATCGCTCCTACGCGCAAACCATGCAGTGTGCAAATTAGATCTGTAACATAGGGGTTTTATTACACGCGATTAAAGAACACAGATTAAATAAACTACGCCCGTTTCTTCGTACTTTTCTCTTGCCGCCTAAGTAAACTGTATAGGCAATCTTTAAACATGCGATATTGGACAATTTTCACGAATTTTGTCTCCTAGAATCCACTTAATATGACAAAAGTAAGTTGCATATGTCTATGGGACTTTCAGCAGTGACCCTATTATTTTATTTGTGTGAAGTCTGTAGGAAGGTTCAGTGCAGGATCCTTGAGTAGTTCAGTATAAATCTGATGCGTATATTTTGAGATATAACTCTTTGAAAAAGCCGTCTTTTAGTTTTTAGGAGTATGTACTCTTCTTACGTGCGTGACATTTTGAAAGTACTCAAGCCCTCGTCTGCAGTGTGTGCTGCTTTCGTAGATCAGAACGTTGGATGCACGTGTAATAAGTTTCGTGGAGAAACGTGTATTTCAAACACACTGCAGCGTAGTTCAAGTACCAGCTAGGCGGGTACCTTAATATATTTCCGAATAACGCGTCCAAAATAATTATCTCTGTGATAAAAGTTTTCAGATTATCCTAGTTCATTTCAGCATCACGAGATAGCAGCACTAAATCCGTGGTCTAGTCCGTCGTATGTTTATTGATTGCATTAGAATGTGTCGCCAACTATATTTTCGTGGAAATATAATAGAACGTTACAGTTTTTTTCCTTTTCGGACCAATTTAATGCGTGTTCGTTTGAATCAACCGTAATATTTTGGTCTTTTGTTTTCGCTTTCGTTTATTGACAGTTTTTTGACCTATATTTGTATAATGACAGTTACGAGGCATTCGAGAGGCCATTGTAATTTACATTTTGAGTTACGTAATAAGATTTTGGCTCTTAAAGATGCACACCTCAAATAAAAAGTTTTGCACCACAGGAGGGATTTCTGAGTTAATAGAAGCCCAAGAGAAAGTATGGGATAAAAACACACAGTATGTACAGATTACCATACAAATACGGGGCCGCAGTGGCTGAGAGGTTAGCCTGCTCGCCTCCCACCAAGGCGAACCGGGTTCATTTCCCGGCCGGGTCACTCCCGGATTTTCGCATGTGGGAATCGTGGCGGATGATGGCGCTGGTCGGCTGGTTTTCTCAGGGATATCCAATTTCCCCCCGTCCTTTCATTCGGGTGATGTTCCATACTCATCTCACGTCACCCTCATCGGCTCTCAAGACCTCGCTGTTAAGAGCCGCCCAAATATCTTCACGAAATATCTCCAACGAACACGAAAATCTGTCCCAGCGAATCTTTCATGACAATCAAATCGCAGGTGGTTTAAACCCCTTTTTAATGTATGTATTGATGCGGCGACTGTCTTTATAAAAAGACAGTAACAAGTTAGAGAATAGGGTTCGTGGGCAAGCTGCGAGGGGCGGCGTTGGCCAGACTGCAGAGGTCCGAAAGGTCAAGGGTCAGCGACGCTGCACATCCGAGAGAGCTCTCACCACTGCAGTAACAGAATATGCACCTGCGAGGGAGCAATGGCGGGATGCATGTCGTGTATCCCTGGCCTTACTTTAAAAAAGACGCAATATACTGTAGACACGGTAGACGGTAATTCTAGTTTTCTGGCGCATGTCTCGAACATTAGCTAGCTCACGTTTTGCGTACCCGGCTGCTAAAATCACATGTTGGAACAGCGACGTATTTATTTACTTACATATAGTTTTGTTAACACACTCGTGATTTTGTAAAAAAAATATGTAAACTGGATGTGTTCCAGTTGCATTAAAACTTTGTCAGAGGAAGTGTACTAACGTTTCAAAACACGTCTTTCTAACGTACTTATCGTAGTTCTAGTTGCGAAAAGAGCTGTTCGATTTTGGGACTCGAAAGTTTGTTTTGCAGCTGGCATGCGTCCTCTACCCCGTATCCTATTTACTAGCGATACAGTGATGGCCGAGATTTCAATCTGCTGTGTACATGTGAAGAAGGTTGCTATGAGTGAATTGGCCTGTTCATAGTTTTAGACCTAAGTTTGGTCACCAAAAACTCAATTATTTTATATTGTTACAAGACGCCTAAGTGGCGTATCAGAGTTCGTGAGGGAGGTCGTCTTAATAAAAATAAAACAAATTTGATTTTTTAACTACACGCGTATTATTTACAGCAGTAATCTATCTATCTCCATTATTACTCTTTTTATTTATCATTGAGCGCAATATTTAATGTCTATTTCAATTCTAATTAACGTCATTCGTAATTGTCTCTGGTTACAATAAATTAACTCATACTAGTCATTAACGTGTGTCCGATCTATGTGTTGCCGCCATTTGTAATGTGTTTCACTCACGCATCTAGTCGAATAGTCCAGCCTGCCATCCGCACCCTTCGCTGCTTGATACTCGCAGTCGCAGATTTCCCTTCCGCTGGTCACTTCTCTCGTTTTTATATCGCTCGGAACTCAGCCACTCATTCGCTCAACTACAACTGAGGCCTGTCACACTTATATAGCGTTGCCCTTGACCATCTGGAAAGTTCAGCGCACCCCGAGTCACGCTGAGAGAACGAGGTCGGTAATCCAGATCATTCTTCAGATAAACGTAAAAATAATTACAACCAGGATCAGCAGCGTACGCCGCAAATATAATTATCGTGTGAGCTCGCTTTTTGTAACTGATACGCAGCGACAGGCTTATTGCTCACCTGCCATTCAAAACATTACACTGACGTGCCGCTGCCGCCGCCATCATATAACGACTCTCCGCCCTCCTCCCCGGTCTTTAGCGCCTGGTGGGCCAATGACACGTAACAATATGAATGTTGAACTGTGCTAACACACAAATTTGGTCATGTCGTCTATCGCAGTAGAGCTATTACAAACCTTAAGACTATAGATGAGGTAGACAGATCTCGCTGACTGCGCAAAACTAATCCCTGTGTCCAAACAGTGAACTGCTTTTCTGCCAATACGACTTGAAAAAACGGCGTGGATTGGATTTGAGGTTACAGCGCTATTTAGTAAACAAGTGCTTTGAGATATCTTCATACTTCCTCTAACGAATTTGGAATGCAGTTAGATTAAATTCGAATTGGTGAAAACGTTTTATTAATATAAAAGTGCTTGTCTTTTGAAAGACTTTCATCACTGTTGACCATGTGACTTTCACAGTTTTGTTCCTTTGTGGTAGGTCAATGTTGGGTATAGGCTGTTCACGGTAAAATGGGCACTTTTAAAATCAACCTTGGAAAAATGTCACTGTGCCTACCTGCATATGTTTTGACGGGAACACTGACCGGCACGTGCCCTGTAAAGTTGGTAACGACAGAGAGAATTAGTTCCACATCTTAGCGCTGAATTAAAAGTGTTAGGTAAAATATTTGTGAATATTGAAACGGTTTACTTTGATTTCAGGTGTTTTAACTCGTAATACGTGATAAAATTTCCACATTTGTAAAATTCATACTTTCTTAATAATTTTGCAGTTTTATTTGATCGACGCATGAGTAAAGTGATCAGGCTCATGTACATATGGTGGAAGAATACACAATGTTCAAACAAGTAGATCTTAAGCAGGGCTTCCGAAATTGCTTTGTTTACCGCGAGTAGCACATACATACGCAGAAGACAAATATGCGGCTTGCCTCATTTTTAGTCCTTGTTACAAACGGGTGTAAAAAATTAGTATTCGTATTGTCTTGTTATTACGGCAGTACACTGGTATGGTGAATAAGCGAATTATATCAAACAGTGTAAGTCAGCAGAGACTGTTTAGTGTGTCCGACCACTGTAATTATAGGACTTCAAGGGGGCTGCCTACTAGGCGATAGAATTGTTGGAGTGTGTTGGGAAACTATTCCACGTGCGCCCAATATGCTGATTTACGAAAAGAAAACAAACTTCAGGCGATGACGGAATGTCGCTTTCAGGACACTACGCTTGCTAGAACCACGATTTCCAACCCCTCCAACATAGCTTAAAACAGCATTTTCAAATTTCCGTATGTCAAAATTTGCTGAGCGGATCTACGTGAAACTCTGATACAATCCTGCATTGAACTTTGCATTAGACTTTCCGTCAGTAAAATAGTATAGCCACCGCTTAAAGTCCAATAGAAAAAAAACGGTCCCACTAAAAGCTTGCGGGCTAGTTTAGTGCTTCGTGCATAGTGGCGATGCGGCACTTGATGCGCGTGCCAGTGTCGCCCTTAGCGTTCGTACACTCTTCTGCCCTGTCGCGTCAGATAGGCGCCCCCCTTAAGATTAGGCTCGCGTTGACTTTCTGACCGATAAGTGAACAATAAAAGGCATGGCGCTTACACCGACGACGAGCTGTGTACTTAACCTCAGAAATGGTCTTCGGACATTACCCTGAAGAAATATGACTTGTTTGTACAGCCGAGCACAACAGCGTACTGGCATACAAGATGTCTATGTTCCCAGGGAGTAAAGTCTAGGACTCACTAATATTTTTAAAGCAAAAAGAAAAAGGTTGCAACATTTTAGGAATTAAGATGAAGTGGTGGCTACAGAATGATCTACATTGGCATGAACAACAGTTACAGACATGGTTGACGAGTTCTACAGTAACTGCATTACTTGAAACAGTTGCGGCACTAGTCCCGACATTCACGAACTCGTGATGTGGTAAAGCGCTCATGCTGCCAACGGCAATGCAATGAGCTCCCCGAAAAAAAAAATATAATACAGCGCATTTATGGATAGAGCAATGACCTCGTGATACTACAGTGATGTCACTGGATAGTCTGCAGTGAATTGTGTACGGATTCCCGACAACGCTATATAAGTGTGAGAGGCCTCCGAGTGGAGTTGTAGTTGATGAGCGAATGAGTGGCTGAGTTCCGAGCGATATAGAAACGAGAGAAGTGACCAGCGGAAGGGAAATCTGCGACTGCGAGTATTAAGTAGTGAAGGGTGCAGCTGAACCTGAACTATTGAATTATATAGGTGAGGGAAGTGCATTATAAATGATGGCAACAGATAAACTGAACACCTGTTGATAATGAGAATGAGTTAATTGACTGTAACCAACAGAGCCAATTAAGGAGGACATTAATTTTAGTTGAAATAGACGTTAAATATCGCGCTCACTGTTAAATAAAACGTGAAATAGTAGAGACAGATAATTAAATGCTGTAAATAATAGCTGTGTGGATAAATTAGAAATCAAATCTAGTTATTTTATTTTTATTAAGACCTCCATCCCTTACGACCTCAGATATTCCCCTCAGGCACCACACGTAACAGCATGATTGCATTCAGGTTTGGTATTGATTTGCATCACTACACTGTTAAAAATTTTCGTAAGTGAGAGTTGTAGGTGCTTTTGACTCGGGTTCAAACCTCACTTAAGTACAAAACATTTTAACTTTTTTAATATCATTTTTATACCCGGTAGAACACTCGCATAACGAAAATTAAAAACATTTTCATTATCTCTTTTTATTTTAAACGGAAAGTATAGAAAACCAACTTGTAAATTAACGGAGAGGTTCCGTGTGATTTACGGAAATTCCGTTTCTGAAAATCAGCGTGTCCGTAATTTTGCGGAGAGTTTACGGACACTTCTGGATAAATTTTCACCAACACTTTTCCGTAAAATGAAGGAAATTTTTTTAAATATTGTAGGCCCATGTTTAAAAACTTACATGTCCAGGAAATTCACTCGTCCTCACGGCTTAAGAGTATGAGCAGCTCCGCTTTAGTGGCGGGTAGGCCGCAGCGCGCGTATTCTCAGGCCACACACAGTACCGAGTTCATAACGGGTTGGAACAGCACAGATGTAATGCATGACTGACACTCTGCGAATCTGATTTTGCTTAGTGTTGCGAGTAAACAAGCAGCAGCGCGTTTCGTAAAGTGTAGAAACTAAACATCCATGCTCAAATCTCTCCTCGTGAGAGTTTACATGTATAGGCCGTTCACGGCAAAGTGAGCACTTTTTGAAACTGTTTCGTCAGATATAATTAAGAATAAATAAATTTAATTGTGGCCTCGGACTTTTGGTTTTTGGTTATGGTGAATGTATACACTGTGTTTATTACTCACATGGCAGGCTTTGCATTAACAATTTGTGGAAGGATATAAATTGGTTGAAAGAAAAACGTAATTAAGGCTTCAAAAGTGCTCACTTTACCATGAACGGCCTATAGGGAACAGCAGCATACATATAATCCTTTAGTATGTTCTCTGTATCAACAGATTTTGAATACAAACATTTGTTTTCTCTATTCAGTTATTGCCAACTGGCGAACACACAAAGTACACGAAAACATATGTGCTATTTTAGAGTTTATTTAATTTCTGACACTAAGGTTTCAATAGTCTCTCTTAGACACAAGGGCACGTAATTTGCTAACACGTGTATAATCTTTTTAGTAGACACATATTAACGTGATGGATGAATCATTGAAGAAATTATTATATCAATGCAACGCTTAAGGGATAATGAATTTTAGACTTTTTTTTACGCGTTTAGTTTCTATTAATTTACAGTAATTGAAAAAACGGAATATTTTCTTGAACTTGGCACAGAAAATGTAGCTGTTGCTGCAAACGTTTATGCTGTAGAACGTTTTCAAAGAATTCCAATGACGCAAACAAAGAAAAACAACTAAGGAATAGTATTATCTGGCCCAATTTTGTTTTTAAAACTTTTGTATATCCGCCAGCTCATTTTTTCCCCTGCCAAATGTGCAAGTCTTCCGGCGATAATTTTGTTAACTGGTTTATTTGGCTAGTTTAGGTTTGCGTAATACATTTAAAAAAAACCTAATCATTATTTCCTGTTACAACATAGCGAAATTGGATGAAGAAATATACATTAAAAATTATATTTAAAAAACTGCGATATTGAATCTATGTATGAATTTCTACAAATGGAAATGGAAACTCGGGTGTGAGTAGAAAGGATACAGATTCGACCCAAAAGAACAAATTAGTGATTTTACTAAGTGCGGTTGAGATAGGCTACATGAATTCTGATACAGATTCGGGTCAAATGATGAACAGTAATAATCCTTGAACGAACAGGGGATTTAGCGAATAATTACAAACAGTCTGATATAAGAGTAAATAAAAAATGCTTGGCTTAATTTTGGGCCTAAAACTTTTGTATACGGTGCAGAATTTAAAAAAAAATCAATGAAGGAAAAATGTATTCAGGTATCATTTCTACTCGGAAAAATTACTGTTTTGTGTAGTCTTGTATTATACCTTTTAATTGGAGTCGTAAAATAATAAGCGAAATTGGAGTAGCGTGATTTTATGGCCGAAGAAATTGGGACCAAAAATATGTACTGAGAAAGGGTAGTCTCTCCATGCAAAATTGCAGAAACGGTAGCACTTCGGATAGAAAAATACACCTGCGCTTCTAGAAAATACGCGCAACAGTGTAACGGCTGTGAAGAAAGATTTTGTGTCTGCAAGTAAGCCAAAACCCAAATGCTAGAAATTTGATTGTCTTGTAGAATGTGTCCCGCTTTTTTATTCACCAGAACGTAGAACCGAAGAACGTTCCAGGACTAAATCGTTTCATATTAAATCAATTAAATGCTGATGAGGCCCCTTAAAATTAATAAACTTAAATTATCTCTAATAAAAATCGAGTTAATGCAGATAAGTATTATTCGTCATACGGTAAGAGACAGCCCGAATTTTTTTTTGGCATGGGGTGGGGAAATGTCAAAAGTATAATATCCAGATTCTTTATTTCTTTTGTGCATGGAAGAGTGTTGGACATTTAACGTAATGGGAGAACTGCTCCGGCACTGCCTGTAATATGGTTATAAAATGGCCCAGGAAAAACCACATTTAGTGCAGGCGGTCGGGTTTTGAAATTAGGACACTAGTTGGGCGAGTCAGGTATCTTGCAGCGTATGACAAAACGAGTTCGGCGAAGTTTCAAAATCTATGAAGTTCAGCGAAAGCAGGGTCGCAGACACCACCGTAGTTTAGTTTTGGTTCCGGAAATAGACCACGTTGCCATTAAAAACACTATGTAACAGGTGAATTCATAAATTCTCTTCATATTTGAATTTACTTTTGTATATTGAGTAGTATCAAGTATTTTTTTTAAAGTGACCCCAGGACAGCCAAAGAACGTTCATGGTAGGAAAGGAAGATGTGGTTACGTTATCTCTTATTCTGCAAAAAAAAACTATATATATATATATTACTGTAAATTTTATGTAGATAAAGAACACAGCATACAGTATGTAAATAATTTTTACTGTAAAAAGTAAACGTATTGTTTCATAAACGATCTTAAAGACGATTTTGGTTTCAGAAAATAATGTTATCAGCAGTACTGGGTTTGCGTACGGTTAAATCTTATACTTCTACGTTAACTGTGGGTGAATAACATAATGTCATGTAATTTAAAATTGTTATTTTACACCTTTTATAAAATTTGTTTGGCATAATAAATGCGTATGGCTTTTCTTATCATATAATTATTCAATAATCGCAGTCGTTGTTCATACGACACAACGGTTTGTTTGCAGTCTTCAGTTGAACAAAGTAATTGGGACCATAGTTGGCTCATGGATAGTGTTACAATCTCGCTTAATCGGCGCGTGAATGTTAACCGGTAGTGCTGTGGGTATTGCTAATTTTTAAATATCGCGTGAGGTTACGCAGTGGGGAAAAAATAAGAAAATACTTAGGTCTTTTACAAATTTTAACCGTTTATCAGTTTATGTGACTTATTGCACATTTTCAAGATATCCTATTGACCACTCCAGGAATTTAAAACCCTGGAATCGCCCGCAAGCTCGGAATAGGCAAGAGTTCCCTTAGCCGGCTGTATGCTAGTCGTGCACGCTATGGGGTCGCTTTCGAGGTGGAAAGTATGGGTCCCTCCCTCCGTCTGTCCAGCCTCGTGTGATAACTGCAGGCGAGCCTTCGCCCAGTGTTCATAAACACTGCAGTTATCAGTTCGCTGCTGGTCACGCGATCGACGCCGCTCCGTGCACCTCTCCGGTTCCATACCAGTATCCCTCCTCCCCCCCCCCCCCTACAATCACCTAACAACCCTTCTACCCAGTGCACCAGGCCAGACCACTTTAGCCAGGTATAACAACTGCCCCGACTCCCCTATTTTATTTCTCTGCGATCATGCCGTGTTTGTTGGGGGGGGGGGGGGGGTACTACCGAGTAAGGCAGTGCTGGTCCCACTCTGTTTGCTTAGCCAACACTGATGAAAGTAGTTGTAATGTAGTGCATAAATATATTATTATAGGCTGTTTCACGGTAAAATGAGTACTTTTGAAAGTTCTGCTTAAGATCTACTAGTATGCACGTAGTGTATTCTTCCACCTTATGCAAAATCAACCTTGCCATGAGCATCATCACTTTATTCATGTTTCGATCAAGTGAAACTCTGAAATTATTAGGAAAGTAAATATTTTACAAATCTGTTATTTTTACTTTTCGGTGTATAAAAAAAACAGAAAGCGAAAGAAATAATTTAAATTATCCCAAATTGTTATCCAACACTTTATATCCGACGCTAACGTATGGGGATCTAATCTTTATATTCCTAGTTACCAACTTAAAGGGGGCATTCACTCATGCGACCGTTAAAATATGTGGCAATGCAGCAGGGGTAGTGATATTATTCCAAGGTTGATTTCAAAAGTACCCACTTTATTGTGAACAGCCTTTAGTAGTAGTAGTAGTTAGTGCCATTATAGAAGGCGTAGTATGTGGAATATCCCCTTGATGTGTAATAACATATTTGTTTGTATAGGGCGATATATATATATATAATATATATATATATATATATATATATATATATATATATATATATATATATATATATATAGTTGAGCAAACATAATTTGAAAAGCAACAAAATTACTTTTGTTCATGTAACAAAATACACGTTTGAATAAACGAAAAATAAACGAAATCTCTGTTGGGCCAAAAGACATTAGACTGCCAACAAAATATTTTGTTGAATCAACTGTAGCCTATATATTTGTTTGACCACTCAATTAATTGCCTTCGTTCGCAAATACTGCTCGAAAGTTTGTTTGCATTTTTCGTGACCATAAGGATATTAATAGTGTTTGTAAGTGAATACGTTGATGCTCAATAATCGTATAAACACACTAATAAAACAAGTTTGACAGGAAACTGAAAACTAAAACTGTAAAACTTGAAATATTTGTTTGCGCACGTTATTCAGTATTTACAGTATATATATTTGAAAACATTCGAACTATATCAGTAGTCAGCATTACCTAGGGTTACTAAGGCGTAGCGCTTGCTGAAGCGTACGACGCAATTTCGTTTTATGGCAATGTTACAACAGGATTTACACCTAAGACTTATTATAACTGTTATAGGCTGTTCACGGTAAAATGAGCACTTTTGAAAGCCCTGCTTAAGATCTACTTGTGTGCACGTAAAGTATTCTGCCGCCGTATGTAAAATTAACATTGCTAAGAGCCTCATCTCTTTATTCATGCGTCGGCCTAGTGAATCTTAAAGTTAATATGATACAAATCTGCTAATTTTTTACACTTGGATGCATTAGAAAAAAGCATAAAACGAAATAAATAAATTTAAATCATAAGAAATGGTTACCTAACACTTTTAATTTGACGGTAAGGTACGGAACTACTTCCCATCCTCCGTTACCACCTTACTGGTCGCATGTCACCCAGGGCTCCCGTAAAAATATACGCAGGTAGAGGCAGTGATTTTCTATGGTTTATTTCAAAAGAGTTCACTTTATCCTGAACAGTCTTCACTTACTTTGTACATGATCTAGCAGTGTGGAATCGACGAACGGTAATGATTACGCAAAGTTCGTCTGCAGATCCCCAGCACGGACGTGCGAGTGGCATGCTAACCAATACAATACTGAGAATATGGCTGCCATCCTAGTTCGCCGTGTCCTCGCCCTGGAGCGCCAGCGTCGTCGAGCGCTGGGGAAGCGCGCCCCGTACTTTTAATTTAAATAGATGGCTTTTCATGCACAAAATCGGAGAATCGTACAACTTCTTGAACTTGCCATGCATAGTGATTGGTTAGGGTAAAAATGTCACCCCCTCTCATGGCTTAACCCCTGTGTGTGAATTTGCATACAAGTCCCCGCAGCAGTTTGGGGTAACCAGTGACTGGAGGCTGCTGGGGACGAGACCATATCTGAGATAAGTAGTCGCGTATTAAAAAGGCAGGGCTCATAAGGCCAGTAATGTATAAGTGTTCATTGCTGTCCAAAATTACTCGTAAAAGTAATTTAGTGTTTGTACACTTAGATTTCGAGGCTAAACCCGATAAAACTCGAAATTGTGCAAATGTTGAATTTTTTATCCAGTTAAAGCTATTAACATCACTTAGCTTTTCAGGAAATAGATTATATAAGAACTTTGCAATGTCAGGTACGAACATTCATAAATTACGCAGAATGTTGCGTAATAAGAGTAATAAACACTTAAATGAGAAATGCTATAATTAAGGCTGTTGGAGAGTTTCCATGAATAACAGACTGTAATTTTGGAAGCAGTTTGAAAATGCAAATGTGTCATTTTAAAAAATGGTTTGGTAGAAAAAAAGTAATTAAATTTTAATGTCAAGGCAAATTCTCCTTAAAACTGACGTTGAGAATTTTAATTCCTAAAATGGGTAGTGGCGTAACAGAGTTAAAAAATGGCAAATTTTAAGTCTGTTCTGCTCGGAGTTGTATTTTTTAAAATATCAGCCTTTGAAAATAAATGCCAGAGAATGTTAAAATTGTCATTTTATGTATTATTTTTAATGGTATTGCGAATCAAAATGTGCCTTCTTGAGACTTCATTATTTCTATAAAAAAAAACATGTACCTGGTTTATGTGAATGGAATGCAGTATATGTAGTATTGCTCAATATATTTCAGTAATATTGTTGTATTTTGGTTTGAGCCACGATGATTCGATCATTATTCGATCATTAAAAAAAATATAGTGAACATTTTCAAAGAACTTCTGTGTGTGAGTTTTGTAGTTACGTAACCAATATCTGTTTTGAGGTACGGCCGTTTGGTCGTCGTTACTTTGGAAAAGAGACCTTGCGTCGGCCTACAGTGTAATGAGAGAGAATGTGAGATGGCGCGTGAATATCGCCAAGTAATTGCTACTTTTAAAAATTTAATGAAAGATGGATGGTCTTTTAAGGATAGCGTGCTTCTGTGTAGTTTCCCTAACCCGCAATGAGAAAAAAAATACAGTGAAGGCAGAGCAAAATTTTCCATGATCAGCACTCGGAGACAGCTTGTATCAAACTGCAAGTTGTCCCTGCTGACTTACTTTGCGTGATAAGACACATTCAGTTTCGTCTAAGCCCGTACAGTAAAATATTTCTCTGCTTAATACAACGAATTCTTGGGAAACTAGTTGCCAAAGATTCTCCGGATGAAATAATCTATACTTACAACACGTTATTTTATAAAACATTTATTGTTTGTGTAGCTACATTTTTTATAACAGCACTTGCTTGTTGAAACTCCACATTAGTTTCACACATTCCACACTAAGGTTTTGTGAAATTTAGTATTACAAAAATATACCTTCGGCAGCTCGTTTCCGAAGAATATTTTGTACAAATACGAAAAATTTTTACGGTATGGTTTTTCAGAAAAGCGAAATCCTCAATTCTCTCCCCCCCCCCCCCCCCATATCATTCACCCCGTGGCTGCAGTTTCTTCTCCCTTCTATCGCGCGCATCTCATCCGTGAATTGTAGATGGCGCAGCAGGTTCGAGAGCCAGCATACATGTTTATAACCGGATTGGGAAATCCCCCGCTGCGACCGACTCGTGATGACTGATGACGGTGTCCCGGGAAACTCGGTCTCTCGGGGTGACGTGATAAAAGGGAAGGCTTTTCGGACACAGCGCTTCCACTTCGCACTTCCCTTTCGACGCCAGGCCCGAAGGAGGGAGAGGTTCGAGTTCCGAAAGGGAAATGAAGACGCCAAGAATTTTTTTCTCTTCCCCCCCCCCCCCCCTTCATATAAGGTTCTCAGACACTTACAGCTAGCTATCTCCGCGTCTCGTCTTTCTTTGGGCGGTGTCGGAAAAAGGCGAAGCATTTCCCGTAGCTCCACGAAGGGGGAAGCTGCGCGCCGTGTCACGTGACGCCGCCGGCGAGCAGGGGTGTCCAAGATGCGGCGCCTCCGTGACGCATGCGCTAGGGCTCGTATTTCATCAGGCAGTGTGTAACTAAACGTGGTAGAAAACATTGAAGAATCATACGTTTTACGCTAACTTCAATCGCAGGATTCTGAAAATGGCAACTAAACTTTAAGAACTAAAATCGTACAACGATATATTAGACTAAGATAATGTAAATATTTTTACTATAGGTTGTTCACGGTAAACTGAGCACTTTTGATAGTCCTGCCTAAATCGACTTCTATGAATATTTGTATTCTTCCTCCATATGTATAATTGACATTGACATGGGCCTCATCACTTTATTTACGCGTCGGCCATGTGAAACTGTGAAATTATTTAAGAAGTAAATAATATAACAATGTACTAATTCTTACACTTAGATACATTAAAAACAGAAAGCTAGATAAATCATTTAAATGTTTTACCAAACACTTTAAATTCAGCGTTAAGGGGAATGGTGCATGAAAGCAGTATATTTACACGATTTTCTATGTAAATCGTTTTCCAAAGGGGTTGTCGAAATTTTTGGCTCGACGAAACGTAAATAATAATTTTCAAAGCCTTTTAACGTTGTTAGATTTTCACTGCCCTCATTCTCGGAGCACTGAAGGAAGAATTTTTTTTTTTTCCTATCTTCAATTAGAGCTCCGAGAATAACGAATGGAGTTAATATTTAATCGTGTAATAAGATGTTCAAAATTATTTTCGTCTTGTCGAACCAAAAATTTCGGAAAATCCTCTTTAAAACAAATTAAAAATTATAGAAATATACGATTTACGTGCACCATTCCCCGAATACATAGAACTACCTTACCTCCATCGCTACCAACTTACCGGCGGGAGCATGCCGCTCCCTGCGTCCGTTAAAAATATATGCAGGTAGAGGCAGCTGTATTTCTGCCGGGGTTGATATCAAAAGTGTTCACTTTATTGTGGACAATAGTGAAAACACAATGTAGTAGAGATGAAAACTGATTAAGTTGTACAGATGAAAAAAAAAAATTACGAAGTAAGATAATCCCATGTGCTACTGTCACAAAATAACAAGCTCTAGGTATGTTTTTTTTTTGTTCTGAATTACACACAATCCATAAAACAACATTGTAAAGTCATATCTTCGGTAATTTTTTCACCCATGCTTCAAACTTTAGAAAACATGATAAAATTTACAGACGCGCTCATTCATCCTTTCACTATCAGCATAAGAAATATGAATTTTTAAATCTTTTATGGGAAGCTGTAAGTTTTCAAATAGAAAAAGCCCTGCAATTACGTCCCAAAGACAACCTGTGTAGGCCTCGTAAAATCGACGAGGGTGGAGCGAAGTGAGTATGGAGCAGCGCGGGAATTAAGGTGCGGGGGAACCGGGAGAACCCCGGGAAAACCCAGTTCGCCTAGGTGGGAGGCGAGTAGTCTAACTACACCACCGCGGCCCCATTTGAATAGTGTTAAGATATGGTGTCATAGGAATGATGTTGATGTATTAGTCCTTAACGTCCCGAGCTTCATGTAATTGTTATTTATATCACTTGCAAGGGCTTCGCGTCTTGAAGTTTGTACATTCCTGTAAAGATTTTTTTTTTTACCCGCTTCGTTGCTTTGCTACCTCTTTGCCTCCTCTTCAACGTCGTCCTCTTCTAGTAGTGCGCTCTAATACTTGTTTTTTTCAATTTCGACCAACGCGTTTCGCCAGAACACGTTTCGCCTCCTGCAGGAGATAATATAATTTTATTCTCCCTAAGTTTTCTTGGTTCATTCAGGGAAAGGACCGCCCTTCTGGCCTCCGCGCCCTCACGCAACGGCTGTTGATAGTCGGGTCGTACGCCCCGCGTCCTTTATCTTCAAGCTTTGCATCTCGGCCAACCCTCGGTGATTTCGAAACGCCTCCCCAGATCTTTTATCACGATCCCATTCCATCGCGGGGCCGCGGTTAAACTGATCGCCTCTTACCAAGGCGAACCGGGTTCAATCCCGGGCCGGGTCAATCCCGGATTTCCGCAAATGGGCATCGTGCCCGGACGATGCCGCTGGTCGGCAGGTTTTCTCGGAGATCTCCAGTTTCCCCCGCCCTATCATTCCAGCGCTGCTCTATTTTCGCCTCTTTGCACTCTTATCGGTTCTCAAGACCTCGTTAAGAGCAGACACAGGCGTAATATTGATGTGTATCCGCAGGGGAGGGGTTTGAAGGGCTGCACCCTAAACATGCTTATTGTACTTATCAGTATTTTTTCCTCACTGTAACTTTAAATAAGCAAAATTCGTCACGCTTATCCAAATAGCATAAACAAAAGTTTTCATGTTTACAAGAAACTTAAGGTTTAAACTTTTCGCTTTCAGCTTGGCACACCTCGAGATAAAATAAGATGGGCGCTTTTGAAAGCAAGCATCTCTGAACAGAAAAGTTTGTGTTTGTTTAATTTTTTTTTTGCTCCAGCTTGCAGGTAATGCCGTTGAAATTTTTTCAAGTTTGGCGTGTTCTTAAAAAGCCACTGAGTTACGGATCATGATAACGTATTGTTACAAGATGTCAGAGGGGCATATCCGAGTTCGAGAGTGATGGATGTCGTTAACAAGATAAGAGAGGAATATTTGATTATTCATGTATCCACACGGCAATTTTTTTACATCACACGATCTATATCACTTTTTTTTTTTTTTTTTTTTGTTCTCTGTCAGCGCAGTATTTAATGTATATCTCAATTCTAATTTAAATTGTTATCGAAGTATCTATAATGGTTGTAATCACTTAGTTCACTCTCATTATTTACGTAATATTCAGTCTGTCTATTGCCATGATTCCAAATGTATTGCACTCGCGCATCCAGTTCCACATTCCCCCCCCCCCCCCCCCGGACAGTCCCATCCTTCACTGCACCGATGCTCGTAGTCCGCAGACCTCACTCTCCCCGCCACGCGACGCTCTGCTAGCTCGCAATCTTCGTTTCTTTCGCACACCTGGCGTGCAATCCTCCAGACACTCGCAACTCTCGAGAACTTTTCGTCTCGGAGACCCGTTGCAGCTTAAATAGTCTCGCTTGCCCGATCTGGAAGGTTCCCCGCACCACGAGTCACGCTGATATACGCGATTTTTTTTTTCTATCTGTCCTATTACTAAGTGTTAAGTGGAAGCTCGGTGGGGATGACGGTATCTTATTGCGTCTCAGGACTAACCCCTTACGCGTACAAGGAAAGGGAATTATGCAAGGAGGCGTGCATCGTGGCAGAGAGCGATTGGGCAGCCATGGCCTGCGATTGCGGCCATGACTACCTACCCGAGTGTACAAGTGACTGACTGCCCAGAGATTAATTCCAAGTGAAGTAACGGCTCTTGGAATATAGATTTGCATTGCCAATCTATCAGTGTGGCCAACAGAGAATTCCACTAGGCAACAAGTGAAAATCACCATAATCGAGTATATTATGAAAATATGCGAATTCATCCTTAGCCAAAACGACAACAATACCCACACTTTCACTTCAACTTGAAATAATAGTTAGCATAATTTTTTGCGTTACTTGTCTCTTAACAGCGTTAAAAATATATGCATGTTAATGTGATTGTAGTTATGACAAAGATAATAAAAAGAGAAACAACGGCAATGTAAAAATAAGCGTACGCGTATTGATGAAATGTCACCAATTCATGAATAGCAACTAAAGGACTGGTAGAAGTTAGCGAAACAATTTGTATTGCAAACAACTTTATTATTTCAGCAAAATGAAATAACATTTAGTTCAGCAAAAAAAAAAAAAAACCTGTTTTAACGAAGAGAAATGAACAGCAAACCTCCGCTTGCTATATTGTCACTCTTCTCGTGTATGAGGAAACACAATAGCTATAATAGCACAAAAAACAGCAGATAATAAAAGATAGACCGAGCTTTCAGTCATAGATAAACTATTACGAATATGTGCGTTTAAATACAAAATTGAAGTGTGTGCATAAAATTAACGCCTAACTTAAATTGAAAATAAGTTACTTTTTCTGCACAAAAAAAAAGTAGTTGAAATTGCTATTACTTGTTGGAAAATAACGAGCCTGTGGGGCTACATGTAGTGGGTTAAGTTATAACGTACGAATAAAAGTACTTTTGTGTGCGTGCGAGCTCTTGTGTGTATGTGTATTTGTACTTAAATGAAAAGGATATAACGTGTAAAATATTACAACGGGAATGTGGCGAGTAGGCTACATCGCATTTTTAAATTTTAAAAATTGCACGCCCAGTTCTCCTTGATCACGTTAGAAGTTGTTAGAACATTAATGGGGCTGATAAAACTGTAATCAGTACGCCGTGTGAGAGACGTTACAGGTTGGGTTGAAATTCGTTGCCACCAATTTGAAAGTGTTCTCGAAAAAATTAAAACGTTACTGCTAAATGATTTTGGACAGTTAGTGGCTTTGTTAGCGTATAATATGTGTTATGTTGTGTTCGAAGAGGAACTGTTGAACAATGCCTACCTGTAACACACTTAACCAGTGTTTCAATTAGTTGTATAGTCACGTCACGGTTACGTCCAAATTTTCTGAAGCCGTGCTAAAGTTATACTTCCAGAATATTCATCCTGGTGCAAACAGAGACTAACCGAATCTAGAAAATTACACCAAAGGGACAACGCACTGCGTTCGTGCACACGCTGTTTAAAACATTTTACACAGGAACTATTTCTTACCAGGCAATACCAACAGGCCTTTTTTCTCTCTCATTTATTCGTATTAATTATAAATAAAATATTATAATTTATAGATAAAATATCAGTAAGTAACTTAACCAAAAATAAGGTACTTCGATGTTAACAGAGGTATAAAACACTAGTGACACATCGCATATTTAGGAAAGAACCACACACGTCATACATGGAGCGATTTTTCAAAGGTTTGATTAAAAAAGTTGAAGAAACCGCTAATAGACTACAGTGATACAGTGGCTGGCAGCTGGGCGTGAGTTGTTCGTATAGGCTGTTCACGGTAAATAGAGCACTTTTTAAGGCCCTTCTCTATTTTTCCTTTTCATCCAATTTCCACCTTCCTGCTGCTTTTTAATGTAAATATTCTAATATGACCAATAAACACAGTGTATACATTTCACCACCTTCAAAATTTAATGCGTAAGGCTGCAATAAGATATATTTATTAGTGATTAATGCCTTTTGGGAGGACCTTAAAAAGTGCTCACTTTACTGTGAACAGCCTATAGCAAACTGTTATGCACCACCCGCTCAGTTTGCATCGTTCCGTACGGTGCATCAGAGTATAGGCTGTACACGGTAACGCGAGCACTTTCGAGGTCCTAGGTACTTTTTTTCCTATCAGCCGGTTATTTATCCTTCCACCACTTTTGCAATGCCAGTTATAAACACAGGGTATGTATTTCATCGTACTCGATATTTAACGTCTAAGGCTACTAAGAAATATATTTATTGACTATTATTCCAAATATGAGGACTTCGAAAAGTGCTCGCTTTACCGTGAATTGTCTATGTGATCTGGTCTCGCTCCCCTCCAACCCGCTCAAAACTCTGCAGACTGCCTTGTTACGACGCTCGTAAATATGTCGTTGTAATATCAGAGGCTGGCCATCAATCCTATTGCGTTGCCGCAACGAGGGATTGACAGTGAATTATAGCAATGGAATGGCCGTGGAATTTGTCTGAATAGCAGGCAAGCCCCGTGGGAAGGGTTGGTCAAACCCCGTGGTGAGCTAGGGAGGGGGGGGGGGGAGTGGAATGCTCCACATGCCGTCCTTGGGAGTGAAACCTGTCGGCAGAAGTGACATGACTACATATTTGTCGAAATGCATTACCATTAATTCGGCGTCACTTGCTTTGCACTGTTGGAGAGTTCCATAATGTGCACGAAAATCCTTACGGGAATGTACAGTTAACATAAATTGTGCCCGTAATGAAGGAAAGCCAAACAGAGCTCCGTACACATACAATAAGGAACATTTTCGTATTGACTTTGATAGCTTCTTGTTTCGGAGACGAACAGTGTCGAGTGCACACGAAGCTTTCATCTACTTCGTGACAAGAAAATTATCGTTCCTGTCATTTAACACGATCAGCTTCTAACACCGCAAAGTAATACAAAACTCACGAGTAATGGAGAGCAATATTGAAGATATTAACGGTGTTAGGTCATTCGTCAGTTTTGTAAAATTAACATGCTTTACACATAGACTTCTTGTGAAAATATTGTATGCAAGTGATATCCCGGACTGTGGCACTTTTAATTCGTGTGCTGATCTCGCTTCAGGACAAAATATTTTAACTTCTTTAAATTAATATTTTATAAATAAAATAATAGCGTAATAAATATAAACCTTTTTTCCTTCGTAAGTGCGCTTAGTAAATAGGACATAAAGCTAACGAATTTACGGAACATTCGGAATTGAAGAAAGTCATTTTACGAATTTTACGAGATTACTTTTACGGATGTGAGATTATTTTTAAGGAAAATGTTTATAACCGTGTTGAACGCCTCATACTTCAGTTTCAAGTGGATGTAAGAATTAACGACATTCGCAGAGGTCTCTACGATCGTGACCTTAAAGTGGTCACGATAACATAACGAAGACTACGATCGACGAAGGTTCGAATCCAACTCCTGCAAATAAACTCGGAATTAATTAGCAGCGAATCTGCGATTTTGGGCCCCGCCATAATGAGGTTGTTTCGTCACGTTTAGCCTCTCAGAAAACAACCGTATAATACTTCTAAAAACTGTAGGGGTAGGGTGATATCTTTTAAAAATGAATGTGGCCCAAAATGTATCGAACAGTGTTCAAACAGAAGGAATTTATGTCGTGGTTACAGGAAATGAGAATGAACGAACGAATGAATGAATGTAGTATGTGTGCGTTTCATAAGCTCCTTGAGAACATTTAATTGCATAAAGGTTGCATATATAATCTCTGGAACAGGAAGAAGATGCATCTGTGGTTGGTAACACGTTTATTCCGGGGGAAACTGCTCATGAAAGGCAAGTTGCTTTTCGAGATTTATGTTTGTCAAAATATAAATTTGTCCCTCAATTCAAACTATACGCTGACAAAAATTTGTCCAATATACCAAAGCTACAGATCAGTAGAAACTGTGGTTCCGGCACCAAAAAAATTGTTTGTAAATCTCAAAGAATGGTGCATATTTACAAGATGAATTTTGTGGTGGCATTTACGGGCCCTGTCCAGGCACGGTTCATTTGTTGAGATCACTTCTAATTGCTTTAGCAACTTACTTGGATTTTTTGTTTAACGTATTTCACTCAGATGGGCTGCATTGAAAGCTTACAAACATAAAATAAACATGTAAAGTTTCTTGTGGGGTTGGTACACGAGAAGTCGGAACAAAAAGCTGGTTACTGTGTGTGCAGTTTTTGTAGGGATCATAAAAATGAAAACTAAATCATTTAGTGAACTTTAAATGTTAGAAACGACAAGTTTATTTTTTTGAACATAACTCCCATGATTTTTTTTTGTCAACGTCGCAACGAGTGTTATGTCGCACTCACCGAAGAAAAATTCCCCAGTTATTTAAATACGAATAATTAAAACTAAACTGAAGCACTTTTGTACTGGTGTGTTTGTAGACAGTACTTCGGGGGGGAGGGGGGGGGGGTTGGGGTAGCAACGTTCTGCTTTAAAACGAAGTTTTTGCAAATGTTTCGCACGTTTATCACACCACAGATTTTGTGTGACATAACTCTTGCGTATGTATACGTTTATTCCCGCTTTCTTGAATTGCTCGGCAACCTTACTTAATATTACAAAATGCGTAAACTCCATGTCCGGAGCCCGCTCAAAAACGTCTTGGTTTTAAAAACTCTGTTATATTTTTAAAATACGCAAGAAAAAACAGTGGCTAACCGTATATTAAGAAGGATCCTAAATATTTTAATTCCTTTGCATGTAATTCAATGTGAAAGTACATATAATTCAATGTTCAAGCATTTAAACGCCCGTTTAGGTGTAATTTAAGAAAACCGTAATTCAAAAGCAGCGTGTTAGTCGGAACTAAATAACACTTTCCGATCATGTTTAGGGGTGAGCTACAGGACGTCGTAATGTTCCTGGCAGTGATGAAGAAAGCGATCACGGAGCAACGTTTCACAAGGCAGCCTTAAGGATCGCGTGGAACCAGAAACGTATTTTATTTTCTGGAACGGTTTCCCAGCTTGATTGGAAGTTACTGAGGGGTGGTTTTTCTCCAGGCGAAGTTATCGAGGAGTGGCGGGTTCGTGGCGCGATCCACCCCCCCTCCCCTGTACTAACATTCAACCCTCTTCCCAGTTCCCACCAACCATCTTAAGAGAAGTGCTGGCGGTGTCGTGTTAAGGTAATGAGAAGTATTGATTCGTTCTGGAGGAGCCTGTTGGTTGCGGTTGCCGTCCGCTCGCCCCTTTTTAACTCCCCGCCATCAACCTAACCTCGCCCCATCCCTCTCCCACAACACCGCAAATGCCCACTCCAGAGCACGAAGGAGCGTGTTTTCGGCCTTTGGAAAGCTGCAGAGTGCTTTCTGTTGCTCCAGAGGAGTGGTGTAAAAGTGAAGATACCCGTATGTGTTCGGTATTTCTGAACCTAGTACTCGTTACTGAGTATTCGTTACTCGATACTTTCGTTACTACCGCGAATCGTTACCACAGTGAATCTAATCAAATTTCTACTCTACACACGCACACACACACATATTGCTAGGGAACATGAAATATGATAAAGCATACAGTAAAAGTAGTTTTGCAAACTGAGGACCATGGTCAGGCCCTCGTTTTGCAAAAGGTCCTAAGATAGCTGTCGAAAAAACAAGCAGGGGTCCTTAAATTGTACAGGAAATCCACTCGCGCGCGCACACACACACACACACACGCGCGCGCGCCACAAAACTGCGAGATGTTTTATAAAACATACTAATAATTCAAAATGTCCGTTATATTACATATATACAATCATGTTAAACTAAGGTAACCTTAAAATAGATTATAGGACTTCTTTTTTTCCCTATATGAATAAACTCTCACGGGTTTCTCAAAACCACATAAAATTGAAATGAAATTACAAAAACGAACGTGTGACCTACATGAATGAACAGTATACAAAAAATGCAATGGTTTAAGAACTACCAACGTAATAAATTATTTTCAGACAGTTAATGGGTTGTCCGATACATTACTGGTATGTCGTGTGAACTGTCGAATCGCTAGTAATGAATCGAAACAATCGTGATTTGTTTCAAAATTCTTCTGACAGATGAGGCGACGTCACACTTTCTGATTGAAATATACTATCGTATGATGGACGATACTTTTTTTTTTTTTTTTTCGAACCACCTTTCACTGAATATATTGTTTGGCGTAAATCACTCTTTGCTATATTTTAGAATTGTTCATTAAAAAAAGTGTTCAAGTTTACTTTCAGTGGTTTCAGTTTCTCAAAAAATGATCTCAGAAAAGTAGACATGTACATGTACTTACATTATTATATCTGTTAATATATATCAAGTGATCTCTTAAGTCACGCCAAGAACACACACGACCCGTCAAGACCCGCACACGACAGTCGTAAACTAATACGCTGGAACACGTTGAATCATATCTTAAGCACACGGCGAACTTATTCTGTTAAGGCAATCTTAAACCCACCTTTAGTAACGAATACGTGCGGTTCGTTACTAAAGGATCGTGTGCCTGCTTCTCGAGCCGTACCGCATTCCGAGGCGAGGTCCTGTTGGAGAACACACCAGCTCCTCGAATTCGCCTGTGGAAACTATAGTTTATTCGCGGTCTCTTCACACTTTTTGAATCAAACCTTTGAAAAATCGCCCTGTATATGGCGTGTTCGGTTATTTCCTAAACTAGGAGCCAAGCCCGTGACCTTTTTTTCTTAGTATTGTCACATGCCTAGAACAGATATGACGTTACAAATTCATACAAAGACAAAAAAAGAAATGATGTGAAACTAGCTCAACATTGGATATAGTTCTATCCACTAAGCCACTGCGGACCCACTTGGAATTGTTATATCCACTAAGCTACTAAGGCCCCACTTGAAATCGCTCTAGCCACTTGACCACCGTGGCCCCACTTATTTAACTCAACATTTAGAGTAAACAAAAATATTACATTACCTTCATATCTGTATGCAATGACCTCTAGCATTAATACAAAACTTTCATAGGAAAAAAGTAATAAAAAATTAGTTTTTATGGTAAAAGGCAATGCTTGCGTAATCTGATCTGGTTGAAATTAGAATTTGACGTGTAATTTACCCTGAGGATTCGCTCTCTGTTGAGTTTCAAGGGACTTAGAAGTATTAAAGACGGATGGACAGTCAGACAGAGATCGTCCTATTATCACAAGCGTCTTACACCTATGTTAACATACACACATCTTATTTTGTGTTAAATTAAATTTGTACCTATATTTAATTTATTAATAATAATAATTCGTTTATAATAAATATTAATAAAATCAGTAAGAAAACGTGAGTTTGGTAGTGCCTATAGGCTGTTCACAGTAAAGTCAGCACTTTAGAAGCCCTAGTTATTTTTCCTCACCGATCTGGGGTGCGGGCGGCTCTGGGTTCGTATCCCGGGTAAGGCATGGGTGTTAATTTAAGTTAGGTTATAAGTTAATATGCAAGCCGTCCCCGGCTAAACTTTCAAGCATAAAACCAGGGGACGGCCGTTAAAAAGCCCTTTACAATACAATATTTTTTCCCAACCACCTCATCCTTTAACCATATTTTGTAAATAAATATTGCCATGCAAGTAATAAACACAGTGTGTATATTCTACCACACTCGGAAGTTAACGTCCACGGCTAAAATTAAATATATTTATTGTCTATTATTCTAAATGAAAGGGTTTTCAAAAGTGCTCTCTTTACCGTGAATAGCTTATAGTATACACCGCTCACGGTAAAGTGAGTACTTTTGAAACCCTAGTTACTTTTTTCTTTCAACCAATTTATATTCTTCCGCCACTTGTTAATGTAAACCCTGCCATGGGAGTAATAAACACAGTGTATACATTCACCATACCCAAAACCAAAAGTCCGAAGCCACAATGAAATATATTTATTGGTTATTATGGCTGATGAAACAGCTTCAAAAAGTGCTCACTTTACCGTGAACGGCGTATAAGAAATAAGTTTCCATGCAAAATATAATTACAACTGAGTGCGCACGAATTTGGTGCGTTGTCCTTTGGTGTAATTTTCTAGACGTAGTTAGTTTCGTTTAAATGAAGCGGAGGAATATCCTGGAATTAGAACTAAGCATAAAGCAGTGATTCAGAAAAGTGTGAAATAACCGTGAATGTAATAAGGCCGGCGTTATTTAAGGCAAGTTTCTCTACTCCATGCCATAAAACATTATTTTTTTTTTATAATGTGTGTTCGGGGGACGTTTTATAATAATACTGTACCGCAGCGGTTACTTCCCCCCCCCCCCTCCCCATCATACAGCACAGTTTTCATCGGTGCGATTAAATTATTATAAACACCCAACATACGCCAGTGTTTCAACAAAGTTTGAAATACCTAATCGTATTTGTTCACTCCCAAATCACAAATAAAAAGCGAACTAAAACCTCGCGCTAATTTTGGCAGTGTGCTTGCAAAATGCTGTTTTGTCTACTGCTATGCAAGACTGTCCTGTAAAAAAAACATATGTGTAACTGAACAGCGTGTATGTAACTAGAGATTTCAAGCTTAAACTAATTGCATTGACTATAAACAAGTAGCAAGCGAACGGAAATCTTTTTTTTTGGTACGTGTAAAAACATTTTTATTTTCATGTTAGTGTGATTTGCGATTCGGAGATGTGTTTTGCATCGGTAACGTCTCTTTCTTTTGTTTCAGGTGAGTGGCAGTAATAAATGGCAATATTTTTCCGGTGGTGAGTACGTAAACTGTGCAATTTTATTTGACTCTAGTGCTCTGTTGATTTCATTTTTACAGTGCGTGGGCAGTTCTTAATGTTTCAGAATTTATTTATTTTTTATCACCTACAAATAAATCTATTCCCCCCCCCCCCTCCTCCCTCAATGTTTGTTTTATGGGCGTTGCATTTGGAATGTACAATTTGGAATTAGGTGCCTGTGAATACTTCTGCGGTGACGTTTTTATCATTTAGTAAAAAATGTAAGAATTCGTAGTAGAGTCCATGCTTTATTTTTCTAAGATTATTTTATTTTATTTGTGTGTTTAGTAGTTTTTTTGTGAGGGATTTTTTTTAAACGTATCCCCTTTCATCCGGTCCAAAAATATATATTTTTTTAAATTTTCCCTTTACGTTACGTTAATAATTTTGGACGACTCCACCCCCAACAATTTCGAATACCAGCATAAATTAACGTTGTAACATTATTACTCTAGTTTTCTTTGCAGTTTCTGGTAGGACATGGAACACTACGCAGCGTTTCGTAATCTTAACGTATGTGTAACTCAATATAAAGCATCATTTTCTATCCACAACTATTTATATGTGATTATTTCCAATGTAAACGTAATCACTAATGATGCCGGGGAAAAAGAGAACAATTTCGCGAGAGGACATTTGAATTTAACGTAATTGTTTCGTGTCTGTAATACTTGTTGCTGTTTAGAATTTAATGCGTAGTTAAAGGCGCCGTGTTCAGAGTTTATCTAGTATATTTTCTCTTCATTGACATGCCCGTAGTACTCGATTTGTGAAATGATTGAGGTGGAAAATAAATCGCCCTTGCCCCGAGTTTTGTTTTTGCTACGTATTGTGCAATTGGTCGTCACCAGTCTCGAGTGGACCAAATTCTGTGGATGCTGTGAATATTGCGATAGAGCAAGCACGAAGTCCTCATCCCATCCCGCCCTCCCTTTCCAAAAAAAAAAAAAAAAATCTCGGAGTATCAACGTTTTGATTTAGGGAAGTAGAATAGTGTCTGAATATTCTCCAAACACGCCCTTCCGTTTGAAAGTTCACCGAACAAGTGTATGATTTATGCGCATAGTCATTGACCGACTCCGGCCTCTTTTCTTCTCGAGTTCTGGAACGCCAAGCCAACATCCACAATGAAGTCGTGCCAAGTTCGGAAGATCCAGAAACTGAATTTCATTTGAAAAGGCTGTGCGTTGCGAAGATGGGTCGTATTTCTTTCGTGTCGTTCTCAGTTGTTGAGGAGGACATGCGCCAAGCGACCTGGAAGACTTGTAACTGACCAGGGATTTTTTTTTATGTCGGGGAAATTAGAAAGGGATTTATGTATCCTTTATTGTTGTTAGGTTTCATTTGGTGCAAAAGAGTTATTCAAGCGTTGATTTTCTGTTCTTTATGTCCTGATGAGTGCTTGTTGGTACATTGGAATATGTCTGGAAAAAATGTTCTTGAAAATATGCAGGAAATTCAGATATGTTGGGAAAACCCAAGAAACATTAGCAGTAATTTATTAATGCACTTAAAATGGCGGGATATGGTTTGAATAGGGCTGTTCTGAAGGTTCCTCCCTAGCTGCAGTATAATTGTTAAAAGTATTTTTTTTCTTGATGTTTTCTCTTTTGCCAGAAATCCGCGCCCGGCACTTTCTGCTTGCAAGATCAGTGACGCAAATAAGCATAGCCCCTCTTGTTATTTACGCGGTCGGCCCTAGTATGTGGCGAATAAATCCACCCAAAACAGTTACTGAAATTGAATTTATCTTTGCTGGTTCGTGCGTAATTATTTTTCGTCTTTGACAAATCAATCAAAAACGGTTCCCTCGTTAATTTAGGCTCTGTCACTTCTGAGGCGTAATATCTCCCGATTATTTAAGAACTGCTCGGAAAACTGGGGGTGTTACGTGAATGAACGCTGAAACCTGTGTTCTGGTCACTGTTGAAGGTATATTTAGCAATCTAGTTTTGTGGTTGTGATAATAATGACGTTATATGTTGCCTTTTACCCCGAAGAACTTTTTTTATTATCCCAACATAATACATATTAAATGATCACGGTATGTATGTATCATATATGTTGATATATGTACGCTCGACCATTCATTGGTCATTAGGGTCGGAGCGTCACCCCACGTAATACTTCTCGTAATACTTATCTTCTAAAGTAGTGTAATTGGCCCCCCTGCGTTCAATCGATTTCCCTTTTTTATAGTTGGCTCTCTGACGTTATGTTTTTTGGGACCTTACGGGATGACGTTTGAATCGGGAAGACTTCTCGATTACGCTGACATGTAAGAAGATATGTTTGTGATACTCACTGGTCCAAACAGGTTTCGAAGCAGCGTTTCTAGTATATTCCCCCCCACCCCCCAGGTACAAATAAATGAGCTGCAGTGAGTGAAGAAATTTGGGCGGCTCTTAACAGATGTTTTGAGAGCCGATGAGGGTGATATAAGTTAATATGGAGCAGCGCCGGGACGAAGGGGCGGGGTAAATGGGAGATCCCCGAGAAAACCCGCCGACCAACGGCATCATCCGGCACGATTCCCACTTGCGTAAATCCGGTGACCCGGCCGGGGATTGAACCCGGTTCGCCTTGGTGGGAGGCGAGCGTGCTAATCGCTCAGCCACCGTGGCCCCTAATGAGTTGGAAATTCGTGGGGAAAGTCAAAGGCAAGGTTGGGGAGAAGTCATATTTGGGGACGTTTTCAAATGTTGCGGGCGTAACCTTGAAAAAAAATTGATACATTAAACTGTCTGTGCATGTTAAGAGGCGCAGCATTTGGGCAACATACGATTGTGTACGGATTAAATGGAAATCATTTCTCTCCAACTCTGGCGTTTTCCCGTCGATTGCCTTTTGGCGGGCCCTTTCTCTTTGTCGTTCTTTGTCGCGTCGCCGTCGTATGTTGGGTGCCCCACGGCGCTTGTCGAGAGAGGATGGCCTCCTCTGTGTGTTTGACTGGCTGGATGCTCTTCTCTCTGCGTGGAGGTAATATAGCTAGCTGCGCGCTCACTGATGTCCGTCGTCCTCCCCCCTCAACCTTTTCCCGATTACAAATCGATTGTGATATCCGTCCTAACTACCTCCCCCCGCACTCTATTTTGGCGAACCCCCTAACTGCTGCCGGTGTCCCGTTTTGTGTTTCTGACAGCCTGACAGCTATTGGCACTCCCCCCCCCCCCCCCCATCAATTGACAACCAGTACTCCTCAAAAAACCCGTCGTTTCTCTCGACGCGACCGCGGGCGAATGAAAGCGGCTGTAATGAATATCGTGATTGCGGGATTGAAAAGGGGAAAAGGAGGAGTTAATAACTATTCCACAGCTTTCCGGATGGATGTCTAGGAAAAACCAGAAACTAATTCGGGAGTCAACGGGGAGAAAAAAATGAGGCGGATTTTACGTTTTTGTTTTACTTGTCGCATGATAAAGAAAAAGAAAAACTTTTTATCAAAGTACGAAAATTTATCTATTGAGAATGTCACTGCATTTTTCGCGTCCGGGTAAATAGAATGAAAGTGTTGCACGTATAGGCCAGTCACGGTCACTTCACACTTTTGTGAAGCCCTGCCGAAGTTCTACTTCCAAATTGTTCCTCCGCCTCATACAAACAAAGCTAATGTTGGCCGCCGAATGGCGTGCAGAGCTCCAACAGAAAACGTTTCATTAAAAACCCGTCCAACGTTTCTGAGTGAGGTCTGCTTACGAATAGCATTTTAGAAACGTTAAGAGTTTGTATTCGTTTTTGAGTTCTCCTTGCTCTGTAAAGCGCGTTTTTGTGAAGTGAAAATGGTTCAAACGGGTTTTTTCGCGGTAATTTTTAGGTATGAACGTTTCGGTACAAAACATTTAAAAAGGAATAGCGACGTGCATCAAGCCTTTATTTTTATTAATAAGTCATAAAATAGTAGGGTCTCCGCTGAAAGTCTCATAGAGGCGCGTTATCGACGGCAAGACTGCACGCCAGTTCAGTGGTTTGCGCGTAGAGGCGATGAGAGAGTCGACGCGCAGGTCTCGGTCGTCCATAGCGCTCCCACGCTTTTAGGCCTCAGACGTGCAGAATTCCTTCAACCTGGTGGCCACCTTAATTAACAGTCTAGAAAATTACACCAGAGGGACAGCGTACCGCAGTCTTGTGCACTCGGTGTAATGGCATTTTGTATAAGAACTAGACTATTTATTACTAAGCACTACCAACACACCTTTTTTTACCCTGTTTTATTTGTAATAATTATAATTTGGATATAATAATTTATAAGTAAAATTTCAGTTTAACCGAAAATAATGTACTTTTATGTTAGCACTAGTATAAAACGCATGAGAGACACGACATACATAAAATACAATCAAACACATCTTACATGGGGTGATTTTTTCAAAGGTTTGATTCAGAAAGTGTGAAGAAACCGCGAGTAGACTATAATTAATTGTTTAGTCTGAGAAAAGATGCATAGGGGAATTGCTAATTGAAACGGATTAAACGCAGTGTGTCTTGGTGAAAGTGATTGGTTAAGGTTTGCTTGAGAGTTCCGTATTTTAGCATGGTTTCGCTTTCCGACTTCGTTGTAGCTGTTTTTCTGCGGCCACGTTTGACTGCACAGTAACAAATATTTAACTGAAGCTAAAAAATTTTTATATAAACACACTTCTGAAATCACTCAAAATATATATTTTTGTAAAGGCAAATTTGTGTACATTATCCAAAGCGTAGCTGTTACACTGCTATTGCAAAATGCTGTCATTAATACCGAAATTCGTGTACGTTCGTGTATATTTTGGCAGTAGTGGTTTTAAATGATTGTGCTCCGTACGCTTAATATTACCAGCGATCTTTTTTTTTTTTTTTTGGTGTAAGCCTACTTGCGATTTTTTTTTCTAATAATTTTGTTCGTCACTAGTTTAAAAAGGAAAAGTTGTACAATAAAAATTGTTTAAACGCACTTAATGCACTTTTGATAGTAACTACAATAATTTCAGTTTGTATCTGCGCTAAGTTTCGTTCGAGTGCTGCGCGAACCACCGCATCCCCCCCCCCCCCAAATTTTTCTCCAATTTTGTATAATTTTAGTACGTATTTGCAGTGTACAATTAAATCCCCCCCCCCCCTTCAACCTAGCCGTATGTTACGAAATTTAATTGCACGGCGTTCGGTAGTGTAATTGGAAATTGAAATATTGTAATTTTTACGTGCTCTAAATAGCAGCTAGATTTTGAGTTTTATAGTGTATGACAAACATTGCAGAAATATAAATATCACATATATATATATATATATATATGAACTACAGTGATAAAATTTTAACACAAGCAATGGGACACTCCTTATATAGAATTATTACTACCACTGATTACAGCAGAAATTTATTATTACAAGCTGGTTTTTCTGTAAATTACTGGCGGCTAGTGGGTGGGAGCAATCCGGTGTGCTGTTGCGCCAATTTTTATCATAAGAAATTGATTTAGTGATTGGGAGAGAGCTTAACACAGTCTTGAGTAAATACAAATATACGCAAACTGTATTTACAAATGAATTTAATACTTACGGAAATGCGTATAGCTTAACTGTCCACGCATAACTTAGTGTGTGTAAAAGAAACCCGGCGTTAGTCCAGAGGGATTTTGGAAACCCTGAGAAAACAAACCAGGAATGCTAGACAGACTCTTAATACTGATTGATCCGAATGTAAATCGAATGTGTTAAACCTACGCTGCTTCGTTAGGTTTGCGAGCTTCGCGATGTTTGGTTTGGATCGTTTTCCGTGAGCTGTTCCTGTGCATTGCATCCCTCATTTGCCCAAAAGAATTTTTAACTTCACCTATTTGTAAGTTTAGTGTGGTATATTTTTTTTGTAACCGAGAATAATTTCCCAACGCCTAAAGTTTGTTTTAAAGTAAATTCATCAATGTGAAGTGTTGAAGCGCTAATCCTAAATGCACGTTCGTTTTATGTTTGGAAGCTGTTAGCTAGTCAATCATTTCACTGATTGTTGTTGTAAAGTACCGTAAATTTTTATTCAAGATAATAGAAATATAGTTTTTCATTATTATTTATTCTCCTTTAAAAGGATCATAAAATTTGAAATATTTTTATAGCTTGTTCTTAAATTTAACTGGTGGCATTCGCTAATTGTGGGCTGTGTGAGTTGGGAGTATTTGTCGAGATTGCGGTCGGTCTGAATATTTTGTCAACCTAAAATAAACCAACAGCAGTAGTTGCAATCTAATAACATCTATGGCTAAGTGGCGATTATCGTTTTACTGTCGTTAGATGGATGAACTTGTAGCTTTACTGTAGCCTGAATAGTCAATTTATCATAAACCTACAGTAGTTGTATATAAATTCATCTTCAGTATCTCATCACGGCAAGGAGCGAAACTTTGACCATGAACGAAAACTCTCTTCTATAACGGAAATGAGAAAATGCTCAAAAGAGGATAGGGGTGGCTTTCAAGCGCAAGGGTGGGAGAAAAAAAAAAGGGGGGGGGGATCTCGATACAATTAAATTCTTCTGAGGAACTTTCATGTATAATTTCCTGTCAGCTCAGAAACTTTCTTTCAAAAGACGTGCAGAAACTTGGGTTCCGAGAGCTTGTGCGTAGAAATATCCACTCGAAGAGGCAGTAATTGAAATGAACTTGATGGGAAAGGAATGAAATTATGGCGGAATGTCTCTGATGGAATAATAATGTAATGAAAGACTGCGGGACAGCTGTGTGCATTGGGACTACCACTCTGCTTTATTCCTTTTTTTTATTTTTTTTTTCCGCGTCTGAAAAGGAAATTTCTTCGAAAAGAGATGTGCGTGCTGCAGTAAGCACAGGTTCGCATTTTTTTTTTTAAGAGAGCATGACCCCGACATTTTGCGTCCAGACGGTCACGTTTTTGCCTCGCGATAATTTAGGGGCCTCCTAAAAAAACACTCGTCGAAATGTAGAAAAAAAAAAAAATTGTAATTTATACCGCGCTGCTCCCGCGAAGAGTCCTTGAGGGAAATAACTTGCATATAAAAACGAAGCTACAGTCACTTCATGGTTACTTCCAACTTTTCTGAAGCCCTGCTGAAGGTCTACTTTTCTGAAGCCCTGCTGAAGGTCTACTTTTCTGAAGCCCTGCTGAAGGTCTACTTTCATTCAGGCTATCGCTCCACCTCGTGAAAACAAAGTGTAGAAAATTACACTAAAGAGACAACGCGCCTCGCTTGAGCGCACTGACTTTCATAATAATCAGTATGACAAGTATTTCTTTGTCTATTGCCGTCCATGAGACCATGAGACTAAATGAAATGAAAATCGCACACACAGAACTCGGCAAGAGAAAAACGAAGAAAAACCTTTCATTAAAGCACGACTGACAAGTAATTAGGTGAAGCTGTTTCCTTGTCAATAACGATGTAAAGATGGACCAACAACTTGTCATTACAAAACAAGATTGACAACAAAAGTAAACCAATAGAAAAGACACGACTGTCAGGATGACGAAAACGAAAATACGATACAAGTGAACAAACAGTGAAAAAACAATACCAGAGGACACAGCTGAACAACAAAAACTAAAGACACACAAATATGACACAAACCACAATGAAATTCTTTTATCTGGTTATTTTTGTGGTTCCTGTGTTGCTCGTAGTGTTGAATTGTTCGGGTTCAAAACCTGACAAGGAATACTTTTTCCTGACTAGTGTTTCGCTGTGGTTTTTCTCCTATTTGTGTGTTTTTTTTCTTTTCAGTTTTGTTGTTCAGCTTTGTCCACTGATATTGTTTTTGCACTGTTCACTTGTCATTTTCTCGGTTTTGTCATCGTGGTGTAGTTTCTTTAGGTTTGCTTATTTTTTGTCTGTCCTATTTTGTAATAACAAGTTGTTCGTCTTTCTTTTTGTCGTCTTAATAATGTATTTTTGTTTTCTATTGACAAGGAAACATCTTTTCCAAATATCCTCCTTGTGGGGTTGTAAAAAGGGTTTTTGGTTTCATGTCTTGCTTAGTTGTGTATGTGCGCGATTTTTTATTTCAGTTAGTCTCGTGTTTGGCAGTGGACACAAACCAATAATTCCAACATAATTTCTTAAACTGAAAACAAAAATTTCGGAACATGGAATTAAAGGCAAAACATATTTTTAGAAGACAGACTTGATTTTATTTGTTCAGGGTTTCTTTTATTTTTCGTTCGCTTTTCTTAAAATTTTATATATATTTTTCGCAGCTGTTCTTTATTAATACTTTGTCGTCGGTTTCTGGCGGAGGGACGAGACATCCGCTTGCGTGACTGAGAATAAAAAAATAAAAAACAAGGGAGTATGTGGTTTCTTGCGATGTTAGTGGCAACCGCTGTATTTGAGAAAATTGGCCTCCGCCGTTTGGGTGTGTGTGCGTGCGCGCGCGTGGCTGCTTTCCATACACGAGATATTGGCGTACTTGCTCTGAACGTGCCGCCCCCGTATTCGCAACGCGTTGAGCGAGTCCGACATTTTCAGAGAAAGACGCCCCGGCCGTCCGATAAAGTGGCCTGTGTTATCTTCTCAGCGGTTCCTCGCGTGAGATCATAGCATCTTCCATCTTCTGCGGTGGGAACGAGTTTCTCCCAGTTTCGTTGTTTATCACCATCGACCAAACTTTGCCCCGGATCGCTCGATCTGTGGGTCAGCTTTGTTCAAATGTTTTCCAGGTAAGGTAACGTGGGTTATTTTTCCCTCGCCATCTCTGTATGCCATTCATCTCTTTCCCCTAGAACATAAATACACACAAGAGGTGTGACTGTATAAATATTTCATGCCGATATTATGCGGGTGATTTTGTTCTAATTTTTTTTGCAAACAAATGTTGAGGTTAAAAAAAAGTGTGTTACTTGTAGAGTTATTTTATCATGTAATAAAAATATTTGCGATTGCTAGATTACAACTCCCCATTTATCATATTTTTGGTTGCTGAAGTTCTCGGAAAAACTTTTAGATTTTGAACTCTTATTCTCTTCCCGTTAACTTATTTAAGTTTCAAGTCCAATTGAAGGCTTGTATTGCAGTAATTCAATTTATAACTGCACAACTGTAGTAGAGTTTTTAAATTAGCGTAGTTTTTTTGCGTATGACGGATCGCGTAACTTTGACCTGTGACCGACATTCGTTTGGTTAATTATTTCTGTACTGCTTAAAAATGACTAGTAAGATAAGTATGTGCACTTGTCTCAAAAGCGTGTGACAATTTTGTGACGTAATATAAAGTATTCGGACGTTTGCGTGTTTACGGCAGGTGATTTGTGAAAGCCGTTGAAGTCGGGAGCTGAAAATTTTTTAGATGATGTGTTGGCATTGGCCTCTCTTCGTTTATTAAATAAATAAATAACAAACAACTTTTCGTCGCTGTGCCGGACTTTTTAATTCGTAGGATGTCGACTGTTTTGGCGGTGTGAAAAATGCTGCGTGTGGTTCTAGTGGCGCACGATTTCTTGTGTGGAAGTGGAGTGTGTCTAATAATGGTTATTATTATTGTTATGGCTGTCGATTTCATTTCCAATAACGTATCCCTTATTTCAACGGAAGTTTCGACGAGTAAAGTTTTTTCTTTTTTTTAATATTTTTTTATTATTATGGGAATTATTACTCTATTTCAAGTTTTTTTACAAGCTGGCATGATTGGCATCTGATTGATAAATTACTAGTTGCCGCAACTACTTACCTCCCTGGACGACCCGCTTTTTATTTAAGTCAAATCTAAAAAGTGAACGAGTAATGTATAGGTTCACTCTTAAGCCATTAGCCATCTTATTACTTTATATATATATTTTTTCTTGGTGGATTATTTGCATGCAAGCATTTGGTATATTGATTTTGAGTGTATCAATTCGATAAAATTTGTTGGCGTTGTAAAAAAATTTGGTGAACTTCCTAAACTATAATGGAAGTTTTTAACCTATACACTGTATGGTAATAATACCACACATCAAGCTGCAGATATAGGAATGTTTAGTAGCGCTACTATACAAAGTGGGGAACTTCCCTATGCATTTGACTGCAATTTAAAACTGTGATCGAAGGTTTTACGGTAATTGAGAACAGCAGCTGTCGAGTAGTTTTGCTATATTGAACTTGTTTCCTACGTTTGCAATTGTCTAAAATATATGCCTTCTTTTGTGTCTCGTCGCTAATTCCCCACCCTTGATAGTACAGTTGACTTCTCGCAACAATAAACTGCACCCCTTTCTCTTAATTTCACATTACTTCTCCCATCTTTCTCTATTTGCCACTTTTTGTCTATTGATGTTACGAGCAATTGACGTGTAAAATGTATTAACCACACAGGTTGCATTCAGGTCAGGATATGATTTAAGCCCTCGCGACCACGTCATTGCTTAGGGTATATAACTCTATAAACACTTGTTACAATATTTTTTTGTAGTATTTAGGTTGATCGTGAATTTAATTTATAATCGATACTTCATACAGATAGTTGCACATCTTAAAGATCTTGCGAGAGTTAAATTGTTGCTATAAAAATTACAAAAATGTTTTGGTTACTGTTTAAAATGAAATCGAATAGAACCGTCTGTTAACAAAAAAATTACTATTTTTTGTAAAATGTTATTGGGGTCGTGGTGGCGTAGTAGTTAGACTACTCGCCTCCCTCCAAGACGAACCGGGTTCGATTCCCGGCGGGGTCGCACTCGGATTTTCGCATGTAGAAATCGTCCCGGTGGGTTTTCTCGGGGATCTCCTGTTTCCCGTGCCCTTGTATTCCGGCGCTGCTCCATACCTCGCTTCAACTTCGACTCTCGAGGCCTCGCTTGACATACTCATAAAGTTTTTGAAAGAAAATATGCGAAAGATATTTAGCGATTTTAATGTTCGACGCCTCCGAATCTATAATAAATACCGTCAGTTGTATGAAATTTACTTTAATATTATACATATGTAATTTAATATGTATTATTTGCGAATACTTGGTGACGTAAGGTTTTGTATTAATTTTTTTATAGGGTGGATTTATTCATTGCAAAATACTGTCTTGAAAAATTAAATTATTATTCCATTTCGAGGACCCACTGGTGCTTTTAAAATCCAGTAATTTTCTGGAACGTTTTTGTCGTAATAATTTTACTGTTTGTAATTTATTCGTTCCAAAGATACTTCTGTTGTATTGGATCTTTTAATTGCTGCTGTGAAGTAGCTTCGTTATTAAAAACTTTGTGGACATTTCGTTATTTTTATTTTTCTCTCGGCGAAGATTACTATCCGTGAGAATTTGGAGAATGCAAATTACTTGTAAACTTGAATGTATATCTGAGTGAACGTTGCTCTCCTGTCTCTCGTGTTTCTTTTATCATTGACTAGTCTGCAAGTTACGAACTGTTACACTCAATTGACAAAGCTTAAATTCTTATTTGCAGTGCCGGAATACAAGGGTAGGGGAAACGGGACAAAGTAGGTATGTTGGGAATGCCCAGTAAGAAATAGTTCTTATGCAAAATAATACAAAACTGAGTGCGCGGTGCGCGCGAATTCGGTGCGCTGGCCCTGTGGTGTAATTTTCTAAGCTGTGTTTTAATGGGGCGGAGGAATATCCTGAAAGTAAAGTTTAGTAGAGCTTCAGAAAAGTCGGAAGTAACCGTGAATCAACTAGTCAGCGAAAATCGTCAGTCACAATAGGCAAGTTATTTTGTTTATAAAAGCCCCGCTTTATGCTGACGGAGCTGCTTAGAAGTGTCTTACTCCCTCACATAACCTAAACTTACGGGTGTGAACATGAGATCTATGTAATACCCACGATTTTAGACTGTTCACGGTAAAATGAGCACTTATGAAAATCCTGCTTAAGATTTACTTGTATGTACTTTGTGTATTCCTTCGCCTTATGTAAAATAAACATTGTCATTTGCCTCATCACTTTATTCATGCGTCCGTCAGGCGAAACTGTGGAATTATAAAAAAAGATAATATGTTATGTGTGTCTGGTCATTTTTTTTCACTTCGATGCATTAAAAAAACAGAAGGCGAAATAAATAATTTATCACAAATTGTTACCTAACACTTTTTTATTCGGCGTTAAGTTATAGAACTCTATTCCATCTATCATTGCCATCTTTACTGGGCGAATGTCACTCAGTGCGCCCGTTTAAATATATGCAGGCAGGGGCAGTGACAGTTTTCCAAGGTCGATTTAAAAAGTGCTCACTTTATCGTGAACAGCCTTTAGCATCGTGTACCTCGTTGTTCGAAAGTGACGCCCTGGTGACTTGGGACACGAAGGGTTTTCTCTCTTACAAGGTCTCGCTTCGGCGGCGCTTTCTTACTACCATCTCCTCAATTACTGTCATCCGCCCTTACGCCGAGAAAAGGCATTCGCCAGTCGTCGTGTAGTGGCTGATACTAGCGCCAAGTAAGGTAACCTTGCCAGCGGTCGAAGAGAGAGGAGTATAACAGCCTATTACTGTCATCCGCCCTTACGCCGAGAAAAGGCATTCGCCAGTCGTCGTGTAGTGGCTGATACTAGCGCCAAGTAAGGTAACCTTGCCAGCGGTCGAAGAGAGAGGAGTATAACAGCCTATTTGTGTCATTATTACTGTAGGTTTCTGGACATTGCGAGAAACGATAATATTAGCCTGTTGGCGCTGGGAATTACGAACTGCACCCCATTTCGCCTGGAATTTTCCCCTGTCCTTTAGTCGTAAGAATTGTTTCGTTGGAAATTCGAGTACAGCGATGTTTTAACTACGTTCAAAGAGACATTCAAGTAGTAAATGACTGATAGTAGTGTGAAATAATTACTTTAGAGAAACTAGCAAATGAAAAAAATTTCGCAGCGAGCTTGTGATATATATATATATATATATATATATATATATATATATATATATATATATATATATATATATATATATATATATATATATATATATATATCGTTATTACTTGTCGAGATAGTCACGAACATGTGTGTCCTGAATTATCTTGTAAAATACAAATTGAGTGCACAGATATAGTAGTTGCAAAACCCATACGTGTTGTTAGGATTGGCAATGATCCTGCTGTAAGTCGTAGATAGACATGCAAAATTCGCGTTATTATTCGGCATCAGGCTAAACTTCACAGTGCTCTCTGTACTGGTGCCGGAGTCGTTTCTCCATTGGTTGCTGCATGGATGTGAAGCCACATCCTTTCTAACCGAGCTGCACGTGATTGGGTCACACAACTGTGAAGTGTTCTGTTATTGGCGCAGAGTTACCGAGGGCGTGTCGCATGAAGTATGGCTCAATGGCAGACGTATTGCAAAAGTACAATTGCTTCGAGTTTAACATGTCCCAAAATAATAACGCGAATTTTGCATGTCTCTAGTCATACATAAGCAAATGTTATACGCGCAATGTTATGTTATGTGCGCAAGTTATACGGCGAGTATGAATTTTAAATGTCATTTTATGATTTCATCATGTCCAGGAGTTAAACGTTGGCGCACATAATTACCAATGAACATATTATGTGGCGTTTATTTTGGTCCGTTGCAAATAATTATCCTCATCCATTTAATAGGAACATTTTCAATAAATTTCGATAGTTGGAAATGAAGTTATATGACGTGGAATGCGAATTGTATTGAAACAAAAATTAAAAAGCACACCTAAGACTGTCGGGATAAAAGTATATACAGTATGGTTAGATTTGGTGTAGTAGGTCAAAAATTCTTGTCAGTAGATTGTAAGAGACAGGAAAGTCGGTCTTGTGAACGAATCTGTTTAATTTTTAACTTTCTTCTCCAAAAATTTTGCTTTCTTCTTCGGAAAGAGTTAAAAAACTTATATTTAAATGTAAATCGGCTCCCGAGTACCAGCTATCAAACAAAAAAAAAATTAATTTGGGTTCCATGTGCATTTTTCTAAAGGCTTGCCGAATCGGAATATGTTAATTAAGGGAGGTTCTGTTTTATACCAACCAGATGTGATTAAGTTTCATTCAGAAATATGCACGGCTTCTCGTCGTCTCTTTCTCCTTGTTTTCCTCGCCTCTCGCTACCTTCTGGTCTTGTTATCTCGTCGGAGTGAGTGTTGCGGAAGCCGGCGAGCTAATTAGCAATTCAGATCTTGATAACGCAATTAGCGAGAGTTTTTGTAGCTTCATCAGGATGAGTGGAGATGATTGGTTCCGCTCAGGTAATGACTGTGTGAAGTTGGGGGTTTCTCCCCGCCTTCTGCGCTCGGCGTTGTCTCGGTCGACTTGCTCTCTCTTCCCCTATTTCCCTCTCCCCCTCTCCCCCTCTCCCCCCCTCCCCCCTTCACTCTCCCTCTTTCTCCCTTTCCCTCTTTCTCCCTTTTCCTTTTTCGCCCTTTCCCTCTTCATCTTTCCCCCTCTCTCTCTCTTTCATTATCTTTCTCTTTTTTTCTTGCTCTTCTCTCTTACTCTCCCTCTTGCTCTTTCTGTCTTTCTCTTGCTCTTTCCCTCTCTCTCTTGCTCTTTCCCTCTCTCTCTCTCTCTCTCTCTCTCTCTCTTAGGTTTCTCTCTCTCTCTCTCTCTATGTTTCTCTCTCTCTCTTTCTCTCTCTCTCTCTCTCTCGTCTGTATGTGCTTGCGGCTCTCAGTTAAACCTGCCGACTTCGGCCGCAATGCGTTCGAAAAACAACGGCCTTCGCCATTCAGAGTGCTATTAAATGCAGTGCAGGGAATCTGTACAATTCGGCATTCATTCAAAACTGTCGAAATATTCGATACGGATCCCAGAGAAAATGGTTGTTTTGTGCCCTACTGTAGGCTGTTTACGGTAAAAGGAGCATTTTTGAAAGCCCTGCTTAATATCTACTTGTATGCGCAATATGTATTCTTCCGCGATATGTAAAATTAATTTTGTCGTGTGCCTGGTCACCTTATTCAAGCTTCGGTCGAACGAAACTGATAAATGATTAGGAAAGTTAGTATTTTATAAGTGAGATTATTCTTACTCTTATATCCGTTAAAAATACAGAAAGTAAAAGAAACCATTTCAGTGTTCCCAAACGTTTTACGTCGTTACCAACATTACTGGACGAATGCCACTCAGTAAAAATGTATGCAGGTAGGGACAGTGACATTTTCTAATATTGATTTCAATTTCAATTGAGCTCATTAAACTGTGAACAGACTTCACAAGTATTTATTATCTACTCTCTAGGGGCCGCGGTAGCGGTCAGGCTAGACTGCTTACCTCTCACCAATGCGAACCGTGGGTTCAATCCGCGGCCGGGTCACTCCCGGATATTTTGCAAGTGAGAATCGTGCCGGACGATGCCGCTGGTCGGCGGGTTTTCTCGGGAAATATCCCGTTTCCCACCGCTCTTGCATTCCGACTACTCCATTCTCACCTCATTTATCCCTCATCGGCTCTCAAGACCTCGTTAAGAGCCGCCTAAATATCTTAATTTCTCAACTTGTTATATTCTATGTGAAGTTAATTAATTTGAATTTGGTTCGGGTATTTTTTCGTTATATTTAAATACTTCCGGCGATTTTTCAGCTTTCGTAGTTGCGTAGCATTAATATTTGTTTATAATGCTTTATATAATTCTCTCGCATTCCACATAGTATTGCATATTACGCGGTAAACGCCAGTTGATACATTGCATATAAGGCGATATTGTGGTTGTTGCTCGTCGCATTAGTCGAAATCGTTCTGCAGAACATAAAATTTTCGTTAAAAATTTAAACTGTGATCATTGTATATTTGTGTTGCTCGTACAATTTTATTTTCGGAACAAAATTTTTAAGAGAGAAAACGGGTAAAAACGTAGAGATTATCTTTTGAAATCTGTGTACAGATGCATAACTCTGTTGGCTGTGTGTACATTAACAGTTCAGATGAATAACTCCCCATATCAAACAACCATTCCAAATACAGATCTATGTATGTTCCTTACAGGTGACTGCACAGTAAGATAACAAAGTACAACTGATTTAATCCGTGCTTCTTAAACGGTTTTTCGTTGAAACCATCTGGACTGTAGAATTTGTAATTTACCCATGTGAAAAGCTTGATTGAAAGGCTAAAACAGGATATCCATTTGGCAGAGAAAATATTTGCAACACTGATACATACGAAGGGGAAGACCTTTGCAAGGAAAAAAATCTCGGGAACATTTCAATATATGGTATTCCAAATGGAAATCTTGTTTAGGCCAAACTACTTGCAGGGAGTGAAAGCGCTTACTACCGAACCAAAATTTGAGATCTCGTATTGCCGCTGTGATTCGGTACAAGACACTGTGTAGCATTTGGAAATGGAACAGTTTTATTTCAGAAAATGAAGGATTTTAGTAGATAGTCTTGTGCTTACACAAAATTTCACCTGGGGGACAGCTGACACGGTGTAGATGGCACAGGCTACCTGGAAATGCGTCGGGATGGTTGATCGTAAGAGGTCATTCCAGAATTAGTAGCGTTCAAGCATTTACGATGCAACGCGCATGGTTACTTTTGAAAAGTATAGTCTCGAGAAACACTTCTGTAAATATGCTTTGCTTTTGCCACGGACCTCCAGTTAAAGAGCTAGTCATGTGCATGGAATGCTCTGCTCTGTTAACAACATTTATAAGATGCTCCTGTTGTATATATTCTGTGCTTTTAGTAGCGTACCTAATTTTATGCTCGTATTTAATTTTTGTATAGTTTACTTCTTGGACTAATAGGCAAGGGTAGTTTGGAAGATGTCTGGCATGGCTATGCAAGTTATTTTACGCATTTAGTGTTTTCTCGTAGTTGGCTTCGTTAATTCTCCTGTAATTTTGTATTTTCCACATGCAGTTGGTGGTTGACTGGCACTGCTGCTAAGAGAGGTGGGATAAGTGATAATCAGTACCTTAAAATAAGATAGCTTTAATTGTTACAAACGCATTTTCTCTTTATTTTTCTACGTTTTTAATGTATGGCGCAGGAAAGGCCAAAGTTACGTATTGTTTTAAGCTATGGGCTTACCGAAATTTGTAATTTGAAATCGATCAATAAAGAATAGTCTCGTATCATAATTTACTACCCCGCACTAAGAGGTATGTTACACTAACGTCTCAGATAGTTTTTCAGAGTGCGTATCGAAATTTTTGGCATGTTAGGATCTGAATAATAGTTTCCTTCGCCATCTCACGTTGTTAGATATTCATTGTTACTGTCAAAGTGAACACATGCACAAATTTGTGACCCGCACTTTCACGATAATTATATTACACGGTTTACACTACGATAGTTGCATGTACTGTCACGACAGTTACTATCGCTATATATTTCGAGATGATATTCGCGACAGTGCGACAGTAACTATCATGCAGTTTACACGGCGATAGTAATGCGAGAAGGTGGCAGGTCAGTGAACTATTTTGCCAGGCCGCTCAGTATGACAGGCACCTTGCTGCCAGCTGTTCTGTGGCGGCTCGCGCTCAGACGAAACAACACGTACACGTAACATAAACTATCTACCAAAAAGAATTGGGCACCCATTAAGATAGGTCATTCAGTACGTCAGTTCACTTATGTTTCACGGCCTTCGGCGTAGGACCGCTGGTGTTTGTCCATGGTAGCGTGAGCACAGAGGCCTATTGTAACATTCTGGATAATGAAATGCTCCCCACATTGTGGCGTTTTTACGGAATGGACCCGTGTGTTACTTGCAGGATGACATGGTGCCATGTTTCAAGGGCTACTATGCAGTGTTACGCCGACAGCAATGTTCGCCGATTGGACTGGCCCGCCCAGAGCCACGACCTCAACCCCATAGAACATATTTGGGATGAATTGGATCGCCGGGTGAGGGCTCGTCAGGCGCGGCCAAAATCCATTGCTGAACTCGTGGAATGTTGCAAGAGGAATGGCGATGAATCTCCGTGGATATCCTACAAACACTCGTAGAGAGCATGCCAGACAGGGTGGCTGCTGTTATGGCCGCAAGAGGTGGCCCTACGAGATTCTAACGGGGTGACAACCACCGTGCAAACATTGTAGACAGGTGCCCAATTACTTTTTGGTAGATAAGTGTATATCGTTCCTCGATATCACATCACAGTTCCAGTCAAGGTAAGGATTCTTTAATTTCCCGTAGCACTCAGTCTCTTTGCATAATTTCATTTCTGGGAAAAATAATCGTCGCTCGATAAATGCGTCGTGCGGTGTATGCGAGATGAGTAGATAGGCACGGCAGCCGGCGAGACTTAGTTTGTAGCGCCGCTCAGCAGTCAAGTCGCGGGCCGTGGCTGGTAACTTTCTACTGTACAGGAGACGAACTTTCTCGACTACTTCGCTGAAGTCCCTGTCACACTATCAAATTTTTGCCTTCAGCTATATTTGACAATCAAATTTGAGGGCAAAATACGGTCATCAAATTTTTCCTTCCAACAAATTTTACCAAATAATCTTGAATGTGTTTGAAAATGTCACACTGTCAAATTTTTTTTATTGGGAGATATTGTTTTTGTTTTCCATGCGGTCCATTGCAGGAACAAATGTAAGTAATATTGCAATTTATTTTAGCTCTTTACCAAATGAAAATTTTATTTATAAGATATGTTTCCTGCACAATTGAATACATGTCTCTTGAGTTCGTAATATTGTGTAATATTCACTTAAAATAGTATTCGTGCCCAGAGAGCTTCTATATAAATTAATTATCTTAATAACTTACTTCGTTTCCAGTCATTGTTCTTTATTTTAAGTTTCTTGGTGTCCATTTTTGTCGTGTACGATTCTAATTGGCCGATACCTTCAAACATCAAATCAATTTTAGAACCGGTCCAATTTCCAAATTTTTGATGGAAACTGAAGCTACCCAACTTTCTCAGACAAAGATGGCGGCGTTTATGACGTTTCGATGACGTCATAAGTGTCCAACTTTATTTTATCAAACTTATTGGAAGCAGTTTGACGGAAAAATTTGACAGTGTGGCGGGACTTTACCCCCCTTGTAGTGTTACATTTACTTGTATAAATAGTTATGTTGATTGAAGAGTGATTTATTACGTAGCGTGTCAGTGTTGTTTAATCTTATGTATACTTAATATTTCTAAGTTGACGAGTGTAAAACTAAAATGACTAAACTTACGTCCACTGAGTACGTGCGACAAAAAAAAAATTAGCACTAACATTAACGCTCCGACTTTGTTCAGTTCTTGAAATCCGCGCGCTTTTTTTTTTTTTTTTTTTTTTTTTTTTTTTTTGTTGATTTGAAAAGAATAAAGGACCCATTTTCGTATAGCAGCGATTATGTGAAGCAAACTTAGCTGGCGACCAGAACTGTGAAGTTACGATGACGGGTATTCGAAACTGCACGACGACCGGAATAAACCCTCGCATGTTATAAATTTTCTGCTGATACCACTCAACCTCCTGCACTTTTTCTTGTACTGTGCGGAGAGCTTATTAGGTCCCGGACGTATATAGTTAATTTAATTCCCTCGAATTTCGGAGTAACGGTTCCAAGACTTCGTTGTGCTAGTCAAAAGAAAATTCTAAAATAGGCACGTTAATGTCATATACTCCTAGGAATAAATTTTTTATAGGTGTAGTAATTTTATCTTTGTAGCAACATATAGTTTGACACTTAACAGTGTAAACTGGTTATGTGTGTTGGGCACGAACGAACACCAACCATCACTCGCCGCCACGTTAGTTCGCACTGAATCAACCAAAACAATGGCACCAGTTTGGCCAACCAAACAAATAAGATGTACACATAAGCAATATTATGCACTGGACACATCATTAGAAATAAGTATTCAACTTTTATGGGGCGCTTTAACAGAGGTTGGCGTGCTGATCTCTCAACGTAAAATTGTATACTTCAAACGTCATAACAATTATGTGAGCCAATATATAATATCTTTCAGATTGCTGCGTTAAATATAAACATTGAATATGAATAATAATACTACTGAAGGAACGAGGTTATTTGAAAGTCTCTCCGTTTTGGAGCTATTTTACTAACTGGACTGGAGGTAGCTATGTAATATCGCTTTTTCCCCCCCCCGTGACGAGCCATCGCTCATTCTCTTCCTCCTCTCATCGTGCGTGCACACGTTGACTGTTGGAAAGAGGAGGAGCTATGGTTAGTGTAAGTTCCGCTCGGTTCGTGACTGGACAGTAAGCCGTCAGATTAGTGCATGAGGAAATGGAAGCGTGTGTGTGTTGCTGCAATATTGCTCGTACCCCATCGTGTACGTGTTGCCTAGGAAGCAGTTATGACGTGTGTACATGTACGAATTGTGATGTTTTATAGTCTGTTCACAACTTTTTAAAATCAAACCTTTAAATATCACCAAATGCATGACTTGTTTGGTTGTTTCTAAATATGTTTTATCACAAACGTGTTATACCTCCGTTAGCATAAAATGTCTTACATTTGGTTAAATTGAAATTTTTGTTACATTTATTCTCTAAATTATATTTCATTTATAATTAATATAAATAAATGTAGGGAGAAAATAGATATGTTGGTAATGCCTAGTAAGAAGCAGTTATGTAAAATATTAGAGTACGCACGAATGTGGTGGTGTCCCCTTAGTGTAATTTTCCAAACTTGGTTAAGCTTTGTTTGCATGAGCGCGAGTAATATTCTGAAAGTAGAACTTCAGCAGGACTTCGGAAGAGTTCGAAGTAACCCATAATGGACTATACTTGGTGTATGCAGCAGACCAGGTGAACTATTGGTGCCCATGCCCTCAAAAAAAGTTAATTTAAATTAATTACTAATTTCCTAATGTTTTCCTTTTAATATTATGATCGACATTATCGCTATTTAATAGTGCTGTAAATCACGTCATCTTAGATAAGGTGGTGAATAGAGAGCGAAGGTGGTTTTGAGATGTGCTCGACAAGATGTTGCAATTCTGACCTGTGGGACATAGTGTTTGGCGTCCAAGGTCTATGAACAACTGGCAGTTACGCGATCTGGGCACTTAGCAAATGTTTTTGTACGTTTTACAAACAATTATTTGGAAACTAGCTCCGAAATTGTTTTGACAGTAAACGTTAAGTATTGTATGATTACAGTATATTTTGTACTTAAAAATAAAGATAATGTTTTTCTTTGTTGTCTACAATACTTGCATGTTATTTACTTGTGTTGTTGCAAAAATAATCGTTAAAGCAAGTTTCCAAAGAATTTTATTAGCTGTGCAGAGCATGGTCGAGAGAGTATAGCTGCTGTTAAAAGAATAGGCAAAGGAAAATTAGATTATGGGTTCAAATTATTTTTATGTGGGAGAGCGAGTCTCCCATGCATTAGAATTCTCACATATCTAATGATTAGCAGCGCTCAATATTAGTAAGAGTAAAAAAAGTACAGTTTTAAGGTTACCTGTGATAACTGATGTGAAATTCTGGCTTTTGCGCAAAACCGGATAACTGAAGATTTTTTTTTATAATGGCGCAGTTATAGAAATATTAATGACATATGCGAATAGGTAAATATTCACAAGTTTTTCTATTAGTTTACATATATTTTTCTGTGAATTGTTAGCCCATTGGCTCGGAAAAGTTTTCACAAAGAAGACGAACCATTTAGCTGTAGGAATTTCACGGGCATCAATAGTAAGGCGAAGTGCAAATATACTATTTTATTTTTCCAGGTGTCGGTAACTGAATTCTTTCTTCCCTTTCGCATTGATGTATTTACAGCCCTGCAGTGCTTGCGTTCGGTGTCTGGTGCGAATCCGTGCCCTCGGCGGCTCGCCATTTTTTTCCCCCTTCCCTGTCGCGGTGTAAATCCCCTCGTCAGGGGGGGGGGTCGTCTTGCAGGGGTTGGAACAGAGCTTTGTGCGTGCTTGTGCGCGAGCCACGGGGTGCTGTCTCGGCCAGGAGCCCCTCTATCCGCTCGACTGCGCCCTCCCTAGCAGACCTCCACCTCGTGTGCTGTATTCCTTGCTGCACCTCCTCTGCTGTCGTAACCACGCAGCACTATTCTCCCCTAACTCTTTTACCATTCCGCCCGCTCCGGGCCCTGATGACCCACTTTTCCCGCGCTGCGGCAATGACCCGTATCTCCCTCCCCTTGGCGCCAATGCCGCCTTGTGCCGGCCCGTGGTGCAGGTCGACTGCAGACCCAGGATGAGTGAAGAGATTTAAGCTGCTCTTAAGAGTTATTTTGGACCGGCACGTTTTCTGTGAAATCTTTGTTTTCGCGTAAACGCGTATCTCGGTAAATAAAAGTTCTGGAAATATAACGTTTTCTCAGGAAAGATTTCAAAAAATATATATATCTATATCCTTACCATTTCACTTCTGTCATATTTAGTATATTCTTGGGGAAAAAAACAGATCTTTAAACCTTGCATGTGCAGTTTCCTTAAACGGCAAGAGAAGTACAAAGATACGGACGTAGTCTAATCTGTGGGCTTTCACCGCGTGTAATACAATCCCAATGTTACAGATCTGAATTGCACAGTACAGCGTTACGACGCTGTACGCCTTGCGCGTAGGAACGATGAGGCACTAGGCGTGCGTGTTAGTGTCGCCCATATTGCTTCTTGACCTTGGACGCACAGCTCCAACTCACCCTTAACAGCGAGGACTTGAGAGCCGATGAGGGCGATTGAAGTGAATATGGAGCGGCGCCGGAATGAAGGGGCAGGGGAAATGGGAGATCCCGAGAAAACCCGCCGACCAACGGCATCGTCCGGCACAATTCCCACTTGCTAAAATCCGTTTACCCGACCGGGATTGAACCCGGTTCAAGCTTTGGTGGAAGGCGAGCGGGCTAACCACTCGGCCACCATGAACCCTTACAGACCCAACGGAATGGTGCATGAAAGCAGTATATTTACCCGATTTTCAATACGTCATTTACCAAAGGATTTGTCGAAATTTTTGGCTCGACAGGACACAAATAATAATTTTCAACGCCTTTTTGCGTTGTTAGAAAATTACTCTCGGAATTCTGATGAAAGAAAAGAAAGAATTTTTGTTTTCTTATCTTCAATCACTGCTCCGAGAATAAAGTACACAGTGAATTTGTAACAATGTAAGAAGGTGCTCAAAATTGATATTTACGTCTTGTCGAGCCAACATATTTTCAAAATCCTCTGTTAAACAAGTTATGACGAAAGTTATATAAATATACGGTTTGCGTGCACCATTCCCCTAAGGTGGCCGCTTGATTAAAGGAATTTCCCACGTCTGAGGCCTAAAAGTGTGGGAGTGGTAGGGGCGACCGAGACATGCGCATCAACTCTCTCATCGCCCCTACGCGCAAAGCATTAAACTGGTGTGCAGTCTTGCCGTCGATAACGCGCCTCTATATGACTTTCAGTGGAGACCCTGCTAGTTTATGACGTAATAATTAAAATTAAAGCTTTTATGCAGTCCCTATTAAGTTTTTAGTGTTTTGTACCGAAACGTTCATACCTAAAAATGACCGCGAAAACATACGTTTGACAGCCATTTTTACGATCACGAAAAAAAAAATGCTTTAGAGAGTAATGGAGGAACTGGAAAAACGTATAAAGATGCGTAACGTTCCTAAAATGCTATTCGTATGCAGACACTGACACATTTGACGCTTTTTTAACAAAACGTTTTCTGCTGGAGCTGTGCACACAGGCAGGTGATGTGTTGCCTACCCAGGCAGGAGCCCTGCGTGCTTGTCGCTTCAACTGCGTTGTAGAGCATTTGAAATACTGTTTTCTTTTTCACGAGACTATTAAACTAGCCCGCAGTATGTTAACTACGGAAAAACTTCATACCCCAGATGAGGAAGGAATGGTACTTTAAACTTACCACGCATGCTGTAAATATTATTTTAGAGCCTTCCAATATCGATAAAAGCGGCTTTTCCAGGCTGCCGTATTTTGAAATATACTAGCCGGACACGATTCAAATTAAGACTGTAGCCTGAAATGAACTTCAGATTTTCATCAATAAAATGATAGGGTCATTGCTCAAATTTCCATAAGTACACGCAGCACTAAGAGGAAACTGCACGTCAGTCCAGAGCCCTGCGCGTAGCGGCGATGGCGCTCTTGTAGCAGGTGCTAGTGTGAACCTTATAGCCCCGGCGCTTCTCAGCCGAAAACAGGAGAAAAACGATACAGGCAGGCGGGACCCTTTTAGAGAATTTTTCTCCGCCATGTTGCAGCCATCCTTTTCTTTTACCGTAAGTTACATCTAATTATGTTTAAAAAAAAGTTCATACTATAAAGCATAAACGCTAATCATGGCGAAGTTTAATCGAATTGTTACAGCCCTTATTAATTTTTCACAAGTGACTGCGGCAATAGATTAGTAATTTTTTCTTGTGGGCGGCTGCAAAAATACCATAGTCTATTCGCTTTATCCTTTGAAAAACAACCCATGTATGACGTGTTTAGTTGTTTCCTAATTATGTTCTGTATTAGAAGCGTTTTATACTTACTTTAAAATTTTACTATTTATACATATTTTAACAAGATATATTTTAACATATTTTAACTTACCTTTTTTTGGTTAAATTTAAATTATATTTATATTTTATTTTATTATTAAATTATAGCATTTTACGTATAATTTTCACTTAAGACAGTGATAAAATGCATGATGGTAATGCCCAATAATAAATAGTTTTATACAAAATATTTTTACACGGAGTCCGCACGAATGTGGTACGATGTCCCGTTGGTGTAGTTTTCTGTACTTGGTAAGCTTTGTTTGCTTGACGTGGAGGAATATCGTGTAAGGAGAACGTTACCAGGGTTCCAGAACAGTTGTAGGTAACCGTGAATTGACTGTAATAGTAGTAGTCTAGCAATACGGATTTTAGAAAATGCGCATGCAATGTCCTATGCTATGTCGGTGCCTAAAGTGAAATACAAAATTTATGGTGCAGGTAGGGCTGAGAATTCCCAAACTCCAAGATTGCGAGTACTGATCACCCTTAAATGCCCTTACACAATTGAAAATCATTTGACTTTACAAAATGGAACTGTTCTGGGTGGTCGAACACTCTTGACTTTTCAATTTCGAAAAGATTAAATTTAAAGTCATTCAAGCAGCCATTTTGCGGAGTATCTAACAGATTTTATGTGGGAGTGAATGTGTTTGTATTCTGGGCGATTTTCACCTCGGTATATTAAACCAAGTTCGTCTAAATTAAAGAAATGGCAAACGAATTTAATACGAAGAAGGAATATATGAATTTATACTTACGAATAAAAGTAAACAACAATTTTTTTGTTGCGAAATGAAATTTTAATATAAATTATGGCTATTTTCAAAGCTGTTATGTAATACGCATTTTTGGATAACATTTAGTTCTTTACATAACAAGATATAGATTTTTCATAGATTGCAGAACCGATTTTGAATAGTCTGAACTTCGACTTCTCAATTGTATTGTATATCGGTAGTTTCGTCAGAGGAAAGGAAATGTTAAGTAAATGCTAACGTTTTTATTGTGTAAGTTGCCTGACGGCAGAAGAGTGATTTCGAATCGAGTACTGCTGCTCCAGACTGTACAACACACAAGCAGTACACACACTACCAAAATGATAGCATTTTTGATTATATCGAACATGATAACGAATGTAAGCAAGTAGTGTGATTATGGCGACTTTGGCGCAAGGGCTTGGGGCGTCGGATTAGGATTCGCCCGGACGCCATTTTGTTACGTCACCCGCCCGCCATCTTTTCTCCCTTTTCCCCCTCTAAATTTTTCTTTTTTCCCTCAAAATCGACCAAAATACCGTAAAACTTTCCCTTTTTCCCTAAAAAAAAATTCCCATTCTTTCCCGGAGCAGGTGAGGGGATCAGGGATCAGCGACTCCGAGAACGAGATCAGTGACCCAGCGGTCAGGAGAGCAGGACCTTGACCTTTGACCCAAAAAACCCTAATCATTCAAAAAATTCACAAAAATGTAAAAATCGATTAAAATTTTTAATAAAAAATTATTATTAAAAATTTAATTTAAAAATCGTCAAAACATTTATAAAAAATCGTTTAAAAATTTGTTTTATAAAATTTTGTTTTAAAAATATCTCTTAATTAAACAGCCTTTAACCCCGGCAGCCATTTTTCCCTCGAAATTTCTATTTTTCCCTAAAAAAATTCCCTTAAAAAAATTCCCTTAAAAAAATTCCCTTAAAAAAATTCCATTAAAAAAATTCCATTAAAAATCGCTTGATAAATTTTAATTAAAAAATTTACATTTTCAGGTGTCTGCCGCCGCACTGTTCGAATCCAGCAGACGACTGACTCCCTCGCCTCCACTCCCCTCATATATACTCATTCCGCCATCTTGATATTTCATTCATTTGTTTACATGCTACTGGAGGCAGCCATATTTGTATATACATTAATGGAGGCCACCATCTTTGTTTATATGTTACTGCAGATTGACTCTCGCTTCGCTAGACTGCCATATTTGTGTATATGTTACTGGAGGCGGCCGTATTTGTTTTTTTTTTTCGTACATCATTTGTTTATATGTTATTGGAGGCTGCCATGTTGGGAGGCAGCCATCTTGCTAGCTGCAGTCCTCCATGTTTTTTTATTGTCATTTGTTTTATAGTTTCTCTCTCACCTTTATGCGACAACTCGATTATGCCACCTGATATAGGCCTGTACCGAATAGTGACATTGACAATTCCTGCAAAGTACTTAAATTTATTTATTATTTTTTATTCTTATATATGAAGCGGGAATGGTTTTTTGTGTGAAATAACACACACCATATATTTTTTTTACATAAAATTTATTGTACACATAGTAAAATATACGACATTCGCCGCTCGATGTCCGCCTCGACGACCCAGGAATTGTAGCATGCAGGGAAACCCCACCACTTGAAGCTGGTGATACTTGAAGACGAGTAAACTGTTACGGTGTGCATACAGTCAGCTGTACTCTTGACAGTATTTTGACGGTTCTGTCTCGCAATTGTAAGATACAAGCCAGTCGTGAAGTATCAGGCAAAATGTGTACGTGTTGGCAGGAATATTTTCATGTGTAGTGAATTCGATCCTGCAGCCGATCACATTGGAGGTAATATGCTCGTCCTGTTTACCAAAATTGAATACCATGAGTGGGGCCAAACTCATGAACTTATCAGGGCTCAATATCGGGGATTGGGTGTGTCCATAATATGCACTTTGGAATTGACCGTACATCTGATATGCCATCATGTACTGGCCATTTACAAAGTTCGTGTTCATGTCTACGTACGGGTAGCTTTGGCTATTCAGAATTTTTGACATTTTCTATTTGGCACGTGTTGAACTGCGAAGGGCTCACTCTTACATTGTGCTATCTTCCTGTCTGTAGCCCAACAATGATGTACCTCGGTTTCTCAGAAGCAAAGCTGGTCTTCACCATCCAGTTAATGCGCTGACTTGCTGGCAATCCGGGGTATGTCTCAATCTTCCACGACCTGAAAGCCACATCGATGTTTTTACCATCTTCCACATTCTGCAACATGTGTAGGCTTTCTGCAGTGCTCCACTGCATATACGGCAGCATCGATTCGATAGACTGTAGGTTCAGGTCCACTGCCTCCAGGTTTTCTCCCTTACCCACTATGGTATCCAAATGCGTATTGGTGAGCATTGTCACCAGCTTCTGCTTCGAATTGAAGATAATTCGTTTGTAGTCTTCGTCAAATCCCAGTAGCATGGAGAGCGGAACACATACTTCGAACCTTCCTTCGGCATAAATGGCAACACTGTAGCCATCTTAGATTCCCCAGCCTGCCATCTTGGTTGCATGCAGCTAATTCGGCGTGAGCGAAAGGTAATTTTTGATCGTTGAGGTTATGCCCACATCTCACGACTGGTCCACCTCGGCACCGTTGAGAAAGTAGGCGATGCGATTGATCAGGTAAAGAATTCCATTGCCAAATTATTTTCGTCGATGCTGGATTGGTCCCATCTTCTTTCGTCAGAGCCCTCCTGATTCGCAGGAAAGACTGGCAAGGAAGAATGCAGATATTTTGGTGTTGGACTGCTATCCGAACCTCCGATGGTAGTGTGTACGGCCCGATTAGGAGCGGCTGGTAGGCATGAAGTTCCACCTTCGTTATGCTGTCTTCGAAAATGGTTGGCTCTTCGTAGTTTAGGGAATCTTCCATGGCGATCGACCTTGTAGCCGAAATTGCGGAGGATAATCTCGCTAGCACGTGTTAACTCCTTGGAGACCAGTGACATACTGATTATAGGTTTTGCATTACTCGTTATTTTATAGCTTCTGGCCAGTGTAAATCTTATTCGCATCTTCTCAAATGCAGGCGTAGGGTGATTTCTTGGTTTCGAAAGTTCACCAAATCTCCGCACTGGCCGACGACTGTCAAGACCACCTCGTGTGCTCTCTTCACGACGACTGGAACGTAAATGATTCTTTGCAGTGCTACAACCAGTTTATAACCTGCAGGGACCATAGGCGAAAATCCGTGCAGCGTATTGCTCAGCCTGCCGTTGAGGTATGTGCCGCTCGCCAAATTACAGGTTATTCGGGTCACATTGACTGGCATAATATTTACAGGCATCGACGACACGTGATTTACCAGCTTCGTAGATGCACGGCTCGAACTCCAGCATCGGTCCGATTGTATCCGGTTTCGTAAAGTCGGTATCTGCGTTGCATCTGATAACACTCTTCAGAGTATTGGGATTCCCATGTAATTCGAATTAAGTGTCCGGGGGGGGGGGAGGGCAGTGAATCTTCAATGTACCTTGCAATATAGTCTATTTCATAAGAGCCAACGGGCAGCGAAACTTCATGGGAAACATGACCAATTTGTACGAGGAACAGCTTACAGTTTTTTAAATCAATATTCGGTATCGCATTGTAAGTTTGAAAATCGACACTGCCTATGCTCCATTCCCCCTCCAGGTCGAGTGGCGGAAAATGTACCGCACGCAGCTCGGAGCTACGACCCGTCAAGATAAGCGTTATAGACATGACTGATGGTTTCCTTGCGGTGTTATAGCCTTTTTATACAATTACTTGTACGAGCGAACCAGGAAGTGAAAGCACACATGTCGGCAGTTCCACGTATTGGGCAGCTGCTCCGTTTCGTAATTGTAAGTTAGATTACAATTTTTCAGGTACTTGCGGTGCAATTCCGGCGGAGGAGCAAATCCCCAAAACTGTCACCATAGTCTGCGTGTTTACCCTTTTTTACGTAGGCTGCCCAGTGCATCCGGGCCCTGCTGTCGTATCCAGATTAATTACGGCACATTCTTCTATCTTGGGTTTAGCGGGCAAACCATCTTTCATACACTTCGCGAAAATGAGGTATTTTCAATTGCGTGCAAACAGTTCCAAATCCACATTCGTGAGTGCTCGTTTCGGTAGAGATTTAGTTACTGTTTCTTCCTGCTGCGTCGCTTTTGCACACATCCACCTACTACTGGGTATTGTCTTAGGTAGAGGCCTTGCCCGTTTTCATTTTTACCTATGGCGATAGCTTCCATACTTGCATTGTCTCTTTGTGCCTCGGTCAACTGCTTTCGTTCGTTCGATGCTGTGTTGGTGGCTCGGGCGATACCACTCGTGGCTCCGATTAGACCTCCAAGGACTGCGAGTGCAGGCAAAAGTAATGGGAAAAATCCACCGGTAGATATTTTCGTGCCTTTCTTTTGCTCTTATCATCCATGCCCATCTTCACTTTGGCATTTATCAAGTTGGAAACACCTCACGCTGCTATTTTTTCGTCGAGCCCGGCATCTGATGATTTTATTATTTCGCCCACCTTCTGTGCAAGTATTTTGTCTGCCCGGTATCTCGCTTGCAGATCCTTTTGCTGGGAATAGGCGATGTCGTGCTGCTTGCATGCCTCGTCCATGGCGTTTATGCCTGTCTCATTGCGTGACAGCCTTTTAGCTAGCTTGGTTCCTGGCCCGCAGAACCAGTACCTGGGAATGTGAAGCTCGAACGGTAGATTGTTGATCAGCGTATCGAAGACCCCGCTTCCAGCTACGGTCTCACGTCTTCGAGACATCGTGGTGAACTGAGCGAGAAAAGTATAAATACACTCCTTTTATACATTTTCGTTTCAGTATGTCTAGACATCTAGACATGAAACAGTAAGGACGTATCACATATCCCAACGTGACATTTCGGTGCGAATTCTGTCAGAAGCTGTTTTCTCGACGTGATACTTTAAAGAGACATTCTAAAATTTGCAACATTGGTTCTTCACCGCCGCCACCGCCACCACCGCCACCAGAATATTGCAGTGGTAGTATACATATTATCAAGCAATATGTTACTCTACCCATACGCATTCACACCGAAGATATCTCCCACGAATCGTGGCATGGAAGCCTATTTCCGACTACAGTGAGATGAATCATCGTGGGACTATCAAATTGCGGGAAAACGTGCATCCTACTGAGCCTACTTGAAGAAGAGAACGGTCTCCGGTTCGAGAACGTATACCTTTACTCAAAATCGCTCCATCAATCGAAATGCTGACGGTTGGCACGAATACTGCAGGCCATGGAAGGTATGGGTTTTTCCCATGTAGTGATAATGAAACTGTCGTACCTCGGAACGAAGCACTAAGAAACTAGATATTTGTCTTCGACGACATTGCCTGCGAGAAACAAACTTATATTAAAGAGTACTTTAGCATGGGACGTCAAGCATACGTGGATTGCGTGTACCTCGGCCAGACTTATTCGCGCATACCCAAACAAATGCTTCGCGATAATGCAAATATGTTGGTGCTGTTTCGCATGGACGACACGGATTTGCGACACGTTTACGACGATCATGTAAATACGGACATGACGCTATCAGATTTCAAACATATGTGTGCTTTGTGCTGGAAAGACAAATACGGATTTTTGACTATCGTAAAGGACTGGCCCCTATATAGTGGGAGGTACAGGCGCGGGTTCGATTAGTTCGTCAGCCGTCGAGAATGAGTTACAGCATATCGAAATGCGGGAAGAGTAGCCTCAAGATATAACATCATAAAGACAACGATGGTGGTCGTCTCGTACCAGGAGATGATGGAACTTGTGATGCTGGTAGAAGAATAATTCGAAACGTTGATGAACCCGAACAATTTGGCGATGCTGCTACTAAAAATTTCGTCCTCTAAACTGGTAACGACATTATCACAGAACTACGCAGAATGTTGGCTGAACGAAACGCATTCTTTCGAAATTACCTGCCCGAGCTGGGAGCGAAGATGGGGCGTGTAAAAACGGAGATCGCCCGCGATATGGTGTTCATGAACGAGCACCTGACAAATGTTCAAAGGCAAATTATCGACATATTGAATGTAGCTTCTGCACAAAATGAAGAGAATCTGAAAAACCTGGAAGGATATATTACACATACGTTCGATAACTCGATTTCCCACTTCGCCACGAAAACAGATATTCAAAATTACAGCGAACGTCTGAGCAAGATCGAAAGTATGTTGGTGGAGACTCGCGACTAAACCTATAAAAGAGAGTTACAGTAAGAAATTTTATTCAGTATGATGCCGGACATTGCTAGCGAACCACATAGGGTGATTCAGTCTGTCCGCTCAAAATATTTGCTCGCCAAGAGAGCCAAAATTTTACGAGACCGTATAAATGAAGAAATTTTTAAGCTCATTATTCATTGTCTCGATGTACTTAGGGAAAACTATGGAGCACCTGTAACTGTAAAGCCCGAAATCGGCAATACCGCTAAGCCTTTGAAGAAGCGAAAGCATGATGAAATACAGTCAGATTAGGACGATGGATCGGATGCAGATTTGTTACACAAGAAAGTACGGAGGAGAGCCCTGAAATCTAATGCTTTGGCTCAACGGTACTTACGATCGTACACATTTCGTAATAATAAAACTTACGGTGTATACAGGCATAATGATAAATGGTTCCTCGGTGCTGATGAAATAGAGTTTCTACCAGGTGGGAGCATCCGAGTTGACAATTACACGGTACGTGGAACCCCGGACTATACGAACTTCTGTTTCGCAAGGAGCGCAGGGAGTTTACAGAATCCGACCTCTTGGAATACAAGACTTTGCTCGAACTCACGCACACACTTTACCAAAGCAACGATCCTGAGACAGGTGTTTATAAGGATGAAGATCACGAAGAAATCGACATTCTAGCAGACCTCTTCAGCGGCCTAGCACTGAAGAGCGGCGAAGCTATGAAGAAGATAGACGACGGCAAGAACATTGACTACGCATTCTGGGAAGACGCGAACGAGCTGGTGGAGAGGCTGCAGCTACTGCTGGCTTCGCTAAGTGTTGGAAATTACTCCTCACCAACGAGATAGTGTCAATCATCGAAGAACTTAACGAAGCGGGCTACATACGATCAGTCAATTGGTCATCGCCAGCTTCAAGTGGTTGGGTTTCCCTACCCGCTACAATTCCTGGGTCGCCGAGGCGGACATCGAACGGTGAACGTCGAAGAAGATTAATAAACCTGTATATTTTATGTGTACAGTACATTTTATGTAAAAAAAAAAAAATATGGTGTGTTTATTTTACACAAAAACCTTTCCTGCTTTATATACAAGAATAAAAATAGTAAATAAATTTAAGTACTTTGCAGGAATGGTCAATGTCACTATTCGGTACAGGCCTATATCAGGTGGCATAATTGGGTTGTCGCACAAAGGTGAGACACAAACTATAAAACAAAGGACAATTAAAAAAACCTGGAAGACTGCACCTAGCAAGATGGCTGCCTCCCAACAGGGCAGCCTCCAATAACATATATAAAAAATTATGTACGAAAAAACAAATATGGACGCCTCCAGTAACATGTATAAACAAATTATGTACACAAAAACAAATATGGCCTACTCCAGTAACATGTACACAAAGACGGCAGTCGTAATGTATAAACAAAAAATGGCTGCCTCCAGTAGCATGTAAACAAATAACGAATGCAATAATCAAGATGGCGGAATGAGTATATGTGATAAAAACATTTTTAAGGGAACTTTTTAGGGGAAATAGAAAAAAAGGGGGGAGGGGGGATGGCTGCCGGGTTTAACGGATTTTTAATGAAGAGATATTTTTAAAATATTTTATAAAAATACATTCTTTACTACTGTTATAACATTTTAAAACGATTTTTAAATTAAATTTTTTATAATTTTTTCATTAATTTTTAATCTATATTTTTTGGGAATTTTTCGAATTATTTCGATTTTTTGTGGTCAAAGGTCAAGGTTCTGCTCTCCTGGCCCCTGGGTCACTGATCCCGGTCTCCTGTCTGGCTCGGAGTCGCTGATCCCTCTCACCCGCTCCGGGAAAACAGGAAATTTTTTAGGGAAAAAAGGGAACTTTTTAGGGATAAGGGAAATTTTCAGGGTATTTTGGTCGATATTGAGGGAAAAAAGATGGTTAACGGGTGACGCAACAAGATGGTGGCCGGGCGCCCTGCACCAAAGTCGTCATAATTGCACTACTTATGTATTTTGTAACACGGTAAAATTTTGTATAATTTTCTATTTAAATATTTATAAAATAAGGGCTTGTTTGTAATCGATAATTTAATCGCATTTCTACACTGAAAGCTTTAGAAAGCACATTTGGTAAACCCACCCTTCCCTTCACCGTTTTCATTATAGCATTAATTACTGTGGTTGTATGCAATACATTAGTATTTTTTATTATTGTTTTTGTTAATCGATTTTAGACACACACATTTTAGTCACTCATGTTATAATTTTTACTACTGAAATGAACGTAAATAGAATAAATGATAATAAAAATTTAAAATTATCATTAGTAACCTACCACAATTTTGACATACAACCATATTAACTATTATGATGTGCCCTACTTACTGATTTTCTTACAAAATGTGCTTTCTAAAGCACTCGGAGACAAATGTTTAAATTTTTGTTTAAAAAATATTTTATTAATTGAATTTTTTATCATTTAAGTAAGTAAATTGCAGCTAAATATCTTGCAGTGCTACAATGTGTATATGTATTAGCCTTCCACGTGATACATTATTAGTAATTTTTGACAATTTTGATAGTGTATGTATTGCTTTTTAATGAGCGAGTGAAGAGATTTGGGCGGTTCTTAAACAGCGAGGTTTTGGGTTTGAATCCCGTGTAAGTCATGGATGTGTGTGCCGTTTTAATGTAATTTTAGGTTGCAACTAGGAAGCTGACCTCCGGTTAGTTACTCGGTATACAGCTGGAACAACAAAAAGTAATGATTAAAGAAAAATAGCAACATAAAAAATTCCTCGTGTTATTAACCAATGTATTTGAAATGTGAACGCCAATATTCAAGTTTTTTTACGACTGCTGAAATAAAGTGCATCTTTTTATTACAACCAGAAGCGTTCTAAAAATTCTATCGGTCCGTGAATAACTAGTTTTTAGCATGTATACATACAAATTATAAATAAAATTAATTACATGGTTATTAACATTTTCGAGAGTTGTCTTTCATTTGAATGTCTGTGAGTAAACTGTTTCGATAAATACCGTTTCGTATACCAAATAGGGTTGAGTGTTTTATTCCCGCTAGGCTGGTATATTTATTTATCAGTGCACCAGATGGTATAATCATGCAACCAAAAATGGAATGGCGTTGGATATCTGTGCACTTGTCAGCTACGTTAAGCGTATACTTTTACTGTTCAGTAACATGGACATTATGATAAAAGAAAGAAGGAATTTCATAGTTCTCGCTATCCTCCGCCTAATGCGCTAAATCTATCAGCGCTGCAAGCTCAGACGCACCTAGGTTTTTATTTTGACGCAGGTCCTTAATTTTAATCAAATAAATGGACGTACTCTCCGGCTCCATAAAACTCGCTCAACGTTAAGACCATCCAGTCCCTGTACGTAGTATCTTGCGCATCGGTATTAAATAGTGCGGAATAAAATCAAACCTGTATTCTCGTAGTAAAACGTTTAGTGCCTATCTCACGAGAATTAAAAATAATTTTATTGTATTGTAAATGGCTTTTTAACCTCCCCGGTTTTATGCTGGAAAGCTTAGCAGGGGACGGCTTACAGACTAACTTATAACCTAACTTAAATTAACACCCATGCTTTACCCGGGATTCGAACCCAGAGCCTCCCGCATCCCAGATCGGTGGCGCACCAACCGACTGCGCCACGGGAGGTCGGCTTAAAAATAATTAACTCGATCTCTTTAACGCAACGAAATAATTACCACGCTCTATATTTTTTTTTTAGATTGATTCGTTCGTCTTCCATGAAGTTTTTCCATACCTGTGTATTGTTTCGTGGGTTTATAACAGTATTCAATGTTTACTCGGGGCAGTTGCAGTGCACAGTATCAGTAGTGACGCAACTGCAGCTCAGCATTTTCTCGCGGTTGGCTGACCTGCCCCCTGTTGCGCACTCTACTACCCAGCTACTGGACACGCCCATAGAGTAAAGATGAGGTAGACCGATATCGCTGGCTGCGCACAATCAATCTCGGTGTACCAACACTGGACTGCTTTTCTGCCAACACGTCTGGCAAATACGGCGTGGATTGGATTTGAGGTTATAACACTGTGTGGTAAAAAAGTATTTGAAATTAATCAATCTGCATTTCAATTTGGTTATAGGAAGTATACAAACTTGTAAAAGTATTTTATTAATATGATGATGCTTGTCATTTAAAAATGAAGACACAAACACGTTCATCGCTGTTGACCATGTCACTGACAGTTCGGGTTAGGTCAGTGCGCAGAAGACCAATACGCGAGCTGAGCTACCTCACCTTTAGTGTGTGGACATGCCTCGATCCCGATTTACAAACTGTCATCGCACGGAAGGATCTACCAACTCGCGACCTCGCCCAGCCATTACGTACTAAAGCACGCTCCGCCAGGATGCGCAACTTACGGTAAACAGCCCCCCCCCCCTCCTCCCTCATTGGCCTAGATGCTCTGTATGGGTTTCTCCACTCTTCTGCGTTCCTGGCACAAAGGGAAGTGTACTTGTTATACACGGCCCCGTTGTGCACTATCTGACAAATCAATGCCTGTGACTGAGGCCACATGCGAGTTTGGTAAACTAAAAAAACCTTAGCAGCGAGCCGGAGTGGAATGTCTTCAACTATCATAGAAATTTGCAAAGAACACCAGAAAATGTTGGTTCAGCAAACATCAAGACATTCCTGGATAATTATGACAAACTACAAGCAGACTCCGCCTCTAGTGCACAACGGGAGCCAACCACAAATTACGTCAACCCACACACGTGGAGGGTCGCGAAGAGTGGACTGGGGTGCGAGGAAGGACATCGGGGCAGTCGGCGATCGTCAATGAGCGAGGTCAGTCGCTAGACCAGGTGCGGCGACGTCCTACCTCGGGGCGGCGAGGCCAGAGTGTGAGACCGGGTGAGTTCCTTCTTTATCGTGCTCTCTTTCTCTCTCGCTCGCGCTCGACTTTCCTTGCCATCCTTTCCTCCGTTGGCCTCGTGTCTTAAATTCTATGTAACAATTTGTAACTGCTGGAGATGGAAATTAAATACTTTATTTACTCTTTCTAGAAGTCATCTTCTTCTTAGCGTACCCTTGTACATACTACCATTCCTTTTCATGCTCTTATGAGTGGAGTCAGATCATAACATTGTGGACTTCGTGACTGTTGACCGCGAAACAATTTAACAATTTATTTTGTAGTCGCCCCATATAATGTTCAGCTTGTAGACATTATCTGACTATTTTTAGACCGCAAAGTCTGTGCAAAATAACATGCCAAAGTCAAAATTAGACTGAATTTGCAATGTGCATAAAAACAAATCAAACTATTTGCAGACAATTACAAGGGTAACTAAAAATAAAGTATTGTCTTAGTTAATTTTTAAGGCATGCTTAGCAAACGTTATTTTACAAAAGTTCAGGGCCAGCCACAGATAAAAGAAAACGCAAAAATATTTTTACTTTCAGTACTTTTTTATTGCAAAAAATAAATCCTTGTACGATTTTATAGACGTCTTGTAGTAGTTCTTGGGATCTTCTTTCAGCGTGTATCGTATCATTTGTGTACGCAAGTTTCCATTATTTGTACATTCACAGTTTAAAAAAAATTGTAAATTTACGCATACAAAGTATTGATAGTTTCACATTTCTGTATGTGAAATTTTGGAAAACAGTGACAGTATATGTAAATTTACAAAAAAATGTCCTACCGCTACAAAAATACCTACACTGTCATTCCTTGGATTTCCCCATTTTTCTCTTTGGAATCTTCCTTTATTCCCTCCTGCTATCATTCCTCCTCGGTTCTTCATGCTCTTGCATCCTGATTGGTTTTCTCCTGCTCATTATTCCGATGTTATTTTTACATGCACTCTCAATTCTATCCTTTTGAGAGGAGGGGTTCTCATATTCCTCCCGGTCTCCTTTCTCATGCTTTTCGCGTCCTCCATCTTGGATGTTCCCTCATCACAATGGTCTGCTGTGGGCGGCCATCTTTAATTCCCGCTACCTGTCGACTGCTGTAGGCGACCATCTTTGGTTCCCGTGCCTGCCACCAGTGTGTTTGAAGTTCTGCAGTTTGCGGCTAGGGACACTGGTATCGGCGCAGCCATTTTATACATGTGTTGGTTCACTCGTCGCCAGCAGGGGCGCGCTATCATCATGGGGTGTAGTTAGAACGTTGACCGCCAGGCGAGTTGGGAATTGTTTTATCGGTAGGTGTTTTTGGAACTCAAAAAATGCCTGTGGGCGTGCGGGATCGTTCCGGTACCCCTTGGGTCGCCAATCTGGCGTCTTGACCACAATACCACTTTAACATCTGGGAGAAGAGAATGTTTAGCGACGAATACGTATGTAGGTATTACGATCCCGACATGTGGGGGAAAATGTGGACAGGCCTCAACGTTATATATATATATATATATATATATATATATATATATATATATATATACATATACACCATTGCGTGGTTATGAAAAGAAATACAATATGCCTAAATACTCGCATCGGCCTATGCACTCTCCATACAGTAAACTCATCATCGTATAAAAGACAGCAGGCACCGTGCGCGCGCACGTACACACACATTTGTGTGTTGTGTGTGTGTGTTATATATATATATATATATATATATTATATAGCGCGAAAAAAATAGTCATTCTAACGTTCAGAAAAATTAATTATATAAACGTAAAAAAATTTGGACAGGTCGCGTCTCTATATACAAGTTATATGCAGTCATACAGAGTCAATAGTGCGCGCACGTCTCTCTCTCCAACTTGTCCGGGCATTCGAGAGTGCGCGCGAACTGCTGTACCTTCAACTTGTCTGCCCGCGCCCCTGTTCCAGCTCTCTTCGTTTCGTACTACTGCCGGGAAATTTTCAGGTACTGATTGTCGTTTGAGCGGTTGGTCCAAGGCGCACTAAGTAATTCATAAGCGTTAAGAATGTCTATGTGTATCGCGTAGTTTGCGTGCGAAATTTTTGGAAAATCTGAAAAGTTAGATATTCCAAAGTGTAAAATTTCGCAAACATTTAAAATGTGTTTTCTTTCTTGTAGTACACGTTATGTGGCCCAACAGCTTGTATTAATACACGCACAGGGACTTTATTATTTTACTCGTTTTAATGGTATTTTCCCTGTGCCGCAAAAGTAAAAACGCATGAACATTGTAAGTGTAAAATTACGCAACTTGTTTGTACAGTAATATAACTGTATAAAATCTGTTATTGGCTTGTATTAATGATGAAACTCGATTACTTTGCGAGGAAAGAGTAATCACTGATATAGGCTGTTCACGATTAATTGAGCACTTTTAAAATCAACCTTAGAAAAAATGTCACTGCCCCCACCTGCATATATTCCAAGGGGTACATTGAGTGGCATGCGATCAGTAAAGTTGGTAACGTCGGAAGGGAAAGGAGTTTCATATTTTAACATTTAATTAAAAACGTTAGGTAGACATTTGTGATTACAGAAATTATTTTTGGCTTTCTATATTTTAAATACGTGTAAGTATCGGAATTAGCAAATCAGGAAAATATTTCCTTTTGTGATAATTTTACAATTTCACCTGACCGACGCATGAATAAAGTGATCAGACCCATGACGATGCTAATTTTACGTGTGGTTTAAGAAGAGACAATGCGCATACAAGTAGATCTTAAGCAGGGCTTTGAAGAGTGCTCACGTTATCGTGAACAGCCTTTGATGAGTGAAAAAATGAACAGTATGTGATACGAATATAAAATAGATTTTTTTCTTTTCGTGGCCAATGCAACGCCGAGTGCAGCCCGATCTCTTTCGGGCCTCCTCCCCCCTCCCTCCCTCAGCTCCGGTGCGAACATCAGAATGGCGCTGCATCATCTAGTGCTTTAAATTCATCAGTTTGCTAATAGTCACCTCGGCATAAAGGTACGCGAATTTCGCACATTGTTGCGGCGGTAAGCTAGACTTAAAGTACCTACGCTCTAGTGTTCCCGGGGCCGCGGCGGTTTGGTGGTCAGACTGATCGCCTCCCACCGGGTTCGAGTCCCGGCGGGGTCGTTCTCAGATATTCTCCTTTGGGAATCGTTCCGGACGATGCCGCTGGTAGGTGGGTTTCCTCGGGGGTCTCTAGTTTCCGATGTCGTTGCGTTCCGGCGCTCCCCATACTCGCCTCGTTTCATCCTCCTCGGCCCTCAAGACCTCGATGTTAAGAGGAGGTTGTACTGGAACATTTTGTGCGATATAGTTGTTTGCGCGAATACGCGTATCTCGGTAAATAAATGTTCTGCAAATACAATGCTTATCAGAACAGATAAAAAAAAACTATTGCGTATGTCTCTTTTTTTAGTTATGTCATATTAAGTGTATTCTTGGAGGAAAAAAATTCGTGAAAATGGTCAAATATCGCATTTTTCAAACGTTGCCTATTGCTGCAAGCTGTGTTCGCTGGGGCTGGCAAGCGAAGCTCGGGCACCTGGGACGGTGCGGCCACGACGAGGCAGTCCCGCTGTTAAGGAAACACTCCCCCCGCCGAGGAAGGTCACGAGGATAGGCGGGGTAGTATATAAGGTTGGGACGATGGTTGCTCGCTGCCATCTTGCTCCGGAGGGAGTAGCGAGACGCCAGCACTGAGGACCACAGGGCCGTGGTCACCACTTCGACGCCCAGTCCTGCCACTGTTGAGGGAGTCTCGACAGACGACGCCGCCAATACTGTTAAGGGTAAATAAAATCCCAGTATGGCGCCTGACGTTATGCAGGATTAGGGTCCTGGGCATAAGTACTCAAGACTCCTCAAGTCACGAGCACTCTGTGTTGTAGTTGAATTAAACGTCTTAACCACTATTGATGATTGCCGCTATAAAGTAAAGAGTAAAGTATTGTACTAGCCAAGGGCTATTTGTATTGCTAAGTGTAGACCTAACTGTGATTAATAAAACCTAGTGAAACTGTAAGAGTGCTTTATCATCTAGCTACTGACATCCCCCTTCCTTGTGTGGCCTGATTCGTCCACAGAACAGGTCACAGCACTATGCGGTTTCCTTGAGCGGCAAGAGAAAAGTACATACAGGCCTAGTTTAATCTGTGGACTTTCATCGCCTGTAATAAAACCCCACAGTTACAGATCTAATTTACACAATACAGCGTCACGACGGAGACACTGCACGCCTTGCGTGTACGAGCGATGAGGCGCTAGAAGTGCGTGTTAGTGTCGCCCGTATCGTTTCCTCCCTTCTTGATCTTGGACGCGCAGCTCCATCACACTCTTAAGAGCCGCCCAGATCGCTCCACTCGTGTTCCTTTTTAAGATTGGACTACGCTGGTTCTGCCACACACTAGACAAATCTTTCAACCCTTACCGAACAGGAATGAGACCGTATCACATGCATTCAAGGTGGATTAAAAATACCCTCGCACTATGGCAGCGACCAATCAATAAACAAATTTTGCCGGGCGTATAAATAACTGAAAGTTATAGGCTGTTGCTAAGTTAACTCGTTGCCTCCGAGCACGAGTATCGTACAGGTGAACTTGCAGAGTAGGTTGTGGCTTGGGCAACGGTGGCATCGCCTTAAGAAAGTGCTGCAGGATGTACGGGATTGGTGTGAATTGAAGGAATTTTAAAAACGAATCTAGGTTTCGCTTACGGTTCTCGTGCGAGTTACTGAATACCAAATGCAAGATTTTTATCATTTTTCCTCAGAGGTCTGAAAAAAAAATGTTATCCACTCGTTCAATTCAGGGGAGTATGCGAACGAAGAGAGCGGCGTTTTTTGGACGTGCAATCGTGACGGAAGATCTGTTCTCGCCTACGGGAAGAGGAGAGGGGGAGAGATAAGATAAAGAGGGGAAAATGAGAAAGGAAATAACAAAAGGGAAAGATAAGGTGTATTTTGAGGGAGAGGAAGATGTAAGATACGCTGCTAAGCTCGAGACTGAAAGTAAGTTGAATGTATGCCAGCAATGCAAGTAGTCAGGCTCACAGCCATGCGGGATTATTGGACGTTTGTATGATAGACCGTACTTCATTGCGTGGCTTTCGCTGCTAGCATCTGCGAGTCTGTGGCTATTTCATCGTATTTCTCTGTAAAAGGGTTAGATGTTTGTCTATGTGATAAACGAGTGTCACGTGTGTCATGGAGAAGTGTAATGTCCTGGATCTAATGGTTGGAAGACTATTTATTTTAAATATAACTCTGACACGGCATATGGTGCAGTTAAATGTGTTTTCTCTGCCGTCAATGTTGCAGCTACTGTCATCACATCAGAAATCATTTTGTAGAATGAACCTATTTTTCGTGATTCTACGTCAGAAGTGACGAATGATATTTATCACTTAAATGACGAACAACATATTTAATATTCTCTCTTGCTTTACCAGAGCTATATGTTTAAAATTCTGAAATGAAGTTCGTATTTCAGACCCTTATAGTTCTCCTGACTGTAATTTCTCGCATTAGCGAGGGGCTAATGCGTTCACAACAATTTCTTCGAACTCTGCGGCAAATAAGCAGTTTTTAGGCAAGCACATATGAAAGACTGTAACACGTAAAGGATGGAAACATGTGTTGCATGCTTTTCAGTCTTTTGCAGTTTTCATTATAATTATCGTCCGCCTCCGTGATGTAATGATTAACGTTGCCTCTCACCTTCGTGTGTTCCGAGTCGCTACACACACCCTTAGAATGTTTTACTTCATTCATGGGTCTGCAAATATAGGCTGTTAAGGGCACTGCCTAGTGGCTTAGTGGCTGACAGTTGCGAAATTTAAATAGGAAATATTCACGTTAAGAAAATTTGGGCCGGTGCGTGAACTTTAAAGATAGGCGTGTTTCAAACAAAATGTATTCCTCACTTTTTTTTTTTTTTTTCCCCTTCGAAGATGTTCTCATAACAGGTATAGCCTGTTTGCAAGGAATTTTTAAAATTTATTTTTTTTACAGAAAAGTAGGTACTGTCTATCTGTATTGAAAACATACGCTCATAGGGTACTTCTAAAAATTCGTGAAGAATACCCTTTGTTCGAGACGCCTATCCTTAAAATTAACGCACTGAGGTGAGATTTCCTTAACATGGGATTTCCTATTAAAATTTCGCAGCTGCCAGCCGGTAGGCAGTGACCTTGACGCTTGAGCACTTCAGAAAAAAAGTCACTGCTACTTCCTGCATATATGTCAACATGAACACTGACGTGCGCGCAGTGAAGTTGTGGTAAAGACAGACGGGAAGTCTGTAGTTCCACAACTAAGCGTTAAAATAAAATTTTTGTGTAATCATTTGTGAGTAATGAAGTAATTTCTTCTCTTTTCTGCTTTTTTTTATCAGTGTAAGTGTAAGGTTTAACAAATTGGCACAACATTTTTTTTTTATAATAATTTTACAGTTTCGCTTGACCGACGTGCGAATAGTGACGAGACCCATGGCAATGTTAATTTTACATGTGGCGGAAGAATACACAACGTTCACACAAGTAGATCTTGAGCAAGGCTTTCAGAAGGGCTCATTACACCGTGACCAGCGTACAAGATACGATTTGGCATTTGCGATCCATAGGGTAGAGATGAGGTAGACCTATCTGGCTGGCTGCGCACAACCAATCTCCGTGTCCCAACATTGAACTATTCACCTGCCAACACGTCTAGCGAAAACGGTATGGTTTGGATTTTAGGTTAGAAAACTGATATGTAAACAAATGCTTTGAGATGCATGTATACTTCCTCTAACCAATTTGTAATGCAGTTTGATTAGATTAAAACTGATAAGTGTTTTTTTTTCATCTAATAGTGTTTGTCGTTTAAAAATTAAGATGTAAACAAAAATGCGTTCATCACTGTTGACCATATGCGACTTTGACAGTTGTGTATGATTGGGGTAGGTCAATGTTGGGTACATGCGCAGAAGATGAATAAGCGGTCTACCTCATCTTTAGTCTATGTTCCTAACACGGCCCCGCAGTATAGTGCGGCGTACTCCCCCCCCCCCTCTATCTCTCACTACCTCCCACCCCACTACATCCACTGCCTCTCGTGATTAATCTGCTCTGTCCGAGCTTCGTCGAGTTCTGGTAAGGGGATCGTGACTTATCCGTTGGGCGTGTGCTTCGGCCGGTTCGCTGTGCTACGCTAAAGAAACATTCTGCCCATTCGCTCCGCAGGTTTGTAATTCCCGTTGGTAACTTTCCCGTATCAGTGGTCGTTTCGAAGCGGGGCTGCTGAGCTTTGCTAATCCGTCTGGGCGTGATGTTTGACACGTGATTACCCACAATCCGTAGCAAACTATGTCAAATGCTTGAAGGTCGCATCCTGCCACACTGTTTCCTCGGAAGCGGTGATTATAGGGTTATACTACAGCAATATGTTCAGAAAAGATGTCACTGTCGTGATAGTTTAGAACAGTGTTTTAGGGGAGAGTAAATATTGGAAACAGAGGGATACTTTCACAGCGATTTTTTTTGTTGAAATTGATACTTTTCAACTACCGCATTCAAGTTTATGAATGGGAAATAAAATATCTATATTCATTTCTGACATTAAAAAAGGTTTGTATTGAAATATTCCATCGTTTTTTATAATTTAGAATAATAAGTCGGCCGGCCGCGTGTGTCTGTGTATTCGGCTAAGGCTTCTAAACTACTTGATGGATTTTGATTCGGTTCTCACCGTAATTTAGAGAATTTCTTTAGGGAGGTTAATGTATAAAATACATTAATATTTAATATAAGGATAGTAGAGAAATGTCGATGTTTTCTAATCAAGTCGGAAAAAGCAGCTTTTCGGGCGCTTACATGGCGTACGCTGACTAAACCGTAAGAGATAAATCACATTAATGTACTACGGAATTGCAGATCTCAAAAAGGTCTAAAAAAAAGTAGTTTCCAGCATAATGTTTATTTTTAAGGATGTTACCTTAAGCATCTAGTGCACACACTTGTAAACCTAAAAAACGCCATATTTGTATATCTCACTTTAACGAGGCCCGGGCTATGTAGTTACGCGTTCAAGGGCATGAAGTGAGGAAGCCATACGGGCGACACTAACACGCACTCCTAGTACTTATTATACACGATGAAAGTACATAGATCAAACTACAAACGTTTAATCGTACTTTTCTCTTACCGCTTAAGTAAACTGCACAGGCAAGCTTTACAAATTGGACATATGATCAGTTTCAGGAATATTTTTCTCCATTAATACACTTAATATGATAAAAGTAAAAATATAGGGATACAGATAATAGTTTTTTTTTTTAAGCCTTTCTGGCGGAAAGTCTTATTTACAGAACTTTTATTTACCGAGATACGCGTTTACGTGCAAACGACGATTTCACAGAGAACGTTTCAGTACATAATCCTCTTATGACAGGTGGGTAAGTGTGGCTGAACTTCTCGTCGACAGAGAGGTCACTACAGATAGACCAAGTTGCTCATAGTAGCAGGAAGCGGGTAGGGAACCGGCCGTGGCTTGTGTGGTAAGGTATCATTCCAATATTCGCTTAGAATGATTTAGGGAAACCACGGAAAACGGTTATCAGGATGGCCGGACCGGGTTTACCAAACAAGTAAAGGCTGTTCACAGTAAAGTGAGCACTTTTGAAATCGACCCTTGACAAATGCCACTGCCCCTACGTGCGTGTATTTTTAACGAACACACGTAGTGTCATACGCCTATATAGGCTGTTCACGATAAAATTAGTACTTTTGAAAGCCCTGCTTAAGATCTACTTCTATGTTCGTTGTGTCCTTCTCGTTTTATGTAAAATTAACGTTACCATTCGCCTTATCACTTTATTCACGCGTCGTTCAAGTGAAAATTCGAAATTATTACAAAAGCAAATATTTATCAAATCTTTTCATCCTTACACTTCAATACTTTAAAATAAAAAAGTGAAAGAAATTATTTAAGTTGCCACAAATGGTTACGTGACACTTTTTATTCAATATTAATATATGGAACTTCTTTCCATTCATCGTTACCAACTTCACTGGATGCATGTCACTCAGTTTGCCCGTTGAAATATATGCAGGTATGAGTAGTAACATTTTTCTAATGTTGATTTCGAAAGTGTTCACTTTATCGTGAACAGCCTTTAGTTAAGTTGGTAACTACGGAGCGGAAAGTAGTTCCATGTCCCCACATTGAATTAAAGGTGTTCGGTAAACATTCATCAGGCGGCAATGATGTATTTTTCTATCTGAATTTTTTTTAATGAATACAAGTGTATGGATTGGAAAATTTGTAAAACATTAAAAATAATTTTAGAGTTTCCCTTTATTGACGTATTAATAAAGTGACCAGATCAACGGCAATGTTGATTTTGCTTATGGCGGAAGGATACACAATGTGCTTGGAAGTAGATATTAAGCAGAGGTTTCAAATGTGCTCATTTTATCGTGAACAACCTGTACCACTGCGGCACCTCGCTGGGTAGAGGGTAGTTGGAGTTGGAACAATATTAAGGGGTGGTATGGCCAGCCACGCAAAATAGGCTATTTTTTGACGGAACACATTAATTATATTAGCACGTATGTCACAACATAGCCCCAATAAAACAATCATGTTCGAAAAAACATGGATGATGTTTGCACTGGGTGCGTGGATCATCTGAAAATGGCTAGGCTTTACAAACACGCGGCTGATACTCATTTCATAAGTGTCTTTAAAAAAATCCCATTCTAGGAAACAAAAGAGAGAAAAATTTTAACATGAAAACAAATAAGTGCATTTTGCATGAATTTGTTCTCGTTATTTCTGTCCTGCGTAAATAAAAGTTATAGTCTATTCGCGGTTTCGTCACCCTTTTTGAATCAAACCTTTGAAAAATCTCCCCATGTATGACGTGTTTTAGTTATTTCCGACATATGCCATATATCACAAGCGTTTTGTACTTGTGTTCATAAAGGTTACTTTTTTTTTCTGTTAAATTGAAATGCTATTCATATTTTATCTATAAATTGTAATTCTTCATTTATAAATATTTTGAATAAAAAGGAAACAGCGAGAAAACGTGTGTATGGTAGCGCCTACTGAGAAATATTCTTACACAAAATACTGTTACAATGAGCGCGCACGAATTCGGTGCGTTGTCCCCCTGGTGTAATTTTCCAATCTTAGTTAAACTAATTTTGTACGAGGCGGAGGAATATCCTGGAAGTAGAACTTAGCTGGGCTTCAGTAAAGTTTGAAGTAACCGTAAATGGATTATGCCTAATACCTGCCTGCGCCGGCATTGTTTCACAGTGTCGTTAGAAAGTGGTAATGTAATTTGTAAATACCTCGCCAAATTTAAAAAAAAATGCAACCTTTGCACGAACAACTACAAATTTGATGCTCTGCTCATTTCTTACGTAGTTATCAACCTTAATGCTTACCTTCCAGCTAGTGGCCTTACACATTTATGGGGTGAAGTCGTATTTCAGGAACCTGAAACCCGATTTTTATGTGAACTGGTATTAAATTAATCAGTAACCTTATCCGCCCTCTTTTTTGGGGGGTAGTTTAATTAGAATAATTAAGCTCAGGCGTATCTCTCAAACGGTTTATTAGTGTTGTACATGATAGTTCATATTTCTGGTGTCAAAAAAGTCACGCGCTTCGTAAAAAAAAAGCAGCTTCAAATTTTGTAATTTTTATTTGTTGTACCTACAGCACCTCAGAGCGGATATCATCCCATTTTTCAATGCTGGTCTCTGTAAAATATCTTAAGTATTTTACCCTCTTTTTCGCAGGTTTTACTAAAGCACCAAGAAAAAAGTTTTTTTTTTTGTTTTGTATAGTAGGAACTCTCTGAGAAATTCACATCAGTTTCAGTGTACACGTAGTGCATAGCAGTACAACAAAAAGTGTTTTTTTTTTTAAACAAGACACTCACTGTTTTCCAAAATGACGGCAGTAAGAAAAGTTTATTTATGAAATCATTTAACTGTTTCGAACCAAATACAATAGTTTATTTTGATAGTAAGCACATAGTGAATTGAGTTTTTGAAGTTGTAAATATACTTCTTCCGCCATATTAGGAAGCAGTGTTAAAGAAACGGAAAAACGGATGTCATCTGCATTCAAATAATTTTCATACCTATTATCTGATTTGTTATATATAGATGCTGTTGGAATTTCAAATTGTTTGAAAATGTCCGTTACACTTAACTGTTATAATTTGAATAGTGTTCGCCGATACTGAGTGGAATATGAACAAACTCACTGCAGGGTTTTTTGTGGGCATGTTTTATTTACTCTCTACAACATTGAAAAGTTACACTTTGCGCAGTATTTACTCAGTTCACGCAGGCAAGATAGCCTGCCATAGAGAATTTCACTGTTTACCGGGATTGTTGGATAGGTGGATTGAAAACATTTATTATATGCACAGAAAATTAAAATAATGCCACTATTGTGCATATTCTTGTTAGTCATATGTGGTAGCACTGCCACGCACTTTTGCACGTATCATCTCATTTAGTTTTTCTGGTTTGCCACTAGGGCGACATGTCGCACGTCTGGTCTGTGTGGAATAGTGAAATGCCTACATAAATTATACAGAAAATTTCTAAGTTAAATATAATGATGTTATAATTTAATAATATTTTTTTAAAATCTGAGAAACAAACAAGTCGCAGCGATTACAAAGTGCATTCCAAAACAGAAACATGAACTTACGGAACCAGTAAAGTACCGTTTATACAGCTATCCGATGCTGTAAGCTGTACCAGTGTTTTTATAGCTTTATGTATAAATTAATATTTTTTATTGGTTGACTGACCAGTTGCAGTTTTTTTTGTGTAGCAAAACAAAACTGTCAAGTTTTAGATATTCGCAAAACTACTACATAAATAATGGTTTAGTTAGAACGTTTTACAAAACTTGAGTCGTGTGTTCCAGGAAAGTCTGCTGCGAGTTTTTACTAATCTTAATATCGTCACTTGTCCAAGATGATTTCCCTAAAGCTTAATGCACACATAGACAAGTAAGACAAAATATTTAATTGGTAGACTTCGTACAGTATAGCCAAATGAAACTGGAAGGTGTTAGTCATGCGTGTTTTCGTATCTTGGTAAATCATTAAAACTTAAATTCATCTAGGAAAGGTTTTTGTTTTCACAGTATGAAACACTGTTCCCGCTTTCAGTTAGAACGAAATTACGTTTCGCCGAATTTGTTGAAAGTGCCCTCGATTGAAGCTCCTACAAACTTCTCGCAAGAAATAGAACATACCTCCGCATATTTTCTTTAAACATATTTCGAGGCAAGAGTTCAAACTCCCCTAACTTCCGGCAACCACTCAGGCGATTTAGTTTTGCCGAGCTTGTGGAAAAGACAGTGTTGTCCATTACGTCCTTGTTCATTTCAGTGTCGTACAACATATCCTTGTGACCATTCAAAGGTCCTCGACCGAAATATCGACCCGAGAAGTGAGTGAGGGGGGGGGGTGTTAGCTGTGTATAGAGATTCTTACCAAAACATGTCCTGAATGCGTTCGTAACATCGCAGCACCCGTTTACATTTGGACGGACCGGCACCTCTGCATTTTCCTTTCTCAAAATGATAAAATTCTTATTTTCATAAACGTATCTTCAAGTTGTGTTACGTCACGTAACCTGTGTGGCGTGACTGCATATGAAAATAAACGGCGCGACTTTGAAGCATGCTGGGCTTCCTTATTGTAAACTGCAGATACTCGGGAACCTGTTAATATGTCCTGTCCTGATGGCTGAGAAAGCAACAGGTTTAACAGGGATGTCAGAATCGCAGAACTCGTAGCTTAAAATAAGATTACAACCCAAGAACTGAAATCCAAGGTGGTTCCAGTCTTTCTTACATTTGGACTCTCCTTTATAGTGGCGGAAGTTAGAGAGAACGAACTGCTGCAGTCGTGTTCCATTGCCTCTGTAAGTCTCGATACCAAGACCTTGATTTTTTAGCTAAGCATAAAATCCTACATTTATATTTTTTTGTCCCTGTAGTTCTTTGTAATCAGCGAATTATGGCCTTGCTAAAAAATGTCTCCCCCCGAATGCCGCAATCATCCTCCGCAGTTCGCCCGACTACAGTGGCAGCTCGATGGCGCTGTAATGAACAAGATAAGCGCTCGGGAAGACTACGGCAGGCGCATCGGGCTCACAAAAGGTGTCGCCATTCCCTCTGTACTATTTGTCCCGGGGGCGAATTATTTCCTTCTTGTTTTCTCCTTACCTTGCCCGGACAAGAAGAAAAGGAATTTCTCCCGAGCAATTTATTTTTTTTTCCCCCGCGCGCGCAATTTAACACTACGACATTACGGGGTGGGGTAGGGTGGGGCGAGTTAAAAGACGGAGCCTGGGTGGAGTGGGCTGTGCCCATTGTTAGCTAACGAGCTACCACCCCCCCCCCTGCTACTTAAACCACCCCCCCTCCCATAGTCCTTTTTGTCTGTCCGATTGCAGACGCCGCGGCGTCTCTTGTTACCCGCAGCCCCCGTGGAGACACCTTCGCTTAAAGGGTGGCGTCGGGTAGTTGGGGTGGAGAACTTCCCCTTATTGAATCCCCCATTCCCTCGCGGGCATCGCCATTAGCAGCGCTGCTGTTCCAACTTGATACCTTAATTTCCTGCCGATGGGTCTCCCCCGTGCTCTTCCCATGCGTCACGCAGCGCGTGCGTGATTGGCCGGCTGCCGACCGCCTTATCGAATGGTACGCTAACAGGCTGCGAATCTTTTCCTGGCGCCGGGGCTGCGGTGGCCGAGCGGTTAGACTGCTCGCCTCCCAAGACGAACCGGGTCCAGCCCCCGGTCGGATCACACCCGTATTTTCGCAAGTGGGAATTGTGTCGGGCGATACCTCTGGCCGGCTTGTTTTCTCTGGGAGCTCCCGTTCCCCCCGCCCTTACATTCCGTCGCTGCTCCACTCTCACCTCGTTTCATCTTCATCGGCTCTCAAGACCTCGTTGTTAATAGCCGGCCCAATCTCTCCACTCAGTTCAACTTTTTCTGGCACTCAGGTTGAAGAGCAGCAGTAGTGGCATCTGGTCGGTTGGTAGGTAGGTAGGTGGGTGAGTGAGTGAGTGAAGTAAATTACCTTTAAAGAAATTATGGTTGTTGAAGTTTTCTGCTTACAAAAATTTACTGAAAACCTCATATCATTCTAAGTAAGGTCAATGGTCAGAGAGTTGCTGTGTGAAAGACGAATTTTGACCAATGTGTAATAATGTTACAGGCTTCGTCGCCGATAAACTCTAATTTGGAAACCTATAATAATTGATGTTGATGGTCCGATGGTTATCATTCATCAGTAAATTTGTTTTCCTTGTTTGTCCAAAATAGCTTCGTAAATCTGAGAAATCCGAGAAGCGTGTGACCTACGGTTAACAAGTTATTGGTACGATGGTATACAGTTTACATTAACTGTGCTTCAAAAGTTCTGATTCGCCGTGCTGGGGACCCGAACTCAGGCCCCCTTCTGAGCTGAAGTTATCTGTTCAGTAATTTACGTCACGAAATCCTCACAATGTGTATTTTTCAAATAGTTCGCGCGGTATTTAACGCCATTTCCAGCAAATATTTTACAGTGCGTACTTTCTTCTAATAAATTTTACTCAAATCTTTACTTGTTCGAATCACAGGAATCGTGGGAACTTGCAACGCATGCAGAAATTAAATAATTTGTACGAGAAGACGGCGTATTTGGTTATTTTAGGCCTGTAGTATACTCATGGTCACTTCCATTGTTTCTGAAGCCCTGCTAAAGTTCTATTTCCAGGATATTCCTCCGCCTCGTGCAAACAGAGCTTAACCAAGTCTAGAAAATTACACAAAGGACGACGCACCGCATTCGTGGGCACTCAGTCTATTAATATTTTGCATGAGAACTATTTCCCACTAAGTATTCCCATCACACCCATTTCTTCTCCGTCTGTAGTAATATTAACTAAACATGAAATATTGTAATTCATAGACAATATACTAGTAAAAGTGTAATTTAACCAAAAATAAGATACGTTTATGTTAACATAAGTGTAACACTTATGATAAATTACATATTTAGGAGGCAAACGGACATGTCCGACGTGGGGCGATTTTTCAAAGGTTTGAGTTGAAAATATTGCGAAAAGACTATATGTCTATGCACTAATACATGTATATGTCGACAGATTTAATGAAAACTTGCAGTACCCGAAAGTATGCAACACACAAATTATTCGAGACAATACAACATCGTGACATAACCAGTACACGCCCACAAGGTACTTTGCGTGTAATGCTTGTTGTCCGCTAATACAATTATAACTTTATATTTACGCACTCAACCTTTTGTTATGTTTGCTTCTTTGCGAATAATCATAATTTTTGTTAAATATTTTTCGGCATTTTCCAATACTATAAACTATGGTAACTCAATTTACATTCTAGTTCATGTAGTAAATATAATCTTTTACATACGTTTCTATATGCTATCGTTCGTAATGTTTTGCGTTGAAAAACTTTCTGGTGCATTCGTAAAGCAGGTACCGGTGATTTACATTAGTTCACTGGAATAAACACTTGGGTTCAATGGTCATTCATACCTCTTGGTGAGTAAGACGTCCGTCCCCATGTGATGTGATTGCAAGGACTACGTGAGAAACATAGAGGCACCAATATTCCCTTTTGTGTACTCTTGTTTACAAAGGCTGTATTTGTGATCTCGTATTACAGACTGATTCAAATGTGCAAACTTGAGTATGTTTATAGTCATAATAACTTAACCAGAACTCGACAGATATTCTGCCCAAAAAAGTTCTTTGTTTGACTGAGCTCCTAAAAACACCGCAGTCCCAAGTTCAACCGATAAAAATCGATCCTATTAGTTCCAGTGACCTGTATTTGATTGAGATGCTTATCGATGGCGTGCAGTGTAGAGTGCACATTGGCTCTATCAAATTCGCTTTACTGTTCTTGGGATTATAGGCTATTCACAGTAAAATGAGCACATTTGAAAGCCCTGCTTAAGATCTACTTTTATGTACGTTGTGTATTATTCCGCCTTGTGTAATATTAACACTGTGACGGGCCTCATTACTTTATTCATGCGTCGGTCAAGTGAAACTGTGAATTTGTTAGAAAAGTTAATATCTTGCAAATCTACTCATTTTTACACTTCGGTGCATTAAAAAGAAAAAATCAGAAAGCGAATGAAATAATTTATCAGAAATGGTTACCTAACACGTTTTATTTGACGGTAAGATACGGAATTACTTCCCATCCATAGTTAACAATTTTACTGGGCGAGTGTAGCTCAGGGTGGCCGTTAAAATATAGCAGGTAGGAGCAGTGACTTTTTGTTAGGGTTGATTTCGAAAGTGCGCACTTTATCGTCAACAGCATTTATTAATGAATACGAGGTACAACATCAAAGAGTTAAGTTTGTCACCACAAAAAAAATACTTGAAATTAGTTTGTGAAATAACACCAACATCTGATAATGCATTGGTACACTATAGGTGACTGATATATCCGTCTTGGCTTCTTCGTTTAAACTTTAATTTTTCTGACAGGCTTTTTCGTGTCACGTTTTGCTAAGACGTCACCTTTGACTTCGGATGACGGGTTCAAGGGTTTGAATCCTAGATAGTCTGGGAAGAGGGATAATGTTTTCAGGTGCAGACGTTAGTTTTGGCATGTAAGTCGGCCCCCAGTTAGCCGATCTGCTTAACAGCGGAGACGTTATTGAGCTCCGTCAAATACATTTCCACCTGCATTGTCTTTTCACGCGATGCTATTTACTTTATCATCTGCACCTACTTTCAGCTCTTCGAACGACGTACTTTCGCCGTAGTTAATGGTTTTTATCTGTCTCCATGCTTGGCCGTAGGGAATTACCCGCCGTGTTTCTATAGCTGCTGTCAACAGAGATGATGAAGGGAAGGCCCGAGGGGGGTTGGTAGGGGAAGAGTTTTAGCAGCCAGGAATCCCCCCGTCTCCCCCCTTCCTCTTCGGGTACATGATTGAATTCCAGGCGCCCGGAAACGTTCAATTTCCGGCGCAGCGCTCTCGTTTTAATGGAGCTAGTGCAGAGACGAGAAGTTCAGGCAAGGGCTGTGGGACGGATTCGAGGTAATTTCCACTCGCGTCCACCAGGACGTGATGGGCGTCACTTAATGAAACGTACCGTCTGTACTAACTTGTCCGCAGTCCCTGCTCCTCCCCCTGTACTCAACACTCCCTGCTGATCCCTGTTCGCGTCCTTAGCTTTGCCGTCCTCCTGCCAACTCTCGTTCGCCAACTTTTCCTGTTACGCTTTTGCGATCCCTTGTGTATGCCACCCAACGAGTATTTGCGCGGGACTTTCTTTCTTTTTCTTTTTTCTTTTACTGGTCTCCCAGGAGCTGAATTAACTCATCCGAAATTGCCTAGGAACGGTGGATAAATTCACGGTTCGAAAATCTTTGAAGCTGCTCAAGAGACCACGCTAGTTGTAGGAGCGAGGCAGTTTGACCATGCCAGGGATCATCAGCAGTCGTAGTGCCATAAGAATAACCTGTAAACGGGTGTCTGAGAGAGGGATGCTAATTGCCGGTACCTTAACCTGGGAAATTCATTCCAACATGTTAGGAAGCATCAGTAGCCATAGTGCCATTTGATTAACCTGTAAATGGGTTTTGGAGAAAGGGACACCATTTGCCGGCAGCCTTTATCATGGGAAACTGTTCCTTCTTGGTTGGAGACCAATTAGATGTAATTAGGGGTAATTGTGACTAGGAGTAAAGCATAATGAGCAATAGCATAACGAGTAATTGTATAACGAATAAGTACATGAACCGAGACTAAGTACATGTACGGAGAGAGTAATTGCACACTGAATACACATAATCACCCATCGGCTGCCGAAACATAACTGAAGAGGTTGGTGAGGTGCTCCTGGATTCGAGTTCCATCAAAGTTAAGAAGGGGCAAGTAATGAGTAATTGTGCAACAAGTAATTGCGTAATGAGTAATTGCATAATGAATAAGTACACATACCAAGAGTAATTACATGTACCGTGAATGATTATGTACCGAGAGTAATTACACAATAATTACACACTAAGCATATTTCCTACCCCGACCACTACTCAAATGCAACTGAGCTGTGAATTGCTAATATTATTGTGTTATATGTCGGCCATCTTGCTTGGTTTCGATTCCCGCCATGAATAAGTGAATCATAATTACATTTATACTGGTCTGCTACCAGGTTCGATTCCTGTCGATGATAATATTAAACTGTAAATACATTTATACTGGACCAGTACTCGGTTCGAACCTCATCGAGGGTAAGGAAATTTAAAAATATTTATACGGACCTAAACCTTGCTTCGATTCCCATCGAGAGTAATTAATGCTCAAGTATGTGTGTATTGGGTTAGTATTTGGTTCTAATCCAACCAAGGTTAAAACATAATTACATTTATACCCCATAGATGGAAATTCGTGTAAATACATTTATACTGTCATAGACCTTTGGTTCAAATCCCGGTGAGGGTAAATATGTGTACCGATTTAGTCGGTCAGACTCCTGTCGAGGGTAAGTAAATCGTATAAAGTTATACACGCCACAAGGAATTTAAAGCATAATTACAGAGGGTAATTACATTTGAGCAACTACTTGTAATTACACATCCAACCTTTGTGAGAGTCAATACCGTACTGAACCCCATCAGAGTTATGACTCCAAAGAAAAATAATTCGAAATAATTTCGTATCGAGAGTAAATACGTACACATAGTGAAGACGTACGCATCCGAACAGCTCGGAACCTGGATGCAGACTGGATATAAAACACTCATAACCTTTGTTTAAACACCTACCATCTTGAACGTCAAATAAGAGGGAAATATTTTAAAAAGTGATGTACTCTTTGCCAAACATTGCGTTAAAGAGAAATTATTTTAATCCTAATTGTAAAGAACGGCTTTAATCTAAGTACATAGTTTAGATAACACCCCCACAACCTCGCTGATATCGTGTTGGAATATTTCAATTAACCAAGAATAAATCTCAAGGAACTCACGAGTGCCTTGCGGAGATTCCCTGCCATCGGGCGAGTGTGCTTACAGGTTTCCTGCTAGGAGCGCTGTGCAGCGCAGACTCAGTCGATCAGCCGACATGCGAGAACGAACAATATGTCGCTTCGTGAAGAATGAATGGAAGAGGAAGGAGGGGCGACCACAGTTCCATTGAATGCCGACAGGCGCGCGGAAATCGAGGCGGGGCGGGAAAATAACACTCCTTCCCCGGAGGTCGGAGCTAACACGTGGAGACCCTCTCTGAGAAGAGTAGGCGGGACAGGGGCGAGGAAGGCAGTCTCAGCGTTTGGGGATCCCTCAAGTACCAATATCCTTGTCTATAATGCATCGCCTACTGTTTGTAAGCTGGCGAGCAGGGAAAGAGAGTATACACCGCGGAGAAGCGTATAGTCCATTCACGGTTTCTTCCGCCTTTTTGAATCAAACCTGTGAAAAATCTCCCCATCAATGACGTGTTTAGTTATTTCTTAAATACGCCCTGTTTCACAAGCGTTTTATACTTGTGTTTATAAAGGTTGCTTTTTTTTCCTGTTAAATTGAAATGTTATTAATATCTGATACATAAATTGCAATGTTTCATCGATAAAGAACTTCAATAAAAGACAGGGAGAAAATAGTCATGTTTTAATGTACGGCTAGTGAGAAACCGTTCTTATACACAATATCATTACAACTGAGTTATCACGAATGTGGTGCGTTGTCCCTCTGGTGCATTTCTCCACACTTTTTAAGCTTGGTTTGCACGAGGCGGAGGAATATCCTGGAAGTAGAACATTAGCAGGGCTTCATAAAAGGCCGAAGTAACCGTGAATGGATTATACACGGAACTTTATGTGAAGCGAGACACACTCCATTGTTGTAGAATCCATACCCGAAACTTAAATTAATAATTGCAATGTTAATTAAAAAATATGTGTGTGTGTGTGAATATGGGTGTGTGCACCATGATGGATACTATCGTGTTGTGTATCCCTTCTTTGGGGAGGACCATCACGGTTGAAGTTTCGCAAACGATAAGATGTTACAAGTAAAATTCCTTACACATGCCTAGTTAAAGTATGTCAATAAAAGCGCAAAAAAACTTTTAAAAAATAAGTGGAGTGAAGAGATTTGGACAGCTCTTAACATCGAGGTCTAGAGAGCCGATGAGGGTGCTTGAGGTGAGTATGGAGAAGCGCCGGAATGAAAGGGCGAGGGAAACGTGAGATCCCCGAGAAAACCCATCGGTAATCAAATCCGGTTCGCATAGGTGGGAGGCGAGCAGTCTAACCACTACAGAACTGTGGCTCCGTGAAGATTGATAACGTATGAGGACATGTATGTTTACTAGCAGCATTATGGGAAATGTCCAACTCAAGTTAACAACTGTAAACCTTTGGGTTATCGTTTTTAAGTTTAAGCTAAGAGAGGAAAGAGAGAGAGAAAATTAAAGAACTCTTTGTTTTGCGGTGGGGGGTGGGGGGGAATTGTCGCCTGGAGAACAAGAGCTTCGAAATAACTTTCTGGTAATGAAGACTGTTTTCAAATGTCATTTCGAAGGTTATTTGTAATCACAATAGTGGATTTTTATGCGGAACCACGAAAATATTGAAGATCTAGTCGCCTATCGCAGCAGTCTTGGCCGACTATGGTTCCCCACGAATTTTCTCGGAAGTTAAATGGGTATAAACTTTTCACGGTAAAGTGGGTACTTTCAAGGCCGTAGTTATTCTTTATTTTAAACCATATTTTTCCTTTAACCACATTTTACAATAAATATTGTCCTGTGAGTAATAAACACGATGTGTATATTCCACCGCACTTGGCAGATAACGCTTTAAGGGTAAAATAAAATATATATAGACTACTATCCCAAATGAGAGGGCTTTATCTTGAATTGCCTATAGAACTGAAAACGCGTGAATGAGAAGGCCAATGCGTGGTGAGGCGAGAACAGTGCATCAGATGCCCGCCCGCTCCGCGTCGTGAGCCTGCAAGTGGCGGTGCTAGCAACACGGTCTGCACTTGTGTGTTGCGGGCTTGCCTATGGCTCCAGGCGACACTGCGCGCACGCTCTGGCCCGCGCACGTTTTTCTATAGGCCGTCCACGGTAAAGTGAGAACTTTTTAAAGCTGTTTCATCATACATAACCAAAAATACCTTTCATTATGGCCTCGGACTTTTTGTTTTGGGTATGGTGAATGTATACAATGTGTTTATTACTCACATGGCAGGGTTTACATTAACAAGTGGTGGAAGGATATAAATTGGTTGGAAGAAAATGGTAACTAGGGTTTCAAAGGTGCTCACTTTACCGTGAACGGCCTATAAACTATCTTATTCTAAGTGTAATGTGAAGTTAAGTCCCGAAGGTCCAGGGCGGGATTTTATTGCGTCTCGGGGCTAACCCCATACGCCTACAAGTAAGGGAAATCATGTAAGGAGACATGCAGCTCGGCAAAGAGGGATTGGGCAGCCATGGCCTGCACTTTGGGGCCATGACTACCTCCCTAAGTGTACTTAGAGCTACTCTTAACTATGAAGATCAAGGGAAAAACCGTCAAGAAACGTAAAAACCCTTGCGACAGAGAAGAAAAAATTTCAAAAATTATTAAATGCATTAAATTAAATAGAATGCTATAGGAGGCAGTGTGTTTGGGAATATGCTCTTGGTTAGTAGAGTTGAAAAGACTAGAAGTTTGGGGCGGGGGGGGGGTCTTTCTGCCCCGCGCGACGCCTGGTGTGTTGAGGTGGGCGGTGACATACCGCACAGGTTTACAGCCACCGCTGCCATCCCCCTTCATCGTGCACTCTATGACCCCTTTTCATCATAACATCGCACTCCCTCACCTCCACCAGACCATACCTCCTCGGGGTTAATGTTCGCTAACCCTTGCGGCGTGACATTTCCAACGGCCCTTCCCCCCCCCCTTTTTTTTTCTGTTTGGTTAAAGCTTCTGTCAGACCGCCCCTGAATGCAGGTCTACTCTGTTTTCTGTACACACTGGAGACCGAAACTGTTGTCCCGGCCGTGCTGATGAGAGTTAAGTCACAGTAAAATGGCGCAGTACCCTCTCTCGTTATGCTGGTTTTTATGGGTTGCGTTTACACTCGTAGTTTTGAACTCCTGATTGGTACCAGGCTCAACCTGTACATTGACCGTGTACCATTGACCGTGTACATAGTATTAGCTTGTATCCACGTCTCTAGGTAGCCTACATTCAGTGTAATGCACGTAACACATCATTCCCATTAATGGTTTTTTATGTGTAGTTTAATTTAAATGAGAAAAATAAATTCAGAACGTAACATTTTTGAGATCAATAATTCTTTCGAAATAAGCAGACATAATTTCGTATTTTAATATAAAATCACGAATTTAACATTTTGTTACTGTTGCTCGCCTTTTAAAGGAGTGAAATTCCCGTGTATTATAATCAATTTGCAAACAATTTTATTTTTCCACGCAGACTTTCAGCTTCATCATAACCGATTTTGTTTGGGTAAATTTATCTGTGGAAAGTGTTACCTGTCAATTTTTACAAGTTTTTGTTTTCTGTCACATACTGATGAAATTTTTCATTGCTGCATATACTCTTGTTTTCTTAGTGTAGATGTAACTTTGCGTAGAACGTATTTGTGATTATTCAAATAGAACAAAGATAAAACAAATACTCTCGAATTGATACGTCAAAAGAGGGATTTTTTTTTTCTTTTTAACATCGGAAACGATCATTTTTAATGCATTCGCAGTTTTCCAAATATTCAAACTCGAATTTGAAATATCGAAGCAAATATTTTGACTTTTCTATTTTATTTAGTAGTATATATGTCTGTCTATGATTTTCGAATTTTCAACTTGTAATTATTTTTCGATATAGTATAATTGATAACTAAGCCATATCTAATGTTTTTTCTTTCATGTCTGTCTGTCTGTCTGACCGGATTTAACCCAAAAACCGCTGAACGCACTGACCTCAAATTTACACAGTCTATATATAGTAACCCCAGGACCAACTTAGTCTGCTTCATCGAGATATCTCAAACTGTTCCGGAAAAAAATTATGATCGGGGATGTACATAGGTACTGGATAAAAATTTTATTGAGATTTATTACTGCGAAATAAAAACATTGTTAAAAAAAAATTCCATCTTTTTTTTTTTTGTCTAAGAGTTGCCCTTCTCAAGAGAAGTTGCTAGGTCGATTCAAAGTCATAGATATCGTGCTAAAGCAGTAGCACTGGCCTGCTAGTTGGAAATAAAGCAAGTGTGATATACCAGTGTTGAGGCTCGTTTGTCCTTTCTCTTCTCCGTCCTCTTCTTTTCCGCCCGTCACCTAGCCGTTGCACGAGTCGTTGTGAGTGCAGCAAGGGTTTATATGATGCGGGGAGTGGAGATGTAACGTGAAGTCCACTCGCCGTTACTTACAACTTTTCTGAAGCTCTGCAAAAGTTCTACTTCCAGGTATATTCCTCCGCCTCATGCAAACAAAGATTAACGGAGTCTAGAAAATTACACATAAAGAACAGCGCACCGCGTTCGTGCGCACTCGGTGCATTGGTATTTTGTATAATAACTATTACCCTACTAAGCATTACCCAACGTACCTATTCTCTCCCTGTTTTTTACTCATATAAATTATGTATTAAATACTATAATTTATAGATAAAATATAGGTTACTTAAATGTTAAGTTTAATTAAAAATGAGATTTCTGTTGATACAAGGACAAAGCGTTCTAACTAACTAGTCCTTTTACATATTTTTCTCGGTGTGCACACAAATTATGAACATTTTTTAATATGTGAAATGTATATCCACGTAAGCCTAAGGCTTTTCATTATGTACTACGTACGAGTTAAAAATGCAATGAACGTAATCACAATTTTTAAATTATGTATTGCGAGTTACAAGTTACAATGAACTAAATTAAATATTGTTTATGGCATGGAATTTTTATTATGAATCAACACTTTAGACAGAATATTCTGTTCTTTAGGTTGCATTGTTCGAGTGAAATTCGCATTTCCAAAAGGTTTATCTCCTCAATACACCACTTCTATAAACGCCTGATTTTTACATGCAATTTTATGAGTAGACTAGGAATGTTAGCGTTTATAAGCCATAATTATCATTAGGTACACAAAAAAAAAAACGCACGAAGTGTATATGCAAAAAATGAACTATCGCAGTTGACAAATTCGTGCTCGATCACGTTTCAATATTTTGCTCGATGTTTGTATGTGTGTATTTTTCTACTTGTTTTCTTCTTTGCTGACGTGTCGTTCATTTAAGTGACTTCAAAAATGGCTTTCGGGAAATGTTGAAGACAGAAACTTGTCTCAGTTTTATTCAAGAGGGAGATATTTTTCAACTGTCGTCGCGAAGCGTTTGCCTTGAAGCAAAAGGCAGCGATTGTCGCAAGGAGGAGTGGTCGTAATCGCTAAAACGCTCTCTCAAACACTGTGCACCGCAGAGCTGCGTTCGGAAACAAACTAGCGTTCGTGGGTCGTAGTAGGCCTGCTGGAGACAGCGACGTGCGTGTCCGATGTAATGGCGCGTTCAGGCAGGCCGTCGAATTAAGGCCTATTTACACTATCATAGTTGCCGGGAGTCGTTGTGGTGCTACGGTGTATGCGATCCATCTAAGTGCCAGAATTGAGAAGCTGGGAGTTCACGAGAATCCGACACATTGGTGCACTAGTGACTGATTTGAGAGTATTATAGTGTGTAACTTTGGTTGGTAGGAATAAGCAACTTAATTGACTCGTGTAGTAAGATAGTGATTGGTGGTTTATTATTTGTACTAAAGAATGTATTACTGTCAGTGATAGTATCATTCGAAGTATATTTAAGATTGTAAATAAATTAGGAAATTAAAAATATTGCTTTCGCTTAATTAGTATCTCTATCCTTCACGAGGCTGGCCACGCCTAGACACCTACTTGTAAACATATTTCTGGTTCCTGAAACATTCATTAAAACATCTGGTAACTTAACAGTCGCAGTTACCAAGAATGTAAAGGAATCGCTGAAATAATTATAACAGTACGAGGTTGCTAGCTTTTGAAAGACTGAATTAATTATTTTTTCCTTTGTCTAAAATTTATATGCTTAGTTCTGTTGGGCAATTGCGTTTTGGCAGTTATAGAATAAAAATTGTCCCAGGACTGTGTTCTTTCAAGGCAAGAAAATGACTTTTACGACTGGCATTAAAGCGTATGGTAGCTACAAAACTACCTCCAGACCACCAGGTTGAACTGTACGCTCTTTAGTGAAGCTGTATAAGGCATAAGTTCCTTATCGGTTAAATTTTCGTGTGCGCCGTCTTAAAGTTCTCTTAGGAATCTCCTGCATTTGTCGTCGGAACCTCTTGTTGGGGATCGCCTCGTCGCGGTGCACTCCAGAGTACAGTATTACCGAAGTGTTAAGACACTTCCGTTGTTTCTCGGTGCTGCCGATCAATTGCACAATTTTCTGTAATAAATCGACGACACGGAGTGTTTATTCGGAATAATATTTTGAAGATACTCGGACTTATTCAGAAGTCATGGCAACTACTGTTAATCTCCCGAAAATGACCCAACGTAAACGTACTAGTGCAGTTGAAGATGTAAAAGTACGTATTAAAGGCGACATCACATGGGGTATGGATGCAGGAATGTCGGGCAAGGAATAAAGACAATCATGGCTGCTTGAAAGCACCGTTTATATGATTTGTTCTCCTGCATCCTGTATACACACATTTTAACGGGTACGTGTCGTACTTGCACGAGCTGTTTAACATCCTTCTCAAAGTAGTCTCCGAGGTTGTCCACGGTTTGTCGATGTGTGCTACCCCTTGTCGGACTGCTTTTGCCGTCAGATGGGATACGAGTGCATCCATCTGGCCGTGAGCACGTTCCCTATGTCACTTGTCGGATGACAGCGGTGCGGAATGGACGTGACCAAAGTCGAACAGCTTGCGTACATCAAGATGGTCGTACGCCGCGGCCGCTATGCACGTGAATGTGGGTAGAGACCTCCAAACATGGAAGAGTCAACAGCCGATCTATTTCGCAGTGGACGTGGTGTGTCGACTGACCATTACGTACGAGTGGCTGTGGTCGATAGTGCCTAATGGACGGCGCTCGCCGGACTGTTATGGAATTAGCCCAACAGGAAAGTATTACTGTGTCTTCAGTGCGCCGAATTCTACGGCGGGACTGGACCCGATATAAGACGTGTCGTAACAATCTGAAACGCTTTTACCGTGAAGGTGATGGCATGCTGAACCGCGTCATTGCAATTGATGAAATATGGGCACGAGCATACAAACCCGAATTGAAACGACATTCCAATTAATGGCGTCATCCTGGATCACCACGGAGACACAAGGCACGACAAAACCCATCACCCACAAACGTTCTGAACTGTTGGCAACGCTGGACTTCATACAGCAGGTAGCGTTACGTTTACAGCGTCTGGGATTGGAGGTGTTACCACAACACACCCTTCCTATTCACATGATCTTAGTCCGTATGACTACGATCTTATTTCCAAAATGAAGAGGACATCGCGTGCTGAACGCATTGCCAACAAACAAGACATCTTCACAGCATTTCGACGAGTGGTAGCGCATATTGACTGATTTCGTGCAGCCGATGGTATTTCCCGTCTGCCTCATCGCTGGCAACGAACCGTGAGACAACCTCGGAGGTTACTCATATGGATGTTAAACATCTCGTGCACGTACGATACGTACCCGTTAGGCCGCGGTGGTGTAGTGGTCAGACTACACGCCTACCACCTAGGTGAAACGGTTTAGATTCCTGGAGGGGTCGCTCCCGCCTTTTCGCATGTGGGAATCGTGCCGGACGATGCCGCTGGCCGGTGGGTTTTCTCCGGATCTCCCGTTTCCCACGGCTTTGCATTCCATTGCTGCTCCATACGTCGCGCTTCACCCTCATCGGCTCTCAAGACCTCGATATTAAGAGCCGCCCTAAATATCTGCGAGTCCCCATTCCAGTTTGTACGGTAGTATGTGACTGCAGTGTCTTTTTGCGTATAGGCTGTTCATGGTAAAGTGAACACTTTTGAAAGCCCTCTCATTTGGAATAATAGTCGATAAATATATTATATTTTACCCTTAGACGTTAACTTCAGAGTCCCTAGGAATATACACACTGCTTATTACTTACATGGCAATAGTTATATAAAAAGGTGGTTAAAGGATGAAAAATAGCCGAAATAAAAAAGTAACTAAGGCTTTAAAAGTGCTCACTTTACCTTGGACAGTCTGTAACAGTGTTTAGTTAGGCGCGTATGCGTCTGCGGCGGCTTACCATTCGCCTAGTCCTCGGTGTGTTGCCGTGAGCAGGTCGTGAGGACGGCGACACGAAGGCCGGTTCGGGCGACTGTCCGGCCGGCGGAGGGGCGATGAGCACGTTATGTTATTGACCGGAGGGGCGCTGTGCTCAGTGGGGCGGAGGCCACCGGACGTCGCGACGCCACGCGACTCCGGCCAGGGGGTACAGGTAGTCTGGTGCCGCGCCCGCCGCCGCCACGCATCGGGCCAGGAGCCGATCCCGCGGCCCCAGGAGCCGCCGACAGCGCCGGGCCTTCATGCCGGGTGAGTCTGCTAGCCGTCGTCGCCCGTGAGCCGATATTACACCATACCTGCAGCCGCACTTGGTTCTTGTACCAGCCCTGGAGCACGAGCCGGTATACCAGCCGCCTTATGAGTCGCCATGGAAGATTCATGTTATAGGCTGTTAACGGTAAAATGAGCACTTTTGAAATCCTTGCTTGCATGCACGTTGCGTATTGTTCAGCTTAGGGAAAAGTAACGTTGCCACGGGCCTCATCACTTTATTCGTGTGTCGGTCGCTTCGATGCATTAAAAAAACAGAAAGAGAGAGAAATAATTTAAATTATCACAAATGGTTACCTAACACTTTTAATTCGACGTTAAGATAAAGAACTGCTTTCAATCCTTCGTTACCAACTTTACTGTGCTCATGTCACTCGGTGTGACCGTTTAAGTATATGGAGGCAGGGGCATTGACTTTTTTCTAAGGTTGATTTCAAAAGTGCTCACTTATCGTGAACAGCGTTTACACACTAGCATATGGCACCCTCGGTGGGTGCGCAGTGTGATATGATCCCCATTCGTAAAACTGCTACTAGTTAGTAACTTGCGTAGGCCTATGAAAAGCCTAGCTAGCACATCTTAATATTGCTATATTACTGTTCACATTTTACATACATTGATTGTTTTACTAGTACAGTTTCATTCATTTTCTTGAAAATGTTGCAAAGTCACCAAGAGCACGAGTGTGCTATTTTTAATTTTGGCGAAAATTACTGACCGGTTGCAAAATATGGATTTTTCTTTACGTGCCGGGATATTATCAGCATGTAAAATTTAATGATAAAAAAAATTTGGACCCGGCGGAGTTTCAAGCTCACGCCCAGGAGTTACATGATAATAGCGGACGCCGCGACTTTACCAATGTACTATCAGTTCACACACCAAGTGTAGAGAGTTTGAATTAATTCTTTCATACAGTAGGTAATGTTTTAATTATTCAGAACTGTTTTAGACAGTAATTAATATTATTCACCTTCGTTGTATTTTTAATCTTTTTGTAAGAGTTTCAACCTCACGGATGTAATATCAAGATGGAGACGACCTTTTCGGTTTCTTCATCAACTCGTTTCAAGTAGTAGCCACGTGGAGCGCCCTAAGCTCTGAAACCGCGATGTGATTGGCCCGGTACGAGAGCCGATGTGGAACCTGCCACGAAAAATAGGACGTGTCCAATTACCAAACCCGGTACGGAATCTGGCCGTACAAGGCGGGAAATGCAATGATGGGTGCCACACTAGCCCGTATACCGGCCGCTATGGTGGACCTTGCACATGCTTATACGGAATCTGGTATCGTGTAATATCGCCTCTACCCCACCGCTCTTGTTCCGACCCTCGTCTTCAGGGACACCTCAGATTCCCGGGTAGAGTTCCTGTCTAGTCGTATTTCAAAACGCTCCGGCTCAGGTCCGCGATGTTGACTCGCGAATATTAATTCACTTTCACCGCATATCGGGAGCTGATCGACGTCGTGGAAGTAATAAACGGGATGGGAGTAGTCATAGTACGAAGTGTATTGGGCACATGCCTCTCGTAATACTGCAAACTCCACTGCGCCCGCCTAGCGATGCTCACGAATATGGCTCCCTTTAATGGGAGTGTGCATTCAAACATTTTTTTGTGAAAGCGTTGTTTGCGTGTATGTCGGTAAATATATATTCCGTAAATACGACTTTTTGCAAGAAGAGGTAAAAATAATTATATTCGCTTCTATTACTTTTAACATATTAGTTTATTCATGTAGAAAAAAATCGTGGAAATGGTCAAATATCGCATTTTTTGAAGCTTGATAATGCAGTTTCCTTTAGGTGCAAGAGAAAAGTACAGGGATACGGGCGTAGTTTAATCTGTGGGCTTTCATTGCATGTAATGAAATCCCACTGTTACAGATCTGATTTGCACAGTACAGGACCACGACAGAAACACTGCACGCCTTGCGCGCAGGAGCGATAGTGTCTCCCGTATCGCTCGCTCCCTCGCTACGTGACATTGGACGCGCAGGTGCACACTTCTCTTTAAGGTTCCCGCCTATCTGGCGCTAGAAATGCCTCGCAGAATGTTTGAAATACTCGTTTTTCTACGAAGCAATTAAACGTGCGTCCAATGTCCCGGCCTACGAAAATAACACAATCATACGAGGACTGTTGAGTGCTTTCAAGACTTCACACTCATTAGAAACACCATTTCAGAGCACTCAAGAACTATACTCAACCTCCCTACAGACATTCCATCAATAAAATAATAGGGTCACCGTTGAAAGTCTCGTAGGTACACGCAATGCCAAGATTACACTGCACGTCAGTTCAGAGCCTTACGCTTAGCGGCGATGGGGTACTTGATGCACGTTGCAGTATCGCCCTTATCGCTCCCGCGCTTCTCGCCTCAAACGCGGAATAAAGCGCTAGGTAGGCTGGAGCCAAGTGAGAAAGCGGATGAGACTCGTGCCTCTTGGGCGCCTGCCCGTGTATCCCAGGCGTTCAGTACTGGAGTAACTTGATAAAGACTGGCTCAAGTCAAACACCAAGATGTCTTCTCTCGAAAACATGCGGCCGTCAACCAAACAAAACTGCAGATGTACACGTGGGATATTGAACACGCAGAAACTAAACATAGGTGGTTAGAATATCCCTGAAATGTTTATCCAGTGATGCGTGAGTCGTCTGCAGTGAAGCCCCGAATGAATCGATAAAAGGGGGCAAGCCACGGAACTACGGTAACCTAGTTTCCAAAACGAGGTTGCGGCGACGAGAGAACTTGCCGAGGCAGATCGATAATAATGACAAAGCTGTAAAGTGGAGAAGAAACAGCGGCGGATGTCTGCATCACGGCGTCCTCCTTGTTCGGCATTTGTAAACAAAGGCTGTTTGTTGTCCGTCTCCCCGAAACGCGAGTCCCGCGTTGGCTTTCGTCCCAGCTCTGTGCGTGCGTTTGTGAGTGAGTGAAGAGATTTGGGCGGCTCCTAACATGGAGGTAGTGAGAGCCGATGAGGGTGAAGCGAGGCGAGTATGGAGCAGCGCCGGAATGAGAGGGTAGGGAAAACAGGACCAGCGGCATCGTCCGGCGCGATTCCCACATGCGAAAATCAGGGCAACCCCACCGGGAATCGAACCTGGTTCGCCTAGGTGGGAGGAGAGTAGTCTTACCACTACACCACCGCGGCCCCTTTTGTGTGAACGAGTTTTCATTTCTAGTTTAGGGGGTAGTATACATTTCTTCTTCGATTTTTCTTACAAATCTTCGTAACGAAAATTTTGTACGGTTTCAATTATACCTGTATTTTCCCATGTGGAATTGATGGTATTAAATAATTGGGTAATATTTTATTACCGTTACACATGCGAAACTAATAATTTAAGAAAAATTAGTTGGATTTCGAAATAACTGTTAAGATTTACGGAGGAAAATATATAAACCGAAGATGGCGAGAATAGACCCTACTTCCCCCTTAAGCGGTGTTGTTTTCGCGCAAGAACATTCGCTACAGCGATTACATCAAAATACGCATGTTATGTTAACTGGATCAAAATCAGCTTCTTGAAATTCACGCTTTTCTTTGCTGTAAAAATACTGTCAGGCTCATTAAGATTGATCATGTCACCGATTTCTATTTGCTGTCGTCAAACAGAAATAGCAAGAGCTTAGGGCTTTTGCTAACGGAACGTAAGAATTTTATTTAAATCCACATATGCAGTTACTATTAACTCGATAAATATGGATCGAGGTGGTGTGGTTGTAGTGAAAATGTTACTTTGTGAAAATAGTTGGTGCGCTAGTGATTTTTGCTTTGCTATACTGTGTCAATATTGTATGTAGTAGTGTTGCGAGTTTCAATTTTTCTCTTCACTCGTATGCACTTTTTTTTTTTTTTTTGAACAGCCACATTATCTTACAAAAGTCTCATTTTTCTTTATACGAGTTCTTATTAGAATAGTTTAGCATTTTTTGTTTGCCTAGTGTAGTCCAAATTTGTCACATTATATGAACTTAATTGGCCTCACTAATTTGTAATTTTCTCTTTTTACAGACACCCAAAAGCCTTACGTTTTTTTTAAATAGCGGTTATATAGTTAAAATTACTGTGTTACGGGCATTGACGGTGATGTTTGTAGGCACGAGAATGAGTCTTGTCTCAGGAAGGCTGGAGTGGATCGGAACAGGGCAGACCTACTGGAGGGGCACGGACATGATGTTACCGCCAGCACGACGAATGGACGGGATGAGATGTGGATGGAGCTGCGGCGGAATGAAGACGGATGAGGAAACAGGAGCACCTCGAGAAATTTCCCGCATTACGGCAGTGTCCACCTCGCTCCGGCCGGAGTTTGGGATTGATACCGCGACCTCAGCTAAGGGCGTATCTAAGGGTGTAGGGGGAGGCTTGCTTGAGCCCCACCCTAGGATCCTTATTTTACACTGGATACGTGAATAAGGGTATATTATTCTTGAAACCAAGCAAAATGTTAATAATGGTGTATGAACTCGTATACTATATATAGCAACAGGAAATTTTAAAAAGTATTTACTTCGTTTAACCATTATTTGCCGACATTTCTATGTGGCATTACTACTGAAGGTATACTGGTAAACTAGTGGTTTGTACGTAATGCCCAGTGCCCACGAACAAGTAGCCTTCAGATCCAGTACTGACCTCAGCTGTGGGTTGGCGACTATCCACTGAGTTTGTACATAAAGGAAACTGCTGTGAAAATGGAGCGAAGTCTTCGTCCAGCAGATGACTTGCATTTCAACAAGTTCTTAAGAGTGTTCCGAGGTAGTGAATTGCTGTTGAAGTGTGTTTACAGATGCAAATTACTATGCACTAAAATACCAAAATTCACTTATTTTATTTAGCTGCAAAATTTTGAGTTCGCAAAGCTCTTTTGTGTTCAAATTGAAGAATTATTGCTTACGAACTTATATTGGAGTCATTTCTTAAAAACATTGATGGGAAGACCGTGCAAACCAGGTATCTACATGTGGTTTTATCTAGTACTATAGTTTTTACCCGCGGCTTCGCTCGCATGAAATTTAGAACTTGAAATAAATAATGGGTTCTCTAGCCATTGAGTTACTGCGGTCTCACTATCGGGTGCTCTGCCCACTGGGCTACTGCGGCCCCACTATTGGGTTCTCCACCCACTGAGCTACTGCGGCCCCGTTATCGGGTTCTCTACCCACGGAGATAACTGCGGCCCCACTACTGGGTTCTCTACACACAGAGCTACTGAGACTCTTTGGAAGGAATGTAAGACAGCCCATAGACAAAAAAAAAAGGAGAAATGAAATTTTTTTAGCAATGCTTTTTTATGCAGTAATTCTAAGAAAAGTTTAATCCAGTACCTGATCATCATATTTTCGGAACAGTTAGGCTACTTTTTATCCCAGGAAAATATCTCAATGTCACTCTCCGGCCATCGAACTATATTAGTGCAAAAAATCACGTCGATCCGTTGCTCCGTTTTGACGTGAAAGGAGGACACACACACTTTCGCATTTATATACTAAGTTAGTATTATTTCTCAACTACTTTCCCCTTTCATATGGAGGTGGTTGTTCAGTGCTGTAAACAATTTATTTACAGTGTTCCTTGATCGCCGTGATTACTGAGGTATCACGCTCGTGTGGCGAGGGGGCCGAGCTAAAGACAAATGACTACTGGCAAGAATTTTGAGTTCTTTCTAGTCTGTAACCATGCAGTTAGGCTCCTGATATCAAGATGTCCCAGTGCATTTAGCAGTCCTGTATTCCCATGTAACTTATTGTAGTTGAAAAAAAAAATCAAGCGACAACAAAACTGCTTTTATTGTCTAACTTCAGAAATATTATACGATATATGTTTAATTTGACGTCATTAAAATCATGCCTGTGGCATCATAGTCCCGAAATGCTAACGTTATGCGGACTGAAAGTTTTCTCAGTATAGCCTCATAGCAGCGGTTATATTGTTCGATGAGCGCAAAGTCCTCCAACCCGGAGAAACATGATTAAATGCTGTTCACGGGTAAAATGAGCACTTTCGAAACCAACCTGTGAAAAGTGTCGCTGCTCCTAACTGCGACTAACCTAACAGGCACACTGACTGACATGTGGCCAGTGAAGTTGGCAACGATGGAGGGGAAAGTAGTTCCGCACCTTAGCGTTCAATTAAAAGTATTAGGTAAACATATGTAAATACTTGAATTATTTATTTTATTTCCTGTTTTGAATGCATAAGTGTAAGAATGAGCTAATTTGTAAAGTATTTATTTCTATAATAATTTAAGTTCCACTTGACCAACGTATGAATAAAGTGATGAGGCCCATGGCAATATTAATTTTACATAAGGCGGAAGAACACACAACGTGTATACAAGAAGATATTACACAGCGCTTTTAAAAGTGCTCATTTTACCGTTAACAGCCAATAATGATTCGTTGAGGATGATGACCGAGTGTAAATGGCTTAGAGTATCGAACCACGTCACATTAGACTTCATAAAGGCCGAATTTTCTGTAAGAATTGGACAATAAAGTATATTGTTTTTCGGTGACAGGGCTTTTCTACACATCATGGACGTTCTCTGCAATTAGTGTAGATATACAGAATCATATCCATCAAATAGAAAATATCTTGATACACAATAGAAATGTAAGAACGGAGACAGACAAGAAAGTAGCGGAGTAGGAAGCATAGAGAAATTAAATGGAAGAAAGCAAAAAGAAAAGTGTGATATTAATAAATGAAATATCAAACTTAATGGAGTCTTACTAGAGACTTCATGATACTCGCATAGCCTAGCCTATGATTGACGTGAGCAGGACGTAGAAAAACGCCAGTTATTCGTAATTACAACAGCTGTATTTGAAATATTGCAGTCATCTTCAATAGTGTAACAGCGACAACCAAATACATGCACATTTAATAATCAGTTTTATCCTATTTCCATCTGGTATGTATAACGTTACAATGATGAATAAGTTGAGTTTTATAGCTTGTATTTTTCCACGCACGCTGTTATTGCAATGTTGTGACATTAAAAGAATAAATTCAAAAAGTTTCAACATTCCCGGGAGTGTTTTTCCACTTTCGGGTTACATTTTTTTCCCCATCCTCATCCTTACTGTCGTGTTCTCTTGTTCTGGAATTCTATTTCGTACCCTCGACGGTAACTAATCCGACGAGTTATTATCGGTCGCAGATTTAGCTCGCTTCTGTATCATTTCCAGCGGATTTCTTTTGAATGTTTTTGATATTTCAGAACTTTATCTTCAGGTAATATATCTGGTAGCCGAACCAGGACGCCGGAAATAATTCTCAGTAACGACAGCTGACAAACTCCCCCACGCATCCACTGTTGTTGAATCCGTGTGCTGATTCCTGGCGTAGGAATAAGTAAAATACGCTGTTAACATTGATCTGAAATCACTTCAGTTGTGTGTAACAGCCAGTGTAACAGTGATGCCAGCAACACCTGATGTTGACAACGTTCGCAGGCAGTAGTAGCCCTACGTTGCCTGCTGTGGACCTGAAGCGTTTGGCTGCGAACATACAGAATTGATTTCGCATTTAAAACTAGCCGTCGCACAAAAAAAAAGCACGTGTTGACCTTTCTACTTGCTATTGCGTGAGGAACCAGCACATTAATCTGGCGAATAATTCTACTTCTAACGCATCCGGGATAACGTTCAGAAAGTTGGTTCATTCTTGAATCCGTGGTTCTAATTGGTCAACGGACTTTGACATGTCAGCATGATGATGCTCAGATTAGGGCAGTTGTCTGCCAGGAGGGGAACCTTGCTTTCTTTAATGCTCAGCTTTGGATACTAGGACCGAGTATGTTAGTGAAAAAAGGACGACTCCTTGCTTTACGAGTAATTGATAATTCGACTGTAATACCTTGGATGTTTTCGAATCGCGAATCCGTATTGCAGCAGTGTCCTTTTCTGTGACACTAGCGTATTGATACATTCACTTATAAGCTGTTCACGGTAAAGTGAACACTTTTGAGGCCCTGCGTTTTTCTATCAGAAGTATTGTATCCTTCCAACACAAGTTTAATTAAATATTGCCATGTAAGTAATGAACAAATTTGAGGGCTTCAAAAAGTGCTCACTTTACGTTGAATAGATTATAGGTAATTTATTTTGAATATTTTACATTAACATTTTTCCCAATTAATTAAAAGCAAATTTTTCCCGTAAAGTAGTTCATTTTTGTCGTTGTTGAAATGTTATTGGGCTGGTACGATTTTGTGCTACCCCAAATTAAGTCACCCAGACAGCCTTTTTCCCTCGATCCACGGTCTCAGCTTCCACGCTTGCTTTCTTTATCAGTCTCCCGTGCGTATCCTGCAATCTGTCCAGCTACACCTCAATACATAAAATTCTCGAGCCTCGTCCAGTTGGCCAGTTTCAGGGTGTTGCTCTTCGGCACAGTTTAGTTCAGAGCAATCCTTCAATATCGAACTATTCCGGTAATGTGTACTCGACATTGTTCCACTGTCATCATATATTTTTTTTTAAGGTACTTTATTAGTCGTCTTCCTTCTTGACGTTACTCGCGGTCGATTTACTTCAACAGAACTCCTACATCCAATTTAAAGTCAACTCTCAGTGCTCCGTACAAGTTCACCGTATCTCGGAAAAGAAAAGTGCTTAACACTTCGACATCTTGATGTTGAGGTCGAGAAGAACGCTCTAGGAGAAAGTGGTTGGTGGAAGTAATGGTCAAAAATCCGCAGACTGTCGTTCGCGTCGAACATTTCACCAACCACTGACCCAGACTGTAATAAAGAACTGCGGGTGGCGTGCAGTGTCTGCCCTCGACTCTGCACTTAGAGCAGATTCTCTTTCACCCGTTTCCCCTTGGCTCTTCAAGATTTTGGGTTGCGCTGCCAGAACAAAAACTAACTTCTTTTGTGTACTACAAAAAAAGAGCGATTTTAAATACGTACATTGAAGCGATTTTTCTTGGAAGTTGCTGTTTTTAACCACTGTTCACTATGAACAAAAATGTCAATGTATACGTTTATACATATAACATGGATCAGGAGAAATAATTTATCTTCGCTATAGTCCAGTGTCGTTACAGCAGTGATTGTGAAAACCAAACTTTAAAACTTGCACACAGTATCTGTGTTTTACATGAAACATTCTAACATGTAATGTAAAAAAAAGTTTTACTTTTAATTACGAATGTTGTAACATTCACGGTTAAATATAATAAATTTTTAAAGCCCTTTTTAGAATCCGTTCTACTGTGTATTCTGTGTCATTTCACTGTGTGTGAACTTCTTTGGACTCGATACGTATATCTAGCAAGTGAAATGGCTAGGAATATATATTACTAACTCGCTAATTCGTACTTTGTGTGATTGAAACAAACGTAAACTAAATAAAATTAATCCAGTGTTCACGAATTCAAACGCAACACTTTTAATCCGACGTCAAGGCTTTGCTACTCTCCGTACATAGCTGCCAACGTTTTTGGGAGCATATGCATTTAGGGTAAATCAATTAATTTTCTTCAAAGATTCACTTAGAAAATGATCGTTTAACCACGAACTAGCTACTCTCATTGTCGTGAAAATAGTCGCAACAGGACGAATTATCCATAAGACGCTAAAGTTGCTATCCAGCACCATCGTATGTACCTACTATTCGGCCAAGTGATGCACACAATCGGGGAGATGTGGAACCCCAACGCCTGCGTGGCTATTGAGTGGATGATGAACACAAGGTAGGGGAAATCTATAACCGTTAGGCAGGATTTAAAACGACCCGTCGCGTCCGTCTGTCCGTCCTCCGTTCGTCAATCACGTGGCCAACAGCCAATCAGAGGTGACCATTAATTCTATTCGTCCGTCCGTCAAAACCTGGGCAAATTTTAACTTTTGACTGACGAACGGATGAAATTACAGCCTTCTAAACTTGCACGTTCTATTACTCGTTCATCACAAGTTCTTTGCAAGGCTGTGTAGTGCGTTCAGTGTTTTGTTTCGGCTGTACTTTGTTTTCATGTGTGTGTTTATGTAGTTTTAAAATGAAATTGAGTTACATTTTCCCTGAAGATTAATTGATAATTACTTTTGGAAACACGGGCTCCCTTTGTACAATAGTAAAAATAATAAAACCGTGCTTTATATGCTATTTAAAAAAATACATCGATTAATTGCAGTTACGTACGTGTAAGATTGTTTTGGGTACTTAGAAACACAATACTGCAAAAAAAATTCACTTTTTTGGAGATTTTCTTTTTCCTATTTGTAAACAGTTTTGTTTTTATTAGTTTGCAGCTATGAACTTCGACGGACGGACGAACGAACAAAGTTTGGTGGTAAATCGTTGGGCTGAGAGACGGACGGACGGACGGGTTGTTGTAAATCCTGCCTTAACCGTCTTCATGTGCAAGTGTGCATCTGCCTGCATAAATTTAAGGAATATCTACGCATGTAAATGCCAAGCGCAAGCACGGAAGGTGGCCATGGACTACTCGCCTCCCACCACGGCGAACCGGGTTCGATTCCCGGCGGGGATCGCCCCAGGAATTTTCCGATGTGGGAATCGTGTCGGGCGGTGACGCTGGTTGGCGGTTTTTTTCTCGGGGCTCTCACGTTTCCTGCGTCCTTGCATTCTGGTGCTGCTCTATACGCACCTCGTTTCACCCTCATCGGCTCTCAAGACCTCGATGTTGAGAGCCGCCCAAATCTCTTCACTCACTCGCTCACAAACACGGGAATCAGCCTCAAACTACGCGGGAAAGTTTGCACTGTGCCACGAATGTGTCATGCCTACTCTGGCTACCAGCAGCCAATCGCTTTCATCTCTTCCCGAAGGGGGAATGTACCTCGAAAAAGGGAAGGGAGGGAATGGTGTGGCATTGTGTAGTTGACACATTGTGCGGATGTGCTATTTTCTCCGAGTATTAAAACAGCTCTGCAAGCGGCCTCATAAAACAGTCGTTCCGCCAGGGGACACCCACAACTCTCACTGAGAGAAATATTGGTTCCCATCCAACAGAATACCTGCTTGCATAGGGCCAAATATATGTGTACAGGATGATTCTCAATTAAACCGACAAACTTCGGGAGGTGATTCTGAATGAAAAAGTAAAACACACGTGGCACACTACACGTAAGCAGAATATTAAGGGAGGTATGAGCCCCCTAAAAAAAAAAAAGGAAAAAAAAAAAACGATTTTAAGCCGTATTTGTGCAAAATATCGGCTCTTACGTTGAAGGTCCCGATAACATACGATAATGTTCCGAGAGTTGTAATTGTATTTTACTTCGTTATAGATATTTTGAAAAAATATGGTTTAAAACCTCGATTTTTAAGGGCTCATACCTCCCTTAATATTCGGTTTAGGTATAAATTGTCACATTTTTTTCCTTTTAATTTTTCATGAAGAATCGCCTCCCTAAGTTTGTCTAATTGCGAATCATCCGGTATATTTATTAACCTCAACAAAATATTTTGTTGAGTATAAACAAAGCTTGAAAATCAATAAAATTCAGTTCGTCCATCTAACAAAATACACGTTTGAATAAACAAAACCTATATATTGGGCCAAGAAAAATGTAGTTTATTAAGCGTTTATTACGTTAGTATAAACCATCTTCGTTCTTATTCAATTGGACTTCTTATATACTAATTATATTTAATTTATGATTAATACGAATAAAACAGAGAGAAAACAGGTGTGTTTGTAATGTCCAGTAATAAATAGTTCTTGTTGTCAATATTATTAAACTAATTGCGCACAAATGCGCCGCGCTGTCACTTTGGTGTAATTTTCTAGACTTGGTTAAGCTTTATTTGCACGAGGCGGAGGAATACAAGATAAACAGGGCTCCAGGAAACTTTGAATTAATCGTGAATGGACCATAAGCGATCGTGCTTAAGTCACGACCAGCAAGGCTTCCCAAGCAAAGGAAGATTGGAGTTTAGTTTTCGTTTTTTTTTTTCGTTAGTTTTATTTCGTTGTTTTAGTATCATGCTCGTTTTAATTATAATTTAATTTTATTATTTATTGTTATTAATATCACACGCCCACTTGGTGGCCTTGAGTTTACACAATATTACATCCAACAATTCTAGCCTCTTACCTAGTCTGTCTCACCAGCGAATGCACTTTATTTACTGCTCTGAAAGTAGTCTGTGTACTGTTATGTCCATGGCAAAATTAGGTTGACGTACTGGGCATGTTGGCAGTCACCTTAGCGTGTGTATGTAAACATCATATAATGCGGGGTATCCCCGGAAAAAGCTTTAACTAGGACTGCCTTCAAATATGTCAAAGTGGACTTATACGCGAGACTCTCTTCTTTAGTACAGAGCTATTAGAGGGCTTTGCCTCTAACAATTTTGTTCAAGGAAGGGGATGAATGGTTGTATCGAGATAGCTCTATATGGTTTTGTACAGTTAGGTTTATGCCTGCTGCTCGCTCGTTGCTGTATGGCAGACGAAGGAGCCCAAAGGAAAGGAAGAATGAGTGGAAGTGGCATTGTTACTCTCTTGAGAATCATAGTAGCTTCTTTCCTCGAGAGTTATCTGCTCTCTTGGCTTTTGCTGGCTATTATTTTTCATTCTCGCTGCTCCCCTCTCCCCCACTGGACGTCTGGATCAGGCGTCACTTTGCCCCGACGCTGGGGCGCATGTGATTTGTATGTTTGCAGCCCGCGAAAATCCACACTACTCGTGCCGTTTGTTTATTTCTGTTTACATCGTGGTGAAAGTCTTGTTTCCACCAGTAGTGTTGGCGCCACTTTTCCGTATGTCTGTCATGCTTATCTTCCCCAGTTCGTCGTAGGGGCCACGGTGGCTGAGCGGTTAGCCTACTCGCTTCCCACCAAGGCGATCCGGGTTCAATCTCCGACCGAGTTACTCCGGATTTTCGTATGTGGGAATCGTACCTGGCGATGCCGTTGGTCGGCGGGTTTTCTCGGGGAACTCCTGTTTCCCCCTCCTTTTCATTTCGGCACTGCTCCATACTCACCTCAATCACCCTCATCGGCTCTCAAGACTTCGAAGAGCCGTCCAAATCTCTTCACTCGCTCACTCACCGCCGTTTCCGCGTCCTGGAACCCCATGTGACCGTCTGATTGAAAAATAAAGTATTCACTTAAAAAAATGAAAACGTGTCCTCGCCCTGTGTTTATGTACGAAAACACGTTGTCCCAGGCGATGACACATGCTATAAATATATTATTTTAGTCCTCATACAACTTTAAAAACGGCTTTTTCAGACTGTTCTGTCTTAAAACATACTACTCGAATACGAGCAAAACCACAATAGGAGTCTGCAGTGTTCCTTTTTACAGAATTTCCACAAACAAAATTATATGGTTACCGCTGAGAAGCACATACAGTCGCCCCGAAAAGTATTGGCACACCCACATTTTAGAGGCCGGTTATTGAAGAAAGCCACATATTTCAGTAAACAGTAGCCAAAATTGCTGACGTACATCACACAAAAGATATTAATGCACAGATTACCTGTCCACAACAAATAAATCCACTATACAAATTGAAAGCGTTGTTTCTGAACAACCAAAAAGTATTGGCACAGAGAAAGGTTTATTTGCATGTTGTTTGTGGTGTGTCACACGCGACACCATTTGACGCAGTATCCACGGGAGGTTGTTTGCAGATCAATTACTAGTCCGGCGCAGTGTCACACGGCTGTACTCGCAATAAGTCTAAAGGAGAAGCAACATTCTATCTTTACGCGATAGAGCAGTGTTGCTCCATCCACAAGGGAAAAGTTATCGCAAGATTGGAGGGGAACTTTGTCAGCTACAGTACTGTAAGGACAATCATTAACAGATACAAGAAGACTCGCGCATCAGAAAATAAGAGATGATGTGGGCGTTCGAAGGTCCTAACACGGGAGCGTCGACGAATCGTCAGTCTTAGTACGCTCCCTTAAAGGTGCGTACAATAACTTACTAAGTACGCCACCCCCTATTATGCTAAGACACCGAATCTAACAAAATACAAATCCTTTAATATTCTCACCTTTAAAATTATTTACATAAGACAATTAAATTACTCTGTTGCCGCTAAGTCTGAAACCTCTAACGGTTTGCAAGTTACACTCAACGCTACTATATCTTCAGCCTATCAACTGATTGCAACCAACAGAATTGTAAGTGCACTGAATCTAGTTTGACCTAGCCACACGTCTACGTGGGTTTGCACTTACCACTGAATACGTTGTAGTCGATCTTCGATCGCTCGGGGCACCGCCAAGCCTTGCCGTCCTGGCCCGCCGGCGTCGCGGCGGTCTGGTGATGTTTGGGGGCGGGGGGGAGGTGATCTTGTGACACCGCCCTTATATACCGGCCCCGCTGACCTCCTTTCTTCGTGCCAACCCAAGTTTATGTTATCAATCCAAACATCGCATGTCGCTCTGGTTTCCTAGCTCTGGCACCCGAGGCTGTCCTCGGCCTGCTCGTGGTGCGTCCACAACAGTCTGGTGCAGAAAGACCCTTATAAAAGTGCGGAATCAATTGCTTCAGACATCCAGCAAAGGTCCAACAAGGTGAGTGCTCAGACTATACGTAATGTTTTGAGTGGGGCTAATATTCAGGGTAGATCTCCAAGGAAGAAGCCATACATTTCGGAAATTAAGCGTAAGAAACTCACACTTGCTTTGAGTATACCAACAAGCCGATAAGTTTTGGAACACTGTAATATTTTCGGATGAATTGAAGTTCATCAATTTGTTCGGGTGTGAGGGAAGGAGAAAGAGTGGCGCAAGCGTAACACAGAACTTCAATCCTTACACATTTTTCCAACCGTTAAACATGGAAGAGGTGCTTAGATGGTTTGGTGTTGTAAGGCGGCTTCTGGAGTTGGAAACAGCTGCAATACGTCGTATCCCACCGCAGAGTACCGACTTTACCCTACTGTGAATTTGTGGCAGCATCTCGGCGCACAAATCAGAAAATTTATCTTCTTCTGGAATAATGGAATTTGAAAAATTACTATTGGAGGAATGGTCTGAAAATTATTCCAGCAGTGACATAGAAATTGATAAACAACATACTACGAAGTCTGCAAGCTGTTATAAGTGCTAAGGACATATACACAAACTCTTAACGTGTGCATAATGGCGAAGGGTTTTGTTTGTATTTTGTGTGCCAGTTGGTCTTGTTTTGCAGAAAACTGGATTTTTTGTGTCAATGTATTTATTTATGGACAGGTAATCTGTGCAGAGTTATCTTTTATGCTGTGTACGTCAGCAACTGTGGTTTACCGAAATATATGGCTTTCTTCGTAACCGGCCTCTAAATTGTGGGTGTGCCAATACTTTTTGGCACAACTGTAGGTACACGCAGTAGTCTACAACGAGAACACCGGTTCAGTGCTTTGCGCATAGAGGCGATGTGATTGTTCATGCCCATGTCCCGGTCGCCCCTAGCGCCCCCGCGCTTTGAGGCCTCAGACGTACAAGATTCCTTCAACCAGGCGGCCATCTTTAGGCCGTGTGCACACGTGCGGATATAGATCGGAGCGGTGCCGCACATTGTCCGCACGTGTGCACACGGCCTAAGTGTTGGTACCGGTTTCAACGAGAAACCGTCTTGCCGCCAGCTTGCGAAGTCGACTGCGAGAGCTTCGCTGCAGTGCCTACTCGGTCTCGCCGGTCAGATGGCGCCGACGCCAGTCACTGGAGAACCCAGGGATCGAGGGGGTGGGGGATTTCCCCTCTGCGCGTCCAGCGGTTCCGCCCAGATCTCTCCCCCTCCCCCCAGCCACACATCATGCGTATCATCCAGGCGCCAGGCGCCTCGTAACTCGAGTAGGGAAAATCAAAAATCCGTGCCGAAGATACCCGAAATAAGGTTAATTCTACTCAGGAACAAAACCAAGTTTCTTTTGAGAGTTCAGCATATGGTAAATTCGCACCTACAGGTGCGCAGTGTTTCAAAAGATTTCACCTTCAATTAAAATTTTAAGCTACATGGAAAACCGAGAAAAGCCGGTACACACGCGACACTAGCGCTTACCTTTGGCGAAAAATTTTAGTTGCCAAACTAAAATAATTGAGCTTCCCAACCTGAATACAATAGGCCTTATCCGAAGTAAACTTACTACGGTCTAACAACTTAGGCATTGAAAAAAAAAATTTACATGTTTGAACAAAGTATACAAAATGTTTCCATATAGTAAGATTACAATATACGGTAATGTAGTGTATCTCTTCAGACATTTTATAAACCCGTGTTTCATTTGCATAATTCAATTTTGTACTGTCTTCTTTGTATAAGCGAACTTTAGTCTGTTTATTCGTGCCATGCGTATTTCTATGAACGTACGCATAAAACTGGTTGTAAAGTAGTGTTTCACCTTCATAGTTACATTTTATATTCGTTCAAATGCATTTGTGATGTGAAATAACTGGGAATAAGCGACGTATGAATAAACATAGGCCAGTCACAATAACAGCTGGCAAGTTCATTCACATTTCCGCCAATATAAAAAAATTAAAATATGTATTTTACTCTTTGTTTTGACGTTAGTAGTAGCATAGAACCTACTTCGGCTTAGGTTTATTCTACTCGGATTGAAAAGCTTAATGAGTTTATTTTGTCAACTAAAATTTTTCGCGACTAGGTAAGCGCCAGTGTCCCATGTGTACCGGATTTTCTATATTTTCTACGTTAAAAACCAAACAATTGTAATAATCATAAATCAAATATAAAATAACTACGTAACTAAGTGAAATAATTTTCTTTTATTATTTACGTAACTTAAAATTTTAATTATAGGTGACCTCTTAGAACACTGCACACCTAGTGGCGGGAATTTTCCCTATACCAGATTCTCCCATACGTCTTGTTCCTAACATGAGTAGAATTAACCTTACTTCGGCTAGAATAAGGTTCTCTAGTTACATTCTGGTACTTCCGACTAGAATAAGTGAGTGAGTGAAGAGATTTGGTCGGCTCTTAACAGCGAGGTCTTGAGAGCCCAAATTTTTCTTAATCCCTGTTAAAGTTCCACGTCCAGGATATTCCTCCACCTTGCGTAAACAAAGCTTTAGAATTTAGAAAATTACACCAAAGGGACAATGCATATAAGGAAAATACTTATAAAGAAGAAATTGTATCAGAAAATTCAAAGCTTGGCCACTCTACATTCATCTGTGTAAAAAAAAAAAAAAAAAAAAAAAACCGCTATTATCAGGATGGTCGGCGTGTGTCAAATACGCTGTCACTGTTAACGAGCGCCAATCACAGTTGTGCAGCCATGTCAAAAATTTCGACCGTACTAATCAATATAAATAGTATGTGATTGTTATTCTGTGTTGGTAAATTCTTGGATGATGTTTTCGATATAGCTGTGTTAACGTGTTGACTAGTTTTTATCAATTTGACAGTTTAATTGATAGAATCATCACCCATATATGGCGCATGGTTGTCCTTTTTTATACCTGTAAAGATGTGATGACATCTTCTAAATTCATTCACTTATACCTGAATTGCTCTTGGCGATTGAAAGTGTGAAAACGCACTAAGTATGCGTGCGAAGAGCGGGTTAAAGTTGCAACTTCCATCACGTCCCCCACATAATGTAAATAAGGGCCGCCACCGTCGAATATCAAAAGTGGCTTTGTTGGAAGGCCGGCTTTGTAACCGCCCGATCACTGCGCCCTTGTGATTAAGAACCTGTGAAATTAAGGCTTGATCGATCATTTAATTTACAGGTTGGTTTATTGGCCGAGTAGAGGTATTGCCACGCGGGTTCGCATGTTTGCTGTCCAACGAATACACACTTTTCATACACTGTGTACGCATTTGCATGTACGAATATGACTTTTAACGCTTGTTACAAAAGTTCCAACCTCTATATGTGTACGTATTTTAATTTAGTCGTGCTGCAGGAACAAAATCTATTTTCTTTTGATAATTACAGAAACATTGTCGGGAAATTCAAGAGTATTACAATATCAATTATAGTCCCTTTTTTTTTTTTTTACATTTCCGCGTGTTATAATTAAAATATCGGTAAATTATGAATACATAGTTAATAATGCATGGTTGGCAACAAGTATTCGTTAGTGGACTTAGGACTGGGAGTGCCAATATTCTTTTTCTCTTTCACGATTCTTGGCGGAAGTATGTATATATATGTGCTTCCTTTTTTCAGAACCTGCCAGTGGTTAGTGTTTTTATAATTATCGGTTTACATGCTTTCATATCTTTAGCTGTTTTAATGGCGACTTGTGCTACTGTTGTGAAATACTTTTTGAGGGTAAAAAATAATGGGTTATGTATGGACTTTGTGAACTGTTATCGAGAGGAAAGTAAACAGAGCAAGTCTTAAAACTGGAACAGTGGGTTGTTTTTTAAACTACTGAGAAATTGTTTTACCAGTCCTCTCTCCCTCCTCCCTCCTCCCTCCTCTCCTCCCTCCCTCCCTCCTCCCTCTCTCCCTCTCCTCCCTCTCTCCTCCCTCTCTCCCCCTTCCCTCTCTCTCCCCCTTCTCCCTCTCTCCCTCTCTCTCCTCCCCTCCCTCTCCCCCCTCCCTCTCTCCCTCCCTCTCTCCCCCTCTCTCCTCTCTCCCTCCCTCCTCTCTCCCTCTCTCCCCTCTCTCCTCCTCCCTCCTCTCTCCCCTCCCTCTCTCTCCCCCTCTCCCTCTCTCTCCCTCTCTCCCTCCTTCTCTCTCTCCTCCCTCCCTCTCTCCTCCTCTCCCCCTTCCTCTCTTCTCCTCTCCCCCTTCTCTCTCTCTCCCCCCCCTTCTCTCTCTCTCCCCCTTCTCCTCTCTCCCCTCTCTCTCTCCCCCCTTCTCTCTCTCTCCCCCCTTTCTCCTCTCTCCCCCCTTCTCTCCCCCCTTTCTCTCTCTCTCCCCCCTTTCTCCCCCCTTTTCTCCTCTCCTCCCCCTCTCTCCTCCCCCCCTTTCTCTCTCTCTCTCCCCCTTCTCCCCCCTTTCTCCTCTCTCTCCCCCCCTTCTCCCCCCTTTCTCTCTCTCCCCCCTTCCTCTCCCCCCTTTCCCCCCTTCTCTCTCTCTCTCCCCCCTTTCTCCCCCCTTTCTCTCTCTCTCTCTCTCTATATATATATCTCATGACCTGTTTACGGTATGAGAATTCTGGTGTTTTTTGTGTGTTACTTTCGTCGTTAGGATGTTGCTATTGATGTGAAATAAGTGCACCATAACTCTGCGGGAACCGCAGTGCTACGCTATAAATTCGAATCAGTGGAAAACCACTGATTCGCATTGAAATTCAACTGCTCGAATCAGTGAAAATGACCACTTAGAATAGGTGGAAAACGATTGATTGTTTCAGTGAAAAAAAATTCACTGATTGAATAAGCGACGTGAAACAATTTCACCGATTGAATAAGTGATGGCTGACTGCAGTGACGAATTAAATATTGTTTTTATTGATTTTAGTCGGATAATTACGCGAAATAAACATATTTACGATAGTTTACTATTTATATTGTGAAATCTACCGTGATTAAAAAAAATAATAACAATTTTAGAGGTGGCCGGGATCGAACTCGCACAACCTTTCCAATTAGCTTTAAATCCATTACTTTACCGCTATACTACCAAGTCAAGTTGAAAATATATCTCTTACAGTTTCTCGTCGAAAGTGCGTAGTTTTAAATTGTATGCCCTTACTTTTCGTCTTTGGTTTAATTCGTACCGTTAGAATTATTACAACGAATAGTACATATGAGTGCACACTTTTCGCGTCATTATATGCATATTTAAAACCTGTAAACAGAGCGCTGTGATGATTACATGGAAACGAAATGAATGACGAAAAAACGAAATGAAATTCTGAATGTTCATATTACCTCGTAAAATGGTGTTTTGAAAAACAGACGAAATACATTTTAGAAAGTATTTTGTATTTCTTTTATTAGTTTATTCGTTGATATTTCACTTGATACACGTTTTTCAACGGTCTTTGTTAAACTTTGTTGGACGGCCATTTTTACACGCTGTTTAACTGCTGAATCAGTCAAAAAACAAACCACCGAAAAATAGGGGGGGACTGATGATTCAGTGGCGAATGTTGCTGAATCAATAATTGAAGGAAATTTGGCATTTTTTCACTGTCAGTTAAATTCACTGAAGTGACTGTTGATTCAGTCAGGTACTGTTGACTGATTGAATCGGTGAAATTCCACTGAGCCAGATCTAGAGTACACACATGAGCATGGAGAAGCTTCAATATGGACTGTTTCCCCGAAGTGACCTAGATAAACCAACTGGTTCATAATTTATTGCATTGGCGAGAGATCTGTCGCGAATCGTTTTGCGTACCCCGTATCGCGCACGCTCTCACGTGATCGGTTTACCAGTGGCAAAATGGCTGCCACTAATTTCCCGTGTCTCTGGTTGCCTCGAATATTCGTCGCATGAGCGATTGACCTAGCTGTGTGTATGCCCTCGTCTCAGTTTTGTTAATTCTCTCGACTTGTTGATTTTTGGAAATGGCTTCAGAAGTCACTATCGAGCTATTTCTAATATTTGACGGCGCGGCGCGGTGGAGTGTGTGGTAAATGCTAGCAAGAAGTCAAATCACACGCATTCTGTCGATAAGGAATTCTTAGTTTTCTCGAAAGTTAACATGTACAGAGCGATTCTTATCAAACGGGCACATTTGCACTTTTTCCCATATTTCAACAAGAAACGTTAACGATAATTTGTTGTACCACAAGTGTAGGTTACTTCTGAGAAATTACTAACCTCTGCCGTAAACGCTGAAAGGGCAACGAAATACGGCTTCTTATGTTCCGGTGTTTTTTTTTAGTATCCCATTGTCAGTACGTGGAGTACGTAGAGTTTTGTTCTTCTTTTAATCGTTCCAGTGTCTGGGAAAAACGCGTAGTGTATCACATTTTCTTAGTGGACCAAGCAGGAAAAAAATAAGTCCTGCAATTTCATATCCTGAGATTTTGTGACCCAAATTCTTGAACTATCTGATCGCCAGACTTGGAAATCACCTACATTAACTCATCTGAAGTATGACATGTGAAGTCATGTTGTTGAAAAATACAATTGATGCAGCTCTATGAAAAAGCGTAGTTACCCACAAAAAAAAACTCTTCTTTGCTCATACTTCGCATCAAACCCCACGGTCGTTCTCTGTGGTAGTTTATTCAACGTAATGTTCGAACAAAATTCCGTGTAGAGAAGGATAAAATAAAAACAACTTGTATGTATTTTAAAATTCATACAGCTGTAAGAATGATCGAATTTGCAAAATATTTACTTTTCTCATAACCCCACAGTTTTTCTTTACCGATTCATAAATGAAGTGTTCAGGTCCATTGCCGTGTAAATTTTACACATGGTGAAATAATATATAATGTGCACGCAAGTATATCTGAAGCAGTGCTTCCAGAAGCGCTCAGATTACCATAAACAGCTTGCATTGAATTAACGAAGCTTTGGGGTGGATGTAAACCTCCGGTTATGTACAGTTTGTTGTTTCAATGGAGACACGTTTCTGGGTAACGTTTGATTGATGGCTTTAATACCGATAATCCTCGCTCGAGTGATGTGGTCGCATGAACGCCTTTTATGAGGCCATTACTGGCTCGCCGGTCCACGTGTGTTTATCATTCTCCAAATCAATTTGAGCAGGTGTGTTGTACCGATCTATTCCTATTCATGCGCTTTGTGCAGGGGCGTAGAATAGGTAGGAGGACAGGAAGGACATGCCCCCCTCCCCCCAGTATTCGACACACTCTGATTGCAGTTGCACTATTCTATGTAGCATTAACTCCCTTTTATCACAGATTTGGTCAATGATAAACGAATGTGAAAGACATAGCAGAAAGACTGATGTCTCGTTTCATACATTTGAATATCCAACAATGCAGTGTTTTGTTAAAGCTATATTTTTAGTCAGATGCTGTTTAAGACGTGTGTGTGAAGATTTTTTTTGTGCCAAGCTGCTGTTTTTATCACGGTAAATATTTTGACCAGTATTGATCACAATAGAGAACAGTGATAATAGAAAATATTTTGTAATAAATGTATGTGGGTATATAAGGACAACGTTATTTTTTACGTAAAGAATGGTGTCTCCTCCCCTCCTCCGTATTTTATGAACAAATCTACGGCAATGGCTCGGTATTGGTGTGTCCAAGGCTTCCACGCCTCTGCGGTGTAATTCATGGTGCCGGAAATAGTGGTCGGATAGAAGGGGAGGACATTTAAAAGCAGCCAAACATTCTCGCAGTTCGGCATGAACTAAGGTTGATTGATGGCGTATCTATTAAAGGTGTCACGGTTTTTCAGAACTTTTTGTTGAAACATATTATGATGTCGAAGTAGGCCGACGCTATCTTTTGTTGCCGAAGAAAAATTAATAGAATTTTTTTTTTTTCACTTGGGGAATGGGGTGTTCCTAGCGAGTTTGTGAGAACGAGGTACGATAAAGACAATTGATTTTTTTATGTTTGGTTAGGGGGCGGGGGATGTTACGTTGCATAGTAACGCGTACAAAGGTCGAAGACAACAAAACTTTCATAGTTAAAGTGAGTACCGAACCACATAGTTCCGAAACGGTTTTTTTTTTCCTTCATGCCTGGAGTTGTGTACGGAAATGACGGAACCAATATCCTAGCCTTCGTGTACCCTGGCGGCTAACGATAAATTTGACCAATGAGATGTGTATTTGTTGAGTCGTTATGCATCGTGCGCGGGTCAAGTCTACAGTCTAATTTACGGCTTCCGCACTTAGTTATGCCGTACCTGGGAAAGTGGAAGTCTTCGGGAGTACTTTTTAAATTGAAACCTACCAATTTCTTCTGCCAACGACGGATTACGTATGTAAATTGTAGAGCGGTCAAGACTGTGTTCACAAAACTGGAGTGTTATTGATTACATAAATAAATAACGAGAACGTAGTCAAGTTATTCGGTCATTTGCGGCTCGTATCGGCCTACGTCAACCTTCTCTGCAATCATCACATATAAAAGGAAATGTGAAGCAAAAGAAGCGATACTCATTTGACATATTTTATACAAAAATATTAATTTTTCACATTTATTTTACATATTTTGGTGACCTAATAGTAAGCATGAAATGAAAGGTCCATAATATTTTTAGGCTTGTGTGTTGTGAAGTGTATCGCGAGTTTCTGAACGTCTTACCGGCTGCGTACTCGTGTATTCTTCGTTGGTAAGTGTACAAGTGGCATACGTGAATAATTTTCACTCATGTTCGCGACAGTGAAATTTTTCAGATCCGTAATGCCCGGAACAAATCTCAGGAGTGTATTCCCCACTAACTATGTTAAAAGCCTCGCAGTGGGGCGTAAATCGCAGTGTTTTGCAAATTTTCAGACTTCGAAGAGCGCATTAATATGGTGTCGTTGTGCTGAGTGTACCTGCGGGACTTCTTGCGGTGAACCTATCATTTTATTGGTGGGAAGTCTGCGGGAAAGTTCGGTGTAGTTTGAGGTACAGCGTTCTGAAGCAGTTTTTAGTCACGTTGGAATGGTCAGAAATGGCGTTTCTGTTATAGGCTGTTCACGGTGAATTAAGATATTTTGGAAGCCCTGCTTGAGATCTACTTGTATGCACGTTATGTATTCTTCCACCTTATTTAAAATTAACATTGCCATGGGCCTCATCACTTTATTCATGCCTCGGTAAAGTAAAACTGTGAAATTATTAGAAAAGTAAATATTTGACAAATATTGTAATTTTTATACTTCGATGCATAAAAAAAACAGAAAGCGAAAGAAATAATTTTAGTTATCCCAAATGGTTTACCTGACGCTTTTTATTCGACGTTAAGATATGGAACTACGTTCCATTCATCGTTGCCAACTTTACTGGGTGCATGTCACTCAGTTCGCCCGTTAAAATATATGCAGTAAGGAATAGTGCCTTTTTTTCTAAGGTTGATTTCAAAAGTGCCCACGTTATCTTGAACAACCTTTACAAGGAATTCGTAAGTACGTGTCAGACCAACAATCTGCATTTTTTTGCGACACCTGGAATGGAAGATGAATGTGTACGTAAGGGGATAAAAGTCACGTGGAAAAACGCGTATTTTCAACTCACTGAAACGCAGTTCAAGCACGTAGTAGGAGGGCGCCTTGATATGTCGTCTGGGCATAATTTTTCTGTACGGTCGTTGTTTGCGCGTATCACCGATAAATATCCTGGAGCACGACTTTTTGCTAGAAAAGATACAAAAAAAAAATTATCTCGGCCCGTACGATATTGTTTGGATCATAAATGTATTCAAAAAGACCTAAATTGTGAAAATTCTATTTTAAAAAATCAAATTTTTAGAGCTTGCCATCACAGTTTTAACGCGCACACAGACTGGCATGCGCCCAGTTACGTTGGCTACGCCGAAGGGAAGGCAACTTTATGTGTTAAGGTCATATTTCATATTTTTTAAATTTGGTTATCGTGAAGAGCTTTGGAAAAGTGCCCCCGTAATGCAGTTATTAATGTTCTAATCATTATAATTTATATAGCACTCAAATATCTCAATTTCTCTAATTCTGCAGCATATTAGGCTTTGCTCCTAGGTATTTTTTTCCCCAATCAAATTGCATTTAATGCAATCTGTATGGTATGCAGAACATGCCGATTCAGTATGAGTGCGAATTATAAACAGGTGAGCGAGTATAGGCACTCTGAATTTAGTTGGAATTAGGGCCAGACTTGTCTTAGATATGTTTTTGTTCATTCAAGTGAAACTGTCAACATTCATTTAATAAATAGTTTAAACCATAAACTGTGGAGGAAAAGTGTTTTTTGTTTCTTTCGTAGCTTGTAACACATGCAGTATGCCGCGCGTAGACTCTAATTATACTTTTTGAACCTTGCCTATAACACTTTTGTGTCGGAATTTGTGTTACATTTTGAAAACTATAATAATTTGACACTAACAACTGCATTAGGGGGGGGGGGGCATTTTTCAAAACCTCTCTCAAAAAAAAAAAAAAAAAGGAGAAAAATATGACAAGGTCGAGATAAGTGTTATGTAAATTTTATTTTGCTTTGTAGTTTAATGCGTACTTATAAATGTAGGAATTAGCAAATTTGTAAAATATTTATTTTTCCAATGATTTCACTGTAGCCCTTGAGCGACGCAGGAATAAAGTAATCAGGCCCATGGCAATATTGATTTTTCACATGGCGGGAGAGTAGCGTACTCAATGTGCTTGTAGTCCATTCACGGTTACTTCCAACTTTTATGAAGCCTTGCTAATGTTCTACTTCCAGGGTATTCCTCCGCCTCATACAAACAAAGCGTAACCGAGTCTAGAAAATTACACCAAATGGACAACGCACAACCATGTGAATAAGCTATTCATGGTAAAGTGAGCACTTTTTAAGGCCCTGTTAAATTCTTCCAATGAGCCAATTTCTCTCTTCCGCCACTTTTTAATATAAATATTGTTATGTGACTAATAAACACGGTGTATACATTTCACCTCTTCAAAAAGTTTACTTCCGAGACTCCAATAAGCCACATTTGTTAGTGGTTAATGCTCTTTGGAAGGGCCTTATAAAGTGGTCTCTTTATTGTGAACAGCATAAGAACTGCTTTTACTAGGCATTACAAACACGCCTTTTTTACTCTTTTTATTCCGACTAATTTTTAATGAAATATTATAATTTATAGATAGAATATAAGTAAAACTGCAGTTCAACAAAAAAATAATGCACTTTAATTTTAACAGAAGTATAAAACTCATGTGATACATGTCATATTTAGGAAAGTAACAAACATGTCATACATGGGGGGGGGGGGTTTCAAAGGTTTGATTGGAAAAGCGTGAATAAGCCGCGAGTAGATTATACAAGTTGATCTTTATCAAGACTTTCAGTTTACCGCGAACAGCCTATACAAGGGTTGGTGCAACCCTCTAGCGCGCATTAGACGACGCCGGGCGACTTGGGAAGCCTTTCAGCTCCCATCCACCACCACCCTGCACCCCTCGGGCGCCACGCATTAAGGCGTCGCGTCTGCGGCTAGCCGGAGGCTGTCTGGACCAGCAGGCCCGGCACAGCCCGGTTGTGCGTGCACATACCGCCGCGGGGGCGAAACTGATTCGACAGCACGTTTACACGGCATGCTAATGTGTGCGCCGTGTCCGTATGGCGGGCTGTGTCGTCGTCGTGAGAACATGCCAAGTGACGGTCTTTGAATGATCGTAGCTGGTGGATACGTTAAGAGAGATTTGGCCGCCTGGGTAGGCCGCCGAACGGTGTGCAGAGCTTCAGAAGAAAGCCGTCCAACGTGTCCTGAGTGAGGTCTGCTTACGAATAGCAAGCAAAGTTCCGCGTCTGTATACGTATTGCAGTTCCTCCATTTCTCTTTTTAGCATGTTTTTGTGATATTGAAAATGGCTCAATTGGGTGTTTTCACGGTAAAATTTATGTATCAACACTCCGGTACATAACATTAATAAAGGAATAGTGACGTTCATCAAACCATTATTTTTATTAAGTCATAAAATGGTAGCAGTGTCTCCGCTGAAAGTCCCGTAGGTACGCATAGCACGATGAATAACACTGCTTTCAAGAGCTCGTTTTTAAGAGCCTCCCAAATCTCTCCACTGTGCGCGAGTAACACTGCACGCCAGTTCAGAGCATTGCGCTTAAAGTCTGTTCACAATAAAGTGAGCACTTACGAAATAAACCTTTGAAAATGTCACTGCCCCTGCGTGCATGTATTTTAATGGGTGCATTCCCCCAGTAAAGTTGGTAACGATGGACGGGAAGTAGTGTTCCATATCTTAACGTCTAATAAGTGTCAAGTAACCTTTTGTGATATCTTAAAATGAATTATTTCACTTCATGTTTTTAATGCATCGAAGTGTAAACTTTAGCAGATTCATAAAGTATTTACTGTCTTAATAATTTCACAGTTTCATTTGACCGACGCATGAATAAAGTGATGAGCCCCATAGCAATTGCTAATTTTACATAAGGCGTAGGTATACACAACGTGTATACAAGTATATCTTAAGCAGGGCTTTCAAAAGTCCTCATTTTACCGTGAACAGCCTATAGTGGCAATGTCGCCCTTATCGCTCCCCCGCTTCTCGGCCTCGGACGAGGAATGCAGGTGCAGGTAGGCGCCCCCTAAGGTGGAGAAGTTTTAAATGTTCTTATGCATGATAATAATGGTGTTACGTCCTTGGGTTTGTGTGGCTGTATCTGGTGTAAGGTAACTAGTTTTAGTACAGGGGAAACATAGACAGATATTGTTATATGGACAAGCTTAAAAATGTAACTTAAAGAACACTGGGAAATTTGGTTTAAGAAACGATTACTTCTTCTCGAAAGATAACGATCTCAAACATATGGCAGAAATTGTCCGGCTCTTGTTGCTTTATAATACAACTAGCCACCAGAAACTCCAGCACAGTGTTAATTTTGTTTCTGAAGTGCGATTTTATGTTATAGTGTATTTCACTTAAAACTCCTCCAGCTAGAGAGCTGATTTTTTATATCTTAAAGAACGTTTGACCTATGATAGATATATACCCACATTACTATAATATATTACGTTTATATCTATGAGGTGGTTATGTTTGTTACTGGATTAAGACAAATTGTTTCTCCTTGTACTTGCGTCTTAACGAATACTTCGTCCATGCGTGTAGATAATACACCGTGTGTGTCGTGTATATTTTTGTTATCAAGCTATTAGTTTTGTATGTATTACTTGCGTATTTGATGACAACAGATGGCTCAACTTGTTTTTGGTGTCTTGTTATATTTTGGATTTTCTGTGGCAACTCTGCTCTTAAATAGCTTACTTCCATGGTAATAACAATTTTCTCAAAGTTTTGTTACCAAATCATGTGGCACAGAAATTGTAGAGAAATGCGGAAGCGCGCACCGCACGAGTTTGTGTTGGTGTGCTCTATTTAAGTCCGTTTTACAGACCTGTTTCTGCCGTGCTCTGTTAATAGTATCTTGAAGTCTTTCAAAGATGCGTTCAACTTAAAGCCTGGTTCTCATGTGCGCCGATCATGCCGAACAGACAGAGCGGAAAATTAGGACAGCCAATCGGAAGCCGTCGCGGAAACCGAGGACGGCTTCCGATTGGCTGTTCTAGTATTCCGCTCTGTCTGTCCGGCGTGATCGGCGTACATTTGAACCAGGCATGAGCCGGAAATATACAGACTGCCTTAAATCAATGTTCATGATTTTCGTACGTTGATAACAGAGAAGATATTAAAGACAATCTAATGGAATTGCATATATTCTACGCTATTAGGACAACATTGGTTGCGCGTGAGCGTGTCCAGCTTTTCTGCTGTTAGTTCCGTTTGCAGTCACGAACGGCAGTACTGCAGCATTATAGGAAATGGTGGACGTGACACAATTATCTTTCGAGCGACGAAAGTGGATTTTAAAGTGCTATTGCAAATGTAAGAACGTTATTGAGGTGCAGAAATGCTGGAGGGCAGAATTAGATACTGCTCCGCAGTCACGTGTAACAATGACATGATTACGTGAGAAGCATGAGATAGACAGAACTGTGTGTGATGTGAGGAAAGGGCGGTGCGGCAGGAAGAGGGCGACAACGTGTACGAAGGCCCTGTAGGAACTGTGTTCGACATTCTCCCAGGAAGTCTGTGCCGTACGTCAAGCTGCACGCGAAACAGCTGTCGGGATCAATTCTACATCACACTCGAAAACAAACTTCAACGTGATGGTGAATCTCTTCGTTTCTTTCGTAACGTCCGAGAGCTTTTGAACTGCCGATTCGGCTAAGGTTGGCCGCGGTGGACACATTGCATGGCCTGCTCGTTCTCCCGACCTCGCCTTGCGTTGTGAGTGCACACGTGAAGAGCGCGGTGTACGAGATTCCAATTTGAATCGGGGGAATAACTCATCGCCCGAGCGCCTGCAGTTTCTTACTCTCTGCAGCACATGCGTAAGACAGGCAATGGCACGTCGTTGCAGAGCTTGTATTGAAGCAGGAGGCCGCACTTTTGAACGGTTTTTGTAAAGGATTACAATAAAATTGAAATGTAATGGTTACATTCTCATTCACAATGACGTCAAAATGCAGCTCATTTATAAATTTTCCAACCTATGGTTATTTAATAAAACGTGGAGTTTTCAATGTTTTTACATCCGGCATAACATTTGTGTTCGGAATAGTATCCCTGAGATAGCTATTGTAACGTCTGGTTGAGCATATTCTCAGAAATACAACTCGTATGTCTTGTATAACACTGTTAAATAAAATGAAATTATCAGAACACCGAAATAGACACGAGAAACGTTTAAAAGTTCTTAAACGTTTTTGTTACTGACGTGTGTCTTATGTCGAAATCTGGTATAATCTACGCGTAACACAGACACCAAATTTACAGACGTGATTGAAGTTAGTGTGGGGACAATCTCACTTGGTTTATTGGTCATGTTTTTCGCTGGGGCCACGGTGGCTGAGCGGTTAGCCTGCTCACCTCCTACCAGGGACAACCGGGTTCAATCCCCGGCCGGGTCACTCCGGATTTTCGCATGTGGGAATCGTGCCGGACGATGCCGTTGTTCGGTGGGTTTTCTCGGGATCTTCCGTTTCCCCGCCCTTTCATTCGGACGCTGCTACATATTCACCTCAATCACCCTCGTCGGCTCTCAAAACCTCGATGTTAAGAGCCGTCCAAATCTCTTCACTCTTTCACATTTCTCGCTATCGTTTGCAAACAATCAAACACCTGAAGTGTGGTATTTCAATGCCGTCGAAATATCAGTCGTTTGTGCTTCTGTTAGAAAATCAGCTATTTTAGGCAGAAATAAATTTGTCAATATTAAATCTCTGTTTTTTTGTCACTTTATCTAGGCATAGAAGTAACAAATAATCTGAATGGTTGCAGAAAAATAATTAACCGTAGGCTTTAACTTAAACTGTTGTTTATGCTTGTAAGATGATTCATTAATAGTTATTTTTGCCGTGGAGTTGTAGTAACTGACATGTCGCCCAACTAAATAATTTTATTATGATTTGTTTTTATAATTTTTGTTGCCAAGACAGTTGTACAGAACATGTACGTTAGGTGCATGGAGTCTTTTTTAATTGCAATAATATTTTTGTAGGCGACGGCATTGTCACACATGCGGCATGTAACTACAAAAAAAATTTGTAGCCTACGCAAAGCCCGGGCTTGTGGGATTCACGCGATATGTGTAGGAATTGCCTTTGAATTAGTGAAATTCCCTCACCGTAGAAATGTGCATTACTTCCTTTCCGTTTCCAAGTGCTTTGAAGTCGAATTTTCCCGGTTTCGGGTTGGTTCCGAATCCTTCGTTTTTAGTATTTGTGGCCAGTGCTAACGTTTGTTATATTGCTTAATATGGAAATTCGCAAGAATTGACTTATTAATCTAACATACTTGCATATCGTTTTTTTTATGAAATTGTAGGAAATAATTATGAATAGCTAGTAGAAATTCATTTTCTATGAACGTCTTTGATCAAGATGCGAGATTGATGTTCTTTGTGCGTAAAGGCAAGTACGCTTGAGTGGAGGCCAAGTTTAATTACCGTAACTTCAGTTTTCCCCGGCGAAATTAATTAAGGTGTGAACTACTTCATCTTGGCAGCGCGGCAGCAAACACAGCATCCCAGTTAATTGCCTCGCGACGTCTTGCGAAATGAGACACGCCTGTGATAAGAGAGACTTTCTTACGAGCAAGGGCGTGAACTCGCCTATCATATGAACGAGTCTATCATATGGTCCATTCAGTTACTTTAAACTTTTCTGCAGCCCTGCTGAAGCTCTACTTCCAGGTTATTCCGCCGCCTCGTGCAAACAAAGCTTAACCTAGTTTAGAAAATTACACACCCGCCGCATGCGAACGCTCCCGGTGTTATGGACTGTTCGCGGTAAAACCAGCACTTTTGAAAGCCCTGCTTAAGATCTACTTGTATGCACGTTGTGTATTATTCCGCCTTATGTAATATTAACTTTGTAATGGGCCTCATCACTTTATTCATGCGTCGGCCAAGTAAAACTGTGAAATTTTTAGAAAAATTAATATGTTACAAATCTGTTTATTTTTACACTACGATGTATTATAAAAACGGAAAATGAAAGAAATCATTTAAGTGATCAGAAATGGGTACCTAACACTTTTAGGGTTGCCACAGGTCTGGAAAACCTGGGGAAAACAGGGAAATGTCAGGGAATTGTCCAGTGTAAAAAAGGTGGCAACCCTGACGTTTTATTCGACGTTAAGATACGGAACTACTTCTCATTCTTCGTAACCAATTTGACTGGCCGCATGTCACTCAGGGCGCCCGTTAAGATATATGCAGGTAGGGGCAGGGACATTTTTCTAAGGTTGATTTCAAAAGTGCTCACTTTACCGTGAACAACCTTTAATAATATTCATCATAAGAACTATTTCTTATTAGGAGTAGGCATTATCAACACAGTTATTTTATCTCTATTTTTATTAATTTTAATTATAAATGAAATAATACAATTTTTTCAGGTATATGTCAAATTATAGACGAAAGCACCAAAACGAGATAACGTTTAGCATTTTAGAAACGCCAGGGCAGTACTTCATCGTTATTGTGATCACCGCAATAATTTCAGAGTATTTTTTTTTCCTAAATAAAGGAAGTAAATGTTTCTTATGCCTAGAGCTTTGGTTTCCGATCTATTTTACGTTGCTGAAGTGACGTGATAGTCATAAACTTGTAAAATAAATGTATCACAACGTAACCTTTGATATTACTATATTGATAAAACAGCTAATAACGATCCCGAAACTTGTTATTCGCTGCAGGACTAAACTAAAATTAGAAATGTATTTATTTTTTTCTCTGTTTCTCTGCCTCTCTCTTTCTCTCCTCTCTTGTAATTACTTAATGTTGAAGAAAGTCGCTTGGCGAACGCACACGTGGAAGGTGATGCATAATTTGACCTATTCCGCGACGTACAAGCCGAATTTGTAACCGACAATTGTAGTTATATTGTGTGTTTAATACTATATTTATTGCCTGTTAACTTTTCGAATGTTAAGTCGGTTACGCTGTTGTCATTAAGTTTAATGAGGCGAATAGAGGATGTGTTTCATATTGTGGTGGCTTTTCACAGTCATACTGCAAGACATCCTGGGGAAGAAAAATTGGCGAAGGACATACCCAGAATTTTCTTCTGCGTCAGCCTTTTGAGAGTTTCCCTCCCTCCCTCCCTCCCTCCCTCTTTCCTACATGGATGATAACGTAAAGGCTCCCTGGACTTCTGTTGCGGCGAAAGTAAGGAAGAAGAGTCTCAAAGTTTCGACCATCGTGTGCTCTCGTTTCTGAGCCTTTGTAGTTTCTTTTATTTCTAAGTTGCTTTTCTTACTGGAGGAGCAGCTTTTCATTTCTTTTATATTCGCTTTTGGGGCTCCGGACGGTGCAAGTAAAGCAAACGGAAGCGGCACAAAGCAAAAGGGGTGAGAGAAAAATGAAAAGTTTTCACATGTACAGACAACTGGACTGCGGAAATCAATACGGATATCGTAGCGATTTTGATGTTTCTTCCGGAGTAAAATAGTTTCCTAAATTGTAAAAAAATAATTTCCTTTTCTGCAAAAATTTTTTAAAGATGGAAAATGCGCTTACAGCGTTCGAGCCTTTTGGAGATATTGTAAATATTAAACTTGAAACTACAAAATATTTTAAAAAGTTAAATCATTTTTACCTGTTGCGAGCAAAGGCCTTAATCTAAGTTTAAGGAAGTCTTGCGCATAGCAGTACCAAAATTTTTGTTGCTCTCGACATGATCACAGAAAAATTACCAATAGTATTGCTAAGGGTTTTCATTTAATGGTATCTCAGGTAACTGATTAAACATTTCTTTTTTACGAGCAAGTTAAATTTAGGTGATTAATATTACTTCTTTAACACGGCAAGTCTTGGGATGATAACTTAAGGCGCTTTCTTTTCTCACTAATGTCGATATTTTTTATTAGTTATCCTTCGAAAACAAAATGCCTCTTCATCGTGAAAATGCACACAAAGTAATAGCGACTACGTTCAGTTAATCCATCTAGCCGAACTGGGTTCGATTCTTGGCGGGATCGCTCCCGGATTTTCGCTTGTGGGAATCGTGCCGGGTGATGTCGCTGTTCGGCGGGTTTTCTCTGGGATTTCCAGTTCCCCCCTCCTTCGCATTCCGGCGCTGCTCCATACTCACCTTGCCTCTCCCTCATCGGCTCTCTAGACCCCGACGTTAACAGCCGCCCAAATCTCTTCACTCACTCACCTCCCCGCTCACTCACTCACCTCCTCATTTACATCAATTAATTTTGTGAAATATGACAGCGAGAGTTCTTTCAGCAGTGGCAAGTATTTTTCACTTACAAATTGTTCATTCACCCAGTGTTTCACGCGAAATAAGTTTTTTATACTACCTCAAGCACTTCAAGCCATACTTCGTGTTACCTTCGCACGATCTGCAGCCGACATTGTCGGTGGAATTCATTTCGCACCCTATTAGTGTGCATCGGCTCATATATAAGTATGTGTAAAGTGCATTTTAACCAAGCAGTGCCTATCCGCTCCCTTTCGGTTTAACAGACTTAATAATTGACTTTGCGTTCAAAAGCTGTGCTATGACTGTAGTATAAATTAAATAAGCAGACACTTTCTAGCTACACGCTCTGTTTTTAGTGCCCCGTTGGAATTGGATTCGCGTACAAAATGGTTTCACGATTTAATTTGACGTAGTCTCTTCGCAAAACCCCAGCTTAACTTGCTGGCATGAAGAACTTGCAAATCTGTAAAGGTAATGCGACAGTAATCCCACTCGTATAAAAAAATGAACCCCTTGGTTTTTAATAACACATGTTTACTCAACACAGTAAGCTTATCAAGCATAGCGTTGCTTTTACTGCGGAAACATGTTTGTATTATTATCAAGCGAGTTCTTACGTGTTTTATGTAGTCCACATGAAGTGATATAAAAACTGATGCTGGGATGAAACTGTCTCTGATAACACAAGGGAATTGAAGGTAATCAGAAATGGGTGGTTAAGTTGAAGTTTCAAGTTCTTGAGCATTTTGTGTGTGTGTTATATATTGTGTGTAAATAAGTTATATGTAATATTCTTGGATGCATTGTAAAGTTGTACTTAACTTTGGGTACAGCGTTATGGTTGCATCTTACCTTTTAGATGATTTTGAGACTATAATTCCAGTGTTAATCGGAGTGGTGACGGTGAATGCATAATCACGCCGTTACAAATTTAATTCCAGTGAAAGCTTTCGTGAAATATTGTATTTATCCATCGAATGAATACGTTGCGTAATTCGGGCGTTAAAGAGTTTATAACCCGCCGTATCTGCTCGTAGCGGGCCCATTGCTTCGGGCAGTATACGCGGCTGTCGTAAAGTTTATAGACGGCTGGTATTTACGTTAATACGCGGGAGTTCAGCTATCTTTAGTATTGAACGATAAATGCCTAGTTATACGTTTGAGCAAGAACGGTTTATAGAAAATGGATACTTTGTATAAATGTGTGTATTTTAGTTATATAGCGTTGCTGCATTAGACATTTGATGTGTTGTTTGCAAGACACGCCTTATTGTAGAGATAGTGTGATAGTGTTTAATATGTGGTGTATTCCGAAACACTGCTTTATTTACTATTTCATGATCCAGTGTGTACACAATTTAGGAAGCCTTCAACTTAGCTCACGCTGTTATTTCATACTTTATTTTACTTTCCTTGTGTGATCTACACAATTTCTAAAACTGCGAACCTTAAGATATGTGTGTATATGTATTTTTATTACATATGTATATACAGGGTGGTCCGCCTAACGTGGACTCGCGCAAAATTTGTGAATGGTTGCAGATCATGAAATGCAGTTTTGGCTACATGAAATTACGTACGGGGGCAAGTAATTTACAGCAAAGTAACTATTCGTAACACGCGAATAGGCAGAAATAATTAAACCACGTATGTATTTTCCCCTGGAAACATACATTTATTTCAACGTCATCTGAAAGTACGTGCAAAGAGGAATTCGGTTATATGCCATGCTGTTATGGATGATTGACTTAAGGTAATATCCATACAAGAAGAGTTTAGTGGCGTAACTGAGATGATAGTTAATGGTAGAGCTTTTATGGTAACTGAGGGGTTTATTCATGATATGTGAGACAGACAATACAATACTGAATGAGTTACAGTAACGGGGAGCAACCTTAAATGTTATTAATTTATTATTTAAATTATCTTAAGACTATGTACAAGCCATTTCTGTTTATATCTAAGTCGGACAGTCCCCGCCTTATTCTTGATGCCGGAGGCTGTATCTAGCTGATCATTGGATGGCGGCGTACGGCCACAGACACGCCCATGTTGTGATCTTCCCTGGCTGCTGGTCGGATGTGGAAATAAGTCGTGCCCTGCCTTACAGCGGCCTTGTTTAAACGTAGCTGACCCCGGTTGCCGGCTGGTGAAGGGAAATATTGCTGTCGGCCCTTCTTTTCCAGTACGTTGTTGTAAATTCTGGCGGCCTGGTTTACCGAAGTTGTGATGCCGGGTTCATACGAGGATTCCAAGTTACGGCTCTTTCATACAATCATAACAATACGCAATGGAGAGTAACACAGAAACTTTAAGAAATAATGCGCAAATAAAAGTTTGATGGGCCGGTAGCATGGGGCAGGGGACCTGTACTCACAGCTGTAAGCAAGCAACACGCCCCGTGACTGATCCTGGCGGGACAACTTCCTTATAGCAGCGTGGCGCTTACCTTAATGGGACAAGGAGCACGGAATGCAATATTGGACAAAGAAGAACACCGCAGTGGAAGGAAGACGGGCATAGTGAGTGCAAGTCTGATAAAGTCTGTTCTTTAGAAATGAACCTTAGAAATAGTCACTGACCCTGCATGCATATATTTTAATGGGCGCACTGAGTGACATTCGCCCAGTAAAGTTGGTAACGCTGGATGGTAAATAGTTTCATATCTTAACGTCAAATAAAAAGTGTTAGGTAAACATTTCTGATAACTTAAGATTAATTATTTCGCTTTCTGTTAATTATTTAATTCATCTAAGTGTAAAAATGAGCAGATTTCTAGATATTTACTTTCAAATAATTTCAGAGTTTCACTTGACCGACGCATGAATAAAGTGATGAGTCCCCCGACAATGTTAATCTTACATAAGGCGGAAGAATACAAAACGTGCATACAATTAGATTTTTAACAGGGCTTTCAGAAGTGCTTTTTTTCCCCCGTGAATAGCCTATAACAGGGTTTCCATTTGCAGTTACTCTTCCTGCCTCATTTGCAGATTATAATCGGGACAGCGTAATGAGCTCATATAAAAATGTTAATATTTTAGCCCGGCCGTAGTGGCGAATCGGGGACATGCCGCACGAAAAACTTTCTACGCGCGCCGAGTTGCAATTTGAGTGATGACAAAATAATGGTTAGGAGAATCGCAGCCTATTCACACAGGGCTGGCTTGTTCCCACTGCAGCGCGTTCATCTGATTTTCCATTGCTAGACGTACGCTCAATATTGGACTTCTTTCCCCCGTGCTCATTAAATTAACTCCATACTTTCCGTATGTGCATGGAACGAATGGAGGTCATCATTACCTTCGCTGTCCTTCCTTACTACGAAAATATTTCCTCAGGCCGTTACAAAACTAATTTGTTAAACGACACAGTGTTCAGTGGATAACTATTTTTAAATCGGTGTTAGGCCAATGTTTCTGTGGTTACAAGTATGCTAGTTTATGTTTTTAAATAATAAGAATGAAGTATGTTTTGTGTAGCAAATGAGTTAGGGTAGCACAAGATAGCCCAAATTCGTTATTTTTTAAAACTGAAAACTCGCGTTAAATATTAAATATATTGGTTATCCTGTTTCGCATTTCCTTCGCGTTTTATATTTTCATATTTTTCATGGGCAGACATAATTTTCGCAGGTATATATACTAATTGCTTCAAATTTGTATGCAAAATGTTTTCAGTACCTGTGATTGTTTTCTCTGTGATCGAGATAGTTGTCAGTTATTATGTTGTGGTATATTGCAGTGAAGAATAATGGAGTCTTCTGCCTTTTGAATAAGTCAGTGAACGCTGCATTAATGTAGTAAACACCAGGTATGCTGCGATTTACTACCTGCCTTGATAATTTTGAGTGTGGTCTTCGAGCGATGTATAAGTTCCAGTAATCCGGTCATGGGTCAAAAAGCCCAAATGTACCAGGTTTATTCTCATTGTAAATTAAGTGGCGAAAAAGTGTGTTATTAAGAACAGCGAATTTGAAATAATTCCGTTTGTATGCCTCTGTTACACCGACTCATACTGTAAAATAAATAATTAAATAAACAAAATAAAACCTGTCTAAACTAACAAGGCTGCAAATATAAGCCGGGAATCAGCTGGAAAAAAAAAATAGAGCAATCAGATACCGTATGTACGCAGAACATAACACTGTTACAGTGAGCATAATACTTACCATTTTGGTATTGTGCACTTCCAATTTCAGTGTAGAGAGAGGGTACTGCCTACCACCCAGGCATTAAACTACTTTGAAAGAAAAAAAAAGCTTTGGTTTAGATCAGTTACGGAAGGCGGCCCGATTTAATTATGACATGCTGATTAATACTTCGTCGTTGGAGAACCTACAGTACCTCTGTGACGTAATTTAATGCAAGATGATGATGGCAGCCCCAACTAGTTTCATGAACTGTTTAGATGACAGGATTTGTCGTGGTAGCATGTATTTTCCCAATCACACATTATTCAGGCAGTGTGGGTTCCATTGTAAATGCATTCTGTTATTACGAGCTCCACCTTCGAAGGTGGGTCCGTAGGAGCCACGTGTTACGAAAAAAAAAAAAAAGTTCGTAGAAAACAGTGAGTAACCTGTATCCACATTTGGTCAGTCGAATTTATGTTCACATGCTTGAGTGAAAGGCAGTTTCTTTCTGGAAATGAATATTGTATTTTACACGGTTACTTATGCACAAGAAGAAAACTAACAATTATTGAAATTGTAAGCCACACTTCGCGTGTTATTTTCTGCTCCGAATGCTGTTGTAGGATTAGCGACCGTGGAGTTCAAGGAAAGAAAGAATGTGTTCGATTAGGAAATCCCGTAACATGGTGTAAAAAATTAACGACACGTACACTCGGTGTTTCTGATTGAACTTTTTCTCGTACAAATTTGCGTGTATGTGGTGTCACTGTTCGTTATATGGGAGGAATTTTTGATTGGCCATTATTCTCGTGTGCTCGTGCCGCCTCTGAAAGGTCGGGTGCGTTTCGGCCAGTAGTGTTTTCCTAAGTTGGGCGTCGGAAGTTCCGAGGTAATTTTTGTTATAGCTTTGCTCGTGGCTTTATGTGATTATTTATTCCACCGCGTTTGTGGGTGTAGCGACTCGGTCGATGTTTGCGAGCTCACTGGCCGAAACATTAACTAGAGTTCGTGATGAGGTTACGCGGGCGCTGGCCGGCTTCCCGCCACTTTCCCCGCATGCAGGTTTATTTCCGCTCGACGGCGCTTGTTGCATGGTGCCGTAAAGGGTTATCGAGGGCGCTGTTCCGGAGTCAAATTAATCTAGCTCAAGTCCCACGCCCACAAGCCGAGGGCCGGATTATAACTTTTCTGCGTCGTTAAAGGTGGGCGGTCGATCATCAGCGCCGTCGATAAATTAGCCGACTTGACTTGGAGCGGCGCGGTTTGTTGTGCCCCACAGCAGGCGATGGTCGGCAACTTCTGTAATGCCTGCTGTTGGTAATAGCCGTCGGTAGTGATAAGTGGCCCTTTTCAGCAGTCTCGTGCAGTGCGTTATCCGCACCCTGTGGTTTGGAACTCCGTTCAATTTTTCTCCGTTCTTGTGGTAATGCATCAACTCAAATATGTTTTATCTGGAGTCATAATCGTTTATTCCTTTATGTTTGTACTAAGAGGTGCGAATGCTTTTTGATTCAGGTCAACATATTTTATTTTCACGCCTATACTAAACTTTACAATACAGCCGGATCACGCCCTCTGAAAAAATATCAACCAAGAAGCAGACTTACCAGTGACTTATAGCTGGGCCAAGTCATCCAGACCTTTGGGAGAAGACACAGAGTGATACTACAGCGCGCGGGGATAAGAGCCAGGATGGGATGTTCGAGTGACAGGCGAGCGATAATCCTATTAGGGTTTCATAAAGACGTGCCGCCGCGCAATCTTAAACTGCTAAAAATTTCCGTGAATTTACGGAATATTTTACTTAAATGTTCCGTTAATTTACGGAACTACCTTCCGTGAGGTCCAAATTACGGAAACTTTCCGTAAACGCGCCAAACTTACGATTTTCCGTAAATTAAAAAAAAATTTCTCCCATTTTTGTGCTTGCAAGTGATATTTTCGCATTGTCTGACTATATATATATATTTTTTTTTTTTACTGCGGACTAAGCTAATGACTTGCTATTACTGAAAATGCATGTATTCACTCCAATTTAGTGAGCCTAAAACCATTCATGTGAGAGTAAAAGTTATATTTTCTTTACATTGTTCTGATTTCATGACTATAAAATAATGCATTACAATTTCCCTAGACTTACTTATTGTCTTTTGTACATATGAACATAACATTGTATGGCAGCGCCTAATAAAGGGAAACAACTCCGAGGTCATAACACTTAGTTTGTTATAGCGAACAAAAAAATATACATTTTAATTAGTTTTACGTAGTCCGTTGGTGTCAGGTGTCGTTGACTAAATGCAATTACTTGACGACGCTTTAATGTTAATTCGGTTTATTATACTGTTAGTAAACTTTCTGCCCACGACTCGGAGAGCTACTGTATTGGGCTCTATAGGAGGAACTAGGGGATTCTGTACCCTATAGCTTCTTGTTTAATAAGCTAACCAACATAGTGCAAAATGATAAGACTAAGTTGTTAACTACTTGAAGATATTTTATCAAGAAAGTCATCATATGCAGAGAGAGAATTTTAACTAAGTAGCACGAGCTGTTCCATCATTTTTAATGCCAATTAATTTGGCATGTTTTTTTTTTTTTTTTTTCCCAAGCAGTTGCAATAAAACTCCTTGTCGCTCCCACCCACCTCATCCTATTTTTATGATTTCTCTACATTTCTTAACGTGTGATGGTAAATGAATGTCTTAGAAAGTGTCTTGCTTTAACGTTTATAAATAAAGACCGTAAAAAAGGCCACTTGGAAGGCACTGGTTCCTTTTTTGCACAATTAAGGTACTGCTAATCGAATTAAAAATACTGCGAAATTAAATGTAATGTACAAATTCTACAAACTGAAAAGCTTTACATACGCCAAATATATTTCACTTTTGTACCTCTTGGACATTTCCTTCAGATAAGCTGTAATTCTTCATAATTACTTTCTTGTGTACATTAAAAATTGTTTTATATGTGTATATAATATATTATGTATGTATATATTGTGTATGTATTAATATACAGATATGTATATATAGGCTGTTCATGGTAAAGTGAGCACTTTTGAAGCCGTATTTACGTTTTACTTTCACAAATTTTTTGCCCTTTTAACAACCATTTAAAGTAAGTATTGCCATGTAAGTAATAAAAACAGTATGTATATTCCACCACACTCGGAAGTTAACGTCTAAGGCTAAATATATATATATATATATGTATGTATGTATGTATAATATGTATGTATGTATATATATAATATGTATGTATACATTTCCTATTTCAAAAGTGCTCACTTCACCGTGAATTGCTTAAATAAATAATATAGAGCTAAAGCATAAGAATGTTTATTTTTTTTATTTTTTTTTATTTTTTTAGTCTTCTCACTGTGTATTGCCTTTTCACCGCGGCATTTGTTTTTACATAATTGGCACTTTCTTTTCACGTGTGAAGAGGAAAGACAATCATAATGCAATATGAAAAACTCGGTTGCTAAAAGTACACACAACACAATCAAAATAGAATAATTTAAGCAAGCCAGTTACATCTGTACTTCTACACCATTGATATTATAAAGTCATGCTAAAGCTATGTTACCTAAAAGTTGTTACTACTGACACTTTTTCAGAAATGTGATGTGGCAAACCGTTTTGTATGAAGTGCTGCGTGCAATTAACTACATGTAAGGCACACAAAGTTCGTTGTTCATGACTTTGGTTAGCAGAATAGCATATTTCCGAAGTTAAACCAAATCTAGCTACCACATCTGGAGATGGCCATTTATTCAGAGAATTCCACATGAACACGTTTAATTTTCATATGTCGACGTGAATAGTACACTCGTCTAATGGCTATTTCGTGGAAGTAGTTAACATTTTCTTGATATAATTTTTACTGCATAGTATATTTGTCGATGGAGGTTTTACCGTGTTTCTTAGCAGGATTCTGTAAGCGGAAAAATCATCCCCGACAAATACACATGGCATTGGTGTCGGTTCAATAGTAGTTACAGGACGTTTGTCTCGAATTTTTAATGTCTTGGTAGTCTGTTTCTAGAGAAGTGCTATATCTTTAAATACACTTGAATCAGTGCATTTTCCATAGGCGCCGATATCTACATAAATGAACTTGTAATCTGCGTCACAAATGGCAAGCAACACAATTTAGAAATATCTCTTGTAATTATTCCTTATATGTTTACCGTCAACGGCACCTATACAATTCGGGAATTGTGCTCTCCTTTTGGATAATATCACATTGTCTTCCCATTTGCCTTTTGTAGGTTCTGGTAAACATATGTCTTTAAGTGTTACCTATGTAGCAGTATATAGTCTGATGGTAGTCATCCCCAGTCGACTGTCGTGGCAAATTCACCGAAAGCGCATTCAGTAGCCTAGTACCTGAAATTAAATATTTTCTTGTATTTCAGATATATAATTCGAAACAAAGTTGAATAATCTGAGAACCAGCTACTTTCGTTAATTACGGCGCCTTATTAATGTGCGGAGTGGATCGGTTGCTCCAAAGTGAAACACATACGTACATTTTGAACAACTTTCTTTTTTGGAAATAGCTGCGGTACAAGCTCCTACTTCTTCGGGTATCGATAACATTGCAGATATTCCATCCGATCACGAATCTCGACAATCCGAACATGATCGCATTTATCGTGTATATCACAAGAAATTAATTAATGCTGAAGATCCCATTGGCGCGAAAGTGATTAATATCCTAAAATCAAGCATTGCAGCCAGAGAGAGCAGCGCGAATTTAGTGATGCAGATAAATTTAAAAACCTGCCAAAACATTTGAAAGCCATTGCAAATATCGATACGATAAACGTGGTTCGAAAATATCAGACTCCACATACTTCAAACAGATCTCAAGCCTACGAAACTGATTCTACCTACCTCGCAGTGGAATTACGGTAATCCAACATCAGGTTCATCACGCCAAGGTTACTTTACCCGTCCTTCAAATTGTTCTTCAGATGTTCCCGTGAAGTCACCTGAAAGGAACATCTCTCAGAATTCTGAATATTATGAACTATTTGAGTAAAGGTTTTCCTCGTATGTCTGAATGTTGTATCAACGCTTATATTGTTATGCTTACTATGCCATTATGTTCCTGTAAATAAACAACTCGAGGTTACCATGAGTTTTTCTTCAAGGCGTACACAGTCGCGGAAATTTGTATTTTGCCTTTCCCTTTCTTCTCTAGCAAGTGTGAGCAGTTCAAGTGATTTTGCACTCATTCTGCAATAATTGAAAAACTTCACTTCATGCTTACGCAAATCATTTAAAAGCTAATTAACCGCGCCTTTTGTAAGACGCTCTAATAATACTGAATGAATAATGCAGTGAAGACTTTTCGCTTTTTTTTCGTCGACGAACGTAACGAAACAAGCTGCCATCCCTTCAACCTCCATTTCGATACTGCCAGTGTCTTGTCACAGCTTTCGGCCTGTACAAATGACGCGCCTAAAAAACCGCGTGTGACATAGTGGTTTATGGCTCTTATATAGTTGAAAAAACTATTTTTTAACCTTCCACCCCCCCCCCCCCCCGCAGCCTCCTACCACCAAAAATTCTGTTGTAATGCCTTTGGCTTTTGCTTCCTTGCAAGCTGGTGAAGCATTCCCGGAAAAGTTTCAAAATTACGTCGCAGAGTTATGCACAAACACGCTGAAGGTAGCGGGACTTCTTTATTACAGTGTCCCAGTCTGGTTTCATAAAATATTAATCGTGCTCGGATGGTGGTTCAGCAGTTTGCGTTTTGGTTAATGATGGAGGGAGGAATTGGTGGGGAGGGAGGGGACTAAAAAATGTGTTACCGTGCATACGAGATACTGTTGCCAGCAGGACACAGCTAACGGCTCTTAGTTTTGTTGGAATTGCAACGTAGCGAGATTAACAGTATGCACTTTGAAGTTAATCTACTATGCTATAGATGGTATATGCCCAGTTGATTTTACAATTGTACTGTCGTACCGAGTGGAATGAGGTATTTCAGGCCGTAAGACGGCCGTGGAGAAGAGAAATAATGGAGCGCCGAAGTTGATTGGCAAACTTCTATACGAGTCAAGCATGCCATATTGAGGCAGTGCTAATTTTTGTAGCTGAAAATTCGTAATATGGTGACATCTTGTGTGAATATGGGCTTTAGTTTGTCGTATAGTGTATTCTCAAAATGTTCAGGTGAACATAAGCATCTTAAATGTAAATATCTGAAAAAGGAACATAGAAGTAATATTGTCACGAGACGCCAGGGGCGTACGCGAGTTCGTGAGGGATAAAATAAAACGATAATTTTATAATTATTTATTGTATAATGCGATAAAATATCCACAGCTATTATTTACAACATAAGTATATATCTGTAGTTTTAACACATGTTTTTCTCAGAAAGTGTAATATTTGTTGTCCCTCCCAATTTATAACAAAAGTCCTTATCAATCCTTATTTACGCATATTCGAGCTGTCTATTCCCGTCATTGCAAATTTCTGTCACTCACGCATCAATTTCAGTAGTCTCGCCCGTTACACACATACACACACACACACACGCTCTCTCCCCCTCCCCCCCTCTCTCTCCCCCTCCCCCTCTCTCCCCCCTCTCTCCCCCCTCTCTCCCCCCTCTCTCCCCCCTCTCTCCCCCATCCCCCTCTCTCCCCCTCCCCCCTCTCTCTCCCCCCTCCCCCTCTCTCCTCCCCCTCCCCCCTCTCTCCCCCTCCCACCTTCTCTCCCCCTCCCCCCCTTCTCTCCCCCTCTCCCCCTCCCTACCTCTCCTTTCCCTACCTCTCCACCTCTTCGGTTTTCCATCTCTCTCCTCAGCCTTTCTTAAATGACCAGGAATTTTCTATAAGCTTTAGATTGGTTAACAGTTATTAAAATTTTATGCTTTTGAAATCACAACAAATTTGTGTATATAGTCCATTCACGGTTACTTCCAAATGTTCTGAAGCCCTGCTAAGTGTCTCCGCCACTTGCACACGAAGATAGCCAAATTTACAAATGTATACCAAATAGACTACTTACCGCATTTGTGCTTGCTCAGTGTAATAATATTTTGCATGAGGACTATTCCCTGCCATCCATTACTGACACACTTTGTTTTCTAATAGTTTTTTATATTCACAAAAAAATCCTGTATTTCATAAATAAAATATTTTAGTTAAAGGTTTAGTTGACTGAAAGTAAATGTATTTTTACGTCAACAGAGGTATAAAACGCTCGTGATACACAGCTTATTTAGGACATAACCAAATACGTCAAAGAGGGGGGGGGGGGATATATCAAATGGTAGATGCAAAAAGTGCGAAGAAACCGAATACAATCGTAATCCGCATTATAAAAAAACATTGTCACGTAGCACGGTATAAGCGTGTGCGAACAGCTGTGTACGGGACGACGTTAGTAGAGAGATACAGTGGGCATGACGAAGCTAGAATACGTGTGTCGTGGCCACGCCCCAGACTCGAAAAAATGCGCGGTGCATGTAGGCCAGCGTGGCACCAGGAGGAACAACGCAGGAATGTGCTGCAGTTCGGGCCTTGGCAGCCCCGCCCTGGGTTCGATGGGTGAAAGGGGGAGACATTGTCAACCTCCTTCCTTTCTATCCCCGCGCCGTGTCTCTCTCGTGTTGCGCGAGTGTGGTCGAATGCGAACTACCTGAGCAGGGATGTCAGTCGGTGCTGTGTTATGGTACGTCGCATTCGAAATAATGGTACACAGGCGCACAATTATCGTACGTTTCTAACAAATGTGTAGAATCGAAAAGTTTTGTTTGTTTTGTTGTCTTTACACACAGTTGCTTGAATATTAGTTTACACTGCTGATTTCAAGTGAAGACCACTGGGATAAAACCTTGTTAAGTCCATATTTTTAGATTTCTGGATAGTTGTCATTTGTTTCTAAATGGAGCCGTCTAATTATTGTGATTCAGTCGTGGGGGGAAAAGCGTAATGATTCGCAAGATAGTCATTTTTGATATCGGCATGCAGTGGAATAACGTAATAATTTTTAAACTTAAACTTGCTCTGCTCTAACGTTTGGAAAAAAAAAAAGTGATGTACTAGTTTTTTTCCCAGTGGTCTTAAATTACAAATATATTTGTAATAAAAATAATAGAAACATTACCTGGTTGTAAATCGCAAAATAGACATTTCACTTTAAATATGATAATCAAACACCCCTGCCTGCACAGTGCATATCAATGGAATGCGTGTAACTAAAATAGGCCAGATTTCCCGCAAAGAATGAGACACAAACTACTGATAACAATAAACGTTGAACTCAATAAATTTAAAAGGGGACAACGGAACATCGCCAGAAACCGGAAGAATATTGATATATTTCGATTTCGTTCGTGAAACCTCCAAAATCTCTACCTCTAATTCGCAAATAAATAATAGAGGTTCGACTTTCGGCTTAAACCAAGCAGGCCACAAACTGATTCTTTCTTTTATTATATTTTCGAGCCGTAAGTTCGACGTGGTGCAGTCCATTCACTGTTACGTCAAACTTTTTTGAAGCCATGCTAAAGGTTCTACTTCCAAGCTATTTCTCTGCCTCTTGCAAAAGTGTAGAAAATTATACCAAAGGCACAACACGCCGCATTCATACGGACTCAGTTCAGTATAATTTGCATGAGAATGTTTCTTACTGGGCAATGCCAACAGACCTATTTTTTCCCCATTTTTATTCATATTTATTATGAGTGAAATATTGCCATTTTATAGATAAGTTACAGGCGAAACTTCAATTCAACGAAAAATAAAGATCGTTTTACGTTAAAGTATTAAATGACTGGAATAAATGACATGTTTTTTTGGAAACAACCAAACAATCTATAAATAGGGCGAATTTTCACAGGCTGGCATTCGAGTGGTATATGGTACAAAATGCCTTATTGTGGTACACGTACCATGAAAGTGGTACGCCTAACCTCACTGCACCTGTAAGGGCCGGCGTGCGGGCTGCAGTGGTTTCAGGCGCCCGGAGCGGGTAGTGGGGCCCGTTGAGGGAGGGGAGGGAGATACTACGCATGCGCCGCGCCCCGCAGCAGCCAGCTCCAGCCCCAGCCAGGTCGCGCCGGCCCGCGCCGCGCAGTCGTGTGTGTGCAGTACGTAGAGCCACGCCATGGCGTGGGGCTACTGGAGCGCCACGTCCGTGATGCCGGACCGCGGCCGGTCTCCCCGCCGCCAGGTGTCGTCATCCTCCGCTGCCGCCTCGGCACTGCCGCCCCCGCCGCACGCCTCCGCCCCTGACGCCGTGCCGTCGCGCCGCCCCTCGGCCGACGTGGGCGTGGCGGTGGTGCCGCCGGGCCCCGGAGGCGCGCTTGCCGCCGTGCTGTGCGGCGGCGCACCCGGCCGCCCGCCCCCGGGCTTCCTCGACGCCGCCGGCGGAGGTGGAGGCGGCGGCGACGTCGTCGTCGCCTTCCCCGAGGGCTTCCGCCACCAGGAGCACTGTCAGCTGCACCAGGCCGCGCTCGTCGAGTGCCACCGCGAGGAGGTAGCGTCTGACGATGACGAGCCGGGCTACGCCACAGGTACGCCGCACCCCCCTCCACTTCTTCCTCACACGCTTCCTTAGATTTCTGAAGTCCTGTTAGAGTTATACTTCCAGGATATTACTCCTCGTGCAAATAAAGTTTAACCAGATCCAGAAAATTTACACCAAAGGGACAGCGCACCGCGTTCGTCGGCACCTAGTGTAATCGTATTTTGCGTAAGAACTAATTTTTACCAATCCTTGCCAACACGCCTGTTTTCTAACTGTTTCTATTCATATTTCAAATGAAATATAATTTATAGATAAAATGTAAGCAAAGATTTTAATTTTTACCACAAATAAGCTACTGTTACGTTAACAGAAGTACATATAATAAGCTTGTGATAACGCGGCATGTTTAGGAGCTAACCAAACACTTCATATATGGTGTGATTTTTCGAAGGTTGGTTTCACAAGTAGTGAAGAAACTACGAATATACATATGTATTTTTAATTTCCAGTAATCCACGTGGCTGTCATTTTTTTTGTACTTGCAAGGACAAGCCCTTAAAGGTAATAGTGATAAAATTATATTCCTTTTTACATTGTAGGCGCAGAAAAAACTTTTCCATGCAATGACTACTAATGAAAGGCTAAAACGTAAAAATAACCAGAAATGGGGAACATATGAAGCCATTATCTTCGAAGGATTCTTAAAAGACTGAATTTGTATTTGACCATGAAATTTTGTTCACACAGAAAGAAAGATGTCTGAGAATAAAGGGGGCTCCAGAAAAATTTCTGTGAAATTTTATTCATTAAGTGAAATTATTTTTTCACATTTCGTTGTTTCTACATTCTTGCAGTTATTAAAATTAGACTTGCCAGATTAGTTCTTAATTCACCGTTGATTAGCACTATTAAATTACCACTGAAGTTGCTTGGATCGAAAACAGTCCTTTAAGAAAATGCGTATTGTGGTGTTTGATGTAATAACTTTACTTGTGTAAATAGCGAATATTCGTCTCTTAACATTCGCTAAACGTTTGATACGGTGGTAGGCACTTACGAGCATAGAATCCTGGGAAACGTTAGTGCAGCAGAACACACTGCGCTGAAATGTAAGCATTATGTAGTTAGTAATCCGTGCATAAGTGTGTGTTGTAATGAAGTGATGGTTTGTGAACCTTTCGTTTCGCACCGACAAATGGCAATATTTCCCGGCAGAAGTTATCCTTGGCTTCCCATCCATCAATTCCCAGAACAAATCCCAATGCCTGGCAGTACTTTTATAAAACATACTTATTGGCGTCTTGCATATTTGTTAGGCCTCGTGGCTTCTCCGGAAAAATGTTGTCCAGAATCGAGCAGTCCCTTCCATCTAAGATGATGTTCTCATATCAACCCCCAACAATCCGTACTGTGGCTACTGCCAGTTTCATCATCCTCATCACATTTCTGTTTCTATCCTCACAAGACGTCGCTGTTAAAGAGTCCCCAAATCTATTCACTCACTCACGTTGTCATATTCAGTGCGACTGTTACATTCACTTTACTGATTTGTCTTGGTTGGGAATTGTTGCCCTGGGTAAGTCGTTCAGCTGGGCGACACTAACACTGTTCCGATACAGATAACTGTATGAACCATGACACCCTGCACTCACTAGCCTCAACCAACCACCGGGCCAGAGTGCAGATCGCTTCACACATGTCATAACTTCTGCCTCACTTGGACATTCTTCACTGGGGCATGCACTAACTTAGATGTTATTTTGCCTTGTTTTCTCAGTCCATAACATTTTATCGGCCTGTACACCTAGATATTTTGTCTTATTGTAAATGAGTTTCAATTCGGGAGTTGTTTCTATTAGTACCTATTCTTCAGTCTCCTGGCGTACTCGGTAGATACTCATAACATATGTATGTATCGTCCACGCTCACCTTTACGGTGTTTTATTATATAGGCTATTCACGGTAAAGTAGGCACTTTTTATGACCCTCCCAACAGGCATTAACCACCAATAAATACATCTTATTGCAGCCTTAGGTGTTAAATTCTGAGAGTAGTGAAATGTATACACTGTGTTTATTGGTCACATTGTAAGTTTTATATTGAAAAGCAGCCGGGAGATAGAAATCGGATGAAAGGAAAAATTTAGAAGTGCCCTAAAAAGTGCTCACTTTACGGTGAACAGCCTATAATGCCGAGTATTCTGTGCCAGCACATTGCTAGTATGAGTCATCCCCAACCTGACCTTGGGCGTTATAGGGAACCTCAAACGAGGCCATCCTAGGTCGTCCCGTACTCCTCCCTACATTGGCTCTTGAGGGTGTCCCGACAACCATAAGGCCCGCACGATTGCGAGTCAAGCCCCGACGCACCACTGAAGGAACCATATTGTGTGGTAGCCACAAAATTATGTAGTCACCCCCAAACTTTTGTAGTGACTATAAAAAATTGGCAGGGTGAAAACAATTTTTATATGGTTTTTAATGCGGTCCACAGAAGCGTAGATTAAAATAGCGATCTCGTCCGTTACCGTACATTTGAATTTCTCCACCTTCACAGATGCCGCATTTTTGGGAAATATACCAATGCATCCACCGATGTACACCGGGCGTTCGGAAACTAATTTTATGGTTGAGTTCGGTTGAATCGATGTAACCACCAGTTCGATCGGCCTAAAACGTCGGTGGATCTGGTGGATGTGCACAGGAACGTCAACAGATTAATTTTCGAGCACAACCTCGCAAACATATACCATCAACGTGTAGCTAGGAATCACCAACAAACTCCAGGAGGTAGTTCCTGCCGAAAATATAAGACGGAAATGTGTGAATCATTTTTCCCTAGAGTGATTATTAGGAGAGTTATACACCCCCAAAAGTCGGATTTTTTAAATTATTTCCTTTACAAATGTCAGAAACTAGTTGCGATTAAGCAACATATAGGTGAATGGTGTTTTGTAGAATGGAGATCTTGCATCTGTGAAAATAGGGGTTGCCCGCCCTATGTTTGGTACGACAGCACCTCTATTTTCCTGAAGAAGTGGTTGGTATTACCAACTGCTTTTTGACAGGTGTAATATCTCCGTTATACAACACACTATTCACCGATTTTTTGCTTAATCTCAAGTCGTTCCTGATATTTGCGACGAAAATAATTTCAAAAATTCTATTCGAAGTTCGTCGATTTTTTAGTTACACGTTGAATAAATAAAGCACATGTGATCGGTAGAGTCAAATGAAGGCAAATGGCCGCGTTTAATTGCAACGGAAAAATTTTGTGCCTTCCAACTGTGCACAAACATCGCAGAAAAATGTGATATTTATTTTGTATTGTATGAAGAAAGAGGATTTTTATCAGAAAATATGTTAGCTTAATTTTTAGTGTTCAAGTTATTTTGTATGTATGGAATTATTCATTTGCATTCGTAACATAAAGAACGTGATGTTTGGAAATTCTCCCTCGTCGACACGTACACCGGTGGGTGTATTAGCAGCGCGATCAAGTCGCGACATGTTGCGAAATAACCAGGTGGATTGTGGCGAAAAGCGGGGGGCCTGTTCTGTAACGCAGCCTGGCGAGGCCGTGCATTATGCCTCGCGGTTGGCCGCTCGCAACGCCCAGGTAGTGGAGGTCCCCCTCACCTCTTCAAGGTTACAACCAACGCCCCGCTTCCGCTCGTGACGGTCGGAGGGGAGGAGGTAACACTTCCGGTACGTTCCCGCTTCCAGCTGTATCTTCAGTTCCTGGAGCTGGTACACCTGCTCTGTCGTCGTCCTCTAATACAGCATCCCCCTTGTGCTGTAGGCTATTCACGGTCGAGTGACCACTTTTTGTATCCCTCTCATTCTATTATATGAGGAGATGATCTCTGTCTGTCCCCGTTTAATACTTCGAAGTCCCTTCAAACTCAACAAAAGTTCTTCGAATTTTCCAGAGTGAATCCTCAGGGTCAAATACAGGTCAAGTTCGGATTACAGCAAGATCAGGTCACACACTCGTGACTTTTGACCCAAAAACTCCTTTCTTAATAATTTTTTCCTATGAAAGTTTTGTATTAATGCATAGAGATATGAAGGTAATGGAATATGTTTTTTGTTTACTCTACATTTCTAGCTTTAATGTTGAGTTAATTTCCAAGTGGGGCCACAGTGGCCCATTGGATAGAGACATATCAAATATATTTTTTGAGTCTTTGTATGGTAACCAAATTTTTTTATAATTGTAAATATTCTAGGCACGTGACCATACTGAAAACCTGGTCACGGAGTAAACCCTTAGTTTAGAATAGTAGCCAATAAATATATTTTATTGTAGCCTTAGAAGTTAACTTTCTAGTCCAATTAAATATATACGCTGTGTTTATTACTTACGTGGAGGTATTTATTATAAAAAAATTGTGGGTGGATTAAAAAATAGCTGTTAACGAAAAAAAAAGTATCTAAGAACCTCGGAAGTGTTCACTTTACCGTGAACGGCGTATATGCCTGCCTTGGTGTATCTGTCACCGCTGCGACTAAACTGTTGGTCATATACTCTATTCACAGTGACTTGAACCGCGCTAGAGTTCTATTTCCAGGATATTCCTCCACCTCACGCAAAAAAATCTTAACCTAGTCTGAAAAATTACACCATCGGGACAACGCACCTTATTCATGCATTTTTTTATGTAATGCCATTTTCCAGAACATTACCAACACACTTATTTCCTCCTTGTTTTTGTTTATATTAACTGTAAGTGAAATATTATAATTCAGGAACAAAATATAACAAAGTTTAATTTAACGAAAAATAAGATACTTTAATGTGGACAGCAGTACAAAACACAATTGATACACGACATATCTAGGAAAACAACCAAACACGTCATACCTGGGGTGATTTTTCAAAGGTTTGATTAAGAAACTGTGAATAAACCGTGAATAGTGTATTATGCAAAATGACTTTCATTTTCTTCCAGTGGAGCCCCAGTGTTACCATACACAATGTTTTGCACGTTTAATAAACAAACCGTAAATGTATACATACAAAAAATTATTGTAACATTTTCATCTACGTCTATCTATGCTCGTAGATTTTCCTTCAGTTTGGGGTTTGTAGATAGTGAATTTATCATTCAAACATGCACATGCAAAATTAAAACATAACTTTCTGTGTAATCGTATAAAATTAACACACCTACTATACAATTACAAGGAAGAGAAACAAAACAGAAAATAATAAAATAGTTAACGTTTTCTGATTACCTGGCACTATACGTTATCTTTACGTTATTTTGAAGTTGGTTTCCACACTGTTTCCATGGAAACATTATCTTTACGTTGCTTTCAATTCAATGTGAATACTCTGCTTTTCTGTCTACCTCTTCATAACGATAACGCAAAGAGCTGCATGTTATTTAATGCATGCAAATTATGGACACGTCGATCAGATGACTGATCGATTTATAGATACATAAATATATGCCGCGATTAAATCGACCTGTTTCGTCGCCGTTGCAAAAGGTTTCCGCGTTAAGGCTCTTGTACGTTCTCCTTGGTTGCTATGGTGCTTTGGTTCTATGTTTAAGGGCCTGAAAATTATGTTTGCATTGTGTGCGATTGGATAGGAAAGGGCTTATTAACGTCCCCCGGTGTTATGTCTGAAGGCTTGTCAGGGGACGATTTAAAAACTAACTTATGACCTAACTTAAACTAACACGCATACCTTATCTGGGATTCGAACCCAGAGCCTCCAGCTCTCCAGACCGGGGGTGCACCAGTTCCGACTGCGCCACGGGAGGTCGGCCCAATGTGTGCGGTATGTTAAAGGTACCGTTCCCTCATTGTCTGTAATGTGCTTTCATTCTGTAGGTAAACGTATTGGGATGGGCAGGGGACGGTATGTTTTATAGTTTAGTAAAAAATGGCGTTTTCCAAACACGCTGCAATGAATTTCAATCGCTGGGTGGGCGACAGACTTCACTGGCGTGAACTTACTCTCAGGAAACGGTCCTCTTCATATTGAAATTAACTGTTTTGATGTTAAAAATGGAACTGGTTGATAATCCGTCTTGCCAAAAGGCTGTGGAAAAGTCAGAAACTTCTAATCAAATTTCTTGTTTCACGTATCGTTAACGTAGCTATTTTGTTTAGCAACCCTATATAAATGGTTTTATTCTTTCCTGATCTACGTACAAGAGTTTTTCTAGGTTCGTTATATCTTTCATGATAATGTCAGATTCTGTTGAAATTATTTATTTACTTAAAGGTGGTATCGAAGCTTTCCTAAATTATGTTCGGAATAAATTTTGTAAAAATAATAAATTTTGTATCCGAGTACGAGGGCAGGAGCTGATAGATAAAATATGGTTTTATTGAGTACGCATAAGCTACGGAAGTATTTGAAATAAATTGAAAAAATGTTTGCCTTCACTACACTGCATAATTTTTACACTGAAAATGCCTCTTACATTATGCCTGTATGTACGATATGTAAAAATACATGATTACTTTGATTGAATTTGAGACTGGACATAATATAATGCATTTACACCTACATCTTACTACACATGACAAATTTTCAGTACAAGTTTTGCACACATTCGACTTTGTTTTAAATTAGAAAAGTTAACGAGGGCCCAATTAAAGATGTCATACAGGTGTGACGTGATAATAATATTTATTCCAATTCGGCGCGCTGCGCGTTTCTAAATTGCACATGAATATCGTCAATGTTATTATCAACAGACTATCACAATTTCAGAAAATTCAATTGTGGTTAGTGATTAAAGCAACCATTAATTAACCATCCTATCCTCACAGTGATGATGTATTTTCTTCACAGTGATGATGTATTTTCTTCACAGTGTAATTGCTTGAATTATTATCGGCGAGACATTTCATAATGTATAAAGGACGCATCGTGAACGCTTAAAAAAAAAAATCGGAATTCGAAATTGCATCGAATATCAATATTGTCACTGAAAAAGTATATTAAAAATGAATAACTTCAAACGAAATTTGTACCGAATCATTCAAACACAGCAGTAATGTCGTACGTAAAACAGTTCCATTAAGTAGAAAAATTCGGGATGGGCTTGTAGTAAATGTAGGCCCAGTGTTGTTTTTTGAGGGAAATGCGTTTTTTACACGGAATATACATTACGTTTAGGGAATATTTAATCAGTGTCTAAATAAGACAGCAGTTTCATTTTAAAATTTTTATTAACCCAACGTAAAATTTTTTTTAGAAAACATTGAATATATAAATGTTTGACGAAAGCTACGAAAATGTATGAAACGAGTCTAAAACACTACCCGAGTTGATGAAATATAAAACAATTAACATTCTGAGTAGTAAAAAACAGCCCAGGCTTATATAGATCGTTGTAACTTGAAAAATCACACTCGGCAATGATAATTTATAAAAACGAGCTCACAAAAATCACAGAATTGCAACACAACACTTCCACGATGGTAAAATAAGCCCCGAAAAATTAAAAACTTATCTATTCACGTACGTAATTTTAACATAAATAGATTTCGGTACGCATAGTTAGTTGAACAAACCGAATACAGATATATTTTATGTATATGCAGTGACATATATTTTAACTGATTCTTTACATTCGTCAGGCAAACGATAAAGCTTTTAATTGTTTATTATAAAACAAATATTTGGTTAGGAATTTGTCAACAGTAAACACAAAATTGCAGGGGAAAGAAAATGTCCCCCCCCCCTATTTTTTTAATTTTCATTGGTTCTTTTAGTCACATGACCACAACTCACCAATACCAACATGAGAATATTTGCAACTTGTTCCTTTAAGCAACGCCCAGCTAAGAGGAGCTTACAAAAATGAGTTTTACAATGGTGAAACACCTCGACATCCTTAAGGACTACTTAAAGCTTAAGTGTCGCTTTGCTGGAACCTATTTTATTCCTTATTGGCGAAACCGTCCCTAAGTGTGTCGTTGATTGGGCGGCGCACGCCGCTCGAGAGGGGCGTGGACTGAGGAAGCAGGCATTGGCACGACATTACACTACATAGGCTGTTCATGGTAAACTGAGCACTTTTGAAAGCCCTGCTTACTATCTACTTGTATGCACGTTGAGAATTCTTCCGCCTTATGTAAAATTAACAATACCATGGGCCTCACTACTTTATTCATCCGTTGGTCAAGTGAAACTGTGAAGTTATTACAAAAGTAAATGTTTTACAAAGCTGCTAGTTTTTACACTTAGATGCATAAAACATAAATAGGAAGCGAAATAAATAATTTATCACAGATGGTTATAGGCCGTTCACGGTAAAGTGAGCACTTTTGAAGCCCTAGTTACTTTTTCTTTCAACCAATTTATATCCTTCCACCACTTGTTAATGTAAACCCTTCCATGCGAGTAATAAACAGTGTACATTCACCATACCCAAAACCAAAAGTCTGAGGCCACAATGAAATGTATTTATTTATTATTATTATGTGTGATTAAACCGCTTTAAAAAGTGCTCACTTTACCGTGAACGGCGTATACCTAACACTCTTTATTCTATATTAAAATAGGGAACTACTTTCCCGCCATCGTTACCAACTTCACTAGGCGTACGTCACTCGGTGAGCCCATTGAAATATATGCAGGCAGAGGCAGTGCCTTTTTTCTAAGATTCGTTTCGAAAGTGCTCACTTTATGGTGAACAGCCATTATCAGGAGAGTGTCCCAGAGTATAGCTAATGTAATCAGGAAAATACTGCGGACTCGGTGCTTTCGCTAGTCGTCCCCCGGCCTCTCAGGCACCTACCAACCAGCGAGTAACTTAATATACAAAAACGAATCGTAAGACTGGTTTCCTCCCTAAACGCGGTAGAATCTCCTAGTCAATCACGCGCTTCCAGTACAAACAATAGCGAGCGTACTGTCGGTTTCGGGTGTCGCGTTTATTGCACCTCAAATTTTCCATGTGTTTACATTAATATAATTCTCTACATATATGTCAAACAGTTTCATTATAAAATCAGTAATTATCGTACTAACGTTCAGTGTCTGCAGGCGTCCCGGTTTACGCCGCCTTCTAACTCAGAATCTGTGAGAATTTCATTGTTTCAATCAATTCACATTATCTGACTGATTCAACAGTCACGTCAGTGAATTTAACTGTTGAATCAGTTTTAAAAATGCCAGTTCTCCTTAACTTAATGATTCAGTGACATTTTCCACTGATTCATTAGTAATTTTTTTTTTACTGTTTTTTAGTGATTTGTTTTTGACTTAGGGATCAGTTAAACTGCGTTAAAAAGGGCCGTTGAACAACGTCTATCAAGTGAAATATCAACGCATAAACTAATAAAACCAATACAAAATACTTATTAAAATGTGTTTCGTATTTCAAACCACCATTTTATGAAGTAACATGAACATTGTCATTCGTTCCGTTTTTAGTTCTTTCGTTACGTTGTCGTGCAATCATCGCAGTGCTATGTCAGAAGGTTTGTTAAACTGCAAATAATGTAGTGAAGAGAGACCACTCGTATGTACTATTAATCTTAACAATCCTAACGGCACCAATCAAACCAAAACCGAAATGTAAGGGCATTACAATTTAAAACTTCGCGCTATATAACATTATGTTCCTCTTTCTTATCAATTTGACACGGTAGCTCAGATGGCAAGGTAACGGTTTAAAAACGAATTGGAAATGGGTCTGAGAGTTCAATCCTGGCCACCTGCAGTAAATTGCGCAACATAAATAGTAAACGATCGTAAATATGTTTATTTCTCGTAATTATTTTGCTACATGCAATAAAAACATATTTAATTCGCTCCTGCAGTTGGCTGTCACTTATTCAATCATTGAAATCGTTTTACGTCAGTAATTGAATCTGTAAAATTTTTCACTGAAACAATTAGTGGAGCCATTTTCACTTATTCGAGTAGTTATGCGAATCAGTAGTTTTCCAACTATTCGAATTAAGTGTATGTATCCCCCCCCCCCCCTCCTCTACGCTTAATGTAGAAAGCGGACTTTTTTGTTTGCCAGGTCACAAAAAAGAGTGGGTTGATACCCATGACGCTATCAATCTGGACCCATTCCTGCTTTAATCATGATATCGAATAAAACATATTAAAGTTGAAACTATATACTATACATAATTTTGTTCCGAATACATACGTCGCACTATGCTAATCATTAAGGGAAAATTTAATCAGGTTTCCATCACGTTTATAACAAAAGTTATATGTACATCTACTACAATACAGCCATGACTCAGAACTGCTTGTCACAGTTGTTACCGTCCAGACTGGTAGCGGGACAATAGCTCGTCGCAGTTATCCTGGAGTAGTGGATGTGCCAAGTGGTTTGAGGTGCCATGTTATCAAAACAAAACGCACTGTGCGCACTTGAAGCTAGGGATTATTGCGAGAATCAGTGAATCGCAGACACTGGGTTGATCTCTTTCCGGTAACTCTAGGACCAACCGTTTCTTGTTCATGATTTCGCCTATTTATAACCATACCTCTACACGATAATTTCTATGTGAAGGATTTTCCCCAAGTGCTGGTTTCTCATGAACGCTCGAACATGTGTTTAAACCGAATACATCTGAATACACACGCAAAGCTTGCTTATGCTATTTTCCATTTGCCATTGTCGTCCTTATGAGCGGATGTCACCTTCAGGAGTTTAGTATTGTTTACAAAGGAGCACTATGCAGCAGGGGCGGTGGTTGTGTAGTGGTTAGACTACTCGCCTTCCACCAAGGCGAACAGGGCTCGATTCCAGAATTTTCTAATATGGGAATCGTGCCTGACGATGCCGCTGGTTGGCGGATTTTCTCGGGGATCTCCCGTTTCCTCCGCCATTTTAATTCCGGCGCTGCTCCATGCTCACCTCAGTCACCCTCATCGGCTCTCAAGACCCCGCTGTTAAGTCCTATGTACTGAAACCTTTTCTCTGAAATCGTTGTTTGCGTGAATACGCGTATATCGGTAATTAGAAGGTCTGGAACGATGACTTTTTGTCGGAAAAGAAAAAATAATAATCTGTGGCCCTATTTTTTTTACTTTCATCATATTAAGTGTATTCTTGGAGGAAAAAAATCGTGAAAGTGGTCAAATATCGCATTTTTAAAGCTTACGTGTGCAGTTTCCTTAAGTGGCAAGAGAAAAGTACAAAGATACCGCCGTAGTTTAACCTGTGGTCGTTCATCGCGTGTAATAAAACCCCTATGTTACAGATCTGATTTAAGCAGTGGAGCGTTCCGCCGGAAACACTGCACGACTAATGCCTAGGAGCGATGAGGCG